>CM024766.1:29098632-29698632 GCA_014218235.1 Colocasia esculenta
AATAAAAGTACAGGTACAAAAAGAAAGGTGTCGTCCTTAAGGGGCATACCCGAGGACTTGCAAAAAGGCTACTCTCAACTCACGGTATAAAGAGCACTCACGCTCACAACTCACACTGCTGGCAATGCACGGCGAGCAAGCCGCCACCACGACCGTCCAGTAACGAACTCCTATGACAGCGAGTCCCTACCTGAAGAGAGTAGGGGGGGTGAGCCTCACGAACAAGACTCAGTAGGGATTACCAGTCCCTTACCAGCTAGAGCAGCAGGAACTCCAACAAAGCGGAAGCAAACTACTCTACAAAGTAGTAAAGCGGGAAACACCTACTGCAGAGTACTACAAAGCAGCAGAACATAGAAAATACCTCGACCACAACCCGGGTCAGGCCAAACACGACTCCCGTAGAACCAACGGAGTCAACACTGCGGAAGCGACTAGAGCAACGCCACGACCCACAACCAGGGTTGGGCCAGAGCAACACAACGTGGAAAAAAAACCTCGGCACGCACCCGCCGAGACAAAGGAGCTCACGGAACACCGAAGTTACCACGTGAGACCAGAGTCTTACGACACAAGCACCAACATTTCGGACCTCCACGAGGTCGAGAAGGAACAGTCAGGTGTCACCACAGGAGACACCGAGCAACCACGTGAGAAGCACCGTCTCACCACAGGCGACCACCTCAACCTCCACAAGGTCGAGGGCCCACAAGCAGAACACCCTAGACCTCGGACACGCCACGAGGTCAGGGAAACTACCGGTGCCACCACGAATGGCACCAAGGAACGGTTTACCGAAGTAGCAGTTGGGTGCCTGCACAAGGCACCCCGAGAGAACCCGCAGAGCGGAAACCACTAAACACGGCCCACGAGGCCAAACCAACCAAACCCATGAAACTAGACATGGCTAGGCTACAACCACCATGCAGGCTAGGGCGACGAGAAACCCAATCTCGGAAACAACGTGAGAAACACCGTCATGCAAGAGCACACAAGCCACCGCCACAGGCAGCTAAGAGGAGGACATACAGTCCACTCCTCCAGCTCACCAGCTACTGACTCCTGCCTACGACCTCCCTAGGTAGAGTGAGGCTAGCGAGTCACAACAAAGAACACAACCACAAACACCGCAGTCCGGCCGAACTGCGGCCCTATGCCTGACCCTCTCAACGCGGCTCCGGAACCAACGCAGAGTGAGGCAGTGAGAAGGACTAGCTGGTCCGCACCTAAAGAGCACCTAAACCACCTTGGAGACCCAGACAGCTAAAAGAGCTCTACAAATGACTCAAGCCGCTGCCCCCACCGTTTTCCCCTTCTGCTCCAAGTCCGTGACTTGAGCACGCCCGCCGCCGGAGCAACACCCTCTGACACAGACGCGCAGGGCTGGGGGTCCCAGGTAATGGTAACAACCTATCTCACGGACAAGCCCTCAAGTGCCGAGCACCGGGAAAAAGAGAGAACTGGCGTGGCAACCACCAACAGAAACAACACAACTGTCTTGTAACCAAGACAAGCCCAGCAGTGCAGGCACGCACGGCACCCCTTCCGGAAACCCCCAGAAGGGTCGTCGGCCAACGCCGGCACACAAGGCATGACTGAGAAACCAGAACACCACCAGAAAGAACAGAAACCAATGCTCTTCTAATAATCGATTGACCGACAGAAAATTGTTTATTAGACAAACGCGAGCCTCCTAGCACCACCGCTAGGACACGGCCACAAAGGTGTCACCTTCGGTCACTAAACGTAGGGAGGCAACCTGCCGCGTTCCCTACTAGAAGGTCCTAAGGGCAACCCTGCTTGAGGCACATTCCAACACGACAACCGAGGCCACGGAAACACCCGAGGTGCGCCAGGTCTTGTCACGCCCTCCTCACCCGTCGCGATACCATCGCGATGGGAAAGGCAACTGCGACAAGCGGGTCACGCCGGGGAAATGCATCGTGACAACCAGTTTGTCGCGACAAGGCAAAGCGCCACGACAAGCTTGTTGTGACAGGGCTGTGCATCGCGACAACAGCTTGTCGCGACAGGCAATCGGGTCACGACGCGACCTTATCGTGACATCCACCCGCACCGCGATAAGGTCGCGTCCGACCGGGGCAACGACTCCTCTGATGTCGTGACCCGCTTGGCAGTCGTGACATCAGCTGGAAGGCAGACCGCCGGGATGCTACATCCCGGGGTCGCCCACACATTACAAAACATGCAACCATGGGGAGGGGAGCATGGAGAAAGCTATTAAAGCATGGATTCACCCTAAAGAACTCCCAATCCACCCCAACAAGAAAGGGCATAAGAAATCCCTACATTTGAAGAACCAAAACCCCCAAAGGGCCTTCACGACGAGCTCGCCACCTCCTCCTCGCTCCCACGACGCCGCTCCCGAGCTCCACACGAGCCACTGACGCCACCAAGCACGAACCACCGGAGAGGGGAAAGCTTTCCCCCTCGGAGGGGAGGAGGGAAAGGAGGAAAGGAACCAAAGGGGGAATGAGGGAAATCGGCCAAGGCTTTTAGCCTCCGGCCCCCAGAACGCAACGGGGTGGGGCATCGCGATACAAACCTTATCGCGATGGCTACCCAGACCGCGACCAGAAAGTGCCCCACCTGGACGCCGTGACAACCTGACAGTTCAGTGTGCCATGCCTGCCACTCTGACAGGCGTCATATGGTCAAAAGCAGAAAGCAGTCGCGACCCGTTGACCGGGCGCGACAAGAATGCGACGCTGAAAGCTGGCGCAACAGAAATGACTATTGCGATGGGCACCTCCGTCGCGACACTAATGCGTCGACCAGACCAGACGTGTTAGTGGCCAGTCATCCAACATGCATCAAAAGAACCCAGAAAGCCGAGATGTTACAATACATCCAACAAAAAAAATAATTTCGTCGTCGAAATTAAGGGCGAAACCGGTCGGATAAAAGCAACAGGTGACCACTAAGTCGTACCACGACTTCCCGGTGGTCAACACCACAACCTCGCCACAAACGGAGTGCCAAACCAGACATCCGACAGCTCACAGAGCGCACAACAACCTACGCAGAGCACACAATCGGTTGTCGACAACTCCACAGGCACGGCGCGCACCAAGCCGACCAGAAACACTGAAATCGCCAGTCGGAAACCACGCGACTGAACCCTCAATAGACCACGCTGTTGAGGCCAACCAGTCAGTAACTCCCTCTATCACCACCTACCAGACAGAGGTCCCAGCTACTGACAGCAACTGAGGAAAACGCCAAGAGGTCATCCACAAGACTCCGCTGAATGGCTTCACACAACTAGCAATAGCTAGCACCTACGGTAAGGCCAAACGAGAGCTTCTTACTGACGACCCAAAATCAAGCGATAGCATGCACATGGAGAACACCACGGAACGCAGGACAGTGTCCATCGACACCACTCAATCTCACCTAGATCGTCCTCGTGGTCCGACAAGGACACACAACGACTGTGGAGCCACAGAAAGCTAAACCACACGCTCCACAGGCACACGCGCAAAGACAAAACTAAGGAAGACGTTTGAGGTTGGCAAGGCCAGACAACTCAAGACGTCGGCCAACCACACAGGAAACGAAACAGCTGCAAAGGTCGAGAGCAATGCGTCGACCTCAAAGGAATCTAAACCAAAACAGGGTACCCCAACCGAACACACTCGCTCCTCAAAGCAAGAGGGGAAACCCAGTCACAGGCCACGACCAAAGCCTGGCGTACCACCAATAGGCTACCTAGACAAGGCAAAGCTGCCACCCCACAGCGGTAACGGTACAACCACAAGGCATCGGCCAGCACAATGAGTCCCAGAGGCGGAAAGCTCAACGCCTCCAACACCGAGCAAACTTGTGAAACAACGTACGAAGCTCATGATCAGGAATACATCACAACACACGGTGCAACACAAGCACCAGGAGCCACCCAAGGTGTAACACAATGCACCAGGGCTCCAGACAGCACAAAACAAACAACTCGAGTACGAGCACAGGGTGCTACCACAAGCACTAAAAACAAGCAACATGCAATACAATTGCACCAGCGGCCAAAACAACACAGGCTAACAGGAAGGACTTTCCACAAGAGACCTGCCAAAAGCCACCCGCAAGAAGCCACAAGCCTAAAAGGGCAGAACAGGCCACACCAGCCGCGAACCCTCAAGGCACAAAACACGAAGCATCGAAAAAGAAACATGCTCAAGGTGCAGTACACAACTGCACCAACAGCCTGAAACGACTCAAGGCCAACAGAAAGGGACTCTCCACAGAGACCCACAAGAGAAATGTGCAAGCAACTAACAGATTCAAGAGTGCAACAACCATATTAGCTCTTAGAAGCGCGCAAACACAGGGCACCGCTCCTACCACCACAGGTGGGGAGGGCCACACGCCCAACGGTGACAAGTGCCTCCAAAGCACAGCTGAGGCACAAGAGAAACATGCACTGGAACAATGCCTGCACAAGCAAGCCAAACAAAAGAACACCCGGTGCCACCTCACACTGAACACAGAGCACGTTGCCCTACATCGTCCAGTCAAGCGACAAGAAATCAGCACAGCAAGAGACGGGACAATAGGTCACCACAACCTATCGCACCACAAGGAAACCACGCGCACAAGGGGAGCAACCAGCTCAACCTCAAGACAGCACAAGGAGAGGGACCTTCGCCACAAAGGTCGCCACGGTGCGCGACATGGCACCAAATGCCATGTGGAAGCACCACCACCCCGAGCAACCCACGGAAAGCAGAGGAAGAAGGCACACAAAAAGCCTCCTCCTCACACGAAAGAGGAAACGACAATGCAATGCTATCACTCCCACAAAAGCACAACTAGCCAAACACTCATGGCACTCACCAGACTACCATCTGGCAGAGCCCACAGGGCGCGAGAAACAAAGCCAACCTCCCTACCCTGGGGACACACGAAGTCCCACCAGCGCAGCTGGGAAAACTCGAAAAATGATCAGGAAGACAATCTGGCCAGCACCACAGCCAAACACACAGTCAAAGGCACCACACCTTGACCGATAGCACCCAGGCAGACTGTAACACGGACAGTCTAACTGGCAACAGCGACAGCTCATCTCTATAGAGAGAGAGCAGCAACAAACAAACACCCACAAGGCAGCTTGGGGAGGACCCCTACCCAAAGCGCCAAGAGCCGTTCTGGGAACCATCACCAGAACGCAGCTTAAACAAATGGCCAACAGAGAGTACACAGCAGATAGCAGAAGCAACATAAACTGGTTCTGGGAGAACCTCCACCAGAACCACAAAGGCGCCGTTCTGGGAAAACCCACCAGAACGCGTCGGCCAGCACAACAGCAGCATACCTCAACCCTGACGTAGCACAACAACTGACAGAAACAAGCCAGGACAGTCCTGAGAGGAACCCTCACCAGAACAACAACAAACCATTCTGGGAACCATCACCATAACACAGGGCAACCAAGCGATGCACCTCAACCGCGAGGGCAACGCAACGGCAACCAACTAGACAACAGAGACCTTAACCAAAGAGAGGTAACACAGCGGAAGACTTCAACGATCACAGAAGTAGTCCTAGAGGGAGAGGAACCCCCACTAGGACAACAACAAACAGTTCTGGGAAACACCACCAGAACACAGCAGCCAAGCGATGCACCTCAACCCAGAGGGCAACGCCGGAACAACCAGAAACGAGCACAACACAGTTATGGAGAAACCTCACTTCCACCAGAACCAACAGAGAAGAACTCCGAGAGAACCTAACCAGATTTCACAACCAGTCAGCGCAAGGCCGACAACAACCACAACCAGGTGTCGCAACGCTCAACCAGCGGTGCAACATGGCACACAAGGCATCTGCTTAGCTCGAGCAAAGACGCCGACTGAGCAGAGCATAGCGCCCAATGGCGCACAGGCACACAAGGCCAAACACAACACACACCCCAACAACAAGGGTGACAACCAACAAGGACACACCCCTACACAAGGGGACATCCAATAAGGACTCACCCTAACAACAAGGGACTGCCAACAAGGCAAGGACACCTTCTACCAGTTCCGCAGACCACAACCCTGCACCGGTGAAGGCCACCAACACGTAGGCTCTCTCAGCCTTCGCGACACACCCACACGGACGCGTAGGCCGATGACGAACCCAAATGCAACACGAGCGAACAACACCCACGCTCGAAGCACGCGCACTATGCAACAGTAGCAACACACTCCTGCAGCTTACACTCAGACCCTACTGGAAAGCTAGCCACCTGCAACAAAGAGCCAAATGCTCACCTAACAGCACTCTACACGGACGGTCCAGCAGCATACTAGTACCTTTCTTTGGGACCGCCATAGTTATTAACCCATTACAAATCTCATTGGACCCTGAGCTCTGATACCACTGTAACGACCCGACCTCCCAGACCCCCGCCAGGGACCCCGAAGTTTGCGCCGCCACCCACGGATCCGAAGACTCGGAAGGGTTAGAATTTAGTCCAGTGAGATAAGCAATGAATTCAAATAACTATAACAAGAAAGTTCATACATTAATAAAGAAATTATGTACAACATGTCCCAAATAAAAGTACAGGTACAGAAAGAAATGTGCAGTCCTTAAGGGGCATACCCCGAGGACTTGCAAAAAGGCTACTATCAACTCACAGTACAAAGAGCACTCACGCTCACAACTCACACTGGTAGCAACGCACGGCGAGCAAGCTGCCACCACGACCGTCTGGCAACGAACTCCTGCGACAGAGAGTACCTACCTGAAGAGAGTAGGGGATGAGCCTCACGAACAAGGCTCAGTAGGGATTACCAGTCCCCTACCAGCCAAAGCAGCAAGAACTCCAACAAAAGCGGAAGCAAACTACTCTACAAAGCAGTAAAGTGGGAAACACCTACTGCAGAGTACTACAAAGCAGCGGAACAGAGAAAACGCCTCGACCATAACCCGGGTCAGGCCAAACACGACTCCCGCAGAACCAGCAGAGTCAACACATGCGGAAGCGACTAGAGTAACGCCACGACCTACAACCAGGGTCGGTCCAGAGTAACACAACGCAGAAGCAAAACCCTCGGCACGCACCCGCCGAGACAAAGGAGCTCACGGAACACTGGAGAAACCACGTGAGACCAGAGTCTCACGACACAAGCACCAACATTTCGGACCTCCACGAGGTTGGGAAGGAACAACCAGGTGTCACCACGAGAGACACCGAGCAACCACGTGAGAAGCACCGTCTCACCATAGGCACGGCCACCTCAGACCTCCACAAGGTCGAGGGCCCACAAGTAGAACCACCCTGGACCTCGGACATGCCACGAGGTCAGGGAACTACACCTACCGGTGCCACCACGAACGGCACCAAGGAACAGGTTACCGAAGCAGCAGTTGGGTGCCTGCACAAGGCACCCCGAGAGAACCCACAGAGCGGAAATCACTAAACACGGCCCACGAGGCCAAACCAACCAAACCCATGAAACTAGACACGGCTAGGCTATAACCACCGTGCAGGCTAGGGCTACGAGAAACCCAATCTCAGAAATAGCGTGAGAAACACCGTCACGCAAGAGCACAGAAGCCACGGCCACAGGCAGCTAAGAGGAGGACACACAGTCCACTCCTCTAGCTCGCCAGCCGCTAACTCCTGCCTACGACCTCCCTAGGTAGAGTGAGGCTAGCGAGTCACAGCAAAGAACACAACCACAAACACCACAGTCCGACCGAACTGTGGCCCCACGCCTGACCTCCCTATGCGGCGCTGGAACCAACGTAGAGCGAGGCAGTGAGAAGGACTAGCTGGTCCGCACCGGAAGAGCACCTAAACCACCTCGGAGACCCAGACCAGCTAAGAGAGCTCTACAAACGACTCACGCCACTACCCCCACCGTTTTCCCCTTCTGCTCCAAGTCCGTGACTTGAGCACGCCTGCCGTTCGGAGCAAGACCCTCTGACATAGACGTGTGGGGCTGGGGGTCCCAGGTAACGGTAACAACTTGTCTAACGGACAAGCCCTCAAGTGCCGAGCACCGGGCGAAAGAGAACTGGCATGGCAACCACCAACAGAAACAGCACAGCTGGCTTGTAACCAAGACAAGCCCAGCAGGCACAGGCACGCACGGCACCCCTTCCGAAAACCCCCAGAAGGGCCGTCGGCCAACGCCGGCACACAAGGCACGGCCCGAGAAACCGGAACACCACCAGACAGAAAAGAAACCAACGCTCTTCTAATAATCGATTGACCGACAGACAATCGTTTATTAGACAAATGCAAGCCTCCTAGCACCACCGCTAGGACACGACCACGAAGGTGTCACCTTCGGTCACTGAACGTAGGGAGGCAACCTGCCGCATTCCCTACCAGAAGGTCCTAAGGGCAATCCTGCTCTGGGGCACACGCCGACACGCCAACCGAGGCCACGGAAACACCCGAGGCGCGCCAGGTCTTGTCACGCGCTCCTCACCCGTCACGATACCATCACGACGGGAAGGGAAACTGCGACAAGCGAGTCATGCCAGGGAAACAATTCGTGACAACCAGGTTGTCGCGACAAGGCAAAGCGCCGCGACAGCTTGTTGCGATAGGGCTGCGCGTTGCGACAACAGCTTGTCGCGACGGGCAACCGGGTCGCGACACGACCTTATCGCGATGGCCACCCGCACCGCGATAAGGTCACGTCCAACCGGGGCGACGCCTCCTCTGATGTCGTGACCCGCTTGGCGGTTGCGACATCAGCTGGAAGGCAGACTGCCAGGATGCTACGTCCGGGGTCGCCACACATTACAAAACATGCAACCATGGGGAGGGGAGCATGAAGAAAGCTATTAAAGCATGGATTCACCCTAAAGAACTCCCAATCCACCCCAACAAGAAAGGGCACAAGAAATCCCTACATTTGAAGAACCGAAACCCCCAAAGAGCCTTCATGACGAGCTCGCCACCTCCTCCTCGCTACCACGACGCCGCTCCGAGCTCCACACGTGCCGCCGACGCCACCAAGCACGAACCACCGGAGAGGGGAAAGCTTTCACCCTCGGAGGGGAGGAGGGAAAGGAGGAAAGGAACCAAAGGGGGAAAGGAGGAAATCGGCCAAGGCTTTTAGCCTTCGGCCCCCAGAACGCGACGGGGGGGGGGGGTCGCGATACAAACCTTATCGCGACGGCTGCCCATACCGCGGCCAGAAAGCGTCCCACCTGGATGCCGCAACAACTCGACAGGCCAATCTGCCACGCCTGCCACTCTGACAGGCATCAGATGACCAAAAGCAAAAAGCAGTCGCGACTCGTTGACCGAGTGCGACAAGAACGCGACGCCGAAAGCTGGCGCAACAGGGATGACTGTCGTGATGGGCACCTCCATCGTGACACTAACGCATCGACCAGACCGGACGTGTTAGTGGCCAGTCATCCAACACGCATTGGAAGAACCCAGAAAGCCCGAGATGTTACAGGAGAAGATACATGCGAACTAGTTGATGAAATGATGAAAGTGTATCCATACTTGTTTAAGTTTTTAATTCTTTTATGTGATAGTACCATACTTGTGTAAGTGAAAGTTTATTTGATGTCGAGTTTCCGTTTTAAATTTTGAGGATGAAATTTCTTTTAGGTGATAGTAATGTAACGTATTGACCATTCGGATCATGTCATTGTGTTTGTGGAGGCCAGTGTGTGGCCGATGACGTGTGTAGCAGGTGTTTCCACAGGATGTGAGGCTTTGTGGGCCGGCGGTTTGGGCCCAAAGCACTCACTGGTTCACTGTCTGTGAACGCGACAGTGAGGGACGTCGCGTTCTGAATGCGACGGCCCTGGGTGTCGCGTTCATGGAACCGCTGTTTGGGTCGACGTCTGCATGCGCGCCGCGTGTCGCGCGCGGGGTAGGGCTTGCTGACGTCAGGAGTCAGAAGGCGACGACCACAACCGTCTCGTTCAGGTCGCGACAGTGTGCTACGTCGCGTTCCCAACCGAACTGCATTTTAAGCAGGTTCCATCCGAACAGAGCTTCAACAAGCTCTGCTCGGCTAGGGAAGGAGTTTCTGACGTGTTAAGGGGCGATTCAATGTTTGGTGGTGTTTTGGGCGTGTTCTCGCCGCGAGGACGCCACGTGGAGCGGGGGAAATGCTGTGAGAATCTCGTACTTCGCGTTCTTTATGGAGGTAGGGAGATTCCGCCTGTTTTGTTGCGTGGATCGTGTGTGTGTTGTGTTTAATGTGTTATCGGCTTTACAAACCATAGATATCATGCTAGGATGCACATTAAAGCATGTAAAATGGATGAAAACACTGGTTTGTAGGGTTTAAAGGAGAGATCTGGTGAGGGGTCCCCGGATTAGGGTTTTCACCTATGAAGGCGACAAACCCTCCCATCATGACCAGGTCGCGACAGGCCGACCCGTCCCATTCATATTCTTGAACGTGGCATATCAGGGTGTCGCATTCTGAAGGTGACATGGGACCCTGTCGCGTTCACAGCCGAGAGCCTGTTTGTGTTTGTACATGTGAACATGTTATCCGATTATTGTATTTGGTAATGCATGGTAATAGTAAGCGGTGCATTGGCACCCGTAGCGCACGGGGAGCGTGCAGTGTGCGTGGTTTGCGTAGTGTTGACGTGGTTGTCGTGAGGTTTCACGTGGCTTGTGCGGTGTGCACGTGGTTTGTGTGTGCGTGGCGAGTAGTTCGACGCCTACCGTGGATACCTCTTCAGTTGGGAGTCCCAGGTTTTGTGTGAGCCATGCACGTGTGTGTGCTCGGGGCTTGTCCCGGTACTGGGTACCAATGAGGTCTTGTCGTCTTCTTGGACACCCTCACTCTTGTGTAGAGTTGCACATCCGGCTGAGGGAAAGACGGCAGTGAGACAACGACTTGTGAGAGTTTGTGTTTTGTCGCTTGTAGCGCACTCGTGGTTGGGGGTTACGGAAACCAGTAGATGTACTGAGCCCCGGCTAGTCCTGTTTTCCAGTGCCTCACTTTAGGGAGCTCGGGCCAGAGTCCCTAAAGGTGCCAAGTATGGGCCTGCGGCAGTGTGGTCCGCAGAGAGGATGTTGGTTGGTCTCCACAGTTTCTTGTCTTGTTCTAGTGGAACGATAGCTGGACCTTACGTCCGTGGCTGCGAGACTGAGAGGTAGCCCTGTGTGGTTTGTCCGGGTCAGTAGCTGGTGTCACGAACTAGTCTTCGTGACTCGAGTGTGGCATTTTCCTACTTTAGCATGTACACCTGGTTGTGGTTTCCGTTTACTTAATATATTATTTTTCTGTTAAGCGGCAAGCAGTAAGTGATATTTACAGCTTTATATCCTATTAGCTAGTTCTATAAATTGTTAGCGTAGCCTCTTGCTTTACTACTTGTGTTGGTTTGCTCGGTTTCTAGGGGAGTTTCCCTATTGAGCCAGTGACTCGTGAGGCTCACCCTACCCCTTCAGGTGAGGGAGAGTAGGAGACTTTGCACCCGTCGTCTAGTTCTGAGCCGCACCGTAGCAAAGCAGGGTGTGCCCCTCTAGTAGTGTAATTTTCTTTCTTTGTACACCTCGAGGTATGCCCCAGTTGTTGTTGTAGTTGTGTACGGTTTTTAGTTGAGAATGGCTATGTAAATTCCTTGTAAATATTTGTGAGATGGCAATCTTATAATATATTTCAGCAGTTTCCTTTATATTTCTACGGACTTGTGTGAATGATATCCTTTGCGAGGCTTCGGCTCGTTTGCGGGAGGCGGAGTCGGATCAGGCACGTTATTAGGTTAACGGGTTTGGACGACGAGGGCCGCTACAATTATGCTTGTAGGAATTCAGGAAAAGCTAATGCAGCTATCCTTACAGCCTGAAGCGGTTAAGACTGAAGATCTCATGCTAAACATCTCAATGGTCTCAAGACTCACATTGTTCAAATTCAACGGCTAACTCCCAATGGGAAACAAAGGACTATAAAAGTTTTATATATATAGAGCCAAAGTTTGAATTAGAGATATAATACACAAGACAGTGAGACATATGTGAGTGCATACAGTCACGAAAATACAAGAGAAGAGAAGTCTCCTCACATAGAAAGAGAAGAGCTCACAAGATCTGAAGAGAGCCATCTGATTCAAACCTCAACTTCTTGCTCTCTTGCTTTCAAGTGTTCTTGGGTGACATTTGTATTCTAAATTCTCTCCGTCCACCTTCTTGAGTTAGAAAGTGTTAGAGCAGTCACTCTTATTTGTTTTCTCTTTCTGACCTCTTGTGTTTATTCATTTTCTGAGCAGACACATTGTGACTCTTTTCAGTGTTTTAACCAGCAGGAGGTTTGTTCCCTATAGTGCCTCTCAATTAAGGGAAGACCTACGATTGAAGGTGATTGTAATACCTCTCTGTGAAGGGAAGACTTGCTTGAGAGCAAGTGGGTTGTAATACCTCTCAAGTTGAGAGAAGGCCAAGTGTTCTTGGTAGTTAGTGAAAATCCCAAGGGGTTCTTAGGAACTGGACGTAGGACTTCCTTTCAGAAGGGCCGAACTAGGATAAATCCTTATGCACTTATGTGATTGTTTCCACCAATACACTTGTTTCACACACACTACACTAAGTACTAACAATACTATCTAGTGTTATCTTACTTTCAGATAAAATTGTTAAAAGTGCAAGAAGTCCTATTCACCCCCTTCTAGGACATCTAAAGCTCCATCTCAATCCAACACTCAATTCTCTTGGTTGACCTTCCTATGCTTCTTCTTACTGTTGAAGTTCTTCTATTGGAGGATCTTCTTTGTCTTCATCTTTCTCCTTGAGCAAAACTTGTTCTAGATCCCTACATAAATCTTCAACATCTTCTTCTTCTTTTATTTTCTTAATAGAAGGGTTAGTTTCATCAAATAGGATATGAATAGACTGTTCTATAGTTAAAATTTTTCTGTTAAACACTTTATATCCTATAGGTTTTGAAATATCCTAATAAAAAGCCTTCATCACTTTTAGCATCTAATTTACTTAAATTATCTTTACCATTATTCAAAATGAAACACTTACAACCAAAAGGTCGAAGGTGACTGACATTTGGCCTTTTCTCCTTGTATAGCTCATAAGATTTCTTCAAAATTCTTTTGATCATGCACCTGTTGGTGATGTAGCAGGCTGTGTTGACTGCTTCTGCCCAGAAGTATCTTGGTAGATTGTATTCTGTAAGCATTGTTCTGGCCATGTCCAGTAGTGTTCTTTCTTTCTGTTACTCCATTCTATTAAGGTGTTCTTGGTGCAGAGAAATTGTGTTTTATGCCATTTTCTTCACAGAATCTAACAAACTCTTCATTCTTGAATTCTCCACCATGATCAGATCTGATACTGATTATTTAATATTTCTGAGTCTTCTGTCAAAGTTTACTGAACTTCAGAAAAGCTAAAAAAAATCTCTGATTTGGCTTCCAAAAATGATACCCAAGTGTATCTTGAATAGTCATCCACAATTACATAGCCATAAACTTTTCCTCCAATACTCACTGTTCTTATATATCTAAATAAATCCACGTGAATAAGTTCCAATGGTTTGAAGGTTGTCACCAATGTCTTGGACTGAAATGATGTCTTGGTTTGCTTTCCTTTTGCACAGGCTGTACAGATTCCTGACTTCTTCAATTTCAACTTTGGAAGACCTTCAACTAGATCATGCTTGATTAAATTTGTTATCACTGAAGTGCTAGCATGTCCTCATCTTCTATGCCATAATTAGTCTCTTCACTCTTTGTAGTTGCAAGGCACAAATTTACTTCTTTCAGTTCCGCCAGTTGTAAGGTATACATATTCTTAACTCATATAGCTTCAAAAATTATTTTCCCATCCATTAAGATGATACATTTGTCGTTCTAAAAATTCACTAAGTGACCTTTATCACCTAACTGACTGATATTAATGAAGTTATGTTTCAATCCTTCAACATACATAACATCTTCTATTAAATCTTTTTCTTTTGTTCCGACTATTCCACAGTCTATCACTTTTCCTTTTCCATTATCACTATATATGACTTGACCATTTTCATTTCTAAAATTTGTGAATAATTTTCTGTCTCTTGTCATATGTCTAGAGCACCCACTATCCAAATACCATTTGGATGCTCTCAGGCGCCCCTGCAAACAGAATTAAGTTGAGATTTTGGTACCCAAATTTTCTTGGGTCCTTGATGGTTACTTTTTGGAATCCAATGTAAATACCTAGTGGTACATGTGCTTACTGTGTGTCCTAATTGATTACAATGACTACAACACAAATCATATGCATGCTTTGAATTTGAAGTGTTATTAGTTTTAAGTTTCTGTTTGTAAACATATTGATTAACCTTTTAAGGATTTTTAATTACTTTTTCTTTTACAAATTTAGGCATTGGATATTTTCAGAATAAATAATTTCTTCTACATTTATTGGAGGTGTGTATCATACTCGATATTTCTTTTTACCTATTCTAGCACCTTTTAACTTTACAACTAGGGATGTTTTGCAATTTGTGATTTTGTCTATGGTAGCTCTTAAATAATTATTTTCTTCTCTTAATTTTTCTTCATCTTTCACTACAAGACAAAGTGGTTTTAGCGACCGACCTCTTCGGTCACTATTCGATCACTAAAATAATTAGTGACCGAATAAGGACCGAAGTTATTGGTGAAGAATAAAATTTTCGATCGCTACTCAGTCGCTGATAGTGACCGAAATAGTGACTGAATTATTTCAGTCGCTATCAGCAACCGATACGCTCAGTCACTATTTCGGTCACTATATAGTGACCGAATTAGTGACTGACACATTTCGGTTGCTATCTGCGACCGATTACTTCAGTCACTATTTCGGTCACAATATAGTGACCGAAATCGTGACTGAAATGTTCGGTCGCTATTAGCGACTGATCGATTCAGTCACTATTTCGGTCACAAGATAGTGACCGATATAGTGACTGAAAATGATCGGTCGCTATAATTCAAAATACTGACTGATAATTTTGCTCGCTAATCAGTCTCTAATTTTTTAATTATTATTTTTAAAAAATATACATAGTTTTAAAAAAATAACCAGTGCATATAATAAAAAAAAAAATTATACTATGACAAATGTCAACAATAATAAAATGTCAACAATAATAAAATGTCCATAAAATGTCCACAATAATAATACATAAAATATCCATAATAATGCATAAAATGTCCATAATAATGAAAAGAAAATCATGAATCCCCGTCCTTGTCCTCATCTCCTCCGACGCAACTCGAAGAAGGAACCTACAATAAATATATAACAATATAAATTAAAATTAAATACTACTATAACCAATAAAATTAAAATTTTAGAATTTATTTTTCTATATAATTCACTCACTTTTAAACTAAAGTAACTAGTTTAATGTGAATTAGAGCGCCGAGCTCAAACCGAGAGTCCGATTAGAACTCTGTCAATTTTCACAAGTCACACTCATCACCCTGGCCATGCTGGAACAAACTGGAGGCCGATCAGATTAGTATTTCTAATTTTGGACCCTAAAGCCTAGCTAATTTCTTTCTTTTTAAACTAAACAAAACCAAACTAACTTGCTTAATGTGAATTTGAGTGCCGAGCTCAAACTGGGAGTCCAATTTGAACTCTGTCAATTTCCACAAGTCACACTCATCGCCCTGGCTGTGCTGGAACAAACCAGAGGCCAATCGGATTAGTATTTCTAATTTTGGACCCCCAAACCTAAGTTCTTCATTTTTAAACTAAACTAACTTGCTTAATGTGAATTTGAGTGTCGAGCTTAAATCGGGAGTCCGATTTGAACTCCGTCAGTTTTCACAAATCACACTCATTGCTCCGGCCATGTTGGAACAAATCGGAGGTCGATCGAATTAGTATTTCTAATTTTGGACCCCCAAACCTAGGTAAGTTATTCCTTTTTAAACTAAACTAAACTAAACTAACTTGCTTAATGTGAATTTGAGTGCTGAGCTCAAACAGGGAGTCTGATTTGAACTCCGTCAGTTTTCACATGTCACACTCATCGCCCTGGCCGTGCTGGAACAAACCAGAGACCAATTGGATTAGTATTTATAATTTTGGATCCCCAAACCTAAGTTCTTTATTTTTAAACTAAACTAACTTGCTTAATGTGAATTTAAGTCTCGAGCTCAAACTGGGAGTCCAATTTGAACTCTGTCAGTTTCCACAAGTCACACTCATTGCCTCGGTCGTGCTAGAACAAATCGGAGGCCGATCGGATTAGTATTTCTAATTTTGGACCCCCTAAACCTAGCTAAGTTCTTCCTTTTTTAAACTAAACTAACACTCATTGTCCCAACTATGTTGGAACAAATCAGACGCTGATCCGATAGTGATTAGAAAATTGGTTGTTAGAATAGAAAAATTAAAATAAAATCAATTTACTCACATGAGGGGCCCATGCTGATGTCGATGGCGCTGCTTGAGGAAGAATGCTAACTTGGGAGAGGGCCTAGAAGATAGCCTGAGAGAGCTGGGCCTGGACAGCGTCGGACTGCGTATGCATTGTGTGGACTAAACAAGACTCCAAACTAGAGATCTCATCTCAAATGAAGCCCATCATCTCACTGGGAGAAGTACCTAGAGCACTAGGTGTGGTGAATGCACTAGTCGTCTGAGAGCCTAAACTCGAGGTGCCAAATAACACCCTGCTCGTGTCCATACTGTGCCCAAAACCATACACATGGCCTTTCTTGGGGCACCAGATGCCGCAACCCATACCTCAGGATCTAACTGCGGCTACTCCTCCTCCCTGGCGTACTTCTCTATCATCTGCTGGCTATACGACTCCTGCAAAAAATAAAATTGACAATTTAATATTAATCTGTAACGAGAAAAAATAAATAGTGAATAGTCTGCAAATACTTATCGCAACCTCTTGGGCTCTGTCGCTAATGTACTGATCCGTCCCCTTTTTCTTATGTGTCTTATCAAACACCTTCTGAAATGTCGGAGGCCATTTTAGCTCCTTTTCCTATTTCACAGAAAAACATTACATAAATGAGTACACATAAATAAAATATACCACAAATGGACATATGACTTACCAATATGGACCGATGGATTGCAAAGGAGACGAACCCACTTGTATGTGTGTTGGCCTCTGGATTGGCAGCCCAATTCACTTTCATTGTTGTGGAGGTTTCTTGCCATCTCTCTGCGGCCCATATGTTGCACAAACTTTGCCAGCAGTCTCTCCTCATCCATGTCGGTGCGCGCTCCCTCCAAAGATTCGGGTCTGGACTCTGACAAACTCTCTATGCATTTTTCCTCGCATTATACAACATCTGTTTAAAATTTGATCAAGCGGTGGTCGTCCATACTGATCGAGACTGCGCCTCATCCGAAGGACGCGTGAATGGATGATTGCTTTGTACAGATACGAGTTAGTTTACTGAATGTAGGAGTAAGAAAAAATAAATAAATTATAATAAGAAATTACATACCATGAACATCTGATACAACAACTCCTGGACATCCATCGCGAAATCATTGAATCTATGAATAGGCCAAGGAAAGTGTGCATGAATTGATCTTGTAATGAATTGAGATGCTTGGGTAGGCTCTATTTTTTCTCTATAATTATGTAACTTGTTACAATGAATTTATGAAATAAATAATTATCCTTAATAAAAGATACATTTAAATTTAGTACGTACCCATTTATCCACACCTCCCGTAGAGTGCCATCATAAAAACTACCTCCCCCCTCCTGTAGATTGACAGTATCCTCTGCCTCTGGCACCATAGATGCACCTGCCAAAAAAATTGGAGGTGCAGACGTACTCGGTCCTGTACAAAAATTTGACAGATAAAAGCAATGTACAAGAATATAAAATGGTAAAGAATATAAATAACAATTATACAAATACTTACAAATTTAAATATACTTACCTGCTACCATAGAAGGAGGAGGCGTAAACTGACCCGAGCCTGTAAGAATTTTAATGGCATAAATAATACAAGTGAATCAATGCACAAAAAAACTACAACTTTAAATATATATACCTGTCGTAGGGGTAGGAAACATAGGAGGCGTGGGAGGACTCGATCCTGTTAGAATGAGAAAGAAATAACAAAATATATTAGCAATATATAATTACTTACAACTTCAAAACAAGACTTATCTGCTGCCAGAGGAGGAGGCGCAGAAGGACCAGAAGCTGTAACAATTTAAATGACATAAATAATATGTATAAATAATGCACAAAGAAAAATACAACTTTAAATATACAATCTTAAAGAATCTAAATAGCGACTATACAAATACTTACAAATTTAAATATACATACATACTGCCGTAGGATGAGGAGGCGTAAACTGACCCAAGCCTGTAAGAATTTTAATGGCATAAAGAATACAAGTGAATCAATGCACAAAGAAACTACAACTTTAAATATACATACCGGATGCCAGAGGATGAGGCACAGAAGTACCAGAAGTTGTAACAATTTAAATGGCATAAATAATATGTAACTTTATTGAACAAAGAAAAATACAACTTTAAATATACAAACCTAAGGCCACAGAGGAACCCCTCCCACTACTCAGCCTCCTCCCAGAACTGGAGCCCGGTCATGCTCCATGCACCATATCTTCATAGGGAACATCAAAATTCATGTTCATTAGTCAATTGCTTATACTGAAAGTGGACAACTTTAAATATATTGAACAGATGTGAAAAAATTCTACCCATTTTTAAATGATATCCATTTCCTTCTCAGATGATGACGATATATCTAACTCAGCCCCATCTTCATCATCATCTTCACATTCATTACTGGTATATTCCTCCTTCTCATCAGAATCTTCACCAGACACCTGACTTACATCAATATCTATTCCCCTTCTACTACTCACTTTTAACTCATGCGGATTGACTTCTTTGACCTCATTTCCTTTAGACAAGCAAACTGGCTCTTCAGATTTGTCTACTCCAGTATGAGCTGTCAACTCTACATCATCAACCAAGTCTTCTTGAAAGAATTCGGCGTTAACCTCTTAAGGTGTTTGATCAGTCATGTTCAATTCATAATCAGATAATAGTCTTGACCTAACTCTGCAAACTGCCCACCAATCATTTCGTTCTTTGTTCGTAGATGATGGATAGCTTGTATAGTACACTTGTTGGGCTTGTGCGGCTAAAATGAACGACTCATAAGTATTCAATTTGGACTTATGTTTAAGCTCGATAATCCCATGCGGTGTGTCATTTCGAATGGAATTCAGATCAAACCAATGACACTTGAACAAGAATATATGATTGTCTTGTCCTAGATATTGCAACTGTATGATCTCATCTACAATACCATAGTAGTCATATTCATTTCATTGTACGTACTTTCTTTAAGACATACGTCGTTGTTCATGGTAGACTTACTCTGCCAATAGTCTTTTGTGTGAAATCTATACCCATTCACAATAAATCCAGGATAGTTCTATGCGATTTTCGATGGGCCATAGGCTATCTGACGAACTCTTTCATTAGTAATTAAACCCTGTTCAACCTACGTATAGAGAAGACTAGTTAAAAAGTGAATATAACTTATCTTTCATACTCTTTGAGCATGTACACTTATGCGTTTTCTTAGCCATAAGGCCAATGACTTCTCTTGTTCTTTTTCAACCTCATAATAACTGAGATGTGGATTTCTTTGAATGATTTCTTAATCAAATTGTCTGCAATATGAATGGAAGACCACCTTCAATAGCTAGAAGAAAGACAAAGAAGTTATATACATAATAAATTGTGAGTTCAGGACTTACTCAACATAACACTCAAGCTCAGCACAATTTAAAAGAATATATATCTCTGCGGCGCATAACTCTTTGCCGTCAAGAATGCAAGTTGAAGAATGTCCGAATGCACGTTCAGGATGATTAAATATGGAGATTCGATCTGAACACATAGATTCCCCCCCCCCCCCCCCAATCATCATTACGTGGAGCTTAAGTACGACAAGTTTGTATGTTTGCTTCAAAGTACATCGAACAAAAGTTCAAGATTTCTTCCATAATATATGCCTCAGTAATAGAACCTCCACTTTTAATTTATTTCAGACTTTCATTTTGAGGTCATGTATACACCTACACCAACAATACAAGAAAAATGGAAAATATATCATACATAAGGTGCAATTCTAAGAAGAATAAAAAAAGTTAATATTTACATATACCTCTCAAATGGGTACTTCCATCTATATTGTACTGGCCCTCCGACTTTAGCTTCATATGGTAGATGTGTAACACCCCACTTAGGCTCGCTCCAGTTATACCAACTCTCATCGATTCCAAGTGACCTGTTACATGGGGAACACACCTCAACATATATCAAATGCAAGTTGATTCATTCACAAATAAATACTAATGCAGCGGAAATAAAGAACATCTCATCAACTTTAATATCCAGGTCCATAGTCCATAAAGAAATCCACAATAGCTAAGTAGTTTAAATACAATGTCCATAACATAAGTAATTCCTCACATATAAATGTCACTCAATCACACAATCAATCCTCATGCTCAGAATCCGATCCCGCTACTAAAGCCTCGAGATCCTCCATCTCACCTGAAATGTTAAGAAAGTATGAGTCTACAACGAAGACTCAGCAAGCAACCCAAAAATGGACTACCAATCTAACATATATATAATGGTTTCAAATCATGATATTGCATATAGATTTCAGCAATCATACTACTTGTAAATAAATCATTTGCTAAACATATCTTAAGTCAAAAGTGCGAACAAAAGCTACCTGTATAAGGCATGTGTTTAAGACATTGTGCTAACATCATTGTCTAGTTTTGCAAAGTGATTTCAAATTTGATCATGATGACATAAATTAAAGTATCAACATGGTGTATTTGGCATACATGGTTTCAAGAGTTTGCTTAAGTGAGCATGACTATTAAACATTCATCTGACTGGAAATACGACAAGTATTACACATATAATCATTCTAAGGCTGAAAACAAATATTTTGCATAACATTTACATATGTACAAATTTTCCAAGATATAGCCCAAACCACCCATTAGAAGTCACAGACATATGAACATATACTCATCACCTATGCAGACAGTGATAGAGTCTTGGTTACTGCGCAGAACCAGGGGAAGTCCTCCCCACCATTACCAGTGGTACTTGTCCACCTCCAGGATTACTTCCGTGCCCTCGGAAACATATAACATATTGAACATTTCCATAGGG
This sequence comes from Colocasia esculenta, assembly GCA_014218235.1. Lineage (NCBI taxonomy): Eukaryota > Viridiplantae > Streptophyta > Magnoliopsida > Alismatales > Araceae > Colocasia > Colocasia esculenta. The sequence continues at coordinate 29,119,809 of CM024766.1, forward strand.
GCATTACTATGGTCCTGTTCCAGATTACTTCTATGGTGGCAGTGTCTTATTGGCCAAATACAAAATCATATACGAATTTTTTTACAGATTCAAATGTAACATAACATGCTGCCCAAATCATATGCACATATTCAGATCATAACAGAGATATATTTCATATTGATCACATGCTGTATTTTCTAGAAATTTCCCACAAATTTGTTTAATAGAACACATTTCTCATGATGATAGCAGACTAAAAATAGTTACAGATGTCATAAATTCATGAAGTTTGGTCAGAACATGTCCCTATTATCATGAATCAAATCGGTAACGTTTCATGATTTTATGATATATACACTAATTTCCGTAGTAATCTAATCAGTGATGTAAATAGAGAAATATTCATTACACTGAAACCATCTATCAACCAGATCCAATATATTTACTAAGAGCATACTATGCTGATACAATCCACTGTTCAAAATATCACAATTTTAGAATCCAGAAACTATGTATAAAATTAAAACAATACTACTAAATTTTTGTATTTCAGACATGGAAATTATAGAAAATAGTCAAATTCTGATTATAGATCCATCAGAGCATGAATATAACCTTGACATGTATCTCTACATAGAAATCATAATTTTTATCACGAACATGCGTTTCGTATAAAATTTCTCCTTAAATCTATACTTATTTACATAATTCAAAATTTTCCCTAAATTATGGTGACTGCAAAAAATAACCCAAATTGCAGTATGGTAAAAAGTTAACCTACCTAACCTACACATTTCACAAAAAATTCATTCGATGTTTGAACACAGAGATATAAATACAGAAGTAAAAACAGGTGAAAATGATGAACAGAAGAACTTGACGGCAACATTGCTACCGTTAAATTCAATTGACGACAAGGGGTTTGACGTTAAGTTCATCCTTGATGGTAGTCAAGGTTGACGTTAACCTGACAGAAAATAGAACCCTTCCGAAACCAAGCCTCACATTACGCGACTCCTTTGAGAAGATAGGATGAGCATGGTTGAAATGAGTCCAAGCTTTGCCATTTGTAGGATGACTCATAATATCCTCACCACGATGTACTTTCTACGTGCCACATCATATGTCGAGCTATCTTTGAAGACATATACATCCGCTGTAGTTTGGGTGTGAGGGGAAAATATCGCAATGATGTATAGGTATAACCTTTCCCTAGAATTGACCCTCTTTAGGTTTAAATCTATCATGATGGCAAATAGAACATGATACCTTATTTGCATCCTCTTTGTGATACAACATACAATGATTAAGACATGCATATATTTTCACATATCTAAGTCTTAACTCATTGACCATCTTCTTGGCACGATAAAAATTTGGAGGCAGCACATTTAAAGCTGTGATATATGTCATTTCCAATGATTCCATCACATATAAAGCTGTGATATGTCATTTCCAATGATTCCTTTTCTACCTACTCAAGTGATATAGTTAACATATACTTTATAGAATATCTTTTTAAACTTAGCATTTGTTGAGCATCTTGTCGATCATATTTTATATTAAGCAACACATTTAATGAAGTGCTAGTCATATCGTAGCTGTGTGTCTACCTCGAGCACTGTGAGACTAATTGGTTTCACACGCGCTACCAAGCCATGCAGAATTATCATTTGTAGGCTATAGTACTACAATATTGTAATATCATTTCATGCATACCTAGCGAACAAATCTCCATACTAATGACTACAAAGAAAGTAACACCTTTATCAGAAAATCTTTATGCCTATAATTTATGTATTTATCAGATAAAAAGAAAGGTAAGAAGACATACATGATGGATCAAGTTTCAAGGCTTTGGAAATGATCAAGCTCTTTACAGACCAAGAAAATACAATGGACTAATTAGTCACAACAGTTATGAAGATTAAAGTGAACAAATCTGATGGTTAATGAAGAAGAATCTAGATGGAAAGCTTCAAACCGTTGAAGAATACAAGCATACATAAATACGACCAAAAGCCATGAAATAAAGGAGAGGAGAGGAGAAAAGAAAAACAAGAACAAGAGAAAGTAGCCAATGCATACACATCCATCTTCGTGAGAAAGAAAGGAGACTAAGCCAAAAAATGTCATCACTTAGATCTTGTCTCCAAGCCTTTATAGCACTTAGGTTGTACATTCTTTGAGAAGGCTTCTACTCGACATCAACTCTACCTCAGTCTAATCCGAGCAATTAGCCAATGGCATCGACCTCCATTTTCTATTTTTCTTGTTGTTATAGTTGGCCTATTTTGAGCTTTCAGTGTTGCCATATCTGTTATCAAGAAGACTCTTATTTGGTGTTATTTCTTTGGAAGCTGGGCCTACGTGTTTTTGTTGCCCTCTGTTGAGAGGAAAACCTGTAAGTGGTAACACGAGGTAGTTTGTTCCCTCTAGTTAGAGGAGGACCGTGTGGCTGTGATTGGTGCCCTCCATAGGAAGAAGACTTAGTTTTGGGTTATGAACCAAGTGCACCCATTTGAGGCTGAATAGTGAAGGCTTAGGGACGATTTTTTCTTAGGGACTAGATGTAAGAGTTTGACAGTGATCAGCTCCAAACCATGATAAAATTCTATGTGCTTTGTGTGCTTGTTTTCTTTGCGCCTTCATTTCCACTGTGCTCACACTTAATTTTGAATTTAATAATATTTCACTAAAGGCCCATTCACCTTCCTCTACATCTTCATAGCATGGCCGACATTTATAGGCATAAAAGAATGGCATTTTCGCTCCCACTCTAAGTTTTACCTAATATTATTCCTTTGGCCCTTGCGATATAGTACTCAAGGTTTATTATCTATTGGATGGGCAAAAAAAAGTACATAGGCCTCGATCTTGGAGCCAGTCAAATGCCACATCTTTGAGCCCTCCTACCACTGGGCTAGGTTCCTTGTATAATGGGTTGGAATGAGAAATAGAAATGAGTATTTCCACTTTTGCTTCCTACAAGAAATTTCTCAAAAACTGAAAAGATTTTGTTGGCATTTTTGCATCTATTTCTACTTTTAAGTCAAAAAATGGAAATGGAAATAAAATCAAAAAACTTTAGATGCAACATCATTTATATAGATAAATCGAGTTCATTAGATCCACAAATTATATAGATGATTATATAAATAAACACAAATCACATAATATAAATATAAATCAATAAATTATATAGATAATTAAATCCAAAAACATAAATCAAATTCATAGATCACATAAATTTCATAGAGTGGTCGCAGTCTACAATGAGAGACGAGGGTCTCTCTCAGAGAAACCCTAGTGGAAGTGGTGGCGGCACCTCCTCCCCCCCCTCGACGCATCGATTTTTGTCGCTAGTTCTCTAGCAGAAGCGTCACCGGACCCTCCCGACAGAAAATCCTCCGGTCTTCATCTCCCTTATCAGGGGTTCTGTGGGTGGGGGGAGTGCTGTTTGTCTCCCCCCACCCTCCCCCTTCCTTCTCCGTCATGGTTTCCTCTGTCCCTGGTGTTCCCCCTTTTGGTGCATTGATTCCCCCTCGCCCCGTTTCCTTCCTCCCTTAGTTTCCCTGCTTCCTTTTCCCCTCCCTTGTTGTCTAATCTGGTCCTCTCCCTCCTTCCCTCTCAATCATCTCACCCCTCTACCTTCTCTCTCCCTCTCCACCCTTTGCCCTACCCCCCCCCTCCCCCCAACCCCATCCCCCCAACCCCCTCTGTACCTTGTGCCCCCGCCCTTCTCCTCTCAACGCCTGTGCCCTCTCCCCCCACTCACATCTATCTCCCCTTCCCCTTGCCTTGCTCTGTCTTTTTTGCTCCTAATTTCCCAAGATCTTTCCCCTTCATCTAGTTCTTCTCCTCTTTTTGTGGTTTGTAGGTTCTTTGCCATTAGAAGTTTTGGTGTGGATATTTAAGTAACATTGGGTTTCAAGCTGTAAATCTCTGGAAGACCCTCATATTTGGGTTTGGAGTCTCAAGTTCAGCTCAAGTAATGAGATTGATCGTTACATCTATATGGGTGCACTTCTTTCGAGCTACTTCATTGGTGCTGCTACAAAATAAACACAACCTTTCTCCCTCCGAATAGTCCCCGAGTGTTTCTTGGAGTTTCAAGATGGATTTCTCCTTTGGCGATTATTGGCTATTAGCTTGTATGTTGTGAATGGTGTCTCTTTTGTTCCAAGATGTTTACCTATGGTTGATCATGTAGCCCTTATTCACCCATTCGCTTATGTTATGTTGGTTGTGAACTTTGGCATCTCAATGAGAGTTGCCATAATGAATGGAAACTATTTTCATTGTCTCAAAAAAAAAAAAACAAGAGGCACCACTTGTTGAGTAGTGGGCTAGGGAGCAGGTTGCTGGAATAGGTGGTGAGCGGTGAGAAAGTGCGAGCTGTGTGGGGGCAGCAACATGCGTAGACACGTGAAAGGATGGGAAGAGAGGTTACAAGCAAATGGGAGAGCTACTACTTGCTAGGGGCTGCCAATGGGAAACCCACAATGTATGAATGTGATAGCCATCAGAATACGGTAGTGATGAATGACATTTGGGACGAGTCAATTGCGCGGAGTGTACATTCGTGTATAGGTTGTTACTGGCAGCACAAAAGTTAGTTCAAACCTTTGAGAGCTAAAATTTTGGAAAGGAGTTTTTTATTTTATAAATGAGTTTATATGTAATACATATTATTAAAAATAGAAATCCAAAAGTAGATGCAGAAGTGGGCAATTTTGTTTTTGTATGTGATGCAAGTTAGGTGGTGTTGATGTAGCATGAAAGGGGAGGAAAAAAGTAAAAATGGACATTTTTGACACCATATCACTAAAATGGGTGTATCTTCTCGCTCGAGCATTAATTAGAATCGCACATAAGATCATAATTCAAAATCGACACTTTGAGGTGGTCTCGTAGTTTATGCCAACAACAATAAAACATCATTTTAGCCTTCAAATTCTATCATTTCGGCTTTCGAAGAAATCCACTTGTAGTATAAATTGCTATTTTGGGTAACTTTTCAAATAAATTTTTAGGAGGGATAGAGTTTAATTTTAGGGTTACTTATTTTGAAGAAGTTTGTTAGAAATATATTTTCTTTCTTATTCAATAATTTCAATTTTTTCATGTCTATTAATAGATGTCTCCAATGTAAGTAGGACAATAAATAAATTTATGTAATTTTTGAAATTTTAAGTTCCCTTTTATCCTCCTTCCCTTGTCTCTTCTCCTCATCTCCGTTGAAACCGTAAGTAGTCGGCAGCTACTACAATATCTTATAAAATTACTAAAATATTTGGAGAGAAAGAGTTGGAAAGAGAAATCATGTAGAGAGAGAATGAATAGAGACCCGAGGAGAAGAGTATGTGTGAGTCTCTTCGATATTTGTAGAAGCGGTCATATATATCATTCTCAGCGACCCACCACCGCTACATCAACCGCACCTACGAAGACAACGCGGGGGACGAGGGGGAAAGCGAGAAGGACGGCAAGCAACTGTACCATCCCCAACGTTGTTTCCTTCGCTTCTCTGATTCTAAATCCCTGCCATTCTTCTCCTCCACCTCTCTCGCTGCGATCTCCTGCGACTTCTCACCAGAGAGAGAGGGCGAGAATGGCTCAGGTGATCGTTGCTAGATCAGCGTGCAATGTCACCTCCCCCTTGTCTAGATTTGGAACCCAGATGTGCCGCCTTTAAGCAGCTGCTCAGGTCGGCTCCATTCCCTACCCGATTTCTTCACTGGAATGAAAAATGGGATTAGCAATCCCTGTGTTGTGCCTGATTATATAGTTTGGCTCTAGATTATATTAATTTACTTCAGCTTATATTATTTAGCTATAGGTTACAAAATTTGGCTATAAAGTTACACTCTTCATATTATCCTATTTTGTTTCAAATTATATTATTTGAATCTAGGTTACACAATTTGGCTCTAAATTATATTATTTAACTCTAGGTTATATTATTTGCCTCATTTACATAATTTGATTCTAGATTATGCTATTTCGCTTCAAGTTACACTATTTGACTCCAGATTACACCATATTCCTCTGTCGTCGCCTACACCACCATCTCTTTGTGCACGCTCAATCTCTCCCCTTCATGCATGCTCTCTCTCTTTCCCTGTCACACATGCTCTATCTCTTCCTGTCGCCTTCACATACATGCGATGTATGTGTCACCATGAGTGCGATGAGTCGTTGTGTGCCTTCATAAAATTTAAATAACTTATAAAATATATCTTGTTTGCAAAGAGTTAATTATTTCATTAACTAATTTAATAATAATAATAAATAGTATATAGCACTTTTTTATTTTAAACAATTTGAAAACACACTATTTTCTTAGAAACTTAATTTTGAGAAGAATTTTTCAAATTTCATGACATGTGTCAAAATTCATTTGAAATAAAGAGGATTCATAATTCTAATTCTTATAATTTTAACCTCCAAAATTTAAATTTTAATCAAATCAACCAAATAAAAGTGTATATACAAAATTTGATCTTTTAAAATTCCTAGACACACCCCCCATACCCCCATCGCTTCTCTCTAAACCCTACATGCGCATACACTCTCTCCTCCTCGCGCACTTCACTCTCTCTCTCCCCTATATGCACTTCTCTCTCTCTCACCCTATGCACACTTCTCTCTCTTGCCCCACACTTTCTTTATCTCTCTTCCTACACCCCTCTCTCTCTCTTGCACTTTCCTTCTCCCTCTCGCCTGCATTGCTCTCTCCTTCTCTCTCCAACATTGCTCTCTCTTGCCGCAACAGCAGGAACGGATGTAGGATTTTAATTTTGTAGAGTCTCAAATGGTAAAAGTTTTCATTTCCCAATAAAAAGTTTCCAATCCAAAATCTCTCTCCATAGGATGGATGACATGACATAACAACAGTAAAATATAAACGGATGTGATAAGTTTACATAGTTGGTAAAAAGTTGACAGTTTTGTAAATATTTTTTCATTTGTCAGATTTGAATAAATATTTATTAAAATAAAATTATTAAAAAACTCCTTATATATATTATGAATTAGCCCCCGGAGGCGTATGTAGTCTGTAGTCATTCACGAAGAGCGACGACCGCTGGGGTGAGTGGCATGTTGGCTCGCAACTGGAAACATTACCTGTCGCTTGGAACCACAAGAGTAGCAAAGCCCACCTCCCTTGTCCTCTTTCCCATCACCGTTCCTTCCTGGATAGCAGAAGGATGCTTTCCATTGGGAGCCTGTCGGCACCATCGCGTTCCCGGGTTTGCGGCGGCGGCGACGACGACGACAAGCAACCCAGCAGGGAACGCCGGGCCAGCCGGTCCATCAGGCTTCCACTACCACGACCACTCCGCAATCGAGCAGGAGCAGCCCTCAGTGTCTTCAACCAACAGGTTGATCGGTCTGTTCGCTAGTGGTGGGGATGTGCATTCCGCCCGCAGGTTGGTCGACGCAATGCCTACGAAGAAGCCTCTCTCTTGGAACTCAATGCTCGCCGCATATTCTAAGCGGCCGGGGAACCTAGCCGAAGCCGTCCGACTATTCGCCGACATGCCTTGTCCTGATGTCGTATCGTTTAACACTATGCTCTCCTGTTATTTCCGCAACAGCGATGTTGACGGGGCTCGTCGACTCTTCCGGGAAATGCCCATCAAGGACTGCGTGTCTTGGAACACGATGATCTCGGGTTTATCAGATCATGGGGAGATGGAAGAAGCACAGACGTTCTTCTCTACTATGCCGATGAGAAATCTTGTCTCTTGGAATGCCATGATCACCGGCTTCGTGCGGGCTGGTAATCTGAACATGGCTGAGGAATTCTTCAATCGAGCACCTAATAAGAATGATGTGGTACTTCAGACCGTTATGATCACCGGATACATGAGCTCCGGAAAGGTCAATGTGGCACGAAGCCTCTTTGACAAGATGCTCGTTAGGAATCCAGTGACGTGGAATGCGATGATATCTGGCTATGGAGAGAACCAACAGCCGGAACAAGCACTGAAGATTTTCCGGAAGATGGTGGCTACTTGGTACCTTAAGCCAAATTCTTCCACCTTGAGCAGTGCCCTATTGGCTTGCAGCAATTTGTCTGCTCTGGAATTGGGTAGACAGATTCATCAGTTTGCCTGTAAATCCCCGTTGATATTGGATCCAACAGTAGGAACATCTTTGGTTAGCATGTATTGCAAGTGTGGTGATTTGTGGGAGGCATACAGACTATTTAATGAGGTGGACCAGAAGGATGTTGTTTGCTGGAATGCGATGATTTCAGGGTATGCCCAACATGGTTATGGAGTGACAGCCATTAAATTGTTTGATGACATGAAAGATAAAAGGATTCTGCCTAACTGGATCACTTTTGTTGCTGCTCTTTCAGCTTGTGTCCATGCCGGCATGGTGGATCTAGGTAGGCGTATCTTTCAGTCAATGAAGGGAGAATATGGTGTGGAGCCCAGGCCTGATCACTATTACTGTATGGTTGATCTGCTGTGCAGAGCTGGTTTGATTGTTGAAGCAGTGGATTTGATCCATAACATGCCTTTTACACCACATCGAGCTGTCTTTGGAGCCCTTTTAGGAGCTTGTAGGATCCAAAAGAACTTGGAGTTGGCTGAATTTGCTGCACAAAAGCTTCTAGAGCTAGAGCCAAGGAGTGCCGGAGCTTATGTACAGTTGGCCAATGTGTATGCTGCAATGCATAGGTGGGAAGATGTTTCAAAAATTAGGAGATTGATGAAAGACGGTAAGGTGGTGAAGACCCCAGGTTATAGTTGGATTGTGGTGAATAGCATTGTACATGTGTTTAGATCAGGAGATAGACTTCACACTCAGTTGGATCTAATTTATTCTAAATTGAATGAGTTAGAGGTTTGCATGAAAAAGGCTGGCTACATACCTGATCTCAGTTCTGCATTACACGATGTGGGAATGGAACAGAAGGAGTTGATATTACTGAGGCATAGTGAGAAGCTAGCTATAGCCTTTGGGCTGATTAGTCTGCCTACATGGATGACGATCAGAGTGTTCAAGAATCTTAGGGTTTGTGTAGATTGTCACAATGCAACCAAATTCATATCCTTGGTTGAAGGGCGGGATATCATTGTCAGAGATACAACTCGATTCCATCATTTCAGCAATGGATGCTGCTCTTGTGGGGATTTCTGGTGAAAAGAGAAAAGGCCGAAAAAGCTACTATTCGAGATGTTTTCTGACCAGAAAATTGAGAAGGGATGCAAGGAGAGGGAATCTTGTTTGAACCCATAGCATTTGATTCTAGTTCATGCACTGTCACATTACTTCCTCTGGTTCGATAGATTCTACTGGTATTTGACAGTGTAGGGCTCCACCAGATGTGGGTTGAAATTGCCAGGCATTAAACTGGTTCCACCTGATTCTATGGGGAGTTTGACATTGCAGGATTCTGGAATAGTAGGGCCTTTTAAATTCCTCATGTTTTGCAAGGTGTATGTCTTGATAGGGCCAGGTATTTGCTTGACCTGGAGTTTTACTGTTAAAAATTGATTCCACACGTTCTTTATGTTCAGCCTGCTAGCTTGTTGGTGTTGCAGGTTGTTGACATCCTAGAACAAGACTGCGTTTGATCAATGATGTGCAGTCTGCTGGGGTTGCTCTTTTGTAATATCCTTTCATGTGTTTGTCAAGACGGCTGTATTTGACAAATATGTTTGTCCAAAACTGAGAGGTTTATGCGAGAAGAATGCTGTAAAGTTATCAATGGAAAAGTAAATCCTCAAGTTGAGAGTGGAGAATGAATCAAAAGAAAACTGGTTCTGATCCTCAAAAACATTTGATTTGGTTAAGGATCTTCTTTCAAGTATTTGTTAGAAGGCATAGATTGTTTGTACATGTTTTTATTGCATATGACAAGTGTACTTGACCCATTAAGACCTGCTCACCCAACCCATCGCGTGAGAATGGGGGATACACCCCACTCCCTTGCCCATGTAGGAAAAAGGGCGAACAAGGGCCTAGGTCTAACTCATCAGAGCCCAATCTCCTTGGCCCTCTGAGTTATCAACACTTAGCCTAGAGCAAGTATAAGTAGCCCCCTACGTAGCTTGTTGTCTTCAGACAATTCCTTGAAGAGAAACGTGCGATGATCAACTTAGAGAGGAGGGGTGAATTAGTTATTGCCTAAATAAAAATTCTTTTGCACAGAATAGATAAACTTGACTAAGTAGATCTATTAAGCAAGATGCATAACGAAATAACAATTAAAACAACGATACTAATTACCTTAACGTGCGTAGAAAGGAGGTAGAAGAGATGGATCAAACTATAGATGCACACAAGATTTAGAGTGGTTCAGCTAACACACCAAATGTGCGCCTACATCTACTACCTTACATCCCATGAGAATTTTCCACTAACTTGTTTTCAGGAATAAGTTACAGTGTCACATCCCGACGCGGAATATCAGAACGCGAGGTAGTTGCAAGTAAACGGGTACAGAGCAAGTACTAGACATCAAACTATTACACAATGAATAAATACTAAAGTAAATTCTTCTCATTAATAACTTTCAAATGTCTAGTTACAACCACTAATATCAGAGCCGTTCTATAGGGTCCAATTACATTGAAATAAGTAAAAGACTAAACTCAAACTACTACTATAACTCTAACATAGTATTAAGACACTAGGGTGCTCATAACATCACTCCTGATCGTTCCCGTCCTCTTGAGTGTATAGTTCATCCTCGGTCTCACCTGAGAACACAACGACAAATAACGCAGGGTGAGCGACAACGCCTAGTAGGACTTAAATATTAATAGTCAAGCAGGTTTTAAATGATTAATGTATTAAAAGGCAGAGTAACTAATGATAGAGCGAGAGAATCAAGTAACGTGAGAGATAGCATGATAGCACGTGAACGAAATAGCACAAGTGTCAAGTATAGCACAATAGCAAGATGGCCATAACACAAATAGCATAAGTATATCAATAGCACAACGACTATAGTATGACACTTCGTTGTCAAAGAACAACGAGAGAACATAGCACTTTTGTCAACGAGAGAATATAGCACTTTTGTCAACGAGAGAATATAGCACTTTTGATTGTCATTTAGATAGTCGAGATAGATAGCACTCGAGTGTAATGTCAAACACTCTGATCATTTAACTCCCATGAGCACTAGCACTTTCGGGCGCACATCTCAGGACCAGATCGGGCCCTTATATATTGTCAGGCATTGGTTATATTGTTTATCTTTAGACAATCAGTCAATGGCCAATATAGAGTACCAAGAAATAGATGAGAGTACTAGATTAATAGATGAGATAGTAGAGTGAACGTGAATAGATGAACGAGTAGAGTATAGATGAGAGCTAGTGGACATTGCACATAACACGTCAAGTAAACAAGCGATAGTAACAGTTTCACAATACACGCACTTGGTGCTGGCAGTCAAGTGGAACTCACGACCCTACCACTGGCCATGTTAAGCACAGGTCCAAAGGTCCGACGTGATTCAAGATAAGAGCGAACTTCTAATAGCCGTTTGGATCATGTTGATCCCTAAAGGGTGTAATAGATGTTAGGGTACAACTGGCTCGTCGACCATGTGGGAATCTATGGACAGAGGAGACTTATGGAGACCTTGAACAAAGACTTACTAGTCCGGCAGAAGGAGTATCTGACAGAGAGTTTGTCCAAGTCAAGAGAGTGTGTATATAGAAACAAGTGCTCGACGTTCTAGAGGAATTTTAGAACAGTGGAGCGTCGATAACAGTATTCCAAAAACTGTGCGAGAAAACGTAGACAAGTATATATTGAAATATGACAATTTAATTATATAAATTACTAGATGTATTATGAGTTAATTAAATGCCAAATTAAGCCATAATTGGATGGTTCAAAGTGTGTGCATGTATCATGAAATCATAGCTAGAAATAAGTCATGTGTATATCTTTTAAAATCATACCAAAGTGTTTAGTTTATAACATGTATTTTTATTGTGTTTATGATTGTTAAGAAAGGGTACAAACACTATAGATAGTCAAGACTTACTGAGACAGGGGGTTTCATGCAAAAACCCAGATCGCGATGTACCCTAATGAGGGTCGCGATGGGGTCAAATGAGATCGCGACGGGGTCAAATGAGATCACAACGGGGTCTTGTACAGGTCGCGACGGGCTCGTCAGATCGGGCAGCAGATCGCGACGAAAGGCCCTGTCGTGATTAGATCGTGACGATAGGCTCTGTCGCAATAGCCCTGTGAATGCGGCCTATCGGGTCGTCACGTTCACAGGGTCTACGCCCGAGTCCGACAGGGACAAGAACAGTGTATTGGATTGTGGGCTAGACTTACCCTATTTGACACAGGGAGATTCAAAAAATTATAACTATTTGTACAAGCGATGAAAAATCATGAAACCAATTGCGAATTGATCTAGACATGCATGGGTACTTATAGTAAATAGGAATTTGAAAACAAACAGGGTTTAGATATGCTTTAAACACAGGTATTCATGATGAACATGAAATAGTACATAGTTAAGATCAATGATTAAATTCGCAAGATAGGATGAATCAAAATTAGAGCTTTCATGGGCAAAAGATGTCTAACATGCAACAGTTCCTACAGTAAAAATCTCGTGGCATGGGGTTGAGTATACAAGGAGAACAAGAATTAAGATGAAGGGTCGGGCTCATGCTAGTTGCAAAACATGAAAAATCAAGACGAAAATATAGGCTCGATGGAAAAATATGAGACAAGAGGGCTTTGAATCCCGAGGTTTAGATCAACCTACAGACGAATTTGATTTAGTTTTGTTCGTGAGAATGCCTACCTTTGGACGATTTCCTCTTCTAAGAATAGAACTTGAAGAATGGGGTTGATGGCTTGAGAGCACCTTCTCCCCATGAGTTTTCCTCCTCCTGGTCCAACAAGTCTTGGGTACGAGCTAGGGCCGGCCATGGGGGTTTAAAGAGAGTATTTATGTCTCTTCCCTTTCTATTTCCTAATAGAACTCTAATTACTATTTAATTTCGGGATTTCCTATTTCTCTCATCTTTCTAAGCATACCAATTCTAATTTAGGTTAGGTTTGGACCCAAATTTGTGGCCAACCTATTAGGGTAGGTTTAGGAATCCAAATCCAACTCAAATTAGCCATTTAATGCATTAAATACCCCTTTTCTATTTAAGTAATAATTTAGTTACGAATTTAGGATATTTCCCTATTATTTCTCTTTTAAAAATCTCTATTTTGACCCATACATTTCTAATGGGTCCTTTTAACAAAGCCCATTACTTCTTTTTATTTAATGGGTTTTATTTAATTCTCTTTTATTTGATTTTCTAATTGCTTTTATTTTTATTTTTTTATTATTAAAATTTTATTTTCCAAAAATCCAGGTTGCTACATCCTCCCCCTCTTAAAAAAATTTGGTCCTCAAATTCATATGATCATAATGGAGGGAATGTCTTACCGAAAAGATCGGGTAGTTTCGTCTGATGGTTCCTTCCGGTTCCCATGTGGCTTCTTCCACTCCGTAGTTATTCCATAAGACTTTAACCACGTGGATGGGACGGTTCCTGAGCTATTGTACCTTCCGTTCCATTATCTTGACTGGCCTCTCTTCATACGTCACATCCTTGTTCAAGACCAGCTTCTCGTGGCGAATGATGTGTGTAGGATCATATACATATTTCCTGAGCATGGAGACATGGAACACATTGTGTACACATGCCAGATCCGGTGGCAACTCTAGTCAGTATGCAACTTCACCAATCCTTTCCAGTACATCAAAAGGACCGATAAATCTAGGACTGAGCTTTCCTTTCACACCAAATCTTTGGATGCCACGAGTATGTGACACCTTTAAGAGTACATGATCACCGACTTGAAATTATAAGTCTTGCCTTCTTTTGTCGGCATAGCTCTTTTGTCTTGATTAAGCAGTCTTAAGCCGGTCTCTAATCACTTGAATGTCTTTTGTGGTTTGTTGTACCATATCCGGGTCTAGCCATTGCTATTCTCTCACCTCATTCCAACATGCAAGAGATCGACAATTCCTTTCATAGAGTGCTTCGAACGGTGTCATCTTAATACTCGCCTAGTAACTGTTGTTATAGGCGAACTCAATGAGGATATGTGCTCATTCCAGTATCCTTGGAAGTCTATAGTGCAAGTTCTCAACATGTCTTCCACTATTGGTTGATTCTTTAAGTTTGCCCATCGGTTTGTGGATGGAATGCGATACTAAAGTTGAGCTTTGTACTAAGCGCACCTTGTAGGCCCTTCCAGAAGTGAGATGTAAACCTTGAATCTCGATCCGAGACAATAGATGATGGAACGCCATGTAGTCTTACAATCTCCTTGACATATAAGGCAGCTAGTACTTCTACCGACCACTTACTCTTTATGGGCAGAAAATGGGCGGATTTGGTTAGTCGGTCCACAATGACCCATATGTTGAACCACTCTATGGTTATCTGTGATTTTGGTATTTTGGTGATAACAAAATATTTGATGCATCTATGATAACAAAATATATATTGTGGAGATAACAAAAATATAGGTATTCATAAATTTTTTTATTTCATCTGCGTCGCATCAATCTCATAGCAAATGCTAAGTCTTTCATTGATGCAATATTTGGCGCACTAAAATGATAAAATCGATGTTTAATCAATATACATCGATTTCAGTTTAAGTGCCAAATTAATAAGCGCTACAACAATTTATTTTGATCGATTTTATAAGCGCTACATCGATTCGGTTTTATAAGATCCATAACGATTCGTTTAGGGCCATAACAATTTGATAAGTGAAGTGCAACGATTTGCTCTCACATCGATTTGCCTTCCATAACGATTCGCTAAGGCTCATAACGATTTCATAAGTAATCACAATGATTTGGTTCTCATAACGATTTCATAAGTGATCATATCGATTTCTTTGGAAAGAACAACTGTAAGGCCCCTCATTTTCACCTTGTTTGCTTAAGTATATATGTATATACATATAAGTGTATACTATTGATGTATAGCTTATTGTGCATAGTAATTATTATACGAATTGTATGAATTAGTATTATTGTAATGTACATATTGTATACAAGTATATATATATAATATATATATATATATATATATATATATACTTTTATGTGTGTGGTGTTTATAGATTCTACATATTTTGAGTGTGTTTTGTCGACTAGTCGGCATCAACAGCAGCTGACGTTGACTAGTAATAGGCGGCAATATCGATGGACTCCCACTCTGAATAGGCGACCACTGATGTGGACGTCAATATCCCAGACCAGTTACGTTTCCAGATCCGGAAAAGCCTCCGAAAATTTTGCCATATGTTTTAGAAACCGTCCCCAACAGCTCTATGACTTACCTCTTACGCATGTCTGGCCCTCAACCCTTTATATTGCCCAGTTTTCGGCCAGATCTACCCTTTTTGACTCTTGGGTCAAAAACCTAGTTTTCTGTGCGAAACTCCAACTTGAATCTGGGAGATCTGACTTCGGGAGGCTTCACCCGGTGATCTTCATCGACTGGTGACAACTCTGAACATCCGGGAACGACTTCCCCACGCTGGTGTGCAGTGAAGATCAACAGAGAACCCGAATAAGGAGAGATTTGAAGGCTCTTTGGCACAGGCCGAGGAGGGCTTCTCCGGCTTAAACCGTTGTTTGAGGATTTTACAAGAGGCAAGTACCCCACTCACATCAACCCTACATGTGTCTAGTATGTCCCAGGAATTTTACGGATTTTTCTCGTATCCTGGAACCCCCCATTCAAGTGATTTGTTAGCGTTCAGTCTGTGTTTATGCAGATAGGATATTAACAGAAGGATCCCTTGCCGCTAATATCATATGTTGGCGGCATCATATATTGTCGTTAACTTATAGACGGCTACCCCATGCCGTCAAGTTCTTCAGACTGCAACAGTGTGCAGGTCTGCCCTTTTATAAGCTAATTTTCGAGATTTTCCGCATGAGGATATACGATAAATTTTATATGATATGTAAATATACATGTTGGAGTGTACTGTGTGTCATTGTGAAATTTTGTAATTTGCCCTAATTATTAGAATTCTTTGAATGTTCGACCGACATAATTTAAATCTTGAAAATTTTCGTTTGTGAAATATGTATGGAATGTAACTATCATGAAATTTTTGTACACTGTTTAGGAGATCTAATGCATGATGTAAAAATTTGGGAAGTTTATAATATCCGTATAGTGTATTAAATTTTCTGAACCGAAAAATAGTAAATATGTCTACTCAGTGTAGAAATGCTAACAATTCGTGCGAAATTATTTAAATTCCTATAAATTGACATATAATTAGTACAGTCAATATTCATGTATATAATAAATTGTGGTCTGAATAATGAAAACTTATGTCAATTTGACTATTTTTACATTTGATAATATCACTGTTAGAATTTTTAAAAATTGTGCGTGATTCAGAAAAATGTGGATCTTAGTATGCATGATGGTTAGACTGTGATAGATTTTTGGTTAAATTTCTGTACTGAACTGATGACAGTAGCTAGGTATGTTTGTTTTATGTTAGATATTAATAAATAATACATGTTAATATGATTAGTGTTTAATTCTGTAAATTTCAGCATGATTAGACTTGTTTTTAAAACTTAGTTAATACTGAAGACAGTAGTACCATGCTAAATAATACTGAAGGATGTAAATGTTCGAGCATGAGATGAATGTGTAAAAAAAAAATTGTGCATTTAGAAGTGTGTTGAAATTTGAGAAAATGTATAAATGTGCCAATGGGTGACACTGCTACCTTAGAGGGCTGTGGAACTGTACTGTGGTAAAGTCCCCACGGGAAGGTTCAAAGTGTGTGAAGTCCCATGGGCATTGGGATTAAATCCTGGAGGCGAACAAGTATCGCTGGTTAGGGTGGAGAGTGCTTCTCTCGGTTCTGCGCAGTAACTAAGATTTATCACTGGAATGCCTAGGTGATAGATATGTGATGTGATTAGTGTGTGTGTCCTTCTAAAGTGGTTTGGGCTATGTGTCACGGCTTAAAGAAATTGTGAAAATGTGTTTAAGTGAAAAGAAATGTGTAAATTGTGAAATTGTGTAAGTGAATATGTGTTCATGTAGTTCTTATGATAACATGCAAAAAGGATAAAATTCTTGTGAATGTGACATGATAGTAGCAAAACAGCGAGCTTTCATTGAATGTAAATGTGTTAACTATGTGAAATTTATTTTAGAATTCATGCTAAAATAGTCGTTATGAAATGTGTAAATCTATGTTTAAAATGATCAATATTTAACATATGAATGGTTGAATGAAATTAGTTTAACATATTGAGAGTATGTAGAAAGCATGTGATAGGCTTAAGTTATGTTGTACAAAAGAAATTCCATGTGTAATATGTGTAGAAATTATGCATAGGTCTCTATTTGAATAAATTGTCAAATCCATGCATTATGTGTTAATGGTGTAGTATAAGGATATGGAGGTTTCTTGATGCATGTATGTTTAGTGTGTTTGGTGTTACTTGTTGAGTTCTTTTGAACTCATTCTTGTTTCGGCGTACAGGTGCAGACGTTTCTACTTCTCCCGTGGATCGGAGATCGTTAGGAGCGACTCGGAGCAGGAGTTGGAGATCTTGTTGTGGATTTAGCATTGTACTTTTCCTTACTTCATAGTATGTAATAAAGACTCTGCGTAGTCTCATGTAGACAATGTATTTATTTTATTTTAAGTTATGAAAAGTTAGCTCTTTTTTCTTATATACGGACTGTGAATAGAATGTGGATGATGGAATAAGAATTTATTTTCAGTTCTTTCAATTCTGCTGTCATATGTTATATATTTGTGTATATTTCAACCTATCATACTAGTGTTGGGTAAATGTCCCACTGTGGCGACGCTTTCTATATCGACGTGGGTTGGTAGAACCGTACCGATATAAAGAGGGTCGTTACAGAGATTGGTATCAGAGCGTCAGGCTGAAATTGTACATAAATATGCATATACCATCATCTTCATTATATGCTAAGTCTGTGTAGATTGTCCACATAAATAAGTAAATAGTTAGAAATTAGATAGTTTAGTTCTAAAATGTGATTAATCTGTTTTGCAGGATATGACTTCGCGTGGTAGGCGAGGTGTTCCTGCTCGTGATGGCGAGCAGAGGAGAGATGAGCCTCGACGTGAGGATCAGGGTGAGCAGCAGGCCCCTGCACCCCAGGGTCCTGTACTTCCCCCACCGCCACCAGTAGACTATGGAGTATTCATGCAGGGTTTGGTGCAGGCCATGCAAATGCAGGCCCACACTCAGGCTGCACTCCAGGCTCAGTTGGAGGCTCAGGTTAGAATAATAAGATAAAGTGGTTTGTTTTATTAAATGAATGATTGTCGTGTTATATGTGTTAATTATGTTGCTTGTTGTAGCAGGCTCAGGTACCAGCTCCCCAGGCTGACCATGGTGGACCCTCCATCATGGAAAGGTTCAAGAGGATGTCGCCACCCTCTTTTAAGGGGGAGAGCGATCCGTTATTAGCTGAGAGCTGGATGAGGGAGATTGAGAAGATCTTCTGGGCCATTAGGTGCGTTGAGGATGACAAGGTCACTTTAGCCACCTATATGCTACAGGTGTGTGTAATTTAATCCGGTGGTTATTTCTTTAAGTATAGATTATATTGGTTAGTTCTTATGGATGTTTTTGGCAGGAGCGAGCCGACGTGTGGTGGTCCTCGTTGTTACGTACTCGGTTCGAGGATGGTGCTGTGGAGGTTGGTTGGGATGAGTTCGTGAGACTCTTCCGAGCCAAGTTTGTTCCGAAGCACATCCAGGACAAGATGGAGCAGGAGTTCCTCTCGTTAACTTAGGGCTCCATGACTGTGCTAGAGTACGAGTCCAGGTTTGCTGAGCTATCGAAGTATGCCCCTCATATTGTGGCTGATGAGCGCAGGAAGGCGAAGAAATTCGTGATGGGTCTGAGACCATCGTTGAGGACGAGGTTGGTGGCTTTCGATCATTGTACCCTCGAGCAGGCGCTCAGCGCGGCATGTCGGCAGGAGGGAGAGATGGAGCAGTATCTGAGGAGAAGAAGGCTTCTCAAAAGAGGCCAGCAGCGCCATTCCAGAGGCAGGATAGGAAGAAAGCGGCTTTCCAGTCACCGCAGCGTCGTGGCATGGGCAGTGGTCAGGTATCTTCTCAACGTTCCCCTAGTGGTAAGAAGGAGTGTCCTCATTGCGGGAGGGCACATGGTGGTACGGAGTGTTGGATGGTAGCGGGGAAGTGCTTGAAGTGCGGGAGCAGCGACCATAAGATCAAGGATTGTCCGAGGCTGCAGCAGGGAGCCCAGCGTGGACCAACCCCAGTAGCAGCAGCAGCAGCGCCAGTGACAGGACGACCAGGGAGACCTCGAGCCCCAGCTCGAGTGTTTGCTTTAGCTCATGAGGACGCCGAGCAGGCGGATCATGTCACCGAAGGTACGATTTTGTTCTTAGGTGTGCATGCTCGGGTTTTGTTCGATATGGGTGCTACTCACTCGTTCATTTCCGAGCGTTTTTCTAGGAAGTTAGCTTTAGAGTCAGGATTAGAGTTTGAGGATTTAGAAGTTCCTTTGTCTGTGCACACACCTGCGGGCACGGTATCGACTAGGAAGTGTATTCCGTCTTTACCAGTGTGCATTGAGGATAGAGTCCTAGAAGGGTGTTTCTTCCTGCTTAAGATGAAGGACTATGATGCTATTCTTGGTCTGGATTGGCTAGAGGAACACTATGCATTAGTAGATTGTCGTGGGAAGAAGATTGTTTTCCGCATTCCTGGTGAGGATGAATTTTCTCATCCATTGCCGAGGAACTTAGCAGGGAAGTTTGTCATCTCCGCCATGAGGGCAATGAGAATGGTGAACAAGGGTTGTGACGCTTTTCTTGCCAGCGTAGTTTTAGTACCCAAGGCTGATGAGTCACTTACTCTTGTAGAGATAGATGTAGTGCAGGATTTTCCAGATGTCTTTCCTGATGATTTATCTGGATTGCCACCGGCTAGAGAGATAGAGTTCACTCTAGAGTTGCCTCCAGGCACCTCTCCTATCTCGAAGGCACCTTATCGGATGGCACCTGTAGAATTAGCTGAGTTAAGGAGGGAGTTGCAGGATTTGTTAGATAAGGGATTTATTCGCCCTAGCGTTTCCCCTTGGGGCGCACCTGTCTTATTCGTGAAGAAGAAAGATGGGTCACTTCGGTTATGCATCGATTATAGGAAGCTAAACCAAGTGACGGTAAAGAACAGGTATCCCTTACCTCGAATTGATGATTTGTTTGACCAGCTACAGAATGCATCGGTCTTTTCTAAGATTGATTTGCGTTCTGGCTATCATCAGTTGAGGATTAGAAGTGAGGATGTGTCCAAGACGGCATTTAGAACCCGTTATGGACATTATGAGTTTTTGGTCCTTCCGTTTGGTCTAACCAACGCCCCTGCAGCGTTCATGGATCTCATGAACAGGGTGTTTAGACCATATCTAGATAGTTTCGTTGTAGTCTTCATTGATGACGTGTTGGTCTACTCTCCGGATGAGGCCACACATTGCCAGCATTTGAGGATAGTGTTAGGGGTTCTCCGTGAGCACAAGCTGTATGCAAAATTCAGCAAGTGCGATTTTTGGATGCGCGAGGTTCATTTTCTTGGGCATGTTATCTCCAGTGCTGGTGTAGCAGTGGATCCAACGAAAGTCCAAGCTGTTATGGATTGGGAGATTCCCAAGACTCCTTCGGAGATTCAGAGTTTTCTTGGTTTGGCGGGTTATTATCGGTGATTTATTGAGGGATTTTCATCCATCGCCGCACCACTGACTCAGCTAACCAGGAAGGGAGTGAAGTTTGTCTGGTCCAAGAAGTGTGAGAGTAGTTTTCAATTATTGAAGACTAAACTCACATCGGCTCTTGTGTTAGTTTTACCGAGCGGTGTAGAGGATTTTTCTATCTACATGGATGCATCTCGGATTGGCCTTGGCTGTGTGTTGATGCAGGAAGGAAGGGCAGTAGCATATGCTTTGAGGCAATTGAAGGAGCATGAGCGAAACTATCCGACTCATGATCTTGAGCTTGCGGCAGTGGTTCATGTACTAAAATCTGGAGGCACTATCTTTATGGTGTCATATTTGAGGTGTTCACTGACCACAAGAGCCTAAGGTATCTTTTCTCCCAAAAGGAATTAAACCTTAGGCAGAGAAGATGGATTGAGTTCCTGAAGAACTATGACTTCGACCTCCAGTATCATCCTAGAAAGGCGAATGTCATAGCAGATGCCCTTAGTAGAAAGAGGTCATCTCTCCAGCAGGATTGGAAGATGTTGGAGGATGCAGCTTGTGCGATGACCGAGTTGGAGCCATCATTGTGCCAGGCTTTTGTAGCTCAGTTGTCCATTAGATCTTCAGTGTTGGATGAGGTGATCGACCATCAGAAAGCCGACCCTAGACTCCAAGAGTTAGTGGGAAAGGCGGGTATTGCTCGTGATGAGGATGGTGTGATTAGATTCCATCACCGTGTCTGTGTTCCAGACATTGTAGATATTCGTGAGCATTTTAGCAGAAGCTCATAGATCTAGGTTCTCTATTCATCCGGGTAACACTAAGATGTACCAGGATTTGAAGAGATCTTTTTGGTGGTCTGGCATGAAGAAGGATGTAGCTGAGTTTGTGTCTAGATGTCTAGTGTGCCAGCAAGTGAAGGCCGAGCGGCAGCGACCATCTGGTCTTGTACAGAAGATGGAGATCCCAGTTTGGAAGTGGGAAGCTGTCACTATGGATTTTGTTACGGGTTTGCCTCGATCTAGACGAGGTAATGACTCGATTTGGGTAGTGGTGGATAGATTCTCGAAGACTGCGCATTTTTTACCTATGAAGAAGAAGCAATCAGTAGAGAGTTTAGCTAGAATGTATGTTAGTAGTATTATTAGATTGCATGGGGTACCGAAGTCGATCATTTCGGATCAAGATCCGAGATTTACTTCGAGGCTGTGGAAGGGTCTTCAGGATGCGTTAGGTTCGGAGCTGAAGCTCAGTTCGGCATTTCATCCCCAGACAGATGGACAGTCCGAGAGGACTATCCAGACGCTTGAGGATATGTTGAGGGCATGTGTGCTGGATTGGAAGGATGATGGGAGCGCATTTACCTTTAGTGGAGTCGCGTATAACAACAGTTTTCATGCGAGCATTGGCATGGCTCCATTTGAGGCTTTGTATGGTAGGCCTTGCAGATCTACTTTGTGTGGGAGGAGACCGGTGATAGGCAGTTGATCGGTCCGGAGTTAGTTCAGGAGACTTCGGATAAGGTCTAGCTTATTAGGAAGAGGCTTGTTGCGGCACAGGATAGACAGAAGAGTTTTGTCGACAACAGGAGGAAGGATTTGGAGTTCAAGGTAGGTGAGCATGTCTTTTTGAATATTTCACCTACGCGTGGTGTAGTTAGATTTGGCAGGCATAGTAAATTGAGCCCTAGATTCATTGGCCCGTATGAGATTCTCCGACGATTGGGCAACATGGCATATGAGCTAGCTTTACCTCCAGCATTGGCTAGTGTTCATTCTGTTTTTCACGTATCTATGCTCAGGAAGTATGTCAGAGATCCGTCTCATGTTATTAGCCACGAGCCAGTGGAGATCCAGCCAGATCTTTCTTATGTAGAGCAACCAGTAGCTATTCTTGATCGGAAGGTTCAGCATCTCCGGAACAAGAGCATTGCGTCAGTAAAGGTCTTATGGCGTAACTTCTCGCGAGAGGAGGCTACTTGGGAGCTTGAGGATGCAATGAAGAAGAAGTATCCTCAGTTGTTTGAGTAGTGTCAGTCTAACTTCGAGGACGAAGTTCCTTTAAGAGGGAGAGGGTGTAAGGCCCCTCATTTTCACCTTATTTGCTTAAGTATATATGTATATACATATAAGTGTATACTATTGATGTATAGCTTATTGTGCATAGTAATTATTTATACAAATTGTATGAATTAGTATTATTGTAATGTACATATGTATACAAGTATATATATATATATATATATATATATATATATATATATATACTTTTATGTGTGTGGTGTTTATAGATTCTACATATTTTGAGTGTGTTTTGTCGACTAGTCGGCGTCAACAGCAGCTGACGTTGACTAGTAATAGGTGGCAATATCAAAGGACGCCCACTCTGAATAGGCGACCACTGATGTGGACGTCAATATCCCAGACCAGTTACGTTTCCAGATCCGGAAAAGCCTCCAAAAATTTCGCCATATGTTTTAGAAACCGTTCCCAACGGCTTTATGACTTACCTCTTACGCATGTCTGGCCTTCAACCCTTTATATTGCCCAGTTTTCGGCCAAATCTATCTTTTTTGACTCTTGGGTCAAAAACCTAGTTTTCTTTGCGAAACTCCAACTTGAATCTAAGAGATCTGACTTCGGGAGGCTTCACCCGGTGATCTGCATCGACTGGTGACAACTCTGAACATCCGGGAACGACATCCCCACGCTGGTGTGCAGTGAAGATCAACAGAGAACCCGAATAAGGAGAGATTTGAAGGCTCTTTGGCACAGGCCGAGGAGGGCTTCTCCAGCTTAAACCGTTGTTTGAGGATTTTACAAGAGGCAAGTACCCCACTCACATCAACTTTACATATGTCTAGTATGTCCTAGGAATTTTACGGATTTTTCTTGTGTCCTGGAACCCCCCATTCAAGTGATCTATTAGCGTTCAGTCTGTGTTTATGCAGATAGGATATTAACGGCAGGATCCCTTGCCGCTAATATCATATGTTGGCGGCATCATATATTGTCGTTAACTTATAGACGGGTACCCCATGCCATCAAGTTCTTCAGACTGCAACAGTGTGCAGGTCTGCCCTTCTATAAGCTAATTTTCGAGATTTTCCGCATGAGGATGTACGATAAATTTTATATGATATGTAATATACATGTTGGAGTGTACTGTGTGTCATTGTGAAATTTGTAATTGCCCTAATTATTAGAATTCTTTGAATGTTCGACCGACATAATTTAAATCTTGAAAATTTTCATTTGTGAAATATGTATGGAATGTAACTATCATGAAATTTTGTACACTGTTAGGAGATCTAATGCATGATGTAAAAATTTGGGAAGTTTATAATATCCGTATAGTGTATTAAATTTTCTGAACCGAAAAATAGTAAATATGTCTACTCAGTGTAGAAATGTTAACAATTTGTGCAAAATTAGTTAAATTCCTATAAATTGACATATAATTAGTACTATCAGTATTCATGTATATAATAAGTTGTGGGTCCGAACAATGAAAACTTATGTCAATTTGACTATTTTTACATTTGATAATATCACTGTTAGAATTTTTAAAAATTGTGTGTGATTTAGAAAAATGTGGATCTTAGTATGCATGATGGTTAGATTGTGGTAGATTTTTGGTTAAATGTTTGTACTGAACTGATGACAGTAGCTAGGTATGTTTGTTTTATGTTAGATATTAATAAATAATGCATGTTAATATGATTAGTGTTTAATTCTGTAAATTTCAGCATGATTAGACTTGTTTTAAAACTTGGTTAATACTAAAGACAGTAGTACCATGCTAAGTAATACTGAAGGATGTAAATGTGCGAGCATGAGATGAATGTGTAAAAAAAAATTGTACATTTAGAAGTGTGTTGAAATTTGAGAAAATTTATAAATGTGCCAATGGGTGACACTGCTACCTTAGAGGGCTGTGGAACTGTACTGTGGTAAAGTCCCCATGGGAAGGTTCAAAGTGTGTGAGTCCCACGGGCATTGGGATTAAATCCTGGAGGTGAACAAGTATCGCTGGTTAGGGTGGAGAGTGCTTCTCCCGGTTCTGCGCAGTAACTAAGATTTATCAATGGAATGCCTAGGTGATAGATATGTGATGTGATTAGTGTGTGTGTCCTTCTAAAGTGGTTTGGGCTATGTGTCACGACATAAAGAAATTGTGAAAATGTGTTTAAGTGAAAAGAAATGTGTAAATTGTGAATTGTGTAAGTGAATATGTGTTCATGTAGTTCTTATGATAACATGCAAAAAGGATAAAATTCTTGTGAATGTGACATGATAGTAGCAAAACAGCGAGCTTTTCATGAATGTAAATGTGTTAACTATGTGAAATTTATTTTAGAATTCATGCTAAAATAGTCGTTATGAAATGTGTAAATCGATGTTTAAAATGATCAATATTTAGCATATGAATGGTTGAATGAAATTAGTTTAACATATTGAGAGTATGTAGAAAGCATGTGATAGGCTTAAGTTATGTTGTACAAAAGAAATTCCATATGTAATATGTGTAGAAATTATGCATAGGTCTCTATTTGAATAAATTGTCAAATCCATGCATTATGTGTTAATGGTGTAGTATAAGGATATGGAGATTTCTTGATGCATGTATGTTTAGTGTGTTTGGTGTTACTTGTTGAGTTCTTTTGAACTCATTCTTGCTTCGGCGTACATGTGCAGACGTTTCTACTTCTCCCGAGGAGATCGTTAGGAGCGACTCAGAGCGGGAGTAGGAGATCTTGTTGTGGATTTAGCATTGTACTTTTCCTTACTTCATAGTATGTAATAAAGACTCTGCGTAGTCTCATGTGGACAATGTATTTATTTATTTAAGTTATGAAAAGTTAGCTCTCTTTTCTTATATACGGACTGTGAATAGAATGTGGATGATGGAATAAGAATTTCTTTTCAGTTCTTTCAATTCCGCTATCATATGTTTATATTTGTGTATGTTTCAGCCTATCATACTAGTGTTGGGTAAATGTCCCACTGTGGCGACGCTTTCTATATCGACGTGGGTTGGTCGAACCGTAGCGATATAAAGAGGGTCGTTACAACAACGATTTGCTGGCCATAATGATTTGATAAGTGAGTGCAACGATTTGCTCCCACAACGACTTGCTTGCATAATGATTCCATAAGTGAAGACAACGACTTGCCTTCTCACATCGATTTCTTCACAATGATTTCTTTGGAGAAAACAACGATTTGGTTTCCACATCGATTTGCTTGCACAAGTTGTTAAGAAATCATTCTCATAACGATTTCTTTAGTAATCACATCGATTTGCTTATTATACCATAACGATTTGTTCACAGAAACGATTTGGTTTTGCATGATGCAACGACTTGATCTTCGTATCGATTTCATAAGTCATTTGTGCATCGATTCACTTCATCTTGAATATAAATTTCATATATCTTTCTGAAGTGATCTTTTGTTTGACAAGTCAAATATCTTTCTGACAGATAAAGCTGCATGCCTGTGTCACAATCTTGTTAGAGAAAAAGATATGACTTATCATTTTTAGCATGATAAGAGAAATACAGTGGTATCCACCAGTATCACATAAATGCACTTTTGTGCTAACACTCTCTTCATGCTTGCAGACCTCGAAGACCACCAAAGGTCTGAAGAGAAATGAGCAACGACCTCAAAGACCACCAAAGGTCTGAAGAGAAATGAGCAACGGCTGGAACTTCAACGGATCCCTTCAACGGATCTATTCAAAGCCGCTATTTAAGATGAAGAAAAGATGAAGAAAAAAAAAGAAGAACTTTCCTGAACATCTTTGAAAGAGTGTACATCCAGTGAGAAACCTCAACGATACATACACTAAAAGAAAGAGAGAAAGAGCCTGAGCCCAGCAGAAGCATTCAAGCTCTCAAGCATCTCAAGTGTTCAAGCATTCAAGCACTCTTGCTTTCTTTTCTCTTATGTTTCTCTCCGAGCTCATTGTATATCTGGGAAGAGTCTGGGACTGTGAGCTTTACACAAGTGTTATCTTGTAAAGCTTCTCAGTCTGATCTTTCTAAGAAAGATCTGTGTCCGGTTGCAGGACTGCATGCAGTGTGTAACCTAGCTAGAGGTTAGTGTCTAGCAGAACCTTGTTGGGGTTTGTACCAACAGGACCTAGATGGGGGTTTAAGTCTAGCAGAACCGCACTGGGGTTTGTTCCATGAGGTTTACTTCTGAACCTATAAAAGAAGTAGGTTTGCTTCTGAGCCTAGAAAAGAAGTGGGCTGCCTTCTTGCCCGGGAAAGAGAAGAAGACCTGGTGGGGTATCAAGGGTGTTGTAGTGTCCTTGAGGGGGATTGTACCTTCGGTTAGTGAAATCCCAAGAGGTTGCTTGGGGA
Source organism: Colocasia esculenta (assembly GCA_014218235.1). Lineage (NCBI taxonomy): Eukaryota > Viridiplantae > Streptophyta > Magnoliopsida > Alismatales > Araceae > Colocasia > Colocasia esculenta. The sequence goes on from CM024766.1 coordinate 29,146,955, forward strand.
CTGGACGTAGGACTTCTATGTGGGAAGGGCCGAACCAGGATAAATTCCTTGTGTCCATTGTGTGATTGTTTATTTGCTTCCGCATTGCTATTATGTATCACACTAAACTAACCAAAGTTTCAAGTGTTAATTTTTCTGTGTGTTTAAGTTTCTTTTGTTGCAGAAATCAGAAAACCCTATTCATCCCCCCTCTAGGCTGACGTGCTGCCGTACGTAAAGGGCCAACAAGTGGTATCAGAGCAGGTCTCTGAACTTTCAAGAAGATCCACGATCTTAGAGAAAAGATTCATGGCAACACAAGGATATGCTGAAGGCCAATCAGTCACTAGACCTCCATTCTTCAACGGAGAAGACTATCAATACTAGAAGATGAGGATGGAATGTTTCATTCGAGGCACAGACTTTGATCTGTGGTAGGTAATTGAGGTAGGTGATTTTGTTTTTGTCCCTGCTGAAAACACTACTATTATCACAGCAGCGGATAAGATAAAGTTATCACTAAACTTTAAAGCTAAAAACTATTTATGTTGCGTTTTATCTAAAAAGGAATTCAGTAGAGTGTCTGCATGCAAATCTGCCAAAGATATATGGGATAAACTGCAGGCAACTTATAAAGGAACAGATAAAGTAAAGCAAACTAGGATAGATTTTATAGTATCACAATATGAACAATTTAAAAAACTTCCTCATGAAGACATTACTACTATGTATAATCGTTTTTCAACCATAGTAGCAAATTTAAGCTCTCTAGGTAAACATCTTTCTGATGAAGAAAATGTTAGAAAAATACTTAGGTCCTTAACTATATCATGGACACCTAAGGTAACTGCCATTGAAGAAGCCCATGATTTGACCAATTATCGATTGATAATCTGATAGGTTCTCTCATGGCACATGAAATAATATGGAGCGATTATCTGAAAGTTCATCTAAAATAAAATGCACTAACGCTCTTAAAGCTGTAGCAGCTCCTTCTGGCTCTTCTTCTAGTTCTCAACATGCAGATTCTGAAGACAACAATATTGATGAAGTATTGTCCAAGCTTCAGAAGCTTTTGAAGAAGAAGAAAAACGGATCGAGAAGGATCCTAAAGAAAGAAAGAAAAGAAAAAGAACCAGTATGCTATGAATGCAGAAAACCTGGACATCTGAGACCAGACTGTCTAAGGCTCAAAAAGACTGTTCAAACCTTAAAGCCTAAGAAGCAGCACAAGAAGTTTAAAAGAAAAGCCATGGCAGCTACTAGGGAAAATGATGAGGCCTCAAACTCAGAATCATCAAGCTCATCAAGCTCAGGATCGGAAAATGAGCAGGTAAATCTAGCCCTCATGGTAGGACTAGATGAGGTACACTCTGAACCCTCATTCAATTCATGCACAAATTCAGGGTCAGAATTAGAAGACTTAGAAGAAGTCGTTAATGAACTATATAATAAGCATAAGGTTGTGGTAAAAGAACTAAAAAATCTCAAGAGCAACCTTACCTGTTTAGAAAACACTAATTCTGATCTTAAGTCAGAATTAGAACAGTTAGAAGAGCAGTTAAAAGAATGCAAGGATAATAACTCTCTTCAAAATGAAAAGTTAAAAAGAAAGGATGATGAGAAGTTAGAGTTAGTAGGAAAATTAAAAACTCTAACTGAAGAAAACGTTTATTTAAAGGAATTAGTTAATAAACTAACTAATGGAAAAACATCCTTAGCCCTATGCTTAAAAGGATCAAAATCTGGAAAAAAAATAAGCAAGGTATTGGATACAAATCCTCAGAAAAAGGAAAACAAGTTAAATCTGCTGAACAGTATCCATCACTAAAATTTGTAAAAGAATCCATCACTCCTCAAGAACGGCCTTTTCAAATAAACAAAACTCATCAAGTGAAAAAGGATTATGGAAAGTGTCATAAAAGCAATAAGAACGGTAAAACACAGTATTTTCATTGTTCTCATTGCAATAAACTAGGACACACAGTAAACACCTGCACAACCAAGCACTTAGTTTGGATTCCGAAAGGATACTTTCATGCCTCTAACCATCAAGGACCCAAAAAGTTTTGGGTACCTACATCTGAATGAGTTGTTTGCAGGGAAGCCTTGGAGTATCAGGAACAAAGGGTGCTCAAGGCAGTGATAGAGCCTCTCATTAAGGGGGAGCTCTGATTAAGGGGGAGTAAAGAGTAAGTGGGTTTGAACCCCTCTATGGTAAGAAATTCTCTAAAGGGGGAGAGAAAATCCATGGTAAGATCCTTCCTTTTTGGTTAGTGACAAAAAGGGGGAGAGTTTGTATGATTTTTCTGAAACCTCTATGCTTTATTTTTTTTATCAGAAAATTCGCATAAATTTTGTCATCACCAAAAAGGGGGAGATTGTTGAACCACTATATGGTTACCTGTGATCTTGATATTTTGGTGATAACAAAATATATGATGCATCGATGATAACAAAATATATATTGCGGAGATAACAAAATATAGGTATTCATAAATATTTTTTTGTTTCATCTGCGTCGCATCAATCTCATAGCAAATGCTAAGTCTTTCATTGATGCAATATTTGGCGCACTAAAATGATAAAATCGATGTTTAATCAATATACATCGATTTCAGTTTAAGTGCCAAATTAATAAGCGCTACAACAATTTATTTTGATCGATTTTATAAGCGCTACATCGATTCAGTTTTATAAGATCCATAACGATTCGTTTAGGGCCATAACGATTTGATAAGTGAAGTGCAACGATTTGCTCTCACATCGATTTGCCTTCCATAACAATTATCTAAGGCTCATAACGATTTCATAAGTAATCACAACGATTTGGTTCTCATAACGATTTCATAAGTGATCACATCGATTTCTTTGGAATGAACAACGATTTGCTGGCCATAACGATTTGATAAGTGAGTGCAATGATTTGCTCCCATAACGACTTGCTTACATAACGATTCCATAAGTGAAGACAACGACTTGCCTTCTCACATCGATTTCTTCACAACGATTTCTTTGGAGAGAACAACGATTTGGTTTCCACATCAATTTGCTTGCACAACTTGTTAAGAAATCATTCTCATAACGATTTCTTTAGTAATCACATCGATTTGCTTATTATACCATAACGATTTGTTCACAGAAACGATTTGGTTTTGCATGATGCAACGACTTGATCTTCATATCGATTTCATAAGTCATTTGTGCATCGATTCACTTCATCTTGAATATAAATTTCATATATCTTTCTGAAGTGATCTTTTGTTTGACAAGTCAAATATCTTTCTGACAGATAAAGTTGCATGCCTGTGTCACAATCTTGTTAGAGAAAAAGATATGACTTATCATTTTTAGCATGATAAGAGAAATACAGTAGTATCCACCAGTATCACATAAACACACTTTTGTGCTAACACTCTCTTCATGCTTGCAGACCTCGAAGACCACCAAGGTCTGAAGAGAAATGAGCAACGACTAGAACTTCAACGGATCCCTTCAACGGATCTATTCAAAGCCACTATTTAAGATGAAGAAAAGATGAAGAAAAAAAAAAGAAGAACTTTCCTGAACATCTTTGAAAGAGTGTACATCCAGTGAGGAACCTCAATGACACATACACTAAAAGAAAGAGAGAAAGAGCCTGAGCCCAGCAGAAGCATTCAAGCTCTCAAGCATCTCAAGTGTTCAAGCATTCAAGCACTCTTGCTTTCTTTTCTCTCTTCTGTTTCTCTCCGAGCTCATTGTATATCTAGGGAGAGTCTGGGACTGTGAGCTTTACACAAGTGTTTATCTTGTAAAGCTTCTCAGTCTGATCTTTCTAAGAAAGATCTGTGTCCGGCTGTAGGACTGTATGCAGTGTGTAACCTAGCTAGAGGTTAGTGTCTAGCAGAACCTTGTTGGAGTTTGTACCAACAGGACCTAGCTGGGGGTTTAAGTCTAGCAGAACCGCACTGGGCTTTGTTTTAGGAGGCTTACTTCTGAACCTGTAAAAGAAGTAGGTTTGCTTCTGAGCCTAGAAAAGAAGTGGGCTGCCTTCTTGCCCGGGAAAGAGAAGAAGACCTGGTGGGGTATCTAGGATGTTGTAGTGTCCTTGAGGGGGACTGTACCTTCGGTTAGTGAAATCCCAAGAGGTTGCTTGGGGACTGGACGTAGGACATCCATGTGGGAAGGGCCGAACCAGGATAAATTCCTTGTGTCCATTGTGTGATTGTTTATTTGCTTCCGCATTGCTATTCTGTATCACACTAAACTAACCAAAGTTTCAAGTGTTAATTTTTCTGTGTGTTTAAGTTTCTTTTGTTGCAGAAATCAGAAAACCCTATTCACCCCCCCTCTAAGCTGACGTGCTGCCGTACGTAAAGGGCCAACACCATATGGCGTCGAGTCCTCCATGAGTCTTGGGTAAACCCATGATAAAGTCCATGCCAATGCTTTCCCATTTCCATTCAAGAATATCTACCGGTCTGAGTACACCAGCGGGGCGCAAGTGTTCCGCTTTTACTTGTTGGCAAGTAAGACAGTGTGTGGCATGTTCAGCTACCTCTCTTTTCATATTCGGCAACCAAAATGTTCTATTCATGTCTTGATACATTTTGGTACCTCCTAGATGAATAGTGTACTTTGTCTTGTGAGTTTCATCCATTAGCTTCCTCTTCAGTTCTTCATTATCGGGGACGCATGTCCTCCCTTGGAACACTAGTCTTCTATCTTCGGTCATAGCAAAGTCCGATCTTTCGGCTAAAGTTTCCTTGATGCGAACCAAGAATGGATCATCATCTTGTTGAACTTTGATCTCTTCCAACAAGTCGGATTGAATCTTGATATTGGCAACGAAGACTCGATCATTCCTATGTTCAATATTTAGATCTAACCTTGTGAATTGTTCTAGTAGTTGCATCTCTCCAAGGACTAGAATTGAAACAGATGCCATCAGCTTCCTACTAAGATCATCAGCCACGACATTACCCTTGCCTGGATGGTATTAGATGTTGAAGTTGAAATCCTTCAGATATTCTAGCCATCTTCTCTGTCTAATGTTGAGTTCCTTCTGGGAGAATAAGTACTTCAGGCTTTTATGGTCTGAGTAGATAGCGAACTTTTCACCATACAAGTAATGTCTCCAGATCTTCAAGGCGAAGACCACGGTAGCCAACTCAAGATCATGCACAGGGTAGTTGACTTCATGAGTCTTCAGTTGTCGAGAAGGGTAGGTGATGACTTTCTCCTTTTGCATCAATACACACCCTAGCCCAATCCCTGAGGCATCGGTGTAGACAGAGAAACCTTCTCCCTCTATTAGAAGAGCGAGAAAAGGTGCTGAGGTAAGGCAATCTTGAAGAGTTTGGAAACTTTTCTCACACTCTTTACTCCAGGAGTATGGATTCTCCTTTCGTGTTAGTCGCGTGAGACGAACGACGATCTTGGAGAAGTCCTTGATGAGCTGCCTATAGTAGCCAGCCCATCCTAGGAAGCTTCTGATTTCGGTGACGTTAGTTGGTCTCTCCCAATTGAGTATAGCTTCGACTTTGGAGGGATCAACTGAGATGCCGTCCTTTGAGATGACATGGCCCAAGAAGGACACTTCTTCGAGCCAGAATTCACACTTGCTAACACTTGCTAAGTTTTGCATACAGTTTGTTGTCTCGCAAGACTTACAATGCAATCTTTAAGTGTTCTTCGTGTTCTTCTTTGGTCTTTGAATAAATGAGGATGTCATCAATGAAGACGACCACAAACTTGCAAAGGTATGGCCGATATATGCTGTTCATGAGTTGCATAAAGGCTGCAAGAGCATTGGTTAGACCAAAAGACATAACGAAGAATTCATAATGTCCATACCTGCTCCTGAAAGTCGTTTTGAAGATATCGTCATCCTTGATCCTCATTTGATGATAGCTAGATCGAAGATCGATTATGGAGAAATATTGAGCTCCTGACGATAGTCGATGCATAGCCTCATCGATCCATCTTTCTTCTTGACGAATAGCACAGGTGCTCCCTAGGGGGAAGTACTCGATCTAATGAACCCCTTCTCTAATACCTCCATCAGCTGCGTCTTCAACTCCTTTAGCTCGACAGGTGACATCCGGTACGGTTGTCGTGATACCGGGGCAACTCCAGGGATCAACTCTATGGCGAAGTTGACATCTCGTTCTGGGGGAATCCCTGGAAAATCTTCAGGAAACACATTGTGGAAATCCTGGACTATGTGGATATCTTCTATCCTAGAACCCTTCTTTTCCACTACTACGGATGCAAGGAAAGCAATGCAGCCTTTCCTTATCATGTTGTGGGCTTTTATGGCAGAGACTAGAGACATCCGTCTCTTATGTCTAATCCCAGAGAATGCCAATTTAGGAAAGTCACTAAAGGTAACCTTCCCTTTCTTACAGTCGACACTTGCCCCATATGTGGACAACCAGTCAGCTCCCAAATTACATCATAGCCTTCCATGGGCATACACACTAGGTCGGCTTTTAGGTTATGGTCTCCGATCATTACATCGGCAGATGGAAAGTATTTGTTCAATTTATCCTTTTCTCCTAGTGGCGTTGTGACAGAGAACTCACAACCCATGGATATAGATTTTGCAGTTAGGGTATTAACAAAGTTTTGAGATATAAATGAATGAGTTGCTCCATTATCAAATAAGACAAATACTAATAAGGAGAAAACTTGTAGAGTACCTTCTACCACGCCACCGTCCGTAGTGGGTTCCTCATCATGCAGGGGTTGTAGTCTTCCCTGTTTCTTAGGCGCATTAGGGCGCCTCTCATGTTCTTTCAGTAGCAGGCACTCGGGGATGTGGTGCTCGTGACTTCCGCAGCGCAAACATGCGCCGACTTTCCTCCAGCATTCGTCAACAGTGTGACCTAGCTTGTCACAATGCTTGTAGTTGCTTTTTACTGGAGTGTTGGGTACGAAGACCTTGGGTTTTTCTTTCTTGGATGGACCCCTCTGTGATGTTGAAGGGACGTTTCTTGCCATTGGTCGGCTTGGTAGATGGTGGCCCAGAAGTCATTTCCTTTTTCACGAACTTCCCTTTGATACGATCGGTGAAGTCCGTAGCATCTTCCAGTAGTTGAGTTTTCTTTACCATCTCGGCGTAGGTCTGGATGTCGAGAGGAGCTAGTTGGGTAATGTAGTGAGGCTTAAGGCCGTTAAGAAAGCGCTTAGCCTTCATTCTCTCCGTGTTCACCAGGTGTTCAGCATACCTGGCCAATCTAGAGAATTAGGCCTCATACTCGGCCACTGTCAGGCTCCTCTACTTAAGAGCAGCAAATTCTGTAGTCTTCCTTTCTTGCACACTCTCAGAGAAGTATTTGGAATTGCAGGCTTCTTTGAATTCGTCCCAAGTGAACTGACCATTCGCTTGGGTCGCTTCCATAGACTCCCACCAAGCGCGGGCGTCCTTTTCAAGTTGAAAGGTGGCCAGTAGCAGCTTATCCCCCACTATACATTGCATGACACAAAGATGCTTTTCGTTTCTTTTAGCCAGTGTTCTGCTTCATCTGGATCCGTGGATCCATTGAACCTAGGTGGGTTCAGACTCCGAAAGTTATGATGCTGGTCGCCTGCACCATGATTGCCACCTCCTTGGGTAGCTTGCACAATTGCGTGCATCAGTTCCTGGATGGTCTGTTGCATGCCCCTCATTTGAGCACGTTCAACAGTCATATTTGTTGCTTAGTTCCTACAAAAATAACTTATTGTCATGATATTGATGTGGAATTTATTTCGTGCGTGTGTGAGTTCATTTTAGCTAGTTTACCCATGGCTCTAACCACAACTCATATAGGTAGGTTAATTGACTCTAGTTGAGGCTGGTCAACCTAGATCATCCTATACTTAAGAATAACCTAGGCTCTGATACCACAAAACTGTCACGCCCTGACGCGGAATATCAGAACGTGAGGCAGTTGTAAGTAAACGGGTACAGAGCAAGTACTAGACATCAAACCATTGCACAGTGAATAAATACTAAAGCAAATTCTTCTCATTAATAACTTTCAAATGTCTAGTTATAACCACTAATACCAGAGCCATTCTATAGGGCCCAATTACATTGAAATAAGTAAAAGACTGAACTCAAACTACTACTATAACTCACATAGTACTAAGACACTAGGGTGCTCATAACATCACTCCTGGTCGTTCCCGTCCTCTTGAGTGTATAGTTCATCCTCGGTCTCACCTGAGAACACAACGAAAAATAACGCAGGGTGAGCGACAACATCTTTTAGGACTTAAATCTCAATAGTCAAGCAGGTTTTAAATGATAAATGTATTAAAAGGTAGAGTAAATAATGATATAGCGAGATAATCAAGTAACGTGAGAGATAGCATGATAGCACGTGAACAAAATAGCACAAGTTTTCAAATATAGAACAAGTGTCGAGTATAGCACAATAGCAAGACGGTCATAGCACTAATAGCATAAGTATATCAATAGCACAACGAGTATAGTATAGCACTTTGTTGTCAACGGACAACGAGAGAACATAGCACTTTTGTCAACGAGAGAATATAGCACTTTTGTCAACGAGAGAATATAGCACTTTTGATTGTCATTTAGATAGTCGAGATAGATAGCACTCGAGTGTAATGTCAAACACTCTTATCATTTAACTCCCATGAGCACTAACACTTTTGGGCGCACATCCAAGACCAGATCGGGCCCTTTATATATTGTCAGGCATTGGTTATATTGTTTATCTTTAGACAATCAGTCAATGGCCAATATAAAGTACCAAGAAATAGATGAGAGTACCAGATGAATAGAAGAGATAGTAGAGTGACCGTGAATAGATGAGCGAGTAGAGTATAGATGAGAGCTAGTGGACATTGCACATAACACGTCGAGTAAACAAGCGATAGTAATAGTTGCACAACACGCGCACTTGGTGTTGCAAGTTAGGTGGAACTCACGACCCTACCACTGGCCATGTTAAGCACAAGCCCAAGGTCCAGCGTGATTCAAGATAAGAGTGAACTTCTAATAGTCGTTTGGATCATGTTGATCTCTAAAGGGTGTAATAGGTGTTAGGGTCCAACCGACTCGCCGACCATGTGGGAATCCATGGACAGAGGAGACTTACAGAGGCCTTGAACAAAGACTCACTAGTCCGACAAAAGGAGTATCCGACAGAGAGTTTGTCCAAGTTAAGAGAGTGTTTATATAGAAACAACTGCTCGACGTTCTAGAGGAATTCTATAACAGTCGAGCGTCGATAACAGTATTCCAAAAATAGTGTCAAAAAATGTAGACAAGTATATATTGAAATATGGAAATTTAATTAAATAAATTACCAGATGTATTATGATTAATTACATGCCAAGTTAAGCCATAATTGGATGGTTCAAAGTGTGTGAATGTATCATGAAATCATAGCTAGAAATAAGTCATGTGTATATCTTTTAAAATCATACAAAAGTGTTCAGTTTATAACAGGTATTTTTACTGTGTTTATAACTGTTAAAAAGGGTACAGACACTGTAGATAGTTAAGACTCGTTGAGACAAGGGGTTTCATGCAAAAACCCAGATCGCGACGCACCCTAATAAGGGTCGCGACGGGTCAAATGAGATCATGATGGGGTATTGTATAGGTCACGATGGTCTCATCGGTTTAGGCAGACAGATCGCGACGTGGTCGTTTGAAGGTCGCGACGGGCTCGTTAGATCGGGCAGCAGATCGCGACGATAGGCCCTGTTGCGATTAGATCGCGACAGCAGGCTCTGTTGTGTATGGAAGGATTGTCTAGAGGGGGGGGGGGGGTGAATAGAGAATCCTCAGAATTTTAGCCCTGATTTGATATTTTTAATAGATTAAGAATCTCTAAGGATATATGCACAGGCAAACAGATCAACGATGCAAACCACATAAGAACAAGAATTTTGAAGGTGGTTCGGCTCCAATGAGGAGACCTACATCCACCCCTCACCAAATCAGTGAGGTACCACTATCAAAATCCCTAACAGTATAAAACACACAAACGCTGATTCACAGCTACTTCACAATTGCTGCCTCACGGCTTGAGAACCCTACTGATACACAACTTCAATAACCCGCTAATCCACAGCTTCCCTTGAATTGATCCAATCACACTTTGTGAGTGATAAATTCAATCCGCTTCACCAAGAGGCGGAGTTCAAACAATTTCAAAGTTTAGAAGAAGATTCAAAACATAGCGAAAGGAAAAAACTAAGGTTGCTGTTATTTCATCACACTTCTTGATCTGGATCTGAAGTTGAATAGATTCCACTCAGATCATAGGAACAATATCCTATTCAGTGAATTCCTCCAGAATTTACTGCAATTTGATCTCAGAGAATATGAAGGAAGAAGAATTCTGATCCTCTGTTCTTGAAGGCTAAGTATCTGCCTCTGGTAGCTTCAATCCTTGCTTGCATCATCATTGATTTCCTTAGAACACAACTTCATCTAAGAATTTCAGAGAATTTCCAGCTTTAGATCATTGGGAGTCAACTTTTCTTCTTGGCTCAGCACCCCTTTCTTCACTGTCTCGTTCTTCTCATTCTACCTTACGAATCTGGAGCTTTTTCACTTTTTTTCTGATTGCGCGCGCTGGTTACTTTTTGCAGTGGGCCCCCTCAATTTTATCTGCCCAGAAAGGTGAAGGAATCTTTTTGCCGCCAAGAATCAGACCCTTCTAGTTCTGCTCACTTTAATTCAAATAGAAACATTCTTCTTTGAATCCTCGTGCACATGGCAAACGTGATATCTATAAAAAATTCACTTAAGCTTCCTTCTGGGTTGAACTAAAAGATGGTTAGTGTCGACCTCAGGCACATCTAGTGTCGACCTTAGCTTCAACTTTCATCAGAGGAAACACTGTCCCTGCTTAGTGTCAACCTTATTACCACTGAGTGTCAACCTTATTGGAGTTTCACTATCTTGAAATAAGCTAAAAACTTCTCAGGCACCGACTTAACACTGAGTAAAGATGATTTGACTTCATTCTAATCTTTTACAACGCCATCCAAAATCATCTAGTGTCGACCTATGTCCTGGATAGTGTCGACACTATTTGTCATTTTCTCTTTATAATTTGACCTGGTTGAGTTGTTCATGCAATATAAATGATAAATGTCAATTTTCTTTGTATCATTGTACATTAGAATGTCATCATCAAAACCAGGGACACAACAATCTCCTCCTTTTTGATGACGGCAACCACTGAATTTTGATCGTTGAAAATTAACAACAATCAACCATCCATTTGTCACACCTCAACAATGAATTTATTCAAATCACACATATCATCATTCCAGTGAAACAAATTAAACATCAGTCACACAAATTTTACTCAAAAGGAGACACTGATGTTGTAAAAAAAAACTTTACAAGGAAAGATCAACCCATAGATTAACCTATACACAAAGATCAGATCAACTCTCCCCCTTTGACATAATAAAAAAGAATAACATTATGGAGGGGGTGGAGGAGGTGAATGGGGAAAGAGCCTTTGTTCAATCCTAACCAACCGAAAATAGAGATCATCATAGTTATCGGAGAGATAGATCTGAATAGCACCAAATTTTCGATCCAGAAACTCCTTCAGTTGGTCCAATTGCTGTTCAACAACCACTGGAATATGATCAACACCATGAGGCATGGAGGGTGCAACTGCAGAAGAGGTAGCCTGATTACTGTTATCTGATTCATTAATGTCATGCATTTTCCATACTTTGTTGAACTCATCTCTAATGGACTAAATCTCCTTGGAGATATCTTCATTGTGGCCCCTAAGAATGCCCATCTTGTGAAGTATCAGTCTAACTGATTGTGCCACCCCTGGAATTTCATCAAAATTCTCTGCACGCTGTTGAAGTTCTTTAGCAATGGATTCAAGTTTATCAAAAATTTTAGCTTGAGTATGGGCAGCTCTTTCAAACACATAGTCAATTGTGTGAACCAATCCATCAGACCTAACTTTGGTGAATCTTTGGATCTGTTCTTGCATGTCATAATTGTCTTGTAGAGACTTCTCAATCATTTCCAACCGTTGATCAAATTGGAGAGCTTGCTCCTCTAACTTGGTATTCATTAGTTCAAGAGAGCTATGGACTGAAGCAAACTGCTTTTCCAAAAATGAAAGAAGAGCAGGTGGAATGGGATCAGATGCTGTGGATGACGATGGAATATCATGCACAACTAGAGCAACAGGAGTATGAGTGACATGAGGAGAAGATATGTGAGATGGATCAAAATTAGGAATATCAAACCTAGATGTAGATAGTAGAGAAAGAATAGGAAAGAATTGTTCGGGTACAACATCAATAGGAGCAACATTTTCCTGAGCTGGATGCACCTGATCATCAACTGGTTCATGTTCCAATACCGCATTCTCAGCTTCCTGTGGATTCAAATTTAGCTTCATGAACTTCAAAATATGATCCAAATCATATATATGATATCTAGCTAACGTCAAAACCTTGGTTCCAGAAAATGATACACCCATTAGCTGAAAATTGATGTCAAATGAGCGGCATATGGCAAACTCCTTCTCAGCTTTGGAATTGAAGCTTCATCAATTAGGTGGCAGAAAATTGTAGCTAGATTTATCTTGATCCTTTTAATCAGACAGAACATTATGCATCTTTGCATATTGGTTACTCTCTGCCTTCCTCCTCCTTGAGGAGTCAAAATGGTTGTACACCAGTGATGCAACACCCTATGTGCTGGTGGAAACTTATTTGCATTCAACAGTGAAACTTTGGCTTGATTCTCATCGAGGACATCATGTGGTTGTCCAGTCAAAATAGTGAAGGCTTCATGAACATTATATTGAAATTCCTGTGGGTTGATACCCTCATTGGGTATTCCTAGAAGATTACTCACAACCTCTCCTGAGAGTACTATCTCAACTCCTCACACAGAAGACTTAAAAGTGTTCGTTTTGCTCACCAAATTTCTAAAAATTTCTTTGACAAGAATAGGACAGTGTGTCCTATGAGTACTGATAAACTCAGACCAACCTTGAAACTCTAGCATATCAAGTAACTCTGGGACGACATTGGACATACCTTCATCATGGATATTGATGATTCTCGGATGCAAGAGTGATTTGTTGCCTATCAACATTCTCTTGGATTTAGAGAGTATCTGAACCTCATCCTCAGATTCTTCCTCGTCTTGGATTTCTTCATAATTCCACTGTTCATTCTCTTCTGTATTTCCTGTCTCTTCATCATGTTCAGAATGAGCATTTCTGACATCTTCCTCAACAGGTAACTGATCCAGGTTGACAGATTCCATTTCTTCTGAAGATATTGACTGATTTTCACTTGATTTCTGTGATAGAGTTGGCACCTCTTCCTGCTCAAGATCATGCTCAGAACCATTTCCCGTTTCCTGGGATTTAGGGCTACCCTCAAAATCAGCATGTATGCCTTGCTGGCTAGAGACATCCTCTTTAGAACTGCTTAAATCAACAAACTCTTGCTTTTTCTTACCTTTAGCAAAGTTCCTTTCTTTAGCTGTACGAGGATGTGAAAATCTTCGGCTCGAAAAGGAAGGAACAACATGCTTCTCTCGAAACACGATGCCCTTTGCTTCTTTGGAACGCCTCTCAGGAACAGACCCTTCAGCAAGCTTCCTTTTCCGACCACGATGAGATTGTGGCTTTGGCTCCATGAAGAATGGAATAGAGTATCGGATTGGAGAAAGCACAAGGACACACGAAGAATGGATTGAGGAACAAAAAGAAAGAGAGGTATTTTCGAGAGGAAAGAAACACCTTTTTGGAGTTGATACACACGAAGAGCCGAAATTAAAGGTGTCGGCTCTATCTGATGAGAACAATACTCATGCGGAACAGTAAAGGTTAACCTGTTCCATAACAAGAAAATGTCATAGTGTCGACTCTATGATCAAAAGTGTCGACACTAAGATTGATGAGAGGGTTCAGATTTCAAAGAAATTGAAAGGATGACATTCCACAATGAAGCACTAAATTCTCTGAAAGTCCTGGAGAAGTTAATCAAAATTACCCATTCATTTTGACCTTTCTCAATTTTAATCAGATTAATGGTTTAAAAAATTGTAAATTTTGAAACAACCATTAATAAAATGACTAAAAAACTCATAGTAGAAAATAACAGATAGGAGAAATAGATGCCCAAGAGACAAAATCACTACAATGATAAACCAATTACTCATTACATGAAACAAGATGATATTGGAAGATCCCTCAAGCTTTCCAAAATATGTTGATTTTTTTTTAATTGACAGTACAAATGAACAATCTGATTTTCCTTCATGTCATGCAAGAACCCATGTTTTGTACACACTAGAGTTCCTGATTACTCATTTGGGAAATCATTTTGTTTCAGAAAAATGAACAAGATTTATCCTTTCATGTGAGGACACATGTCTGTCAAACACCAGAAATCCCAATTACTCAGACTTAGTCATGATCATCTTAAATTCCTGAACAGATATATCTAGCTCATCATGACATACAATGATATTCTGATTTTATCAGATATTTGCAGTTTCTCAGAGCATAGAAATTGTTCTGTCATTTGTAAAGCAACACATTGAAATTCAAGTTTATTGTGAATCAAGATTTTTTTTATCAAGATATTTCAGAAACTTCAAAGATTGTCCAAGAGATCACATTACATGAATTTTCAAGGTCTACTATTAGTAGAGACTTCACATTGAAGAAAAAATTCTCTTCACTGTTATCTTAAACAGAATGATTTTTTTCAAGAGTTTTTAAATGGCCAATCAGAGATTTAGAATTCTTAAACGATAATCTTTGAAATTGAGAAAAAGGAGTTTTGACAATAAGTAACTGGAATTAACTCCCCTTGAGATTATGCCAAGAATTTTCGCATTTCAGAAATGAAAATTGTCCTTTCCAAAAAAATTCCGAATCAAGGGAAGTGAACGATTGGAATTTTGCTCCCCCTTAGTGAATGCACACTAGTTTTTGGTACTTGGCGGAGACATATACTCTCGCATAGTGAAGAATCTAGATAGGCTTGACATGTCCTTCCTCAATTCACCATTTTATATACCAATAGGCTAATGTGAAGGCAAAAGACAAGGATTTATTTAACGTATGGACAAGGATTTTATGTTCAAGGAAATAAAAAATGAGTGGATTTACAGGAATGACAAAAATTCAGTAGAGAAGAAAAATGTGTCAACACTATTGATGAAAGTGTCGACCTAAGACAGTCAAGATATCACAAAACACAGTGAAACTTTTGTGCACCAACAGACCAACAACTGATAACTTTTCAACCATTTCTTCTCTCGAACAGATCAACCAGCCAGGATTTTCATCCAAGATTCATCAATCTTTCAAGACAAATTTTCACAGAACAAATTGCAACTGACGACAAAAGCTGGCTTCAGCATTTTCTTCCTTCCATCACACACATATTACAACACATTCAAGAATCAAACAAGCATAAACCCAAGTTCTCTTCTTAAATAAGAAAATCTTTCATTGCACATGGGTTTTGTAAAATATCAGCAACATGTTTAGAGGTTTCTACAAAATGCAATTCAAATGAATTTTTGCTGACTTCATCTCTTCATAAATGATGCCTGATTTCAATATGTTTGGTCCTAGAGTGTTGGATTGGTTTTTTTGCTAGACAAATAGTACTCGTGTTATCACACAAAATTGGGACACATCCAAGATCTACTTGGTAGTCTTGGAGTTGATATTTAATCCACAACACTTGAGTGCCACAACTCCCTTCTGAAACATGCTCTGCTTCTGCAGTAGAGAGAGCAACTGAATGTTGTTTCTTGGAATCCCAAGAGACTAAACATCCTCCCAAGAATTGGCAATAGCCACTAGTGCTCTTTCTATCTAGTTTGCACCCAGCAAAGTTTGCATCTGAATAAGAAACCAAATTGAACTCATTGAATGCAGGATACCACAATCTTAATTCTTGAGTTCCAGCAAGATATCTGAAAATTCTTTTTGCTGCACTTAAATGAGATTCTTTAGGACAAGATTGATATCTAGCACACATACATATAGAGAATTGAATGTTAGGTCTAGATGCCGTCAGGTAAAGTAAGGATCCAATCATACCTCGGTATACTTTTGAATCAACTTGTTTACCTTTCAGATCAGCATCTAAACTCACTGTAGTGCTCATGGGAGTTAACATTGATTTTGTGTTCTCCATGTTGTACATTTTTAGCAACTCTTGAATGTATTTGGACTGATTTATGAAGATACCTTCTTTTGATTGAACAACCTACAATCCAAGAAAATTTTTTAGCTCTCCCATTAAACTCATTTCAAATTTATTTGTCATTAACTCTGAAAATTCTTTACATAAGGATGGCTTTGTTGATCCAAAGATAATGTCATCGACATATATTTGAACTAGCAAAATATCCTTATTTTGAATTTTTGTAAAAAGTATTTGATCAACCTTACCTCTTGAGTACCCTTTATCTGCCAGGAATGAGCTTAGCCGGTCATACCAAACTCGGGGAGCTTGCTTCAGACCATATAAAGCTTTGTCAAGTTTATAAACATGGTCGGGAAAGTTAGTGCATTCAAAACCAGGAGGTTGTTCAACGAACACTTCCTCCTTAATTAAACCATTTAAAAATGCACTCTTAAGATCCATTTGCTGTAATTTAATACCATTTGCACGTGCAAAAGCAAGTAAAATTCGGATAGCTTCAAGCCTAGCTACAGGAGCAAAGGACTCTTCAAAATCTATACCAAATTCCTGATTATAGCCTTTTGCTACTAGCCTAGCTTTATTTCTTATTATATTCCCTTCTTTACTGACCTTATTTCTAAAACCTATTTAGTTCCAATGACACTTTGAGATGAGGGCCTTGGAACTAAATGCCACACTTTATTTCTTTCAAATTGATTCAATTCCTCATGCATTGCATTTATCCAACAGGTATATTTCAGAGCATCATCTATGTTTTTAGGTTCAATTTGAGACACTAAAGCAAGTTGATCAAGTTCAGATACAGTTTTAAAATGAGACCTTGTCCTAGGAGGGTCAAGGAGATTACCAATTATGCTTTCCTGTGGATGATCCTTGAGCATTCTTACATTCATTCTCTTTTCCTCTGAGCTCATTTTCTGGTTCATGAACTTCACAGTGATCTGAATTCTTCTTGGTCGCTTCTTCTTACTCCATCCTTTCTTTAGAATCTTTGCCTTCCAGAAATTCTCCATCTTGTTTTTCCCTGCAGGAGTCAACATTAATTCTCAAAAATGATATGAGGTGATTCCTCAAGAATTTGATCTTTCACCTTGAATACTCTATAAGCTCTTGAATGATCAGAATAGCCTAGAAATATTCCTAGTTCACTTTTTGCTTCAAATTTGTCCAAGTCATGTTTATTGTTTATTAGAATGAAACATTTTGTTCCAAAAACTCTGAAATGTGCAATAGATGGTTTCTTATCTTTCAAAATTTCATAAGGAGTCTTTTTGCAAGAAGGTCTTACCATTGCACGGTTTATTATGTAACAAGAAGTATTTATTGCTTCAGCCCAAAACTTCCTTGGCAGACCACTCTCAATTAGCATTGTTCTTGCCATCTCCACAAGAGTTCTGTTTCTTCTTTCCATAACTCCATTTTGTTCTGGAGTTCTTGGTGAAGAAAACTTGTGGAAAACTCCTTCTTTCCTACAAAAATCCTCAAAATTAGCATTCTCAAACTCACCACCATGATCTGAAATTATTGAAATGATTTTGAACTTACATTCTTGTGAAATTTTCTTATAGAAATCATGAAATTCAGTAAAAGCATCATTCTTGTGAGCCAGGAAATAAACCCAAGTAAATTTAGAAAAGTCATCAACCAAGACATATCCAAACCGTTTTCCATTCAAACTGTTTGTCCTTGTAGGACCAAACAAGTCCATGTGAATAAGTTCAAATGGTTTGGTAGATTGACTTTCTAATCTACTTTTGAAAGTTTTTCTTGTTTGCTTACCTTAAGAACAAGCTTCACACAAATTTAGATTTTGTTTGAAAGAAACATCAGGCAAACCCTTGACCATGTTGAATTTTGCAAGTTTATGAATCATATGGTAGCTAGCATGACCTAGTCTACGATGCCATAAGCATGCCAAGTTATCTTTGTTTGCAGTTAAGCACAAATTAGTATTTTCATAATCATCAAGGTCTACCATGTAGACATTATTTGATCTTTTTCCAGAAAACTTGACCAAGAATCAGGTTAAAAAATAGTACAACATTGAGAATCGAACATTACCTTGTGACCTTTGTCACACAACTGGCTTATGCTCAGTAGGTGTATTCCAACCCTTCCACTAAAAGAACTCCATCAATTGAATTTGTAAGACTTCTGCCAACCTTACCTGAGCCAATGATCTTACCTTTGTTGTTGCCTCCAAACGTAACATGCCCAGCATTCGTTTCAGATAATAAATAGAATTTATTCCTATCCCCAGTCATATGTCTTGAACAGCCACTATCTAGATACCACAGATTCTTCTTGGCTGTAAGACATACCTGCACACACAATCAAGGAACATTCTTTGGAACCCAAGTAAATTTGGGTCCCTTAATGCCTTCAAAATTGAGGATATGAGAAAGCAGAACTTTTGGAATCAAGATCTGTTTGTTCACTTTTGTATTTTCTTCATTTCTGATGTTATGCTTTCTTTCATTTTGTTTCTCGATTTCTTGATGTTTTGAACTGTTTCTTCTTCCATAATTTTCATGGAGCTCATCTTCTCTTGATCAAAGTAAGATATGAATTTGGCTTGATTTCTTAACTTGTCCAAGCACTGTGTTTTATTATTTATGACAAAATCATGGGCATGTGTTGACACTCTAAAGGGATAGTGTCGACCTGAATTATTCCAATCTGACTATTTTTGTTCATTGACATAAGTGGATCTTGATTGCTTGTGAGTCCATCTGATGGGAGACCAATTTTGGAATGTCATTGACCTGTTGTTTGTCCACTTTGGTGGATTTTGTAACTTCCTGTGTGATAGTGTCGACCTACCATAAGTGTAGTGTCGACCTTGCCAAACAGGTGATTCCAGCTTTTTGTTCCTTTGAACACCTTGTTCATTTCCCACTTTTATTGACCTTTTTTCAGTTGTTCTTTGATCATCAACCAACTTGACTTTTCCATCTTGTTTGATATTCTTTGCAATTTTTACAATTTTTGTCCTGTTAAAGTGGAAGCTTCAGATGTTTTTGCAGAAATGAAGGTTATTGTGTTTGGCCCTACTTCCTTATTTTTTGTGGGATTAAAGCCTAACCCTTCCTTTCGTTTAGCATTAACTCTTGTACCTAAAATGGCTTCAAGATTATTTTTTCCCTTTAAAATTATTTCAAGTTCTTCCTATTTTCTGTTTACTTCAGTTTGCTAACCTCTCAATTTCCTTTTGTAACTATGTGTTAACACTTTGTAGGGCTGCATTCTTTTCAGACACAAGGGATGTTTCATTAAGAATTTCAACGTTCTAATTCTTTAGTTCATCAACTACTTCTCTCAGATCATTTCTTTCTTGTGTATACATTTTTTCATCTTCTTCTGTTGACTCCTTTTGAGAAGAATGTTTTAGTTTCTTTTTCAACATTTTGTTTTCCTTTTTAAGAGCATCATATTGATATAACAATTCAAAATAAACATGCTCCCAATCTTCCAAACTGAAATCCTTAAATAAGGAGCTTACCTCTTCTTCTTCTTCTTCAGTTTCCTTGCCATCAAACAGATTTTCGAATGAGTGTCCTCAGCATCTGAGCTTTCCTCTTGTTCATCTTCTCTTCTTCACTCCAGGTACCAACCATAGCCTTTTGCTTGTTTTTGTTCCATCTGGCTGTGTCTTCTTTTGAGCTTCAGACATTCAGACTTGACATGTCCTGGTTTCCTGAATTGTAGCTACAATTCTATCATCTTTTTGTAGGCATTTGTCTTGGGCTTAGAAAAATTGTTGTTATAATGTTACTTTTTCAGAAAACCCTTATCTTCTTTTCTCAGAAATTTTCTGAACTTTCTAGTTATTAAGGCAAACTCACCTGATTCATCTTCGGAAGTAGATGATTCACTGTCTTCAGTGACCTCCTTGGTACTGAGACTTGCTTTAAGAGCAAGAGATTTCTTCTTCCTCAGATCATCCTCAGATCTCTTTAGATCATTCATATGTGATTAAAGAACCTATTAATTCATCAACAGTAGTTGTAGACAAGTTCCTAGATTCTTCAATAACATTACTTTGGTATGCCAAATGGGTGTCAAGGATCTAAGAATTTTCCTCACTAGTTCTTTATCAGAATAAACTTTTCCTTGATTTTTCAACCCATTAGTTAATAATGTCAATCTACCATACATTTCATAAATAGTTTCATCATGTTTCATTTGAAAAGCTTCATATTCAGAAACTAACATGTTGGCCTTAGTTTCCTTTACCTCAGATGTGCCCTCATATATTACCATGAGGCGATCCCAGATCTGTTTAGCACTTGAGCATGAAGAAACTCTTGAAAATTCAATGGGATTAGTGAGCACTGCATAATATTCATTGCACTCCAATTTGCATTTGATGTCTTAATTTCTTCGGGGGTCCATTTCTCTTCATCCTCAGACAGCTCATAAGGTCCATTATTCACCACTCTCCATATTTGATGATCTTGTGCTCGTAAGAACACCTGCATACGAGTTTTCCAATATGCATAATTAGTACCATCAAAGTAAGGCGATCTATTTACAAAATGACCCTCAGCAATGTAACCTCTAGATTCCATCATACACAATTAACTCCTGGTCGTGAGACTAAACAATTGGAGAACTAGGCTCTGATACCACGTGTTGTGTGTGGAAGGATTGTCTAGAGGGGGGGGGGGTGAATAGAGAATCCTCAAAATTTTAGCCCCGATTTGATTTTTTGAAAGCAGATTAAGAATCTCTAAGGATATATGCACAGGCAAACAGATCAATGATGAAAACCACAGAAGAACAAGAAGTTTTAAGGTGGTTCGGCTCCAATGAGGAGACCTACATCCACCCCTCACCAATCAGTGAGGTACCACTATCAGAATCCTTGACAATACAAAACACACAAACGCTGATTCACAGCTTCTTCATACCTGCTGCCTCACAGCTTGAGAACCTGCTGATACACAGCTTCAATAACCCGCTGATCCACAGCTTCCCTTGAATTAATCCAATCACACTTCGTGAGTGATCAATTCAATCCGCTTCACCAAGAGGCGGAGTTCAAACAATTTCAAAGTTCAAAAGAAGATTCAAAACATAGCAAAAGGAAAAAACTAAGGTTGCTGTGATTTTATCACACTTCCTGATCTGGATCTGTAGTTGAATAGATTCCACTCAGATCATAGGAACAATATCCTATTCAGTGAATTCCTCCAGAATTTACTGCAATTTGATCTCAGATAATATGAAGGAAGAAGAATTCCGATCCTCTGTTCTTAAAGGCTCAGTATCCGCCTCTGGTAGCTTCAATCCTTGCTTGTATCATCATCGATTTCCTTGAGGCACTGGAAGGCCGCACCTTTGTATTTCTATTTTTGGCCACCCTATTATCTTGTCTTTTAGTAGAGATGAAATCGGAGCACATACTTGTTTTAATTGTTTTAGTTGACTAGTCCTTGTATCTCATAATTTGTTTTATCAATGATGTTCTCTCTAGATTTTTTTTATCTTAGTATGCTAATGTTTTGTAAAATATCATGAAATGATTTATTAGGAGTGTGAAACAAAGATCATGTGGCCCTTTGTCTTTCGAGTCTCAGGTAAGATTCAATAGCCTGTAAGGGGCTCATCTTATGTGAATGAAATGTGGATGTGGATGTGAATATACTTTTTGCAAGATATGTCAATATGTTTTAATGCAGGATGCAAGCATGTGGATGTTGGGAATTTGTAAGATTGTGAATGTGTTTTTGTGCAGATATGTGAATGTATTTTAATGTAGGATGTGAGCGCGTGGATGTGAGAATGAGTGGACCCTTTTTTGTCTCTTTTTGCCCATTCAAGACTTTTGTTATGATATATGTTTTTGCTGTCTTTTGATAGTAATGACATATATCGAACACAGAGTCTTGAATTGTCCAAGTTAGACAGTCTATAGATATTTGATCATATGATGTTCTTTATTATATGTGCTTCATGAATGTCTTAAAATTTTGACAACATCTCTCCACTTTTCTCCAATATACATGCTAATTTTAACTGCTCATCTTCTCAATTGTATTTTATACAAGTGAATTTTTTAGCAACGTTAAAATTAGTAAATAATGGTGGTATATTAGAGAAGTTTGGGGAGATGTTGCTAAAATTTTAAGACAATCCTGAAGCACATATAATAAAGAACATCTGATGATCAAATACCTATGGATGGGCAAGATTGAATGTAGGTACCCCCTTTTCTTTGCAAGAATGTATGAAGATAAATAGTTGTTGAAATGTGGTTTGCTCCTAGGGAAGGTGCTATCAAAATTTTCATTGAATTATGCACATATTTATTGTAATATTCAATTTTTATAGTGACTCTATTCATGTTAATCTATATGTTTTTTATATGAATGTGAATATATGTACAAGATGTGGATATAGAGTCTTAATTTTTTGTAGCATGTGAATGCGTAGATTTAGTTTTTTTTTTTTTTTTTTTACAGGATGTGAATGTGTGGATGTGAATCTCTTTTGCAAGATGTGTACACATGTGGATATAGAATTATAATTTTTTGCAAGATGTGAATGTGTGGATGTAAATATTTTTTTTACAAGATGTGAATGTTCGGATGTGAATTTGTCTTTTGCAAGATGTGTACACATGTGGATCTGCCCCCTATATATGGGAGATGTTGTCGACTTTTTTTTGAATTATATGTTGTGTATTAACAACAATCTTTTTAGATATCAGTTCACTTAGTGGATCACGGGTTTGGAGATCACGGACTGTGGATGGTGTGCCAAGTCATTCATCTCAAGACTCTATAGTTGGACATCATCTTGTTCCTCCTCAAGCCCTTGTTCCTACCTCTTAGTGGGCATCTTCTACCACACTTGCATCTTCTTCTGTAACATATATATTTTAACATTGTAGTTTTGTAATTTATATTTATTTTAGTTTCATGAAATCTAACTTCTTTCTTTACATATATATGTTTACACAGAGACACTGTGGTGGGGTTGGGGGACCAGTTGTCGAGGTTCCTTTAGAGGTGCTATAGAGAGGGAGTTAGAGCCTGGGCATAAGTAGACATTGGTCAGTGGATACAGTGTAGGTGTGCAAGGGACACGTTTTGTGAGCCGTATGGGCACTGTCATGAGGCTATATTACAAATTATGGTAGAAAAAAATTTCAAACCTCCTTGAAGAGACAAAGAATGCAATATTTAGAGATCTTAAGATAAAATTTTAAATGTTTAAAGTGAATATTATATATTTGTGAGATATCTAAACTGGATTGATAATATATGTGTAGATGATCTACCAATGGGAACAAACTCCTCAGATGGATAAGGAGATGTTTCAGCATATGACAGCCATGCACAAAGGCTGGCGTGAGATGTTGAAGTCGAAAGTAAGTCATTTTTTTAAAGTAATATTTGATTAAAAATTCATTTTTGTATTTTGATAATGAACAATTTTTAACTTTGTAATCATTATTTTGTAGCATTACAAGGGCAAGAGTTTTGAGGATGATTTTGCCTTCGTTCGGGCTAGAGTTGTTCTATCAGATTGGCGGATAATGTGTGAAAAGTGAAACACAAGCAAGGAACAAGTAAAATAATGTGGTTTAATTATATATAGTACTTATGATTTTCTCTCTGATATTTCATCAATATATGTATTGTCTTCCTCTTTATAGGATGCTGTTGAGCGTAACAGACAGAATTGCTCCCATCAAACTATGACATACCTACGGTGTCAAATGAGTATATGTCAATTAAGAGATGAGTTTGTAAGTTTTTCAATATACTGAATGTAATTTTAATAATCTATATTGATTCCTTTTTCTTATGTGATGATTTTTCAATTTACTTGAACAAATGAAGACTCATCAGCATGAGCCTGACCGCATGGAGATTTTTTGGATGGGTAGATGTAAAGACCTTCCTGACGACATCCAGTGGTGGGTTGATAATGAAAGCAGTAATCGCTATGTAATTGTATTTATCTTATATAAAATATTCTTAATAAATTAGCTTAAAATTGAAGAATATTTTTCTTGTTAATAAAATATTTTCTATGTAGTAGAAGATGACCCAGATGATGAGTCCTGACCTCTAGAGTGATGCCTATATCGCTCTCGTTTCAGTTGAGGATGCCTTCATAGCTGTCATGGGAGGAGACAAGCCTGGTCGTGTTTGTTGCACAGGTAGGGCTGAGCCACTTGAAACTTGGTATGGAAGGGAAGAGGGATGGAACTCCTCAGGTGCAGCAGTTACATGATCAAAACAATTAGACAAAGGAGTTGCGTGCAGAGAGGAGTAGGGATCGACAGGAGATAGAGGATATGCACAGCTATATGCCACAGATGCAAACCCTCATGGAGCAATTGGTTAGTCTCACATGGCACATGACTCCTCCTGTGCATGAGGGGACTAATGAATCTAGGGATAATGATGATGATGATTAGAATATTTTGTTATACTTTTTGAGATATTGTATTTGTTTTGAATGATTTATGTATGACACTTTATGTTTATTTTCATATTATCTATATGTGATAATTTATGTTTCTAGATGGTTTGTAATTTTTTTTATAGAGTTATGGAATTAACAGGTGTAATGCTAAAATTTAAGGAATTTAAATTTTTTAATCAAACATATGTAGAAGGCTAAAAACGGTCTACAAAAACATATGTAGACAGCTACAAGGTGTCTACAAAACCATATGTAGATGTCATGTTAGTCTGTCTGCAAAGTTTATGTAGATAGATAGTTGTCTACATAAGTACTCTTAGTAGATAGCTAAAAAAATCGTCCACATACATTTTATTTATGTAGACAGACGGGTAGCTATCTACATAAACTTATGTAGATGTGTGTCCTAGCCATCTACATATGTTTTTGTAGACGACATTATTCGTCTACATATGTTTGTGTAGATGGCTTGCTATAGTCGTCTATGAATAATAATAGAAGGCTATAACTGTCTACATATCCTCCTTTTGTAGATAGCTCTTAATATCTATCTACATATGATTTGTAGACGGACTTTTCATATACAGTTTAATAGACGACTCATTAGCAGTCTACATAAGGTTTCGTAGATGGATTTTGGGATTTTGTAGACAGCTTTTAGTCATCTACATATTCCCTCCCCCCAGTAGTATTAGTCAATTTACTTTTCTTCAATATAAAAGTGTCAACGGGTCCTAAATATTGGCTCTGAATTAGCGATTGTAATAGACTTGATGATTTTATTAAGAGAAATTTAGAGTTTGTATTATTCCAATTATTGTCATTAGTTGCTCTAAATTATTCGATTACTTGATATATTGTGTATTTACTCACATTTCTGATTTATTCTGTTATTAAATTGGTGGTGTGACAGAAAGTGCCTCCTATATCAAGCAGCTTTTATCAAAGGGAGAAAAATCCATCATAACATCTTTCTTGCAATGATTTGATCAAAGACATTCACTCGGCCAAAGGGAAAACTATTTTTATCAAAGCTAATTTTAGGAAGGCTTTTGATTTAGTTAATAGGAACTTCTTGTATTATCTCATGGGTAGAATGGGTTTTCCTAATTAGTGGATTGGCTGGATTCAGGAGTGTCTTGAGTCTCCCATGTTCTCGGTCTTATTTAATAGAACTACCATTGGTTTCTTCAACAACACTAACGGCATTAGACAAGAAGACCCTCTTTCTCCTTATCTTTTCACCATTGTTATGGAGGGTCTTAGCATCATGTTGGAGGAGGCTGTGGATCAGGATACTTTGGTTCTTTGGTTGTTCCTAAGAAAGGTAGGACTGGTGTGTCTCATATCAGTTTTGCTGATGACCACATTGTCTTCTTAAAGAATCATCTTCCTTCTATCACCAATTTTTCTGAATTCTGTTTGAATTTGCTAAAGCTTTTGGATTCCAAATAAACTGCATGAAAAGTAAGGTCTACGTTGGTGGTGACATTACTTGCAAATAAGAAATTGTTGATGGACTTGGTATCAATGAGGGGACTCTTACTGTTCCTAATTATCTTGGCCTTTCTTTAATTTCTAGTTCTATAAGGAAAATTCATTGCCAACCCATCAATGATAAGATCAAAAACAGACTGTACCCTCCTGGTAAAATAGATTGCTCTCCAACTCCAAGGCTAAGTTTAGAACTCATCAAATCATTTATTTTCACCTATTCCACCTATTGGTCTAGTGGTTATCTCCTTCCTAAAGGTTTGATTGACGAAATTGAGAGAATCATGTGCAACTTATTTTGGGGGGTCTTCAACGGTAAAAAACCCTTGCATATGATCAAATGGGATCAGATTTATAGACCAAAGGATGAAGGAGGCCTTGATATTTTTAGAATTTCTAATTGGAATAAAGCTTGTTTGGCTAACCACTTTTGAGACTGCATTCAAAAACAGCCTAGCCATTGGGGTGATTGGAACAATGCTAAGTACTTAACCAATATTAATATTTGGCAAGCTAAAGTAGATTCTCAACATTCAGCTACTTGGAAGGCTATCTTGCATAATAGAGATTGGATAAAAAGTCATTTACTTACCATATTGGCAATGGAACCTCAACTAGCATGTGGTATGATCCTTGGCTGAATGGCAAAAGCATTCATGATATGGTGGGTGATATATATAATTAGGGAGGAGCTTGGTGTGTCAAGAGGTCTTAAGTAATTAGTGCCTCCATTGCTCATGGGCAGTGGAATTTACCCCTCCCACTACCCATGACATGTTGACTCTGTGGCCAATCATAACCAACGTTTCTTTAGTCAATGAGGAGGATGACAAAATTGTTTGGAATCATGCTAATGGAAAACTTCCGCTTAGGAGAAAATCAAAACCAAGCATCCCAAGATTAGATTGTCCAATTGGATTTGGGATGGCCCATTATTCCTCATCATTCTCTTGCTTTTGGCAAGCCTATCTGAATAAACTGCCTACTCTTGATAATGTCATGAAAAAGGGTTTTCATTTTGCTAATTTTTTGTGCTCTTTGCCATAACAAGGAGGAATCTACTGACCATTTATTCTTTCATTGTTCATATACTACTTGGATTTGGAAGCAGTTGGATTTCATCTCACAAGGGACCCAAGCAACTCTCTCCCAGATGAGCTGGAGAATTTTCATGTTAATTTCCCTCAGAAAGGTATTCTGAATTTACTTGCTAAGAATAATCCCAGATGCGCTATTTGGTAGATTTGGAAAGAGAGATGTCTTAGAATCTTTGATAATAATGCCATGCCTTGATGGGTAGGCTTCTTATCCATATCCTCTCAAACTTAAGAAATTGCATGGAAAAGAAGGCTATTGCTGGACATCATAGTAGGCAAGAAAAAGGGATTCTAAAACGATTTCTAATTTGGATTTAGATCATCATTATTTACTATATCTTTATTCGGCCATATGATATTTATTATAAATTAGAATTTTTAGTTAATTTTAAATTTTACTACACTTCACGAAATATAGGTGAATCATGTTCCTTCTTTCGTATCAATATAGACTTCTTTTGAACTTGGTACTTCCAATTAAGTAACCTCACAAGAAACAAGTATGAAAAATCTGACAGTAGTGAATGCTCTCCTAACATATATATGGTTATATTCTAAAAACGGTAGGAATCGTGGGGGCCATTTCTCTCTTCTTAGCAGCAACCAATCTTTGCTGCGTGATATTCTTCCTGCTCCTTGCAAATGAGATGGTATGAAAAGGATTCTTCCAATATGACGGTTGATTTCAATTAAATTATGAGTCACAGTTTAAAGACTGTGTGATAATAACTATAGTACTATCTATCTATACTATATTACTAAAATAGAGTTCCCTGTTTCCCACCAAAACTTGTCTCCAGACACGTGTAAGCACCAGATTACTTTTCCTCTACCTTCCTTTGAATTTAAATTTTGACCATGGGAGTGCCGTTTCTGCTCCCTAGAAGGAAGGTTAACCAGCGGCGACGTTTCTTCTCTCGGATATGGCTAATGAAGATGGGTCTCCCCCTCCACTGTCACATTTTTCTTAACGTAGTCTCTTTCTCTTTCTTCCTTCTCGCCACGCTGGCCGCCCCTTCAGTTACCGGTGAAAACCAACGTTTCGCCTTCCCACCTAACTCCGCCATGCTTTAACCACCTCTTCTGTTGCTACAGGTTCCGCTTCAAAAGGACCTACCATCCCACCGTCACCAGGCAGCAGCAATGTTGCGTAGGACAAGCTGCTTGGCGGCCTCCTCGCCGCCTACTTCGATGAGGAATTCTGCAGGAGTAGGTACAAGTTAGCCTCCTTATACCAGCGGAAGACGTCGCCGTACAAGCCATCTCCCAACCTGCGACGACCCTCATTATATCGGTACGGTTATACCAACCCACGTCAATATAGTGAACGTTGCCACAGTGGGACATTTACCCAAACGATAACATACAGTTGAGATACACGTGAATATAAGAACAGAGTAGCGGAAGTAAAAGAACCACTGTCTTCGTTTTATTCATCATCCACATTTAACATACATGATTGCAATAACATTAAAGAACTAAAAGTCCGCATAATTAAATTGCTAAAAATTTAAATACATAATTGTCCACACTTAACATTTCTTTCCATGATAGAGCTAATACAATGTTCAATTTACATACTATGAAAATCACAAAATGTCACAAGTACTCCAACACTCTAATCTCCGCGCTCGGAGTCGGTCTCCAACGTCTCCTCCACAAGTGTCTCGTCACCAACTACACCTGTACGCCGAAGCAAGTAGTGAGTCTAAAAGACTCCGCAAGTAATTCTACACATACCGTACATGCACATATCATGGTAGGTTCTACATACACGTTCACAAGACACAACATGTAGCATGCTTGACATTAAATTTTTACAACCTATCATGGAGATTCTACAATTTAAACACATGGACTATGCTTTCAGATTTCCTAAATTAGAATTACCTATCACATGCTTCCTATTCATTTCTCACATAAAAATCTATCTTCAACCAACTAAGACATGAAAGCCATTAACATGAATTTTCAAATATACATGAAGGAAACATACCTAACATGGAATCTACACATTCCTACGCATATACAAAACCATTCTACATGCTTTGAGCTTGTTGGTTTTACATGCTTTAGCAACTATAATCTAACACATGAGAGCTACAACAACGATAAATCACATCATGGGAACAACCAAGCATGGAAGTGGTTATATATACTCAACAATTTTTCCCTAGCATGGATTCTAGGCATTTGCATACATAGACATGATCATAACATAGTAAAGCTACTGTATAAGCATGATTTCAGATTGTCATAACATGGATTACAACTCACATCCTCACAATTTGGTTTCACATTTTTACACAATTCCAAATTCGCATATTTCACACTTCACACATGCACTTTTACACATTGTTCACATTCACATTTTTCACATGAACACATACACTTTTACACATTCACATTTAGTGCCATGACACATAGTCCAAACCACCAAAGAAGGACACAACACATCACATCACATAGACGCCATCTAGGCATACAATGGCGACTCTTGGACTGCGCAGACCAGGAGAAGAAGTCTCCACCCTAACCAGTGGTACTTGTCCAACACTTTGAACCTTCTCAGGGGGACTTTTCCCTGATACGGTTCCACTGCCATCTGTGGAAGCAGTGTCACACTTGGCACAATTTACACATTACACGTTTTCCGATTTAAGCACTTAGTTTAGCACATGACACTCACATCTCACTCATTCACTCATATGGGGCTCTATTTTCCTGACATGACACTACAATTACAGAAATTTTACACTCAGGGAATTTCACTCTTCAGGTTGAAATAAACAGAATTGAATCATTTTTGCAACAGCATGCATTAATTTCGCATTTTTACATAGAAAAATCATATTGCATCATATACTTGTCCAAATGACCTGAAATTTTAACCACTAACTGATTTCGGGTTTAGGATCCCACATGCAAATTTTCAGATTTTTCTAACCTAAAACATAATTAAAGAAAATCTACCATCGAATTCACATGTTATCCACAACTCAAGTTAACATGGAGTTGAACACCAATCACAAAATTACAACTCACTATCTGAACCCTAACAGACATAGAGCTACAGAATTTATTCCTGAAATTTGTGAGCAATACATGATTTACCGAAGATTTATCATTGCCTACGCATGATCTCTATTTCCGAAACAACATTTTCACTAATTCACACAAGCATGGGAAAAATCTCAGGATTTCAGAACAGAGACTAACTAATACATGCATGACCCATAAAATATAGGACATTCAGACTCGTCCTAAATCATTCAAACAAAGGGTTGCCAAGATTAGAAACTCATCTTACATGTATCTCCATGGAATAAATAAGCTCTATCATTTACCACCTTGCACAAAAATCCATCCACACACCACATTTGCTAGTATACATAGTACATAAAGGCTACAATATATCCTCATCACGAGAAACATATCGAAAATAGTTGTATAAGAGGAGAGAACAGTTTTCTGTTCTGTCCTGAAGAACTTAGCGACGAACTATGGCCGCTAATTTCTGTTAACGGCACAATCGATGGACGCTAAGCATGATCTTAACGACAAGGGATGTTGCCATTAAGGTCAGGTCTGTGCAGAACACAGACCCGAGCTCCAAAGATGGGGTGAATTTGGGGGTCTAGGACACGAGGGAAAATACATAAAAATGATAAAACCAACCTAGACACATACAGGGACGTTATGGGTAGGGTACTTGCCTTTTAGATATACTCCAAAGGGATCAAAAGGCTTAGTGAAGCTCTCCTTGGGCTGTCCCAAGAAGTTCCCAACCAGCCTCCAAGATGGCCTTCCTCCGGGTTCTTGAGCAAGCTCCAGCGGAATCCAAGGTCGAGGATGCCTTCCTTGATGATCCAGCAAGCTCCTTGATGCAGCAGGTGGCCGGATCAAGCTTCAGAACTTCAGATTTTGGGCTGCAAAAGTGAGGGTTTCTCATAGTCCGAAAATAGGGTTTTCACTCCTTTCTCTTCTTCCTCTCTTGCAAAGGGGCAAAGAGAAGGCTTAGGGTTGCAGAAATGGGTTTGTATATAGGAGAGGGAGTTCTCCTATCACGCAGGGGTGACAAGATGGCCTTTCAGACCATTGGGGACAGCTCCCCAATGGTTGGGGTGGCTTGCTTCCGGAATTTCCGGCTTTGCAACGCATGCAGGTCAGGGAAATTAACGTCCATATCGCTGGACGCTGGATTTAGTGCTGGCGTCCATATGGTTGACGCCTACCCAACACAAACGTCTATTGATATTGACGCCAATCTGGTCTTCGGTTAGAACTCCAAAACATGCAGAAACCATGCACAATTCACACCTATATACATGCCATATGTATGTATTATCATGTACACACTAGCATCATACCATTCATACATTATTTACATCTAACTATATACATGTATGTAATAATATACTAACTAGTACTTA
Source organism: Colocasia esculenta (assembly GCA_014218235.1). Classification (NCBI taxonomy): domain Eukaryota; kingdom Viridiplantae; phylum Streptophyta; class Magnoliopsida; order Alismatales; family Araceae; genus Colocasia; species Colocasia esculenta. The sequence continues at coordinate 29,178,600 of CM024766.1, forward strand.
CGTAGATATTCACATGCATACATACACAACCATGAAGCACCCACATGCAATACAAATAATGCAACAAAATTCGAGGGTCTTACACAACCTCATCGAGAGGCTCCAGAGATATGAAGCTCTGCATGAGAGATGAGATGCCTACAACATGTCCCTGCTCCGCCTGAAGCCAACGTTCCGCCTTCCGTAAAGTGTTGGGAGTCGAGTTTCTGAACGTCTCGCCATCGGAGTTCGCCGAGCTTTTCCTGGATGGCGTAGCAGTAGACACAACCACCTTTTTTGCTGCTATAGGTTCCACTTCAGAAGGGCTTCGTCATTAGGGGGGACGACAGTAGCAGCTGGCCGTTGTTCGTGAGCTAGTTTGGCATTGACCAGAGGGGGACGAACCGGGCCGACGACCGATTACTGAGCTACTTCCTGGCCTTCGCGGTGGGAAGGGACCTCAACTGGGGCATGTGGGCGCTGCAGGGAAGCTACTACTGGTGGAATGGGCAGCCCGTGTTCGCGGAGACGTACGTCATATAAACATGAAACCCGGAGTGGTTCCAGCTCATCTAAGACATGCTACAAGGTAGGGCTTTTCACTAATCCTTTGTTTGATCGATCGGTCTCTGCAACTTATATGCGTCACTAAAAACCTGAAACTTGAATGGTTGCAGACACAGATTCTCAAATTCCGACTTATCTGATTATTTACCACCCACTAAGTGGGCAGTGTCTCTTAGCCGACGACGCCAGCAACATCCTGTCGGTTGACTGCCGCAGCCGGAGCAAGTGGAGCTACAGCGGCAATGGGACTGCCATCCTATCGGCGGGATTCACTCTATGCTTGAGAACCGTCAGTGATGGCTCTCCGGTGGTCCTGTCGCCCTCCTGCAGTGAGGACACTACACCAAAGTGTCTTGGACGATGGTCTCAAGCTCGAGGTTTCGCATAGCCGGCATGGATGCCGGGAGAAGTCGGCTTTGCTTGCAGAGGATTTCCGAGGACTCCCCTACAGTCGCCGGGTGGTGGCCTCCGAGCAGTTCAAGGTCGACGTGGAGGAGAGATGGCGCCGACCCCACACGAAGTCGACATGTACCTGCTACGTAAGCTTCATGTCGCTGCTCATCCTCCCTAAGGCCGCCGACCCTTCCGGCACCCGGTACAACTATCTCGAGGACACCCTCACATGGGCCAACGCCTGGCTCAACTCTCTCTCTCTCTCTCAAATCCTGTCAAGAATTATCTTTTTATTTTCTTACTTTTTATTTTTTATAAAATATATCACATTGTGTAATGTTAGTTCTTATAATTTATATTTTTTAAAATATAAAAATAACACAATTTTACTTTATTTTAGAAATTATTATAGAGTCATATATATATCTGAGTGTGTTTTTGCATATTTCGGAATTTTAGGTAGTTGAAATGCTTTTTTTATATATTTATGTATTTTATATATTTTTTAGGAAGAACATCATCATCATGAAAAATCATCCATAAGAAATAAATAATGTAACTCCCAAAGCGTCCAAACAACATTTACCAAGCTAACAGCTCATCTATGAAATTGATATGCACAACAAACCATACCCATGAGATAAATTGAGAACTATTGAGTAGCCACTCATGATATTCAGGGTTATGTCCTCGATGACTTTTCTTCATAAGCAAAAGAATGTCAAAGAGAAAAGGGTATGTGTAATTGTTTTATTTATGTTCAAATATTTTAATTAAAATTAGTTTAACCAACAAATTTGTAAATTTATTATGTAATTATTTTATTCATGTTTATATTTTAATTAAAATTAATTTAACTAATAAATTTATATTAAATTATATATATATATATAATATTTATATTTTAATAAATTTACAATCAAATGCGTGCATGACACGGGTGTCCCACTAGTACATATATAACATAATGTCAAATAGCTCAAACATGTGTGAATATTGACCACCCATATAATTTGTCGAGTCATCATATCAAAACAACTCGCTTAATAGAGAGAGAGAGAGAGAGAGAGAGAGAGAGAGAGAGAGAGAGCAACAAGCGAATAATAAAGCGAGGAAGGAGGGAGTTGCTGCTCTTCGGACGCTCAGTGCCCTGATGAGCAGACGAACAGGTTGCAGAGAGAGAGAGAGAGAGAGAGAGAGAGAGAGAGAGAGAGAGAGAGAGAGAGAAGAGAGAGAGAGAGAAGAGAGAGAGAGAGAGAGAGAGCAACAAGCGAATAATAAAGCGAGGAAGGAGGAGGGAGTTGCTGCTCTTCGGACGCTCAGTGCCCTGATGAGCAGACGAACAGGTTGCAGCTGGTGGGGCTGAGAGGCGCCGAGGTTGGAACTCCGACCGCGGTCGCAGGGACGGAGAACCAGGTAGGCCGGCACCTGGCTTCCGTTGTGAAAGATGAAGCTGCCGGGCGCCTGCGTACTGGGCGTGGTTTGTTGCCGGCCTTTCTAGGTGCTGATGATGGGAACGCGTGGCGGGGAAGAGGCTGGTTTTGAGGTCGGAGTTGGAGTTGGAGTTGTGTGCAGGGAGAATAGCAACGTGGAAAAATATGATCGTGTAGAGGGGAAAAGACAATATTAAAAGAGGTGGCGGTGATGGTTGTGTTGAAGCTGAAGAAGAGATTAGCAGCACGAAGAATAAGACGAGAAACTTAAGGCTTTAAAAAAATCTAATTATTTAATTATTCGATCCGATTTTAATAAAATTATAAGATTCAAAAATATATTAACTACCATAGTTTATCGAAATCAAATTCAGATATTTCTTATAAGCTACAAGAATCAAATATGTTTTCATATTCGATTATCTGATTTTCGAATTAGATAATTAATATATATATATATATAATATTATTATATAATCTATATTTCATATATTATATATTATCCAAATATTTGATTATTGATTTATAAATCCGATTTATCAAACTTTTTCATATTCAACACTATATTTCCAAATCCACTTATCTAATAATTTAAAGAAACGGATTCAACTACATAATTATTGTTTCCGTATCCGATTTCAATCTGATTATTTCCAATAATTCTTATCGGAGTATGATTCGGAAACTACTTTTTCCGAGTCTGACTTCGACCCATTTACGCCCATATGGAAGAGAGAGAGAGAGAGAGAGAGAGAGAGAGAGAGAGAGAGAGAGAGAGAGAGAGAGAGAGAGAGAGAGAGGATGAAGATTGTGATGTATCTGTTAGGAGTGTTCACTATTCGGTTCAAACTGAAAAACCAAACGGAAACGAGTGATTCGGTTTGGTTTGGTTGGTTTGAATATGGAAAAATTTTGATTTGGTTCCAAACCAAATCGAAAAAGAAATTTTGGTTTGATTCGGTTTCTACCCTCTAGAAACCAAACCGATTAAATTAAATTACAATAATAAATTTTAATTTGTATATATCTATTAAATTGTTTCAATATATTTACGTAAAAATATATATTATAGAGGTTAATATGATCATCAACATTTAGTACTTCAATTCAAATATTATTTGATAGTGATTTATTAGAGAAACAAGTGGTTAAATTTTTATTTAAAACTAAGAGAATCTAAAAGCCTATTTATTTTCAAGTTAAACCGAACCAAACTGGTTTGGTGTGATTTGGTTTCATGGGACTTCGATTTAGTTTGGTTCGGATTGAGTCTGAATTTGGTTTGGTTTGGTTTCCTAAAATTTCCTATAAACAAAACCAAACCAAACCATGAACACCCCTAGTAGCGGTGGAAGAAGATATCAGGGCATCCCACCCCTTTCTGTAAGAGATTTTTTTTTTTACTCATGAAAACAAATTGTTATTGGATGGCCCCGCGCACCCCATAGATAAGGTGTGGTGACATCCCTCTGCATGTCAAGATCCCTTATTGCCTGAGAGGACTCACATCTTCTCCTATAATAAATATTTCTCTTTGGTAAAATCTGTTGAACCACTCTTATATTTCATCCTTTTATTTTGGTGATAACAAAACTCATGATTAACTTAAATATCATGAATATATTTAATATCATACTTTCCTCATTAATACAAACATATTATGGCACTATAGTTTCATGATTTGCACTGGAAAGCTAAATCGATTGATGTTCAATGCATATCGATTACTGACTAAGTGCCTCATCGATTGGAGAACAAAGGTTCCATCGATTGCTGTTAGAATAGCACATTGATTACTATTTTTATATGTCATATCGATTGCACTTCATGAATCGATGTTTTTAGTCGAACATCGATTGCCTCATAACATTGATTATATTTAAACATCGATTGCACGAATATCGATTATACATAAATATCGATTATCTTTCACATCGATTACCTTAAAACATCGATTACATCAATTAAATTTAAACATCGATTACATTGGAACATCGATTATTTTTCACATCGATTACCTTAAAACATCAATTACATTGGGATATCTATTATCTTTCACAACGATTACCTTAGAACATCAATTACATTGGAACATCGATTGTCTTTCACATCGGTTGCATTATAACATCGATTGTCCTTTACATCGATTATCTTAAAATATCAATTGCATTCAAACATTGATTGTCTTTTAACTTAAACATCGATTATACTTTTACATCGATTGTATCTTAACATCGATTGTACTTAAACATCAACTACCTTTATGAAACATCGATTGTTTCTATATTTCAAACCTTTCAAAATATCTTTGGCATCCAAATGAGATTTCAAATGTATTTTATTATTTCTCTGACTGAAGATCTTTTTATTTGTCTCATAGGATCCTTCCTTCCTGCAAGAAAGAAAAAGATCTTTATACTATTTCTAGCTATTAGCAGGAAATATAGATAGCCAAAAGATCAGGTAAGGGCCATCTGACAAAAGACTTACAAAGTCTAAATGTCTGTCTTGCATTTAATGTCTGTAGGTTCACTTCTACTCATAGTCAACATCTTGGACCTACTGCTGGTATCCTTAGAAGTGCGCATCAGCTGGAACATCTTCCTCCATTCCAAGTAGTTAGTAGGCACAAGAAGGAAGTTGTTAGACTAAAAAAAAGGTGAGAAGAAGAAGAAGAGAGCCAAGAACCTCCAACGGCCATCTGTTAATAGATCTGTTCAAGCTGCTACATAAAAGAGAGAAGCAAAAGAAAAAGAAAGTGACAGTGAATCAGAAGATCATTCAAGGAGTGTACATCTAGTAAACATCCAATGCTATATTATACACTCAAGGTAGAAAGGAAGAGAGTTCGAACCTATTCAAGCTGGTTTCCAAGATCTTAGACATTGTCGTTATGCCAAAACTCAAGTTGTTGTGTAAGGATACCATCCTTTCTTTTAACCCAGCACAGGGTACAGTCCCCTGTTGGACAACTCAGCAACACCGCAGGCAGGTCCACACCTAGACCTAGGCACGACTTGGCCAACCCAACCTCCGCTGCACCCTCATTCTTAGGTTGCCCTAGGGTGAGATGTTGGCGTGCACACCTGCCTCGCAGCATGCCGCCCAACAATCTCCCCCTCCCCAGCAACACCTATGGGAATCGAACCCGCAACCTGCTTTAATACCAGGTTTTCAAGATATCAGGTATTGTGGTTACGCCAAAACTCGAGTTGTTGTGTAAGGATGCCATCCTTCCTTTTAATCCAGCACAGAGTACAGTTCTCCTAATGGACAACTCAGCAACACCTGCAAGCAGGTCCACACCCGAACCTAGACACGACTTGGCCATCCTGGCCTCCGCCGCACCCTCATTCTTAGGTCGCCTCAGGGTGAGACGTTGGCGTGCTCACCTGCCTCGCAGCATGCCGCCCAACAAAATCTCCATGACTCAATTAATTGTGTAAAATTCATCATGATTCATGAATATAAAAAGAAGGCTTGCTGCCCACCTGGGTTACGTATGCTGACAGGCAAAGGGCAAACCTTTGAGACGGATCTAATGGGTCTCTCATATAAAAAAAAAAGAGAAAGACTTTGTGCACTTGAGAAAATGCACAAAGTGTATTCCACATGGACAAATTATCCATGTGGTACCATTTTTTGGGTGTCACATGGATAAATTACCCATGTGTATAGTGCCACATGGGCAATTTGCCCATATGAAATGCACTTTGTGCACTTTCTTTCTAAAAAAACAAATTATTACAGAGGAAGAGTAAAGCTAATCTCAATCCTAATGTAACTCTAAATTAAAATGAAATTATTTGTCAAAGATAAATATTAAATAACCTAACTCTAACTGAACTCTAAAAGTACAAATTCGCACTAAAATAATGCATAAAATAATAAAAGTCTCTAAATAGACCGTTTCTTTCTGGACAAGTTCTAAATAGATTTTAATGGGGCTAAAAATAACACAGAGAACTAGTGGCCCTAAACCTAATGGATCAAGAGGCCCGATCAATTCTCGTTGAGCCTGATGGACGTCAGAATCATGGGTCGAGTCAAATCGGGTCTAGATTATTGTGTCTTCACTGCCCTTCTCCTTGCACCTGATAGCTCTCCCCTAGGTAGGTCTTGTATACCCGCATGCATTGGCTATTCCACTAGCTAGCAGCCCCTAGCATGCGATGGCTCTCCTATCCGCTCATATGCTTCCTCCCATGGATGCGCTATATTGCCTGGATAGCGCACCGTCGTATATTTGCATCTATCGTGCCTTAAGCCTACCTTGCACTCACTCATCCATTGCTTGCCGTTGCGTTACTCTATGATGTTTATGTTCTTACACTAATTTGATCAAGAAATATTTTCATTTTGCAAAAGCCATTATAATGCAGACGAAGACGAAGATGAGACGATATGGAAGATATGTGTTTTTCATCTATCTTTATATTAGTTACGTGTACCGAATATGCTAGATTATGACCATGCAATACGTTGATTATTGAATTTACATTTGAAATTATTTGTAGATCGATCTAATCTTATATGTCATTTGTGAATCAATGATTTTTTTCTAACTATCTAAATGTTGCTGCATCTGAAGTTTTTATTTTATTTTTATCTTTGTTTCAGATTTTCAATGTAAAAATAAAAATAGATGGAATAATAGAAACACTTTTTTCTTTCTATTTTTATTTTTTTTATAATAAGTGGACGCAAAAACATCTATTTTGGCAGCCCTCATTGAGGCAAACAAAATTAGTTGAAGCTAGTTCATTTGTATGTCATTAGCAATAGAACTTAACCTTTCACAATTTTCAAGAATTACCAATAAATTTTAACACTTGGGTCAATTTGATTGCCGGATAGGATAAAACTGGATAAGCATTTCCCAATAAAATAGTTTACTTTTTCTCTATCCCTAGTCTGATAGTTAACTCAATTAGACCTGATAAATAAATCCATCTCAATAAGTAGACATGGCTAACAAGCCTGTTAGGCCTATCCGACCAATTAAAGCTAGATACCACATTCCATCTGACTAAATTTTGATAAACTTTAGATATATAGGTCTATCCTGCCTATTAGACTTGTTGATAGGACCTTATCGTCCGGCTATCAAACCAGATCTGAAGCAAGGAGTACACATGCATGCGATCTCATACAAGAAGATGGAAAATACCAAATGCAACTCCACGTTTAGAGCACAACGGTTCCAATTGAACTGTTACAATGCTTGCAACATTTGCAAGCTTTGCGTCCTCCTTATTAGGAGATCGTCAGTTTGATGATCCCTGTAATTATTAAGGTATTTGGCTGCCACTATTTCTACGACGCCGTAGTGACTTTTTTTTTTGGGCAATAGTAGCATCAAAGTTCCTAAAATGATTAACTACAATTTAGATCATTTTATTGACAACTAGTTGCATCTAGTTTTACCTTTAATATCGTTCTTCATTGTTGTATAAAAGTCAAAACTTCCTTGATAAGAAATAATGCATCCTTCAACATTTTATCAAGCACTATATTTAGTAGAGTATCCACCTATTAGAAGGAAATTTCTAAATTAGTTTTACTTGTTGTAGAGGTCGAAAAATAATCGTTTCCACCATCCAATCTCCACGAGTTCTTAGATTTGTTTATGATGTGAGTGCCACTTGTATCTACAGGCAATGATGAATAGTCAAGAGATCTTAAGAGAGAACTCTCTGATCTTCAAGTCAGAGAATTGATTGGAACAAGGGTGGCCAAGTCGGGAGAGAGGCTTTGGGTGCTTCTGTGAGCGAGTGTGGGAGTCAATAGCTCACTTGCCTTCCTTTTTCTTTTGCTTCCCTTGTTCACCTCCCATCCTCTTTTAAGCATGTGCCTGAGAGTCCCTATGCCTACTGTCCCTCTCTAGATCATGTTGCCTAACTGTACGAAGTAGCTTGGGATGCATGTAGGAACGAAGTGGCTTGGCCTTGTTGGATATAGGAGAAGCCATGCCACCATTGGCAATCTCTGAGGGGGGGGGGGCATCAAGTAGGCGGCCAGGCCATGTCCTGGCATGGTAAGGACATGCCGATTAGCTGATTGGGCCTTACCCTGTTGCAACTTCCATGTCTAGTTGTAGGTGTGGTCGGGCCACTGCCACATGAGCCTTACCACAACTTAAGAGGCTGAGGACTTGGCCTTAGCGAGTGGAGGATGTTGTACTTTGTAGATTTTGATAATTACAAAAATATTAATTCTCATTTATTTTGATGGTCACAAAAATACTAAGTGTCATTCATGTTGATAACATCAAAGCATAAGACTGGTGTTCGTGTCAATGACTCAAATATTTGATTTGTTTACATGTAATATGAGGGTCTAATTTGTGTTAAGTGTACGGAAAAATAGTCCAAAAGTCACATTTGAAGTGGACTTCACAAAGGTCAAGTCCTAGACTTAAAGGAAATTTGGATTGTGTAGAACTGATTATTGGATGACCGATTTTAGGAAATCAGAAGATCGAAATGTGCTAGTCAAAGTTATTGATGACCAGTTGAAGTTGTACAAAGGGCTAGTCGAAGTGGAATTAGACGACTATATTCCAAGAATCGATCAACTAATTATGACAGACCAATCGATTGATGTTCAAGGCCAATCGATTGTTGAAGAGAAGGTCAATCGATTGATGAAGAAGGTTTTGATTGGTAAAGCTCCTTCTGATTGGTGATGAATCCCCTTTTGATTGGTGAAGAGAAGAAGGTTTTGATTGATGACCAAGCAAAAAATTAGACGACCGATTTGGAGAAATTAGACGACTACTTTTCTCAGGAACACCTATTTGAAGACAGTGCAAATAGGACGACCATTTTCATGAAATCGGACAACCGATTCTGAAAAGTGTGTCAACACATGAAGCCAAGTGTGTTAACACCAAGCCAATTGTGGGAAATTGGACGACCGATTCTAGCGACAAAGTTTCCTAATCTAAGAGGACTCTTTACTCCTTTAGGATTCTTGCCAAAGATCCATCCAAGACTCTTCTTCTTTAGATATGGGCTATAAATGCAAGTGGATCTGAAGCCCCAGAAGACAACCCAATTGTGCACGGAGTGTTCTACCTTTGGAGCTAGGGTTTTTGGGCGAGATTCTGAAGAAGTCTACAGCAACCTCAAAGTCAAGCCTTGAAATCATCTTGTTGCTATGTGGAGATGCTACGTACCAAGCACCAGAAGGATGTGCTACATCGAAGGAACGTCTAGAAGGCTCTATGGAGATATCGATGTGAGTTCTACAATGACATTCTTGCTTCTACGATAGATCTGTTGAGTTATGGTTATGTGAATAACCATAATCATTGTTTTGATGATGATATATCTTTCTTCATCTTGTTGATATCATCATACCATTGTTTTGTTGATGAACTTAAGTACTTTCATGTTGCATATTTTATGATAATTGATTACAAATCTTAGATAGACTGGCCACATTAAAAAACTTGCTTAAATGAACTTCGGATGTTCACATTTAGTCATGGTCAGTCAAAGTCTGGCCAATCAATTGTTCATGTGCTTGTTCATCAATCGATTACTGACAGTTGACTCTTTGGCAGTCGAAGTTTGGCCAGTCGATTGTTCATGTGTTTTGTTCATCAATCGATTGTTGACAGTTGAATTCTGGCCAATCCATTGTTCATGTGCTTTGTTCACCAATCGATTGCTGATTCAATTCACATCAATTGATGACTAATTCACATCGATTGGTCAATCATTTGAATATCGGTTTCCTCATTTTAAATATCGATTGTCTACACATCGATTGCTAAACAACTTAAGCATCAATTGTCTAAACATCGATTATTGATAAACTTAAACATCGATTGCCTCTGCTAGACATCGATTGCTCCATGTCAAGATCGATTGTCCTTAAGGTTCATATCGATTGCTGTGAGCTTCACATCGATTACCGTGCCTATATCAATTGCCATGAATCTTATATCGATTGCTCTGAGCCTCATATCGATTGTTGTGAGCTTCGCATCGATTACTGTGCCTATATCGATTGCCATGAATCTTATATCGATTCTCTGAGCCTCATATTGATTGTTGTTATAAATTGATGTACATGATTTCTTTTTCTCCTAAATACATAGAAATACTATTTGTGTAGGATATCATGTGGCTGGCACGTGTCTCACTTAAAGTACTTGGTACTCACGCGTCCCCAAGTACTAGGTCAGATGATTAGGGCTATAAATATGCCCTTATCCCTTCTAGAAAGGGGTGTAGAAAAATGTAGGAAAAGGGAGAGCCCAGAAAAAGGAGAAGAGCAGCGCTGCCAAGAAAAGGGAGAAGAAGAGAAGAACAAGAAGCTTGTGCTGAGGAGAAGATTACGATGCTGAAGAGATATCTAAAAGTTGAAGAAGTGTTTTAGAGTTTATAATTCTTGAATTGAGTATTTTATACATTCACTGTGTGTGATCTATGTAAGTGTTCTACACAGATCACCTGATTGTCTTTATTCTATTTTCACACATGTATTGAGATACATCATGCTAGAGGATCTACTCCCTCTTTCAACTTGTTCTAATAGAACTTGGATCCGCATCGTGTTTAGGTTTTCTAAGCCATCGTGCTTAGAGGTTTTTGGAAGAGTCGTCGTGCTCATCTCCAAGTTCTTCTTGTGAGTCATCATGCTCACAAGGTGTTGTGGTGTTGAGTCGTCGCACACAACAGTGTGTACTCAGGTTTTAGTAGGTTTCCTCCGTCATGGGGAGATGGACATAGGAGTCACTGGAGGTGATTTTCGGACCACCTAAAAAAATAATGTACACTGTGGTTTGCTTGTGTGATTGTGATATTAATCGCATAGATGTTTGCATAGGATTTCGGTACACATGCTATACACTTACACACATTGTTTGATAAAATGTCGCACACATTTTAATCACACATAAGTGCATTAGATCTGTGGAGTTCTGATTGAATAGATCTTTTTAATTGAGGTAATTTTTAATTGCCTAACTTTCTGCTGCAAATTATATCAGATCTATTAACCCCCCTCTAGATTTGTGGTGCCATACATTCGATCCTACAAATTGGTATCAGAGCCTGGTACTCTATTCATCGATTGTGATTTGGCAGATTTGTTTTAGCTTTATTGTTAAATATTTTTGTGTGCTTAATCACTCTGATCCTACAATTGGAATCAGAGCAGGTTGATGTCTGACTCTGATTTGATTTGACAACTTCTTTTTGGATCTCCAATTTGATATCTAATTGATTGCTCACTATTTGTCATAACAATCAGAAGTGATCCTTCAATTGACATTAGAGTCAATACTTTGTACATCAAATTTAATTTTGCAAAGCTAGTGCATCTTATGTTTCTAATCATATTGTGTGATTAATTGTTCTGATCCAACAATTTGGAAATAGAGCAAGTGCACTATACATTGGTGTTGGTTTGACAGATCTAATATATGGATATTCTAAACTTTTGGATCTCTTACTTGATTCTTTAAAACATCATCTCATCTTCTTGAAGTGTTTGATTACTTGAATTGATCTCCATTTGTGTGCACACTGGTTGATCTAACAATTAGGAATGATCCTACAAATTAGTATCAGAGCAGGTGCTCTAAAAATCAAATCTATTCCTTGATTAATCTGATTTAGTGGTTTTAGAGGAGCTACTGAAATTGCTAGGTATTTCAATGTGAATGAATTTTCTGCTATAATTTCAGAGAAATCCCTAAGCTCAATGTCATCCATTAATTCACAAATGCTAAATAGCACAGAAGAGCTCCAATGATTCAAGAAAATTGACAATCTAAAAGATGTTAGCTCTCACAACATGTTCAATGAGTTCAAAGCATTCTTCATCCTCTTCAGAACCCAAGAGATCAAATGGGTCTACAAGGTTAGGTAAACCAATTTCAAACCCATTTATGTACTCAAATTTTGATTCTGATTTAGATGAAGGTATGTCTTATGATGATTTGGTTGAATTCTGTGAGAAGATACAAAATACTAATGCAAAGTTGAACATAAAAAATAAAGATTTGAAAAAGACTTTAAAAAATTGTCATGAAGAAAATGAAAATTTGAAGTATGAAAATAAAGAAAATCAAATTGAAATTGATGCACTTAATGAGGATCATAAGTCATTAGAAACTGAAATCTTTACACTGAAAAATGAGCAAGAAAAGTTAGAGAAACAGATTCAAAAACTTGCTCAAGAGAAAGGTCAATTGAAAGATCAAGTTTCTAATATGGCTAAAGATTTTAAAATAAATGAGAAATGCAAACAACATGTTGAAGAAAATCATCATCTTAAAAAGAAGATTGAATGCATATTATATGACAGACCATTAAACAGTGATTGCAACAATTTAAAGAATAAAATTGTTGATTTAGAAAAATAAATTGCTCAATTTGAAAATGAAAAGAATAAGATGAAAAATTGTTTGGATGTCATGCTAAATAAGCTTCAGATTTCAAAAAAAGAAGTTGTTACATTAAAAGTTGAAAAACGAAAACTGTAGAATGAACTCAAGAATGTTGTAAACAAACATCTTGATTCTGTGAAAAATAAGAAAATGAAAGGAAAACAAAAAAATAATTGTTAAAGCTACTGCAAACAAGAACTCTTAATATGTCTAATAAAAAATCAATGAAAGTTTTTGTTCAGAAAAATGGTCAAGAACAAAATGAGAAAAAAGATAAAAATGCTACCATGAAGAAGAGTCATGTTTCTGTGAGAAACTAGAAAATAAAAATAGAAAAACAAAAATCTTTGTACAAGGTTCCTCCATTATTTTCCACACTTCAGAAGTGCTTCAAGATAAGCTCCAACTCCACATCATGCCAAGAGCTACTAAATAGTACCACCTCCTCCCTTTCAAACCAAGAATAACCAAAGGTACTCTAAAGTGTTTTAGAGATTCCAGCACATGTACTTAAGAAAAGATAAGTACCAGATAAGAAATTCTCTTATTTACTTTCATTGCAACAAACCTAGTCATCTTGCCAAATATTGTTGGTTTAGAAATAAAAATGTACAAAAACATGCTAAATCAGTCCAATACTTCACATGTCATAAACATGGTCACATCTCTATGAATTGTTGGCATAAAAATGATGGTTTTGTGCATGCTCCAAAGTTCCATTCTAATGCATATGCTCATACACGTAGGAATAAGCATCATGTTCATACTAAAAGAGTTCAGAAATTTCATGTGTACAAGAAGAAAATTATTGTAGAAAAGAAGTCTTCTGCTTGTTATAATAAAAATTAGAAAAATAGAAAACTTCATACATAGATGCATTGAACAAGACTAAGAGAAAGTCTGGAACTAATGCTACTCAGAGTTCCATTAATAATAAAATATATTTATACCAAAAATAAAATCATCTTAAATTCAAAAATCAATGTTACGTACTGACATTATGTGCACTATAGGACCCAAACAGGTATGGGTCCCAAGACCAACTTGATCAGCAAACTAAGGAGCCTTACAACCATACATTGTAAATGGATTCAAAACATTGGTTGTGCAAGGCAAGAACTGATTGGAGAACACATGTAAAATCTTTGAAAAGAATTGAAGACTATTCAAGTAAAACTCTTATCATTTCAAATTTGAATTGCTTGGGTTGGAATGAATTTTTTGAGTTTTTATCTAAACAATAAAAAATGTGTTTTGATGCTGCTCCCATTAATAACATTGTGTGATGACAATTGGAATCATATTTGTGTTATCGTGCTTGCTTGACTGTGCCCATGATTCCCTGTGCATATCATTTGTTTTGACTTCTTAGTATATCAAATGATGACATGTAGAAAGACAAGTTATCTTGTCTGGAAGCTATCATTATGCGTGAGTAACATACTCCACCAAGTACCAAAAATCATGTTATGCTTAAAGTTAATTGTATGCATAATCATGTTTAAATTACTTACAAGATTTTTTTTTACATCATGCACATGATAAGGGGGAGTAAATTTGAAAATGACAAAAGTGTTTATGAAAAAGGCTGCTAATAAAAGTAAAACCTTGTTGGAATTGGAAAAACACAGAAAAATTGATTTTGACCATAACCAGATCGACATATTTAAACATGTGTCAACACCAGTTGCTTTTGATCATCAACAGGTCGACATACATTTAAACTTGTGTTGACACTAGTTGCTCACTACTGCTTTGTGCTTGAGATTTCATGCTCATGTGTTGACAGACTGAGGTTCCTGTGTCGACACTTCATCAACTACTTTTTCAAAATGCATACATTCAGGGGGAGCTGATATTTTTTTTTAATCATCATGATAACAACCACTCAAACGCACACTTGAAAATCAGTTTCCTTTCATTTCCAGATTCAATCTTCTTGACATGCCATACCTTTAATTCAACTCTTCTATCAAGACAAATGAGTCTTTATGATATTCTTATATGATAGAATTCATCCATAAAGATTAAAATAATTGTGCACTCAGTTTAGTCTTAAAGATACAATCTAAGAACAAGTTTATGCCAATTTTTAATACTGAACACATTTAAACTGAGTTTCAAAACACTTGTGGGCACATGAGTAGCATTAGTGTTTAACATGTACATGTTTTAAAGCTTTACCTTTAACACATCTACACTCATGATCATGCCTATTCTAATCAATGTAAATCTATTCCTGCAAATTTTCAAAAAGAAATTAAAAAAAATAGACAAATAGAGCAATGAAAACTTCATTCTATCACTGAGTAACTGGTCTCATTCACCTAAACAAGTGTCTTGGCTCATGTTAAAAGGTGAAAATATATTTTTCAACTTTGTATTAGATAATGAAGATTACACCACTGAGTAATCAGGAGGTCTCGCATTGGGTCAATGTGGCCTCTTGCACTAAAAAGTGAGATTTGACCAAGTTATTCTTGTATTCTCTCCAGAAAAATGAAAGAAACACTTCAAATATAAACATGACAGACTAACAGTAACCTAATTGAAGTTCATGAAAATTGAGTTTAGAATTATTACTCTAACTTGTGTTAAATGTTTAGCTTATAAACTCATATGATAAACACTTTTGTCAACTCACATAAGTCACTTTCAATCACATTTGCTTCATCTTTTTAACTGTATTCAGATTATTAAATTTTGGCATATGTTGTAATTAAGTGTGTCTTTATTATTAAACTTTGTTGCACAATCTAAAGACACAATAATTTCTCTCTCATATTTAATATCTAATATCTCATAGATTCTTATCATCTCTGATACACCCATCTCCCAATTTCACTTCTTACTTTCATGTCACTCATACTTTGATCTCCACCCATTGATATCCTTTGGTATCACATGTATCTGCTCTCATTTTCTTCTTACTTCATTGGTACCATCACAGAGGGAGAGTGTTTTGTCAAAGGGGTGACTACATTTATCCTTGATTAAGGGGGAGAGATAATGTTTTTATTGTTGTCAAAAAGGAGGAGATATTTCAATTGTTTGAGATTGTTTTGCCATCATCAAAAAGGGGGAGAATTTTAAGTTATGGTTATGTGAATAACTATAATCATTGCTTTGATAATGATTAATTTGATTTGTTTTGATGATGACATAACCTTGTTCATCTTGTTGATATCATAATACCATTGTTTTGTTGATGAACTTAAGTGCTTTCATGTTGCATATCTTCTGATAATTGATTGCAAATCTTAGACACACTGGCCACATTAAAACACTTGCGTAAATGAACTTGGGATGTTCACATTTAGTCATGGTAAGTTGAAGTGTGGCATATAGATTGTTTGCCCAACAACCATGCTAGTTGGTAGACTTCCCAGGAAGGTCACCCATCCTCGGACTACTCCCAACTGAGCATGCTTAACTTTAGAGTTCTTTTCCTGCTCGAGCTCTGAAAATAACTAGTCCGAGTTATTGATAGTTTGCTGATTTAGTCTATTTAACATATTCTTATATGGGGTGTTATAATTTACCCATCTTATATAAGCGACGTCCTCATTGTTGCTCACATATAGCACACAATCAAACCCTAGGTAAGCAGGATTCTAGAGGTGGCCCCCACAGGCTCAAGAGGTGGCTCCTACTATGTAGCACTTTGCGCCATTATTGCCTCAAGAGGTGGCTCCCATAGCATAGCACTTTGCTCTGTGTGGCACTTAGTTCCTACACTTCCATTTGGGCAAGGCTCTGATAGCATTTGTGACGATCCAACCAACAAACTGACCCAACAACCATACAGTTGCTAGACTTCTCAAGAAGGTCACCCATCCTGGGACTACTCCCAACTGAGCATGCTTAACTTCAGAGTTCTTTTCCTGCTCGAGCTCTAAAAATGACTAGTCCGAGTTGTTAGTAGTTTGCTGATTTAGTCCATTAGCGTATTCTTATATGGGGTGTTACATTGTTCATGTGTTTATTCATCAATCGATTGCTGACAGTTGACTCTTTGACAGTCAAATTTTGGTTAATTGATTGTTCATGTGTTTTGTTCATTAATCAATTGCTGACAGTCGACTCTTTGACAGTTGAAGTTCTGATAGTCGACTCTTTGACAGTCGAAGTCTGGTCAATCGATTATTCATGTGCTTTGTTCATCAATTGATTGCTGATTCAATTCACATTGATTGATGACTAATTCACATCGGTTGTTCAATCATTCGAACATCGATTGCCACATTTTTAACATCGATTGTCAGCACATCGATTGCTGAACAACTTAAACGTCGATTGTTGACCAACCTAAATATTGATTGCTTCATATTAGACATCAATTACTTCATTTTTAAACATTGATTGTCTAAACATCGATTGTTGATCAACTTAAACATCGATTGCCTCTGTTAGACGTCAATTGCTCCATGTTAACATCGATTATCATGTCCACATCAATTGTCCTTAGGGTTCATATTGATTGTTGTGAGCTTCACATCGATTACCATGTCTATATCGATTGACTTGAATCTTATATCGATTGCTCTGGGCCTCACATCAATTGTTGTTATAAATTGATGCATATAATTTCTTTTTCTCCTAAATACAAAAAAAACCCTATTTGTGCAGAATATTATGTGATTGGCACGTGTCTCACTTAAAGTACTTGGTACTCACGTGTCCTTAAATACTAGGTCACATGATTAGGGCTATAAATATGCTCTTATCCCTTCTGGAAAGGGGTACGGAAAGAAGCGGGAAAAGGGAGAGCCTAGAAAGAGGAGAAGAGTAGTGTCGCCAGGAAAAGGGAGAAGAAGAAAAGAAGTAGAAGCTTGTGATGAGGAAAAGACTGTGATGTTGAAGAGAGATCTGAAAGTTGAAGAAGTGTTTTAGAGTTTGTAATTCTTGAATTGAGTATTTTATACATTCATTGTGTGTGATCTGTGTAAGTGTTCTACACAGATCACCTGATTGTCTTTATTCTCTTTTCATACTTGTATTGGGATATATCATGCTAGAGAATCTACTCCCATTTTGAGCTTTGTTCTAACAGAACTTGGATCCGTTATGGTCTAAAGAGTTGAGCTTGTGTGCTTAAGTTCTTGACCCGTCGTGCTCAGATTTTCTTAGTCGTCATGCTTAGGGGTTTTGGGAAGAGCCGTCGTGCTCTTGCCAAGTGGAGTGAGTCATCGTGCTCATCTCCAAGTTGTTCTTGTGAGTCGTTGTGCTCACAAGGTGTTGTGGTGTTGAGTCTGTTAAACCACTCTTATATTTTTCCTTTATTTTAGTGATAACTAAACTCATGATTAACTTAAATATCATGAATATATTTAATATTATTTTTCCTTATAAATGCAACATACTATGACACTATTGTTTCATGATTTGCACTGGAAATCTAAATCAATTGTTGTTCAATGCATATCGACTACTGGTAAGTGCCACATAGATTAGATAACAAAGGTTACATCTGATGATCAGTCCATCCCCATATAATTTTATTTATTATATGTAATTTTTGGTGATTAACAAAACCTTAAAAATATTTTCTAGCAAATTTTCTGAAGTTCATCCACATAAAATTTAGTCAAGCAAAATTCGTAAGTAATTCTCAAACACTGTTATTTAAAGTTTAAAGCATGTATTCATTCTAAGTACACATCGATTTCTTTGATAGAATATCGATTTCATAAGAAAAGCAACGATTTCGGTCTCACATCGATTTCATAAGTCACTTAAACAACGATTCGATAAGTTACACAATGATTTGATCCCTATAATGATTCGATAGGTGAAACAACGATTTGGTCGTTGTAACGATTCGATAAGTGAAACAACGATTTGGTCGCTGTAATGATTTGATAAGTGAAACAACGATTTGATCGCTATAACGATTGGATAAGTGAAACAACGATTTGGTCATTGTAACGATTCGATAAGTGAAACAACGATTTGATCGCTGTAACGATTCGATAAGTGAAACAACGATTTGGTCGTTGTAACGATTCGATAAGTGAAATAATGATTTGATCGCTATAACGATTCATTACCACTTCAACATTGATTTGCTCAAACAACGATTTGCTCTCACTTGAACAACGATTTTCCTTAGTCAAAGAATGATTCGCTCAAACAATGATTTACTCTAACTTAAACAACAATTTGCCATAGTTAAATAACAATTTGATTGGACAACAATTTCATTATTATTATCTTCTCAGATATTCCTGATAATGTCCATACTATTCAAATATATTTTCAAAACTCTGTGGAGTTCAAGTCTTCCTACACATACTAAGATTTTGATTATTTCACACGAAATCCTCTTGCTTATTTGATATATCGCATAGGGCCTTGATTTGTATGATGACAAGATATCCTTTCTAGTTTAAGCATATCATTACTGCACGACTACCAGGGTTGACTGACAAAGTAGACAAAAAGTTTGTCTAGGTATCTATGTTTAATGCATGCAGACCTTTTGTAGTAAAGCACGTCATGTATGAATCCGTCAACTTGTCGAGAGGGATAAAAGATTTAGAAGATCTTTCTTGAGGATGCAATGACCAATCCAAGCGCTTATAGCTGCAAGCTCATCTCTTATGCCTACGACCAGTCTCTCTAACGAGCATGAAGCTGTGAGACAACGAGCATCTGAATGGCTACTTCAACGGTCAAATTATTTTGCAGAAGATAAATAGAAGACTGATGACTCCATGAAGGATAAGTTATTGAGAGATAGAGCTACACAAACAACTGAAAGACAACTAGCAAGCATCAGTTAGAAGAGCTTTTTCGCTTCACTCCATCATTGATTTTTTAGCTCTTAGCTCTCAACTTTTCTTGCTTAGTCTTTGGAGAGCAAACTGTTTCTTCTGAGGGATTTTTGTATTAAAAATTTGTCTCTCTCTCATACATTGCCTTAGATCAATCAAACTCTTATAAACTTGGTCTAGGGGCCTTTCTCCTTTTTACACATTTCTCTGTGTGTTCCTCTTCGGTTGTAAAGAGAAGATCTGTTGGAAAAAGGTGGTTGTTATTCCCTTCGTTGAGGAAGGAAGATCTGTATATTAGGTGGTGTTTTGTACCTTTTCAGGGTTAGAAGAGAATGCCAACTGCAGCTGGATGTGTAAGGGTCCTTAAGGGGGACAGTATCCTTAGTTAGTGAAATCTCAAGTTGTTACTTGGGGACTGGACGTAGGACTCCTTGGGATAGGAGGTCCGAACTAGGATAAAATTTTTCTATGTTGTGTGTTTGATTGTTTGTTTTTATTCTCACTAACACTAACTATAAATCTTAGTGTTTTTTTGTTAAGTGTCTTTATTGACAGGTTTTAATTTATAAAGAGCGTTTAGCAATCCATTCACCCCCCCTTTGGGCTTGCTATCTAGGCAACACCATCGATTAATGTTTTAGTCCACATCGATTACTGTTTTAAATCCACAATCGATTACTGTTTCAAACATCGATTATGTTTAAACATCAATTGTCTTTCACATCGATTACATTAGAACATCGATTACATTTTACTTAAAAATCGATTACATGAACATTGATTATACTTTAACATCGATTGCACAAACATCGAATACATGAACATCGATTATAATTTCACATTGGCTGTATCTTAACATCGATTACACTCAAACATCGACTGCATTGCAACATCGATTACCTTTGAACATCGATAGTCTTTTAACTTAAATATTGATTATCTTAAGACATCAATTGCCTCTACATTTCAAATGTTTCAAAATGTATTTGGCACCCAATGAAAATTCAAATGCACTTTATATACGTAACTTATTATTTCTTTAACTAAAGTTCTTTTTGCCGATCTCATAGGATCTCTTCCTTCTTGCAACAAAAGAAAAACACCTACATTCTATTTCTAGCTATCTGCAGGAAATACAGATAGAAGGCAAAAGAGGTCAGGGCCATCTGACAAAAGACTTATAGTCTAAACGTCTGCCTTAATGTCTACAGGTTCACTTCTACTCATAGTCAACATCTTGGAACTGCTGTCGGCATCCTTGGAAGTGCGCACCAGTTGGAACATCTTCCTCCATTCCAAGTAGGCACAAGAAAGAAGCCGTTAGACTCAAGAGAAAGAGAGCATAAAAAGAAGAAGGAGAAGAAGAACAACAGCAACAATTATTCTTCAACAGATCCTTTTCATCTACTCTATATAAAGATGAAGCAATGACTGAAGAAAATAAGGGAGAGAAAACTTGAAGATCATTCAAGGAGTGTATATCCAACTCCACACACACTCAAACACACTCAAGTAGAAAGAAAGAGAGCTAGATCCTATTCAAGCTGAAGCATTCAGGCCATCTTCCTTCTTCCTCATTCTTTCTCTATGTGTCTTTGTGTATTTAACAGAGAGAGAGCTGGGAGTTTAGCATAAGGAGAGTCTTGTCCTATAAACTCATTTCTTATTAGGCTTAGTCTCAGATCAAGCATTTCATTGTGTATCTTGAGCTTAATCTAGGGGCTTCGGGTCTAAGCCTCTGTATTCAGAAGTGTTCCTCTTTAGTTAGAAGAGAAGGATTGCAGTGCAAGCGTTCCCCTTATGTTAAGGGAAGAATCGCACTGGGGTTTGTACCAAGAGGTTGGCTTCTTGACTTGTAAGAGAAGTGGGTTGCCTCGTTGCCCGAAAAAAGAAGAAGACCAGCTTATGGCTGGTAGTGTAAAAACGTTGGGGTTTGTACCAGTAGGTTTGCTTCTGAGTCTGTAAAAGAAGTGGGCTGCTTTCTTTCCCGGAAAAGAGAAGAAGACCAGCTGGGGTGCTGGGTGTTGTATGCCCCTTATTTAAGGGAAGACCAAGGTTACTTGCTAGTTAGTGAAATCCCAAGAGTTTGCTTGCGGACTGGACATAGGACTTCCATTTGGAAGGGCCGAACCAGATAAATTTATGTGCTCCTTGTGTGTTAGCTTCTGTGCTCTTAACTTCCATTGCACACGTTTATCTATACTAACTGAACATTTTTCAAGTGGTGATTTTTGTTCAGTTTTCATATTTTCTACTCACCCCCCTCTAGGTAGTCTTGTTGCCATATCAAGTGGGCTAGCAAGTGGTATCAGAGCTCTGGTCTCTGGACATCTAGAAGATCCAACAATCTTTGAACAAAGATCCATGGTAGCTTAAGGTTTTGCAAAAGGTCAATCCATCTTCCGGCCTCCACTCTTTGATGGAGAAGATTATCAATACTGGAAGACTAGGAAGGAGTTCTTCCTTCAAGGATACGACTACCAAATCTGGAGCATCATAGAAGATGGTGATTCAAATCTCCAAGCCCAAGGAAGAATGGATTGTTGAAGATAAGAACAAGCTATTCTTTAACAACAAGGCAAAAAGCTTCATGTGTTGCGCTCTGACCAAGCAAGAGTTCAACAAAATTTATGCATGCAAAATAGCAAAGGATATGTGGGAAACACAACAACTCACATATGAGGGAACAGATAAAGTTAAAGAGACAAGAATAGACATACTTGTCACACAATATGAGAAGTTCCAAATGGAATCAGGTGAGTCCATATCTTAGATGTACAATGACTTTACTGAAATTATCAATGGACTCCAAGGTTTAGGAAAGAAATATAGTCAGGGAGAGATGATCATAAAGATTCTAAGATCTTCTCCAGAAAAATGGACTCCAATGGTCACTACTGGAGAAGAAGCAAATGACCTCTCCACTATGACTTTGGAGAAGCTCATTGGATATCTCATGGCCCATGAGATCAACATGAAGAGATTAGAAGAAAACACTTCAAGAGGAAGGTCAATCAATGCATTCAAAGTTGAGGAGAGCACTTCGGATGAAGACACTACCAGTGATAGTAGTGATATTAACAGTAAGGAAGAAGAAGCTATTCAAAAAATCATAGCCAAGAGAAAAGAGAAAAAGAAGAAGAGAAAAGAGGAGAAATATAAGAAACACAAAAGGAAGACCTTCACAACTACATGGGATAACTCCTCAGATAGCTCAAGCATAGAAGAAGATGAAGAGAATGTCAATCTACTCTTGATGAACAAAACAACAAAAAGACATTCAAATTGGTATGGTTAAAGGATGCTCAAAAGCATCTGATTAGTGACTACATACTCTTCACTTCATTTCTATCTAAAGAGGAAATAATCATCCTTATTTTTTTTAGTTTTTATTTTTAAACTTACATTTCTTTTTGTTGTTATATTACAGTACTACGAATATCCTTGCAAGTATTTTTGTCTCTTTTATAGACCAATGCAGGGAATCTTCATGAAGACTCACAAGCCTCACATTAAGGGGGAGTATCACATTCAAGGGGAGCAAACACTAAGGGGGAGTAATAATCACTGACAACTATAAATATATTGTTGAACCCCTCTCCTTCAAACTCAGACATATTGGTAAGAAGTCCTTAAAAGGGGGGAAAATGCAATGGTAAGATCCTTCCTTTTTGGTTATTGAGAAAAAAGGGAGAGTATGTTTAACCTGTGAATTTTCTGTTTATTCCATGTTTTGAGTATCTTTGTTAGAAAATTCTCATAAGTTTTGTCATCACCAAAAATGGGGAGATTGTTGAACCACTCTTATATTTTATCCTTTATTTTGGTGATAACAAAACTCATGATTAAATTAAATATCATGAATATATTTAATATCAGGTTTTCCTCATAAATACAACATATAATGGCACTATCATTTTTTTGATTTGCACTGGAAAGTTAAATTGATTGTTGTTCAATGCATATCAATTACTGACTAAGTGCCACATTGATTAGAGAACAAAGGTTCCATCGATTACTGTTTTAAGTCCACATCGATTACTATTTTAAGTCCATAATCGATTACTGTTTCAAACATCGATTATGTTCAAACATCGATTGTCTTTCACATTGATTACATTAAAATATCGATTGCACTTAAACATCAATTATAGTTTACTTAAACATCGATTATACTTTAACATCGATTGCATGCATAAACATTGATTACATGAACATCAATTATACTTTCACATCAATTGTGTAAACATCGATTGCATGAACATTGATTATATGTTCACATCGATTGTATCTTAACATCAATTACACTCAAACATCGAATGCATTACAACATCGATTACCTTTGAACATCGATTGTCTTTTAACTTAAACATCGATTACCTTAAGACATCGATTGCTTCTACATTTCAAATGTTTCAAAATGTATTTGGCGCCTAATAAAAATTCAAATGCACTTCATATGCTTAACTTGATATTTCTCTGACTAAGAAGATCTTTTTGCTTGTCTCATAGAATCTCTTCCTTCCTACAATAAAAGAAAAGCACCTACACTCTATTTCTAGCTATTTGCAGGAAATACAAATAGAAGGCAAAAAATGTAAGGGTCATCTGAAAAAAGACTTATAGAGTCTCAACGTTTGCCTTAATGTCTGCAGGTCCGCTTCTACTCATAGTCAACATCTTAGATCTGCTGCTAGTATTCTTGGAAATGTGCACCAGCTGGAACATCTTCCTCCATTCCAAATAGCTAGTAGGCACAAGAAAGAAGATGTTAGACTCAAGAGAAAGAGAGCATAAAAATAAGAAGGAGAAGAACAAGATCAACGACTATTCTTCAACATATCCTTTTCATCTGCTCTATATAAAGATGAAGCAACGACTGAAGAAAATAAGGGAGAGAAAACCTGAAGATCATACAAGGAGTGTATATCCAATGAGCATCCAACTCCACACACACTCAAGCAGAAAGGAAGAGACCACGAGCCCATTCAAGCTGAAGCATTCAAGCTATCTTCCTTCTTCCTCATTCTCTCTCTATGTCTTTGTGTATTTGACAGAGAGAGAGAGCTAGGGGTTTAGCCTAAGGAGAGCCTTGTCCTGTAAACTCTTTCCTTCTTAGGCTTAGTCTCAGATCAAGCAGTTCATTGTGTATCTTGAGCTTGATCTAGGGACTTCGAGTCCAAGCTTTTATGTTCAGAAGTATTCCTCTTCAGTTGGAAGAGAAGGCTTGTAATGCAAGCGTTCCCCTTATGTTAAGGGAAGAACCGCACTGGGGTTTGTACCAAGAGGTTGGCTTCTTGACCTATAAGAGAAGTGGGTTGCCTTATTACCTAGAAAGAGAAGAAGACTAGCTTGTGTCTGGTGGTGTAACCATGCTGGGGTTCATATCAGTAGGTTTGCTTCTAAGCCTATAAAAGAAGTGAGCTGCCTTCTTTCCCGGGAAAGAGAAGAAGACCAGCTGGGGTGATGGGTGTTGTATGCCCCTTGTTTAACGGAAGACCAAGGTTACTTGGTGGTTAGTGAAATCCCAAGAGTTTGCTTAGGGACTGGACGCAAGACTTCTATTTGGAAGGGCTGAATCAGGATAAATTTCATTGTTCCTTGTGTGCATGCTTTTGTGCTCTTAACTTCCATTGCACACATTTATTTATACTAACCGAACATTTTTCAAGTGGTGATTTTTGTTTTAGTTTTCAGATTTCTTCTTCACCCTCCCTCTAGGTTAGCCTTGCTGCCATATCAAGTGGGCCAACAGAGTCGTCACACTCAACAATGTGTACTCAGGTTTGAGTAGGTTTCCTCTATCGTGGGGAGGTGGATGTAGGAGTCAGTGGAGGTGATTTCCGAACCACCTAAAAATATAATGTGGATTGTGGTTTGTTTGTGTGATTGTGATATTGATCGCATAGATGTTTTCATAGGATTTCGCTACACATGTTATACACTTGCACACACTATTTGATAAAATGTCTCACACATTTTAATCACACACAAGTGCATCAGATCTGTGGAGTTCTGATTGAATAGATCTTTTTAATTGAGGTAATTTTTAATTGCCTAAGTTTCTGATGCAAATTGTATAAGATCTATTCAACTTCCCCTCACACCCCTTCTAGATCTGTGATTCCATACATTCGATCCTACAAGATCTCCATATTTTAGATAGTGGGAATACTTGTGCTTTCTATTTTATTTCCTTGCCACTGTCACATACTTATTAGGTTGATTCAAAATTTATTTGAACATCAGTGTGTTGTGCTCCTATGCGAGCAGTGGTTGGTGTGTAGTGTGTGTGCACATTACATTACTGGGTTATCTCGTCCCTGGAAACGAGTGGGGTTTCTGTTGTCTTCAAAAACAACAGTATGTGAGGGTTTGCAACTTGTACTTGGAAACAAGTTAGTGAAAAATCCTCATGGGGTGTGGGGCAGTGGATATATGCGCACATGTGGTGTGTTAGCTGAGCCACTCTAAATCTTGTGTGCATCTATGGTCTGGTCCATCTCTTCTACCTCCTTTCTACGCATGTTAGGATAATTGATATCGTTGTTTTAATTGTTATTCCATTGTGCATCTTGCTTAATAAATCTAACTTAGTTAAGTTATCTATTTTGTATAAAAAAATGTTATTTAGGTGATAACCAATTCACCCCACCCCTCTTCATGGATCATCACACGATTCTCTTCAATTGGTATCAGAGTAGAGCTCTTCATTTAAAGAGTGATTCTATGTGCGATGGCCAGCAAAAGATATGTGCCTAAGGGTTATTCTATCAGCATCTACCATACTTTGATAGCAGTAATTACTCTTATTGGAAAAACTGTATGCACGTCTTTCTCAAAGCTCAAGACTATGAAATCTAAAAAGTTGTGAGTAACGGTCCACACACACTGCAAGAGGATGAGAGAAAGTGGATGGAGGATAACATTAAGAAATTCAGTTGGTCCACGGATGGCAGCAAGGATAAACCTAGAGGGGGGTGAATAGATTATCTGAAAATACAAATAAAAATCACCACTTGAAAATGTTGGTTAGTGAATGTTGTTGTGTGCAGTAGATAGAGTAGCAGTGCGCAAGCAATTCAAACAAACAATCACACAAATGAACATAGAGAATTTATCCTAGTTTGGTACTTCTCAAATGGAAGACCTACGTCCAATCCCCAAGCAAATCTTGGGATTTCACTAACCAGGGTACAATCCTCCCAAGGATATATAAACCCCCAGTTCCCCGCTTGTCCTCTTCCTTTCCGTTTAGGAAGGAAACTCACTTCTATTACAGGTCAAGAAACCACCCTCCTGGAACAAATCCCAGCACAATTCTATTAGACTTAAACCTCCAGCTAATTTCTGTTAACACCAACCCCAGCTTGGTTCTTCCCTTAACACAAGTAGAACACTGTATACAATCCCACAACCATACAAAATCCACCAGTATCCAGTTGGTCTTCTCTTCACATAGGAAGAGGAACACTGTATATAGTCCTACAGCTGGACACAAGTCTTTATTAGAAAAGAAAGAACATACTGAGAGCTATACAAGATGAACACTAAGGAACTCAAACTCTCAGCTCATAGACTCTCCCCAGATTTACAATGATGCACAGAGAGAGTAAAGAGAGAAAAGAAGCTTGAATGCTTGAAGACTTTAGATGGTTACTTGCGCGCACACTTCTTCTTAGGCTATAGCTCATTCTCTCTTGCTTTGAGTGTGTATGGCATTGAGGCTTCTCATTGGATGTACACTCTTTGAATGATTTTCAAGTTTACTCACTTGTGTTCTTTAGCCTTGCTTCATTCTTTTAAAGAACATCTTGAACTGATCCGTTGAAGAGTAACTATTGGAGCTCTTGGATCCGTTTAGACTCTTCTAGCCGTTACTCATCTTCTTCTTCATTTCCTTCCTTCTTCTTCTGTCTAATAGACATCTTCATGTGTCTAACGGATGCTAGCAACATGTCCAAGAGTAGAATAGTTCTACAGACATTTAATGCAAATAGAAACATGTTAGACTAGAGAAGTCTTCTGACAGATAGCCCATACCCCTTCTTCCTTTTTGTCCATATTTTTTCCTGACATCCAGACATATTAGGTAAGACCTTTGCTTTTGAGCATAAGGAAGGAGTCCTTATTTTATGTTGACTCCTTTTTTTACCTACCCTGATAAGATAGATGGTAGATAGCAGAAAGATCTTCAGTCATATAGAGAAATAATAATTTAAACATATGAAGTATATTTGAACTTTCATTTGAGCGCCAAAGACATTTTAAAACATTTGAAATATAAAGGCAATCAATGTTAAAGTATAATAGTAATCCATGTTTTAGAAGAAATCAATGTTTCATAAAGGTAATCGATGTTATAGAGGCAATTAATGTTTTAATGCAATCAATGTTCTAATGTAATCGATGTGAAGGACAACCGATGTTCTAGTTTAATCGATGTGAAGGACAATCGATGTAAAGAATAATCGATGTTCTAATGTAATCAATCTGAAAGTGTCATCGATGTGAAGAATAATTGATGTTCTAATGTAATTGATGTTTAAGTCTAATTGATATAATCGATGTTCTAAGTGTAATCGATGTTTAAGCAATCAATGTTTAAGTGTAATTGATGTTCATACAATCAATGTTTAAGTGTAATTGATGTTCATGAAATCGATGTTTAAGTGTAATCGATGTGAAGGACAATCGATGTGAAGAATAATCGATGTTCTAATGTAATCAATGTGAAAGTGTAATCAATGTGAAGAATAGTTGATGTTTAAGCCTAATTGATACAATCAATGTTCTAAGTGTAATCGATGTTCATGCAATTGATATGAACAACAATAATCATGTAGAGCTTCGACTAAACAAGAAAACAAC
Organism: Colocasia esculenta; assembly: GCA_014218235.1. NCBI lineage: Eukaryota > Viridiplantae > Streptophyta > Magnoliopsida > Alismatales > Araceae > Colocasia > Colocasia esculenta. The sequence continues at coordinate 29,207,027 of CM024766.1, forward strand.
GTAGTCGGTCGAAGTTAAACATCAGATATGACGAAGAGAACTTCACATATGATGAGGTGAACTTCGGATATGATGAAGTGTAGCTTGAGATGAACAGAAAATAATGTTGTCAGTCGAAGCTGAAACACATAGTCGGTTGAAGCTGAAACACACAGTCAGTCGAAGTGAACTTCGTATAGAACTTCGGATATGACGAAGTGAGACTTCGACTGATTACGAACAAAAGCATACATGATGAAGTGAAGCTTCGGATAAAACATGTTATTTTTATGCATAGATAATCTTGAAAAATGGTAATAAATATATTCATGTTATTTATGATAATCATGAGATTTTTTTATCACCAAAATATAAGGATAAAATATAGAAGTGGTTTAACAATTTCAATATTAATTTCAGTGCTATGAATATTATGCAATGTGCTATCCATCCTGATGAGTACTCTTGTGTCTCTATATGCAGCTTAGCAAAGAAGATGTGAGATAAATTAAAGTTGATCTACGAAGACACATTTGAGGTGAAAGAAACAAGGTCAACATTCTCGTGCATGAGTACGAGATGTTCAAGATGAGTTCAGTAGAAACTATCTCTAAGATGTTCATTAGGCTTACTCAAATCACTAATGGCTTGAGTGCACTTGGCAAGAAATACACAAACTCTGAGGTGGCCAGGAAAATCCTGAGATCCCTCCCATCGGTGTGGCACACCAAAGCCATAGTCAATGAGACTCCAAAAATCTACTCACTATGAAGGAGTTGATTGAGAGTTTCATGATCTATGAGATCAATCTAAAAAAGGGAGATGTAATCACGGGGTAGTGCGCCTCTCAAAACACACGACATGAAATGTCACTGTGTGGTATAGGAAATGTAATCGCCACCTAACATGTTACCCTAGGATATGAATGAAGATTAAAGGCTAACATGCTAGGAAAAGGAGATGAGAAGGGCCACTTACTGGTGACATGATGGGGTGACCCATCGTGATCAGAAGCTTGTCGGGATGCCCCAACCAATCGTGTTCTTGGTGTCGCGATGGGGTACCCTGACGCCTTCTCAACAGTGCGGGAGATGGATGGGGGCCCCTCATCTGCTCTTGTTGTAGAACCTGCCAAAACAACGAAAAAAAAAAAAACCCCTGTTAGACCATATTTAAGTTAAGTATCTACTGAAAATGAAAGGGAAGAAGGGAAGCATGAAGAGAACGAACCTGGGGGTGTTTGGAAACCCCTTGGGTTGTGTAAAACATAGGAATGGAGATATGCTACTACTTAAAAGGAAAATAACAACATGCTTGAAAGGAAAATGAGAAGGAAAGAAGGAAGAAAAGGCCCCAAAGGGGTGACTCCTTGGCTGAAGAAGGTGCTTCTTAGGCCGTGTAGCAGCCTTTGAAGGTCGTGGACGTCACCTTTCTAGCTACCCAGCTCCATGCATAAAGAAAGAGTATGACTTGGTGAAGAGAATAATGGGAAAATGGGAGGGCTACGAGCTAAGGGGAAGCTCTGGTGAGATTTTGGCAGCACTTCGTGGTTGTTTTGGGTCCCTTACCTCGTTCAGAAGGGGAGGGGTCACTTAAATAGAGAGGAGAGAGAGTATCTCGTCCTTAAGTGATAATATCCCATGAAAATGATAAAAATCCAAGTAAATCTGCATGGGAAGAGTCCTAAGAGGGTTCCAAGGTGAGATGGAACCTCAAACTGTGGCTGGGGGTTGAGAGAGTGGTTGTGGATGAGGATAGAGTCCAATGGAGGATAAAGGGGAGGTGGTTGCGGAACCAACACATGCAAAATACTGTCGCGATGGGTCGTAGGGACACGACAAGGCTTATCGCGATGGCCAAGATGGTCACGACACTGAAGGCACGTGAATAGATATGCATGGGTTGTCGCGACGGCAAGAGTGGATGCGACCATGATCCTATACATTGTGAACATAGAAATTTTCTTCATGAAAGTTGTCAGTGTTAGTGTGTCGACACCAACTAATTGTAAAGGATATATAGTAAATACATGTATGCCTTTGTTTTGTCCATTAATTTTTATACTAAATAAATTATGGTATATTAAATAAATTTGTTTTGGAGATTACTAAAATATTTGTCATAAGCAAAACATTTATAAAGCATTTGTAAAAGACAATTGCACAACAATTCTCTCCCTTTTTGTTAATGACAAAAATAGTCTTTTATATAGATAGTGTAAATAAATTTGTGTATAATTAATCAATTTGTTCTCCTACCTGTTCTATATATCTTTTCTCTTCTCCCCCTTTGTGGCATTAACAAAAAGGAAATAATATAGAGAAAGAAATAGATAGAGATAAGGAGGGACAAGTATATTAATAACTAAAAAGTCTTTGTACAAACTTCAAGATAAATGTGGGAGATAGAGAGAAGTGGGATTTGATCAAGGAACGGTTGGAGAAGATCCAAGAACTTCTTCTCATTATAAAAAAAAATACATGCATAAAGATAGAACTATCTAAATTATAGGAAGGCCCTACTGTAGGAAATTTTCTAAAGGATTTGAGGTGCCTGCAATGATACCAAAGATGTTTTCTATGAAGTGCATCGCCTCTCAGAGTTAGCCTTAAAGGAGTGAATTGCCTACTAGCATCCTTATGCAGAAAATCATGAATTGTGATATTAAAACAACAATATTTGTACTTGTTAGAGAGACTTCTTACCAAAAGGGGTTCATCAATATTTGTCATGAATTATCATTTCCCATTTGACCTTGCTCCCCCTTGATGTGAGGTTCCCCTTCAGTTGTTGCTTTCGAGGTTTCTTCCTCATCTATCGACCACTTTGGCATTTATTTGTCGACGGTTGTGTCGACCTGTCTTCTATGTGTGTCAATACAGTCTTGAATCTGTTGACATTTGCTGTGGTATTTCCACTTGTTGTTCTATTACGAGATCTTCAGGAATTCTCCTAGCATTTGTTCATAAAAAGTTACTTGCAAGAAATTTATTAGTAGAACTGTTAAAGGACAATTAAGAATGTAAACACGTTTGTGACTACTTCCTCTTCAGGGATGTCCTCTTTGAGAAAATTTGAGGCTCCCCCTCAACCTGAGCTTCCTGTTGCTCCCATAGAGTAGGTGCTTTCAGCATACCGTTAGCACGCAACTCTTTTAATAAAAGATAGTTAACTAAAGAATAGCAATAAACATTAATTTATTTTGGGTTACACATCCCTATTTCTCTTCTAATTAAAGTAAATCAATCTTCAAAAAGAGGTTTAGTAAAGATGACTACTAATTGATGATCTGTACTAACAAAATCAAGTACAATATCACCATTACTTACATGATCCCTGATGAAATGATGTCTGACCTCAATGTGCTTGGTTCTTGAATGCTAGATAGGATTTTTTGGTCAAATTGATTACACTTGTGTTGTCACACATCATGAGAATTTCATGTAGTTTGTGACAATAGTCCTCTAGTTGATGTTTGATCCACAGCAGTTGGGTGCAACAACTTCTGACTGCAATGGATTTTGCTTCGGTTGTGGACAATGCTACTGAAATTTATTTTCTAGATGACGAAGAAATTAAACACCCTGCAAGAAATTAACTAGTGCCACTGATGCTTTTTCTATCTATTTTACATCCAGCATAGTCAACATCACTATGTCCAGGCAATTTAAATTCAGAGCATCTGGGATACCAAACACCCGATTTACTTGTATTAATAAGATATCTAAAAATTCATTTAACAACATTAATATGTGATTCTTTTGGATCAGCCTAAAATATGGCACACAAACATACACTTGACATTATGTCTGGTCTATTGGCAGTAAGAGAGAGTAATGACCCAATCATGCCTCTATAGATTCTTTGATCTACTTTCTTACCAATTAGATCACTATCTAACTTTATTCCTGAGCTCATGGATGTTCCTAAAGGCTAACACTTGTCAAAACCATACTTAGAAAGTACATTTGAAATACATTAGGTTTGACAAATGTAAGTACATTCCTTAGTCTGCAAGATTTGCAAGCCAACAAAATACTTCAGCTCACCCATCATACTCATCTTAAACCCACTTTGTATGAGATTTTCAAAGAATTTGCAAAGTGATTCAATAGTAGAAACAAAATAATATCATCACATATATTTGTACAATTAAGATCCCTAAAAAAAAAATCTTAATAAATATAGTGCTATCTACTTTGCCTGATGAAAAATCATGTGATAGAAGATAAGCACTCAGTCTTTCATGCCAAGCTCTTGGAGAATATTAGTAGATTGTATTCTGTAAGCATTGTTCTGGCCATGTCTAGTAGTGTTTTGTTCTTTCTTTCTACTACATTCTGTTGAGATGTTCTTCGTGCAAAGAAATTGTGTTCTATGTCATTTTCTTCACAGAATTTGACAAACTCTTCATTCTTGAATTCTCCACCTTGATCAGATATGATACTAATTATTTGATATTTCTGAGTTTTCTGTACAAGTTTATTGAAGTTCAAAAAATCTGAAAAAGTCTCTGATTTAGCTTCCAAAAATGATACCCAAGTGTATCTTGAATAGTGATCCACAATTACATAGCCATAAACTTTTCCTCCTAGATTTATTGTTCTAATAGGTCCAAACAAATCCATGTGAATTAGTTCCAATGGTTTGGAGGTTGTTACCAATGTCTTGGACTGAAATGATGTCTTGGTTTGTTTTCCTTTTGCACAGGCTGTACAGATTCCAAATTTCTTAAAATTCAGCTTTAGAAGACCTTTAACTAGATCATGCTAGATTAATTTCTTGATCACTGATGTGCTAGCATGTCCTAGTCTTCTATGTCATAAATCAGTCTCTTCACTGATTGTAGTTGCAAGGCACAAGTTGACTTCCTTCAGTTCTTCAAGTTGTAAGGTGTATATATTCTTTACTCTAAGCTTCAAAGATTATTTTCCCATCCTTCAGGATGATACATTTGTCAGTCTAAAATTTCACTAAGTGACCTTCATCACATAATTGACTGATACTAGTGAGATTATGCTTTAATCCTTCAACACACATAACATCTTCCATTAAATCTTTTTCTTTTGTTCCTACTATTCCACAACCTACCACTTTTCCTTTTCTATTATCACCGTATATGACTTGACCATTTTCATTTCTGAAACTTCTAAATAGTTTTCTGTCTCCTATCATATGTCTTGAGCACCCACTATCCAAATGCCATTTGGATGCTCTCAGGCGCCCCTGTAAATAGAATTAAGTTGAGACTTTTGGTACTAAAATTTTCTTGGGTCCTTGATAGTTAGTTTTCAGAATCCAGTGCAGATGTCTAGTGGTGCAAATGCTAATTGTGTGCCTAATTGATTACAATGACTACAACATAAACCACGTGCACGATTTGAATTTGTAGTGTTATTAGTTTTAACTTTTTGTTTGTAAACATAATGATTAACCTTTTTTAGGATTTTTAATTACCTTTTCATTTACAAACTTAGGGGCTAGATATTTTCAGAATTCACAATTTCTTCTACATTTATTGGAGTTGTATATCCTACTCCATACTTATATTACTTGTTCTAGAACCTTTTACTTTTACAACTAAGAATGTTTTACAATTAGTTAATTTATCTAAGGATGCTCTCAAGTAATCATTTCCTTCTCTCAATTTTTCTTTGTTTTCAATTCATTTCGATTTGTTTCGAGTTCTTTGTTTTTACCATTTTTAGTCTTTAAATTCTCACATAACAATTCATTAGCTCTTTTAGTTTCAGTTAAATTCTGTCCCCATCTTTCTACTCTATTTTTTAGAAAGGTGTTGGATTTTTCTTGGTTTAATATATTTAACTTAACTATTTTCATTTGTTTAACTACAATTTTATGTTTATCATACAATTCATTAAATGCATTTTCTAAACTATGAGAATTAGATTCTGAACATGAAGTAAATGATATTTCGGAGTTTACCTGATCTAGTTCTACCGTGAGGGCTAGATTTACTTGCTTCTCTTTTGAAACTGAGCTTGATGAGTCCAAACTTGTCACTTCCTCATTATCCCAAGCTATTGCCATTACTTTCTTCTTATATCCTTTGTATTTCTTTACTTTCTCCAACTTTTTCTCATGCTTGTCAGTCTGATCTTTTCTTTTGAGTTTTGGACATTTAGTTTTAAAGTGTCTTAGTTGCTTGCATTCATAACATGTTGGTTCCTTACTTTTCTTGTCATTTTTTAGGTATATTTTGGATCCATACTTCTTCTTAGTAAGAATTCGCTAAAATTTTCTAGACAACATTGCTTCGTCATCACTGCCTTTAGATTTATCCTGAGTCTTTAGAAGATGAAGAGGAAGAATCTGTAACTTTCAAAGCATTTGGCATTTTCTTTTTCGAAGAGCTTTAAGAAAATCTTTCCATGTTAAGTTCATGATCCATTAGAGAACCAACTAATTTATCTATAGAAATTTATGTAGATCATGCGCTTCTTCAATAGCAGTAACTTTAGGAGTCCATGAACAAGTTAATGATCTAAGGATTTTTCTGACTGTTTCTTCATTAGTAAGCTTTTTACCAAGTGAGCTTAAACTTACTATTATAGAGTGAATTTATTATTCATTTGAGTAATATTTTCATTGGGTAACATTCTAAACAGTTCATACTGAGACATAAGAATATCTATTCTAGTTTGTTTAAGTTTATCTATTCCTTCATATGTTACTTCTAGTTTGTCCCACATTTACTTAGTAGTTTTACATGCAAATAAAAAATTAAATTCATTTTTAGATAATGCAAAACATAAATATTTTTTAGCCTTATAATTAGAGACATATTTATTTTATTATCTATAGATAAGCAAAAGTACCATCAATAATTATAGTATAATCACCTTGCTCTATTACTTGCCACATATCAAAATATGTGCTTCGGATGAAGCATTCCATTCTCATCTTCCAGTATTGGTAATCTTCTCCATCAAAGAATGGTGGTCTTGTGATGGACTGTCCTTCATAGTTGTGAGCTTTAGTTGCCATCTCTTCACAAATCTTTCGATTCTTTTGAGAAGACCTCTCTATGATACCACTTGTTGAATCGAGATGGAACTTTATACGTCCTAGAGGGGGGTGAATAGGACTTCTTGCACTATAAAATTTATCTAAAAATAAATCACACTAGATAGTAACGTTAGTACTTAGTGTGGTGTGTGCGAAACAAGTGAGAACTTGATGAAAACAATCACACAAGTGCACAAAGGATTTATCCTGGTTCGCACCTCCTTTCAATCAGGAGTCCTACGCCTAGTCCCCAAGCACTCCTTGGGATTTTCACTAACTACCAAGAACACTTGGCCTTCTCTCACCTAAGAGGTATTACAACCCACTTGCACCCAAGCAAGTCTTCCGTTCATAGAGGGGTTTTACAACCACCTACAACCGTAGGTCTTCCCTTCACAGAGGGGCACTATAGGGAACAATCCCCCTGTTGGTTACAACACAGAAATGAACACTAGTGTGTATGCTCTAAAGGATGAGCAAACACAGATGGTCAGAAAGAGTTGTAAAAATAGGAAAGACTAATCTAACTCTTTCTGACTAAGGGTGGACTGAGAAGATTTGGAACAACAGAATGCCATGCAAAAGAAAACTTCTGAATGCAAGAGAGCTTGGAAGTTGAAGCTTGAACAGATGGCTCTCTTGAGATCTTCTGCGCTTCTCTTTTTTTTTTTCTGATTGAAGAAAGTGGTCGTGTATGCTCGCACACTTGTATATTTCACTTTGTGTCTATTTTTTTTTTTACTTTCAAACTTCAGCTTCTTATATAATCTTTAGAGCCTTCAATCTTCCCATTTGAAAGTAATCATTTGAAATTTGAACATTGGGTCTTGAGATTTGAGACAGTTGAGATGTCCATCATCAGATCTTCATCCCATGAGTCTCAATGGATTTAGGCTATGCAAATAGCTTCATGGATCTATTTGACAGCTTCAATAAATATCAACAAGCTCCATGCCCATGACTGAAAGATAGCTAGCATGCTTTTATAGGTAGCTAAGTATTGCATGGTCAAGAGAAAAACATAGATACCTCCATTCTTTTGGAGGTAGGTGAGATACCAAAATATATAAAACAAAAAGGATTTAGACAAATAGATGTACAATGCATTTAAAGACAGATATGCACTGTATGCATCCTGCAAAAAGCTTTTCCTCAAAATGTATAGTCCAGACAAAAAAAGTGAGTTCTGACAGATAGACCATAATGCTTATACCTACCACCACATTTTTTACAGACCATCTGTCAAGCAAAGTACGAACTATATGTCTGACAGTGAGCGAGAGAGTAGATATATAAATCATTCAACTTTCAAGATAATGGAAATGTGATTTTAAATTTGATACATTAAAGTTAAATTTTCCTGCTAAACATTTGAACTTGATTACAAAAAGAATGGAGAAGTACAAATCACATTGGATAAATTATCGTACAGATAACAAAGAGAATGTCACAATGTACATCATGTGTTCATTCAATAATTCCATAATGATTAGAACATTAGTCATACTAATAATATATTAACTATTTTTGTAAAAATAATAACAGTCATTAAATCATCTAAGTACCATCTAAGGAGTCGGAGTGAGATCAACAAAATAACAGTATTGATGTGAGATATAGAAGCAATCGGTGTTTAATTAAAGGTAATCATTGTAAAAGACAATCGATATTTGAGACAATCGATGTCTAAGGTAATCGATGTTTAAGTGGAAAGACAATCTATGTTTAAAGGTAATCGATGTTCAAGTGAAACACAATCGATATGTGAGACAATCGATCTTGAAAAGGAAATCGATGTTTATGAAGCAATTGATGTTCATGTTCAGTAATCAATGTGTTATAATAAGATAATCAATATACATAATAGTAATCGATGTTAAGGTGTAAGAGCAATCGATGTTGACAGAAGACTTAGATTATAGGGAAGTCAGAGTAGGTACCACACTTCGACTTTTTAGAAGTCGGAGTGTTACCATACTTCGAATTTACAAGTGTCGGAGTCAGTATGATATATATATGTATACATTATGTACTTATAAAATTTTCTTAATGAAAGTTGATAGTGTGTCGACACAAGCTTAGTGTGTCGACACCAAATGACTATAAAGGATATATAGTAAATACATGTATGCCTTTGTTTCATCCATTAATTTTCATACTAAATAAAGTGTGGTATAATTAATAAATTTGTTTAGGAGATTACTAAAAGATTTTGTCATAAACAAAAACATTTATGAAGCATTTGTAAAACATAATTACACAACATATGTGAATGTGAATAGGAAAAGTGAATGTTTATGTGCATATGAAAGTTAAGGTAAAAGTGCATGTGAATATGCCATGAGAAAATAATGCATGTGTTAATGTGATTTTTGTTAAATGATATTTGTGGTATCATGTTTAGTACCATGTGTAGAAGTATGTTAATTATGTCCATGAGTTAGTAATTATTTAATGAGCATGTTAATCATGTTATAAATTTTAATATAGGCCATGTGTTAGTGTTTTGTAAAAGTAAGAATTGCAAGCATGTGATTATATGAATGCTCTCATGTTAGTGACACCATGTTATAAGTGACTATGTTTAGAATTGTTGTCATACATGAATTAGTATAGCATTGTTTAATAGATTCCATTTTTAATTATCCAAGTTATAGCATGAGCGTGTGTTAATTTAATTATTAATAAGTAGTAAGTTAATGATAATGTGATAGTTAGTAAAATGTTAAATGGTTAGAAGCATGTGTTGTAAGTGCATGGTTTACAATCCTACGTTGCTTGCTAAGTCTATTGCGTAGACTCACCTTTGCTAACATTTCTGGATACTTAGAAGCCGAGATGTTAGCGAGATCCGACGTGGAGCGTGAAGAGTAGATTGAAGATTTATAGTTTATTTCTTAGTATGTGATGTAATTGTAATTTAGACTTTGGTTATTTTATCACTTGGAAACTGGCTATATTTAGTGGATGTTATGTTATTTATTTTGCTTGGACTATGTAGACAGTGGTATGTGGATTATAAAGTTGATGGAATAAGAGTTGTTCATTTTCCGCTAAAATATTCCTTTCTATTTGTGTATATCTCATCCCATCTGACTATCGTTAGGGTTTTCTCCCATGTAGCAACTCACTCTCATTTGATGTGGGTTGGTATAACCATACCAAGTGGAGATGGTTTGTTACAGAGATGGTATCAGAGCTACGGGGTTAAGATTATACATGCATAGCCTTCAACTTGATACACATCTCAAAGTATTTTAGTCGATAGCCAGATCTATAGAATAACTAAGATAGGACTAGAAAGTGTTAAGATGAATGCATGAGAATATACTAGGTGTGGTAATAAATGGAGCTTGACTTGGTATTTATTTTGTTGGCTATGGCTGGAAGGACCCGTCATTTCAATGTACCCATCCAAGATGAGGAGCCAAGGAGGACTGCGAGTGAAGAGCAAAGAGCACTAGCACAACAGGGACTACAAGCACCACCCCTGCCACTGGTGGTCGACTACGGCACGTTCATGCAAGGACTCATATAAGCAATGTAGACTCATGCGCAGACACATGCAGCTCTTTAAGCATAGCTTTAGGCTCAAGTTTCAACACCGACTCGGTAGAATCGTGGTGTTGGAGGATTAACGGTCATGGAGAAGTTCAAGAGGATGGCTCTGCCTTCTTTTAAGGGGAAGAGCTAGACGTTGGTAGCAGAGAGTTGGCTTAGAGAGATCGAGAAGATATTAGAGGTATTATGTGTGCAGAGGGTGACATGGTCAGCTTGGCAATGTACATTCCTCAGGAGTGAGCAAACGTGTGGTGGTCTTCCTTTCTGTGCACACAGTTTGAGGGTTTGGAGCTAGCTGTGTCTTGGGTAGAGTTTGTGAGGTTGTTCGAGGCTATGTTTGTTCCCGATCACATCCAGGACAAGATGGAGTAGGAGTTCTTGGTGTTGACCCAAGGTTCCATGTCAATCTTGGAGTATGAGGCCAAATTCGTAGAGTTGTTGAGGTTCTCACCGCACATAGTTTCTGATGAGAGGCACAAGGTAAAGAAGTTCATGATGGGGCTCAAACCATCATTGAGAGCCAAACTTGTAGCGTTCGACCATAGGACAATAGATGTGGCTCTTAGGGCAGCATGCATGTTGAAGAGTGAGATGGAGTTGTACCAAAAAGAAAAGAAGGCTCAGACAAAGAGGTTACCAGAACTATTCTAGAGGAAGGACAAGAAGATGAAGAGGCTCATGGAAGACCAACAACCAATTATAGTACCAACAAAGTCAGCACCCCAGTTAGTAGCTTCTACAGCCTGCGAGAAGCCCAAGTGTGTACACTGCGGCAAGCGTCATGGCGGAGATTTGTGTTGGACAAAGGCAAGAAGATGTCTCAAGTTAGGCAGCCCAGATCATCGGATTAGAGAGTGTCCGAAGCTGAAGAAATTCATTCACAAGGTGTTCTAGTAGTAGCGAAGCCAGCAGCAAGACCATAAGCACCAGCCAGAGTGTACGTGTTACCCAGAGTCGACGCCGATGACAACACCACAGATACTTGACCGATCATCGAGGATGAAGAACACTTTAAGGGGGAGAGTGTGTAAGGTCTAGTAAGTTTCCATAGGTTTGCACTTTTTAAAATTCGTTTGGTCAGTGTTTGGGACCCCAGACGACGTGTTTTGGCAGAATCAGGGTTTTCTATAAGGGGGCTCTTGACGTCAAGTGTGTGTGATGTCAAGATGTTATTAACGTCAACTCGCTACTTGTTCTAAGGGAAATTTTAATTTCCTTCTATTTTGTGTTGATGTCAACGTGTTTGGATGTCAATATTTCTTGGAATGTTGACGTCAAGATTTATGTTGACAGCAACTTAGATTGATGTCAAGTTCTGCGTGTTCCCATCCGAGTTTCTCTTCGAAACCAGTGGTTTCCTTTGGATAGGTTTGTAGGAATAGAGTCATGTTAGGGCAAGGATCTTACCCCATTCACAACCCTTGGCTCTTTATATATAAAAAGGGATTGTTTGAGGGAGAGAACTTTTTCTCGCTTGCTATGATTTGGGAGTTGTGAGAGGAGAGAGAGAGGGGGCAATCCGAAGGGTAGATCAGCCATGTTGCTGTTTGTTCAAGGTTGATGTTGTGAAGAGAAAGCTTCCAAGACCTGAAAGGAAGGCTCTGGATGAGGAGATCATGGTCGAATCATGCGCAAGACAAAGGATTTGATCGTACTTGGAGGATACATCTTTAGGTGTGAAAGAGGGCTTCATCAGATAAATTCTTGTGTTGTAAAATTTTCATAAGGGAAGTAACATAGGGTTTCTCTCTTTGGACTTGTCCCTTAGGGTTTTCTTATTTTTTTAGATTTTTAGAAAATTACTTTGATATTGTTTACCATGTTTCTTGCCCTCGATCTACACTTTGTGCAGTCTGGGAGGTTTCGCCATATGTGATGGTTTTATGAGACTCTGTGATGGTTTTTGAGTTCTTTTCATTTTGTCTTGACTTGTTAATCATCGTTATGAGTTTGGATAACCCTAAATTAATTTTTTTTAATTATGGAAATTATTTGAATTTATGTTTATAGGAAAAAACATGTGAATACTTAATAAATTTGATTTTCTTGTTGTATGCATGTTATAAAAATTGGCGAACCCTATACTTCAGTTGTTTAGACTATTGTAAGCATGATTTAGGGCTTATTTATCTTGTTTTATTTCTATTCTTCGGACAATTAGTGTTTTTGTGAATAATAACCTGATTTTGTCTTTAATTATGAAAAATAGTTTTACTATTCTAAAAATTCTGAAAAAGTGTAGAGATGATCCATGTGCCATATTCACCTCGTAGTTAGAATTTGATCTTGATCTAATTATTGTACATTTATTTTTGAATTTTTGAAGCTTTTAGTGTCATGTTTTAATAATAAGTCCCAAGTTAGTTTTAAAATGTGATTATCATCATGATTAGGTTATGTTAATTATTGTTCATGATTAATTTCAGTATCTAAAAGTGATTAATATGTGTTTCATGTTATATGTGTGCATGTGGATGGAAAGAGAGAGAATATGTGATATGAGTGCATAAAATAATGTGTTAATGTGAAAGATAAAAGTTGTGCCAATGAGACACCCACCATAGATTGCATCGAGCCATACTATAGTAGTGCCCCTATGAGAAGGCTCAATTGTGTTACGTGATACATTGGGCAACGAGTTGTGTGAAATCCTGGAGGTGGTTAAGTTCTACTGGTAATGGTGAGGAGGGCATCCCTCGGTTCTGCGCAGTAACCAAGACTTGATTGTTTTGCCTAGCGATTAAGTAAGTGTATGTGATTGATCTTTCTAGTGGTGGGTTGGGCTATGTCATGGCTTGTGTAAAACTGAATATGTGAATAATGTGTAAAGTGATATGTGAATGTGGCACAAGGTATGTGCAAGTGATGTGATATGTGATTGTGATCGTGATCGTGAAAAGTGAAAACTATGTTAAAGCTATATGAAGTCAAGTGTAAATGAATGTGAATGAGAAAAGTGAAAGATTATGTGCAGATGAAAGTTAAGGTAAAAGTGCATGTGAATATGCCATGAGAAAATGCTGCATGTGTTAATGTGATTTATGTTAAATGATATTTGTGATAGCATGCTTAGTACCATATGTAGAAGTATGCTAATTATATCTATGAGTTAATGAGCATGTTAGTAGTATCATGTTATAAATTTTAATATAAGTCATATGTTAGTGTTATGTGAAAGTAAGAATTGCAAGTATGTGATTATATGAATGCTCTCATGTTAGTGACACTATGTTATAAGTGACCATGTTCAGAATTCTTGTTTTACATGAGTTAGTATAGCATTGTTTAATAGATTCCATGTAATTATCCATGTTATAACATGAGCATGTGTTAGTTTAATTGTTAATTATTTGTAAGTTAATAATAGTGTGATAGTTAGTAAAGTGTTAAACAGTTAGAAGCATGTGTGGTGACTGCGTGGTTTGTAATTCTAAGTTGCTTGCTGAGTCTATTACGTAGACTCACCCTTGCTAACAATTCAGGAGACTTGGAAGCCAAGGAGTTAGCAAGATCCGACGTGGAGTGTGAAGAGTAGTTTGAAGATTTATAGTTTATTTCTTAGCATGTGATGTAATTGTAATTTGGACTTTGGTTATTTTATCACTTGGAAATTGGCTATATTTAGTGGATGTTATGTTATGTTATTTCTTTTGCTTGGACTATACAGACTTGTATGTGGATTATAAAGTTGATGGAATAAGAGTTGTTCATTTTCCACTGAAATATTCCTTTATTTTTGTGTATACCTCATCGCATATGACTATCGTTGGGGTTTTCTCCCCTATAGCAACTCACTCTCATCCGATGTGGGTTGGTATAACCATACTAGGTGGGGGTGGGTCGTTACATTCACTCTTCAAAGCTATGCATGTTGGGCAATGGGGTCTTATCATGAATAATGGACTCAATTTTATTCTTTAGTATTTTGTTTTTAGATTTCACTTTTATGAATTTTTCAAATAAGAGGTATAGACTAATTCCCATTGTTTTGAAGAAAAGTTGTCAGTTTTTTCATTTACCTCTTCAGCTTCCTTACCATGAGCCATGAGACATAGATTTTCTATGTTTTCTTCATGATCAACGAATGATGTGTCTGAATCCTCATCGCTCTAGGTAGCCACAATGGCTTTGGTCTTCCTGATGTCGCCCCTTTTGAATTTCTTCTGCAATTTAGGACACTCACCTAGCATGTGCCCCGGTCTCTTGTATTCATAGCAAATAACCTCCTTCTCTTTACTACTCTCACCTTTTTGTGGGAAAGACCTTCTAGATGGCTTCTTTGAATTGCTCTGGAAGGACTTTCTCTTGCGGAGGAAGTTTCGCATTTTTCTAGTCAGCATTGCTAGCTCTTCCTCTTCTCCATCCATGTCATTATCTTCATAAGTGTTGCTTTTTGGACGGATTAATGCGGTCGTAAGAGCAATTCCTTTCCCTTTCTTTATTTTAGCCTCATTTCTCTTCATGTTGAGCTCATACGTCATCAAGGATCCAAATAACTCCTTGAGTGAGAGAGTTGCCTTTTTGGAGTCCTTAATAACAGTTGCCTTGGTATGCCAAGTCAGAGAAAGTGATCTTAGGATTTTTCTGACTAACTCAGAACTGTTATAGTCCTTTGTAAGAGCCTTCGGGCTATTTGTTATGGTTGTAAACCTTGCAAACATCTCAAATATTGTGAGGCCCTCGAACTTTGTTCTTTTATTTAGATTTGTCATATGTTGATTAGTTGCTTTTGTCTATATATATATATATATATATATATATAATATATATATGTAAATGTTTAATTCTACACATATTGTATTCAAATGATGTTGTACATATGTGTTTATTTATGTACATATTGTTTTATTTACATTGTACATATTGTATTTTAATTATATGATGTGTAGAGTATGTAAATTATAAAGTGAATGCATGTTTATCTATTTTCTGTGTTCTGGCCAAAATGGTAATTGACATCAACATGTGTGGACGGTTAAGGGGAATCGTCGTCCATATCGATGGATGCCCATTCCCAGTAAACGACAACAATATGTCCATTTATTTCCCATAAATTGTTGCAATTTTAGATCAGGAAACGACTACATTTCCTTCGGTCCTAGTTTTGGAAACTACCTTACAACGGTAGGATTTAAGTCTTAAAGCATAGCCTGACCCCCTTAGTTTATATAAACACCCAATTTCGACCGGATTAAGTCTTTTGGCCTTTGATAAACCCTAGAACTTTCTGTGCAAAAATTGATTTTTGGCGACTTCGATCCAGTGATTGGAGAGTTTTCTTGGCGATCTGCATCGACTAGTAGAGGCTCTGGACTTTGGTGAGGCTTCCCCGACTCCGGTGTGCAACCTGCATCAACACAGAAATCGGTTCGGAGGGAGATTTGGGCACTTCTTGGCTTGGCCAAGGAGACCATCTTTGGAAAATTTAATCCCTATGAAAATTTGTTTAAAGCAAGTAATTGAGGGATATTATCCCTACTCATGTCCTCTAGGTCCTAGGATTTTATGGGATTTTTCCTCGTGTCCTAGAACCCCCATTCATCAAGACTTATGCATTCAGTCTGCATTTCTATAGACAAGAACTTAACGTCCAGCTTGCTGCCGTTAAGATCCTGAGTTAGCGGCAACATTGTGTGTCGTTAACCCCCTTTAGAGGCAAGCCCTTTGCTGCCAAGTTCTTTAGGATTTGCAGAATGGTTGTTTTGATCTATGTGTTGTGTTTTTCGGATTTTTGGGTATATGTGCATGCTGTGAAAGTCTTATTTGGTTAAGAGCAATCATTAGGTCATATCATGAGGAAGTGTCAAATTTTTGTAATTAGTTTTATTTATTAAAATTCTGTATTAGGACTATGAGCATGATTGGACCATGTGTAATTGGATTTATCAATAAATATGCTTGGAATCTATTTTAATTATTATAATTAGTTTATAGATCCAAAAAAACTGAAAATTTGAGCATGTGACAAGTTATCTGTTTAGAAGTTGTCATAAAAATTTTGTTCTATTTTCATGACATGATGTACTATTATTGATTTAATAAGGGAAAATGATCATATTGAGCATATGAAGTTTAATTATGTGTAATTCAGTGATTAGTAGTTTGATTAGGATTGTGTTATGATCTGATTATCATGAGAATAGTAGCATCATGTTGTGGAAATAGAAACATGCACAATTGTTATATAATGCATGTAAATGTGTTAAATGGTGCATGAGAATCATGTAAACAACGTGATAAATTAGAATGTGAAAATTTTGCCGATAGTGACACTGCTACTATAGAGGGCTATGGAACCATATTGTAGTGAAGTCAATACGAGAAGGTTCAATATGTGTGATATCATATGTGCATTAGGATGAAATCTTGGAGGTGGACAAGTACCACTGGTTAGGGTGGAGAATGCTTCTCCCGGTTCTGTGCAGTTAACCAAGATTCGTCACCGTGTTGCCTCGGTGACGGGTATATGTATGTGAATATGTATGACCTGCAAGTGGTGGTTTGGATTATGTGTCACGGCAACTAAGTGTACAAAATTGTAAATGTGTGAATGTGAATATGTGAATTGTGCAATGTGAAATATGAGCATGAGATAGTGTAATATGAAAGTGTTAGCATGTGAAAATGTGATACATGTGCAATTGTGATTTATTACATTAAAACAGCAAGCTAAATGTGTAAATAATGTGATAATTGCATGTGAAAATGGGTAGATATCATGCTAGGTATGTTATTTACCTTGTACATTGTTCTATGCTCTAATGGTGTAAAATTGGTAAGTAAATTAAGTAAGATTTGAACCTTTGGGTCATTTTTGTTACAATGTGTAAAAAACATGCTATAGGTTTTCATATTTAGTGGTTAAGTAACATGAACCATGTACCATGATTATTCTTAAATTTTTAAAACTGCTAGCATGTGTATATGATATGTGTAAGGTTGTGTCCTTAGATTGCTTGCTAGGTCTTTTTAGAAGACTCATCCTTGCTTCGACATACAAGTGTGAAAGGTACCTCCATTCCTGAGGAGGACATTAAGAGGGGCGACTCCGAGCGTGAAGAGTAGCTGCACTCTGTTGGACTTTACTTCATTGTACTTTTCTTTCATTAGTATGTAAACAATGGAATTATGTAATTCATGTGGACAATGTACTTTACATGGAATTGTAATTAATGTGGACATTGTTATTTTCTTTACTTGCTATACAGATTGTGGATATGATGATGATTATGGAATAAGATTAGTCCTTTTATTTCCGTTATAATCTTTTGTTATTCATGTACATATCAACAAATTTTTTAGTGTTGGGCAAATGTCCCATTGTGATGGTGTTCTTTGTACCGGCGTGGATTGCTATAATTGTACCGGTATAAGGAGGGTCATTACAGAGATTGGTATCAGAGACCAAGGTTGAGATAGTACATGAATATACCATCATCTTCATAATATGCTAAGTCTTTATAGAATTGTCCACATATGTAGAAAGTACTAATAATAAATGGAAGATAGTAAGAAATGGTTAGGACTAAATAACTTAGTTTCTAATTGAGGTTAAATTTTTTTTCAGGCTATGGCTTCTCATGGTAGGCATAGTACTCATGCTCGAGATGACGAGCAGAGGTGTGAGGACCGGGGTGAGTAGCAGGCCCTAGCACCACAGGGTCCTACAGTACTTCCTCCACCACCGCCTGTGGATTATGGTGTGTTCATGCAAGGCCTGGTGCAGGATATGCAGACTCAGGCACATACTCAGGCTGCACTTCAGGCTTAGCTGGAAGCTCAGGCTCAGGCTCCAGCTCCAGTTTCCTAGGAGCAAGGCCATGGTGGTCCTTCCATCATGGAGCGATTCAAGAGGATGTCTCTGCCCTCTTTTATGGGGGAGAGTCAGCCATTGTCGGCAGAGAGCTAGATGAGGGAGATTGAAAAGATCTTTCGAGCTATTAGGTGTGCTGAGGAGGATAAAGTCAGCTTGGCCACCTACATGCTATAGGTATTATTATTTATTTGTATGTACTTGTGCTAAGTTTAGATTTTGTCTAGATTGGTGCTTATGGATGATGTTTTGAAGGAGAGAGCCGATGTGTGGTGGTCCTCTTTACTTCGCACCAGGTTCGAGGATGGTGTTGTTGATGTGTCATAGGATGAGTTCACAGGGTTCTTTCGGGCCAAGTTCATCCCAGAGCATATCCAGGACAAGATGGAGCAGTAATTCCTTACTCTTACTCAGGGCTCCATGACGGTGCTTGAATATAAGGCCAGGTTTGCAAAATTGTCTAAATATGCACCTCATATAGTTGTTGATGAGCGTAGGAAGGTGAAGACGTTCGTGATGGACCTTAGTCCATCACTAAGATCGAGGCTTGTGGTGTTTGACCATCGTACACTACATGAGGCTCTCAGTGCTGCGTGCAGGCAGGAAAGCGAGATGGAGCAGTATCTAGAGGACAAGAAGGCTTCGCAGAAGAGGTCTGTGCCACCGTTCCAGTGGCAGGACAGGAAGAAGGAGACGTATCAGTCACCGTAGCATCCAGTGACAGCTAGCAGTTAGTAGGCAGTTGCACCATGATCCCCTGGCATCAAGTCCAGTGATAAGAAGATGTGCCCTCACTACAGAGGAGCACATGGTGGTACTAAGTGCTGGAAGCTAGCGGGGAAATGTCTCAAGTGTGGCAGTAGAGAGCATCAGATCAGCGATTGTCCCAGACTGCAATACGACATTCAACATGGAGCGCCAGCGCCAGCAGCGGCAGTAGCAGCAGCGCCACCTACAGGAAGACCAGGAAGGCCTCGAGACCAAACTTGAGTGTTTGCTTTAACACGAGAGGATGCCGAGCAGGCGGAAAATGTCAAGAAAGGTACGATTCTTTTCATGGGTGTTCACGCTCGAGTTTTGTTTGGTATGGGTGCCACTCGTTCATTTCTGAGCAGTTCGCAAGGCATTTAGAAGTAGAGTCAGGAGTAGAGGCTGAAGAATTAGAGGTCCCTTTATCTGTGTACACACCAGCAGGAATGGTATCGACTCGGAAGTGTATTCCATCTTTACCGATGTTCATTGAAGACCAAGGCTTAGATGGGTGCTTCTTTTTGCTTAAGATGAAGGACTATGATGCAATTTTAGGTCTAGATTGGCTTGAGGAGCACTATGCTTTGGTAGATTGTCATGGAAAGAAGATTACTTTCCGTATTCCTGGTGAGGATGAATTTTCACATCCATTGCCAAGGAACTTAGTGGGAAGGTTTGTGATCTCCACCATGAAGGCAATGAGAATGGCAAACAAGGGGTGTGACGCTTTTCTTGCCAGCGTGGCATTAGTACCGAAGGCTGATCAATCACCAACCCTTGAGGAGATCGATGTTGTGCAGGAGTTTCCATATGTATTTCCTGATGATTTGTCTTGATTGCCATCGATTAGAGAGATAGATTTTACTATAGAGTTTCTTCCAGACATCTCTCCAATCTCAAAGGCTCCATATTGGATGGCACCTGTGGAATTGGCATAGCTGAGGAAGTAGTTACAGGATTTGCTGGACAAGGGATTTATTTGCCCTAGTGTGTCACCATGGGGCGCGCCTGTATTATTCGTGAAGAAGGAGGATGGTTTACTCAGGTTGTGCATCGATTATAGGAAGCTCAACCAGGTGACAGTGAACAACAGTTATCCCTTACCACAGATTGATGACTTATTTGATTAGATGTAAAATGCATCGGTATTTTCTAAGATTGATTTGTGGTCCGGCTATCATCAGTTGATGATTAGGAGTGAGGATGTGTCCAAGACAACCTTTAAGACTCGTTATGGACATTATGAGTTTTTTGTGCTTCCATTTGGTCTGACCAACGCCCCTGCAGCATTCATGGATCTCATGAACAGGGTGTTTAGACCTTATTTGAATAGCTTTTTTGTGGTGTTCATCGACGATGTGTTGGTTTATTCTACGGATGAGGCTACACACGGTGATCATTTGAGGGTTGTTCTGGGGGTTCTCTGAGAGCACAAGCTATATGCAAAGTTCAGAAAGTGTGATTTTTGGATGCGGGAGGTTCATTTCCTTAGGCATGTTATTTCAGCGTTGGAGTTGTAGTTGATCCGGC
Organism: Colocasia esculenta; assembly: GCA_014218235.1. Lineage (NCBI taxonomy): Eukaryota > Viridiplantae > Streptophyta > Magnoliopsida > Alismatales > Araceae > Colocasia > Colocasia esculenta. The sequence continues at coordinate 29,227,689 of CM024766.1, forward strand.
GAAGGTCCAGGCTGTATTAGATTGGGAGATTCAAGGACCCCATCGAAGATTCATAGTTTTCTTGGTTTAGCAGGCTATTACTGGTGATTCATTGAGGGTTTTGCATCTATCGCTGCACCTTTGACTAAGCTAACCAGGAAGGGTGTGAAGTTTGTCTGGTCATAGGATTGTGAGAGTAGTTTCCTGTTGCTGAAGGCGAAGCATACTTCTGCATCCATGTTGATTTTGCCGAGTGGTGTAGAAGGTTTTGCCATCTATTCGGATGCATCTCAGATAGGTCTTGGTTGTGTGTTGATGCAGCATGGTAGGATAGTGACGTATGTTTCTCTTCAGTTGAAGGAGCATGAGCGTAACTATCCGACTCATGATTTGGAGCTTGCGGTAGTGATTCATGCACTGAAGATTTAGAGACACTATCGTTATGGTGTTAGGTTTGAGGTGTTCATTGACCACAAGAGTCTGAGATATCTCTTTTCTCAGAAGGAGTTAGAACCTGCGACAGAGGAGATGGATTGAATTCCTCAAGGACTACGACTTCGAACTTCAGTATCATCCAAGGAAGGCGAATGTCGTGGCAAATGCTCTTAGCAGGAAGAGTTCTTTGCTCCAGCAGGATTGGAAGATATTGGAGGATGCTGCATATGCGATGACTGAGTTAGAGCCACAGTTATGTCAGGCTTTCGTGGCTCCATTCGGTCCACTGTTCAAGATGAGGTGATCGAGCAGCAAAAGGCCGACACTAGACTCCAGGAGTTGGTGGCTAAGGCGAGAATTGCTCGAGATGAGGATGGTGTTATTAAATTTCAGCACCGAGTTTGTGTCCCCGATGTCGTGGATGTTCGTGAGCTTGTTCTAGCAGAAGCACATAGGTTGAGATTCTCTATTCATCTAAGTAACACCAAGAAGTACCAGGAATTGAAGAGATCTTTCTGGTGGTCTGGCATGAAGAAGGATGTAGCGGATTTTGTATACATGTGTTTATTATGCCATTAAGTGAAGGCCGAGCGTCAGGGACCATCTGGTCTTATGCAAAAGATGGAGATTTCAATATGGAAGTGGGAAGCAATCACTATGGATTTTGTGACGGGTTTGCCAGATCCGTGAAGGGCAATGACTCGATTTGGGTGATTGTAGACTGTTTCTCTAAGACGGCTCATTTCTTGCTTATGAAGAAGAAGCAGTTAGTGTAGAGTTTGGCTAGGTTGTATGTTAGCAGCATTGTAAGGTTGCATGGCGTGCCGAAGTCGATTATTTCGGATCGAGACCCGAGGATTACTTTGAGGTCCTAGACGGGTCTTTAGGAGGCTTTAGGTTCCAACCTAAAGCTTAGTTTGGCATTGCATCCCCAGACAGATGGGCAATCGAGAGAACTCTCCAGACGCTCGAGGATATGTTGAGAGTGTGTGTGTTGGATTGGAAGAGTGATTGGGAGCGTCATTTGCCTCTTGTAGAGTTCGCATACAACAACAGTTTTCATGCGAGCATTGGTATGGCTCCATTTGAGGCTTTATATGGGTGGCCCTGTAGGTCTCCTTTATATTGGGAGGAGATAGGGGATAGGCAGTTGATAGGTCTAGAGTTAGTGCAAGAAACTTCAGATAAGATTCAGCTTATCAGGCAGAGGCTTGTTGCGGCGCAGGATAGGCAGAAGAGTTATGCCGACAACAGGAGGAAGGATTTGGAGTTCGAGGTTGGTGAACATGTTTTTCTAAAGGTTTTACCTACACGAGGCGTTGTCAGGTTTGGCAGGCATAGTAAGTTGAGTCCTAGATTCGTTGGTCTGTTTTAGATTCTTAGACAAATGGGTAGCGTGGCATATGAGCTAGCCTTACCCCGGCGCTAGCGAGTGTGCATCCTGTATTCCATGTATCCATGCTTAAAAGGTATGTGCGAGATTTGTCTCATGTGATTAGTCATGAGCTAGTGGAGATTCAACCAGACTTTTCGTATGTTGAGCAACCTGTAGCTATCCTTGATCGAAAGGTTCAGCACCTTAGGAACAAGAGTATTGTGCCCATAAAGTTGCTTTGGCCAATCTTCTATTAGGAGGAGGCTACATGGGAACTTGGGGATGCTATGATGAAGAAGTATCCCCATTTGTTTGTTTTGTTCTAACTTTAAGGATAATTTTATTTTAGTGGGAGAGGGTGTGAGGCCCTCGAACTTTGTTCTTTTATTTAGATTTTGTCATATGATGATTAGTTGTTTTTGTGTATATAGTTATATGCATATGTATATATACATATACATATGCATATATATATATATATGTATATATATATATATGTAAATGTTTAATTTGTACATATTATATTCAAATGATGTTGTACATATGTGTTTATTATGTACATGTTGTTTTATTTACATTGTACATATTGTATTTAAATAATATGATGTATAGAGTATGTAAATTATAAGGTGAATGAGCTTTCTTTGGAATGGTACAGATGGAATGGCTAGACGCCACTGGGTTGCTTGGTCCTCCATATAGAGGCCCATTGCTGAAGGGGGTTGGGTGTGCGTAATCTCAAACATGTGCAAATTGCATTGCTGGTGAAACTTATTTGGAACATCTACCATGGCTCCTCCCTCTGGGCAGTGTATGCTAGAAACTGCTTCATCCCAGGTAGAAAACATATGTGTAAGGTCATTCCGGGGTTCTCCTCCAAAAGGTGGGCTGCTGCTCAGAAAATTGTCCAAGACAACATGAGATGGGTTCATGGAAATGGTCAATCCATTGATATATTAACCGACATTTGGATGGGAGATAGACCTCTTGCTGATACTCTCCACACTTTTTATGAAGGGAATAGTGTGACTGTTTAGGAAGTTATTGATAATGTTCACCATCCTATCCAATCTCTTCTTCCTCCTTCTACTCTCCACGGGGTTTCTCTCAGCGAGGATACTGATAAATGTGCTTGGGGGCCTTCCCAAGATGGTCAGTTTTCTGTCAAATCTTCCTACAAGTTGGTTCGACATGTTGGTGTTCCAAGATCTCCACTCAAAAGAATCTGGCATAATCGCTTTTACAGAAGAGGTTCTATATTTTGTTGGAAGATCATCAACAGGGCTGTTTTTGTTGACAAAATGATTGTTGAATCTGGAATCAAAATGCCTTCTTGCTGCTCCTGTTGCACTTCACCAAAAATTGAAGATACGGACCATCTGTTCATTAATGGTGATCTTTCTATTTCCCTGTGGAACTGGTTCCTCGCACTTACTAGTTCTAAGGTCCATCTTCACAGTCACATTACGGTAAGAATATGAAGCTTCCTCACAGTTACAAATATAAATAATCCATTTGGCTTTGTCTCCTTGCATTGCCTTCTTATTATTCTTTGGGATATTTGGAAGGGAAGATGTGGCATTAGATTTGATTCTAAAAAGCTTTCTGTTGGGACTGTCATTAACAACATCAAAGCAATTGTTGACCACTCTCTTGCAAATCTGATTTTCAAAGTTGCTCCATTATATGAAGAATTACAGATCCTCAATTGGTATGGTTTCCATCTGAAAGCATCTAGTAAGCAATTAAAACTCATCTGGTGGATCCCTCCTATCATGAATTATTATTTGAGTGTTGATAGCACTAGCAAAGGAAATCCGGGTGACAGTTGTGGAGGAGGTTGCATCCGGGACAGACATGGAACTATTTTGGTGACCTTTGCTCATTTTTATGGCCATGGAAATAGTATGACCGCTGAAATCAGAGCTCTTGCAGATGGTCTTCGCCTTGCAGACTACCTAGGTTTTAGATTTCAATTGTTCACTCATATTCCATGGCGTTCGTTTATTCTTTTAAAGTGGGGAAGTGTCCTTCTTGGCATGCCTATAGATGGTGGCATACTACTGAGGTTCTGATTCAAAGGAAGAACTATTTGCTTCATCATGTCTACTGTGAATCTAATCAGGTGGCGAACTCCTTAGCAAACTATGGTGCTTCATCTAATGTTAATCGGGTGTTTTGGGGATCAGGTTGTGTCCCTCACATGTGTAAAGGTCCCATCCTTCTAGACAAAACAGGGCTATATCATATTAGACTCTTGTAAGGACCGGGGGGTCCTCTTGTATTATCTTCCTACAATTATTGTATATTTTCCGGCCCAGGTACTTTGCTAGTGGAGTGGGTCCATTCTCCCCCCCTGGCGGAGGGTGCACTATCCCAATGTTAGCACCTGAGGACCGATTTTAATAATAATGAAAAAAAATAATAAGGTGAATGCATGTTTATCCGTTTTCTGTGTTCTGGCCGAAATGCCAATTGACGTCAACATGTGTGGACGGTTATGGGGAGTCGATGTCCAGATCGATGGACGCCAATTCCCAGTAAATGGCAATAATATGGCCATTTATTTCCCAAAAATGTTGCGGTTTCAGATCTGGAAACGGCTGCATTTCCTTTGGTCCCGGTTTTGGAAACTACCTTACAACGGTAGGATTTCCACCTTAATGCGTAGCCCGACCCCCTTAGTTTATATAAACACCCAATTTTGGCTAGATGGTCTTTTGGCCTTTGAAAAAACATAGAACCTTCTGTGCAAAAACTTGTTTTTGGTGACTTCGATCTGGCGATTGGAGAGTTTCCTTGGCGATCTGCATCAACTAGGAGAGGTTATGGACTTTGGTGAGGCTTCTCCGACTCCAGTGTGCAACCTGCATCGACACAGAAACTAGTTTGGGAGGACATTTGGGTGCTTCTTGGCTTCACCGAGGAGAGCATCTTTGGAAAATTTAATCCCTTTGACAATTTTTCTGATGCAAGTAATTGAGGGATAGCATCCCTACTCATGTCCTCTAGGTCCTAGGATTTTATGGGATATTTTCTCATGTCCTAGAACCCCCATTCATCAAGATTTATGCATTCAGTATGCATTTCTGCAGATAGAAACTTAATGACCAGATTGTTGCTGTTAAGATCCTGAGTTAGCGGCAACAACGTGTGCTGTTAACCCCTGTTGGCGGCAAGCCCTTTGCCGCCAAGTTCTTCAGGATTTGCAGAATGGTTGTTTTGATCTATGTGTTGTGTTTTTCGGATTTTTGGGTATATGTGCATGCTGTGAAAGTCTTATTTGGTTAAGAACAATTATTAGGTCATATCATGAGGAAGTGTCGAATTTCTATAATTAATTTTATTTATAAAATTTCTGTATTAGGACTATGAGCATGATTGGACCATGATTAATCTATATAAATAGATCCGTTATGATTTAGGGTTTCATAATTTTCCATGTTCGTATTATGACTGTTTTCAGGATTTGAAACTATTAGGTAACACTATCTTACTGTGTACCATGTGTAATTGGCTTTGTCAATAAATATACCTGGAATCTATTTTAATTATTATAATTAGTTTATAGATCTAAAAAATCTGAAAAATTGAGCAACTGAAATGTTATCTGTTTAGAACCTGTGACAAAAATTAAATTTTATTTTCATGACAGTAGGTACTATTATTGATTTAATAAGGGAAAATGACCATATTGAGTATATTAAGTTTAATTATGTGTAATTCAGTGACTAGTAGCATGATTAGGATTGTGTTATGATTTGATTATCATGAGAACAATAGCATCATATTGTGGAAACTGAAACATGTGCAATTGTTATATAATGCATGTAAATGTGTTAAATGGTGCATGAGAATTATGTAAACAATGCGATAAAGTGGAATGTGAAAATTATGCCGATAGTGACAGTGCCTCCATAGAGGGCTGTAGAACCATACTGTAGTAAAGTCCTTATGGGAAGGTTCAATGTGTGTGATATCCTATGGGCATTAGGATGAAATCCTAGAGGTGGACAAGTACCACTGGTTAGGGAGGAGAGTACTTCTCCAAGTTCTGTGCAGTTAACTAAGATTCGTCACTGTATTGCCTAGGTGACGGGTATGTGTATGTGAATATGTGTGTCCTTCTAGTGGTGGTTTGGACTATATGTCACGGCAACTAAGTGTAAAAAGTGTAAATGTGTGAATGTGAACATATGAATTGTGCAATGTGAAATATGAGCATGTGATAGTGCAATATGAAAGTGTTAGCATGTGAAAATGTGATACGTGTGTAATTGTGATTTATTTACATTAAAACAGTAAGCTAAATGTGTAAATAATGTGATAATTGCATGTGAAAATGGGTAGATATCATGCTAGGTATGTTATTTACCTTGTACATTATTCCATGCTCTAATGGTGTAAAATTGTGAAGTAAATTAAGTATGATTTGAACCTTTGGATCATGTTGGATATAATGTGTAGAAAACATGCTATAGGTTTTCATATTTAGTTGTTAAGTAACATGAACCATGTACCATGATTATTTCTAAATGTTTAAAAAGGCTAGCATCTGTATATAATATGTGTAAGGTTATATCCTTAGATTGCTTGCTGGGTCTTCTTAGAACAGGTGTGACAGGTACCTCCATTCATGAGGAGGACATTGAGAGGTGAGACTCTGAGCGCGAGGAGTAGCTACACTCTGTTGGACTTTACTTCACTGTGCTTTTCTTTCACTAGTATGTAAACAATGGAATTATGTAATTCATTTGGACAATGTACTTTACTTGGAATTGTAATTAATGTGGACACTGGTATTTTCTTTACTTGCTATACAGACTGTGGATATGATGATGATGATGGAATAAGATTAGTCCTTTTATTTCTGCTGTAATCTTTTATTATTCATGTACATATCATCCTATTGTTTAGTATTGGGTAAGTGTCCCATAGTGATGGCGTTCTTTGTACCGACATGGATTTGTATAATCGCACCGGTATAAGGAGGGTCGTTATAGAGATTGTTTCTTCTAGTTTCATCTGAAACAACTCATATTCGGAGACTAGAATGTTTTCCTTGGTTTCTTTTACTTCCAAGGTGCCTCCATAAATCAATTTAAGGTTGTCCTACATACCTTTAGTAGAGCTGCACATGGAGACATGTGAGTATTCATTAGGATGAATTGCACACTGCATAATATTCATAGAACTTAATTAGTCTTAGATTTCTTAATCTGATCCTCTGTCCACTACTCTTCGTCCTCTGGTAAAACGTATGGACCGTTGCTTACAACTTTCTAGACCTTATAGTCCTGAGCTCTGAGAAAGACATGCATCTGGTTCTTCCAATAAATATGGTGGACGGTTGATCGAGTGGCCTTCAGTGATATATCCTTTGTCGGCCATTGCACACAAGGATCTCTCTTTCAGAAAAAGAGAACCTGCTCTGATACCAATTAAAGTGAACGTGTGCAATGTACAACCATGGGGGAGGGGTGAACTTGTTGACTACCAAATTAAAACTTAATCTAATTTGATATGACAAACAAAACTATCGCACCACACTCATTACCACAAACTAACCACGTACATAGAAGAGGTAGAGGAAAAGGAGCAAACCATACAGTACTTAATTATTTAGGTGGTTTAGTCACACAAGGATTGTGCACCTACGTCCACCCCTCACAGATGTGAGGTGGCAACACACTACTCTGAACGTGGCCAGAGATACATAGTACAACCTCTCCACACACACAGAAACATGCACACACATTTCAACAGCAACAAGGTCTTGCTGTAAAAAACTCACACACACACCTGCTCGTAAACCACAAGCACAAACTTTCACACACACAGAAGTAAGTGTTGTGAGGTTTTTCTCAATGCAAGGAACAAGAAATAATAAAGAGAAAATAGAGTTTCAGAATTCTCCTATCTGCGATGTTGAGAAACCTTTAAAGCAGAAGACAAGCAATTGCTCTAGCTTCCTTGGACGATGCACTTTTGGATGCAGATCACACTGGTCATCCAAATGCTTTAACTTGTATCAAAAAGGATGGAGAAGAGAAACCATGAAGAAGTTCTGGTTCGCCTATGCTTCTCTGACCTTGCTTCGTATAGAACCCTATTCGTCCAAGGATGTGAATATATACTTCTCAAAAGGATAAAGTTCTACTTTGAGACCCACGACCAAAAGACTTCTACTTGGCCATAGATTAAATGATAACCTCGTGTAGAATCCAAGTTAAGAAAGAGTCCTTTCCAAGATGAAAACTAGGACTTCAGAATCGATCATCCAATTTCAACCTTGCTTCGACCTGGACTTTGGCTAGCACATCAACTGAATGTTCGGACATCCGATTCTAGAATTTTAGTCAACTGACTTTGGGTTTAGGTTCAACCGATGCTTCGGATAGAATAGTTATAAGGTGAACATCTGAAATACCAACACTTCGACTGGATAAGTGTAAATCGTGACATCCGAAGTCAAGATGCTTCAAATGGAAGAAATACAACATGAAAATACAAAGTGATTCTGCTTCAAATGATAGATCGATTGGCCAATTTTTTCAAGTCGATCCTCTGATCTTTTTACTGTCCAAGTGCCAAAGGTTCTAGCTAGGTCAGTCGACCGAACATACCAAATCAGTCGTCCGACTTCTACTTGCTTGGTCAACAATCGATCATCCAAGGATTCCCTTAGTCCATAATCGATTTGACATTGATTACCTTTGATCCACAATCGATCTGACATCAATTCCATCAGAATATCGATCATCCGGTTTCTAAGGGTCAGTCGGCCGACCTACTGCACTGCCAAATGGTATTGGTTGGGTCAGTCATTCAATTATCCTATTTTGGTTGACTGATTCCCTACATTAGTGCAAAAATCATGTCAGTTCGGATTCTGACACTTGAAATAACTGAACAATCACCTTGGCCTTTTGTGTATGAGCTCTAACCATCAGAAACCCTTGTAGAATTCATTAGCAAATGAAATTAACCAAGGTAAATTGATTATGAGTACCTTACACAAATTTACATAAAATCCACAAAATTCTCAATTTAAAATACTTCATCATAAATTAATTTTGTCAACTTCAAAACATCAACACATGGAGACAACAATTATGTGAAGACTTAAAAGTCAAAAATAGTTAGATCATGGAACTTGAAAATAATCTAAATAAACTAAAAAATGAAGAACATGAATAGACAAAAATATGTAACGACCCGAGAACCCGACCCTCGGCCCACGCCGAGGACCCGATTTCGCGGTTGCCGCCCACGGATCAGGGGGACCCGGAAGGGATACAACACGCATCTGACAGGATATGTAACGGAAGTAAACGTCAACTGCTGAGCTAGAAGCATACAAGCGGAACAGTCAAAGCGAGACCGCTGCATACCGCTCTAAGTACAGTCCCAATGCACACACACTAGTACAAGTAAGGAAAAGGGGAGAGACAAGTCCCTTAGGGGCATACCCCGAGGGTGATGTACACTGAGAGAGGGAACCATTGCTAGCTACGGGGACCAAGACTACCGCCCCGTCTCCTCCGCCCGACACGCGCCCTGCTGCTGCTGGGAAGACTCACCTCGAAAACATAGGGATGAGCTTCACAACAGAAGCTCAGTAGGGACTACCATTCTCCTACTGGCTCTAAACAGGCAGAGGAACATATACAACTATTAATAAAGGAAAGACGGCAGTTTATATCTTTCTACCTACAAAAGGAAGTGCGGAAGCGAACCTAAAGCTAACACGGTACGGAAAGTACTCTCGGTCGGAAACTCCGTACGACTGTCCATCGTGACCACCACACGGCTAGTAAAACACAGACGGAGGGAACTCCGCCTGGACAAGGAACACTAGCTATGGGAACAACACCACTAGTCAGACGGTCAGGTGCGTCCACAGACGTCTTATCCTCGACCTAGGTCCTAGCCTCGCATCGTCAGAGCGAGGTAGGACACAAGTACACACACAGTAACCGCCGTAGTCTGGCCGGACTACGGTCCACGCCTAACCTCCCCGAGCGGTTCCGGGGCCGCAAGGAGCGAGGCAGTGAGAAAAGGACTAGCTGGCCCGGCGGGTAGAACTCCAAACTGTCCTCGACGTCCAGACCACCACGAGAGCTCTGCAAGCGACTCACACGCCACTGTCCTAACCACGTTTTCCCCTCAGCTCCAGAGTCCGCCTAACGGCTGCCAACTCGAGCACACTCGTAGCCCGGAGTACTCCTCAACAGGCTCCCGAGGACGGGGGTCCCACGTAACGGTAACAACCTCTCGCACGGGACAAGCCCTCAAGTGCCGCGCACCAGGCGAACGACTAGTGTGAGACCGTACTAGGGAACTAGCACAGGTGCCACGGTACAGTAAAGCGAAAACGGAAGCGGCGGAAGCACAACCTGCCTCTGGACTGAGAAGGCAACATAGGGCCTGTCGCCTTCTAAATGCGACATAGGCCCTGTCGCATTCTGAATGCGACATAGGCCCTGTCGCAACCCTGGTTGCGACACACAGGGTGTCGCCTTACCAGTCAGGTAGCGACATGGCCTATGTCGGCTTCAGGCTAGACGGGGGTTCCGGGAACTCTCTCTCCGGGAACCTCCCCGAAACGGGAGAAACACTACACACGGGGGAGGGGAACATGCTTATCATGCTAGAAAGCCATTAAACACACAAACCACTCTCGAACACCCCAAGAACATGGATTCTACGCTCGGAGGAAAACCTCACTCACACGAGCATGGAGTTCTCACACTCCAAACCCCAAACCACACAGAAAACTACGTCACGAAGGGGAAGGGGAGCATGCTTAGGGCGAGAAGATCGGGCATCCCTACCTCCACACGAAGAATGCACCCGTTAGGGCCTTCTCGTAGGTTTGGCCGTCTCCTCCTCGCACCGCACGGCACGAACACGACCCCTACACGAACGGAGCGTCACCCTCCTCAACACGGCCACCTCAGCACGGGGGAGGCACCCCAAAACCGCCGGAAAACTCCGAGAGGGCGAGAGGAAGAGAGGGGGAAAGGAGAGGCGCGAAAGAGGGGGAAGGGCTCGGGCGCCCGGGCTTTAAGCCCGCGGTGCCTGAGAACGTGACATACCCCCATGTCGCCATCCTTCAAACCAGAAGGCGACAGTGGGTATGTCATCTTCAAGAAGGTGACATACCCCCTGTCGCAACCCACTGACAGCGGTCAAATCTCGGAATTCGAAAACGTGAAGGCGACAGCCATCTTGCCGCGTTCACCTGACACCGCCAGAGCCGTACTAACACAAAGGATGCCTGTCACGTCTGTCAGACGGCGTCTGGGGCGACGCGATGGGAAGGCGACATACCCCATGTCTCCATCCATCAAACCAGAAGGCGACAGTGGTTATGTCGCCTTCAAGAAGGCGGCATACCCCCTGTCGCAATCCCAACAGAATCAGACATTGACGCGATCGGAACCACGTCGCGATAGTCGCCCTGCTGCGACCCAGAGGACGGGGCAAAGGGCCCAAGGGGGCCGGGGTGTTACAACCCTCCCTCCTTAAGACATTTCGTCCTCGAAATGAAAACAACTCGGTCTCAACCCGGAAGATGACAAAAGGGGAGATCACCACATACCGATCAATCAAACAAGTAAGGAAACTGCTCCTGCATCTCATCCTCACGCTCCCAGGTGGCCTCGCCACCGACACGGTTCTGCCAAACGACCTTAACCAGTGGAATCTGCTTCCTGCGCAACTGCTGAACTCTGCGGTCGACAACACTAACTGGGTACTTTGGCACTGACAAATCTGGCGCTACCTCTAGCTGCGAGTAGTCCAACACGTGCGAAGAGTCTGCAACGTACCTCCTGAGCTGCGAAATGTGGAAAACGCTGTGCACACCTGCTAGCTCTGCAGGAAGACTCAGCCTGTACGCCACCTCGTCGACCCTCTCAGAAATGGGGAAGGGCCCAATATATCTGGGACTGAGCTTTCCCCTCTTACCAAACCTCATGACCCCTTTGGTCGGCGAGACCGCAGGAAGACCAGGTCACCGACGCTGAACTCTAGCGGTCTCCTGCGGACATCCGCATAACTCTTCTGCCTGCTCTGTGCTGCCCGAAGCTTCTGCTGATCAGACTGACTGTCTCTGCACACTGCTGCACTAACTCTGGCCCCAAAAGCTGCCTCTCACCAACCTCGAACCAGTGAAGCGGAGTCCTGCACGGGCGACCGTACAAGGCCTCGTATGGTGCCATTCCGATGCTCGAGTGATAACTGTTGTTATACGCGAACTCTACCATCGGAAGGTGAGACTCCCAAGTGCCGCTCCAGTCTAAAAAGCACGCTCTCAGAATATCCTCCAGTGTCCGAATGGTCCGCTCTGACTGACCATTTGTCTGCGGGTGGTACGCTGTGCTGAACCTCAACTCTGTACCCAGTGCTCTCTGAAGACTGCGCCAAAACCCTGACGTGAACCTCGGATCTCTGTCTGAAACAACTGAAACTGGGATCCCGTGCAACGAAACAACTCTGTCCATGTACAGCCTGGCTAACCTGTCCACTGACCACGACATTCTGATCGGAAGGAAGTGCGCTGCCTTGGTCAAATGGTCCACGATCACCCAAATACCATCATGCCTCTGCGGGGTGCGGGGTAAGCCAACCACGAAGTCCATGGTGATGTCGTCCCACTTCCACTCAGGAATGGGCAACGGCTGCAGCTCACCACCAAGACGCTGGTGCTCAACCTTCACCTGTTGACAAGTAAGGCACCGAGCGACGAACTCCGCCACACCCCTTCATCCCTGGCCACCAGAATGACCTCCTCAAGCAATGGTACATCTTGGTGGAGCCGGGATGAACGGCATACCTCGACCTGTGAGCCTCTGACAACACACTGCCTGACTACGTCCTCTGGAACGTACAATGACCTCTAAACTGACCTCACTGTCTTCGCTGAGCTCAACGCCGGCATCCGCAAAATGTCTGCTAACTCTGCATCTGCTCGCTGCGCCTGCAACACCTGCCTGAACAGTGACGGCCGAACTGACAAACTGGAAGCCACGGCACGATCTCTGGTACTCGACGGAACAAACAACCCCTGAGACAGCTCCTCAAACAGTCTCCACTCTCTGACCATCAGCGAACTCAAGCGCACGCGCCTACTCAGCGCATCGGCTACGACGTTAGCCCTTCCTAGATGATAGGAAAGGGTTAGGTCGTAGTCCTTCAAATACTCCATCCACCTGCGCTGCCTTGAGTTCAGATCCCTCTGGGTGAAGATGTACTGCAAACTCTGGTGATCGGTGAAGATCTGAAAAGCCTCGCCAGCCAGGTAGTGCCTCCACAACTTGAGAGTGTATACCACTGCTGCTAGCTCCAAGTCGTGGGTGGGATAGTTCTCCTCATGCTTCTTGAGCTGCCGAGAAGCATAGGCAACGACCCCACCATGCTGCATCAGCACGGCACCCAAACCTGACCTCGACGCATCGGTGTAAACCACGAACCCACCGGTGCCCGACGGCAAGACCAACACTGGTGCCGAAGTCAACCTCGTCCTCAGCTCTACGAAACTCTGCTCACAGTCCTCTGACCAAACAAAACTGGTGTCCTGGTCAAGCGAGTCAATGGTGTTGCAATCTTGGCGAAATCCTGAATGAACCTCGGTAGTAACCTGCCAAACCAAAAAATGCGGACCTCTGCAATGATGTGGGCTGCTCCCCGACAACACTGCCTCAACCTTGGCCGGATCCACCGCCACACTAGAACCGGAGATCACGTGCCCGAGGAAGTGCACCTCGCTCAGCCAAAATTCACACTTGTCGAACTTGGCGTAAAGACGGTGACTCCGCAGGGTCTCTAGCACGATCCTCAAGGTGCTCCTCGTGCTCCTCTTCAGAAGCCGAGTAGACCAGAATATCATCAACAAAAACAACAACAAAGCGGTCTAGGTACTCACTGAATACCCTATGCATCAGATCCATGAATGCTGCAGGTGCGTTCGTCAGCCCAAACGGCATCACGAAAAACTCAAAGTGACCGTACCTGGAACGGAAAGCGGTTAAACCAACATCCGACTCTCTGATCTGTAGCTGGTAGTAGCCGGATCTCAAGTCAATCTTCGAGAAAACTCGGGCCGATTGCAACTGATCAAATAAATCATCAATTCTCGGCAACGGGTACCTGTTCTTCATAGTGACCTGGTTCAACTGCCGATAATCGATGCACAAATGAAGACTACCATCCTTCTTCCTCATGAACAAAACAAGCGTGCCCCACGGCGAACGGCTCGGACGAATGAAGCCCAACTCAAGCAACTCTTGCAGCTGGCACTTCAACTCAACAGCTCCGCCGGGGCCATATGGTAAGGTGCCTTGGACAAAGGCATCGTACCAGGAAAAAGCTCGATGGAGAACTCAACCTCTCGCTCAGGCGGCAAACCAGGTAGATCCTCCGGAAACACGTCAGAAAACTCAGAAAACAACTGGCACATCAAAAACTGAAGACTCGCTAGGCTCCAAGGAACAAACTAAAGCAAGGTAAGCAACGCAGCCATCACGGATCAAACGACGAGCCTTACAGAAAGAAATGAACGGCCGACGGGTAGACCGGATACCTCGAAAGTAGAGAACAGGTGCTCCAGGTATCGAACCGAACGGTCTTTTCTTGACAATCAACCATGGCTGAGTGAGCCTCAACCAGTCCATGCCCAGGATGACGTTGAAGTCACAAAGCTGCAGCGCGTACAACCTAGCCGGCAATGGTGACCCTCAACCTTGACTGTCACACCCTCCAGGTAACCGAAGGAACGCATGCAGTCACCGGACGGGAGATCGACCAATACATCACACTGCCTCTCGGGTGTGTGACAAGCAAGAGACTCGTAAAACTCCTCGGAAGCAAAACACAAGGAAGCACCAGGATCAACCAAAACACGAGCAGATCTGCCAAGGATAGGTAGAGTACCTATCACTAGGTTCGATGCCTCTGCCTGCTCCCGGGTGAGCGCCATCACACGACCACGACCAGTCCACGCTGCGGCGCCTGCTGTGGCAGCTGCTGGTGCTGAGGAAACTGCTGCTGCTACTGCTGCTGGTACGACTGGTACTGCTGCGGCTGCTGGACCTGCTTCTGGTACTGCCCTCTCTGCTGCTGACGTGGTGCCTGCTGCTGGGGAGGGCACTGGTACTGAGGTGGCTGCTGCGCGTACTGCACTGGCTGCTGCTGCTGCAGAGCTTGCCCCCTAGGGCAATCCCTCCTAAAGTGGCCTGGCAAGCCCAAGTGTAGCACACTGGCTCCTGACTGCCCTGCTCAGCACCCTGCTGTACTGACTGCTCTGCAAACCTGGACTGACGCCTTTGCTGATGGCTCCGTCCACCCGCGAGTAGAACTTCCTGAACTGCGAGGAATTCCAGAGCTACCGGAACTACCCGAGCCTGAGGAAGTGGAAGTTGCACTACCGCGGCTGCCTGCTGGGTGCTAGTACGGTGAGGACCTAGAAGAGGCTCCTCCCTGCTGCTGCTTATGCTGAGGCTGCCAACCTCCCTATCCAAGGCGGTGGCCTTCGCCACGGCCTCTCCCAAGGTGGTACACATGTGTCCCATCACACCCCACCTCAGGTCTGGACTCAGCCCTGCTATAAACCTCTCTGCACAAGCCTGGTCACTGCCTGCTACATGAGGCACATGCCTCAACAACCGAACAAACCTCTGGTGGTACTGAGAAACTGTGAGGTCGCCCTACACCAACTAGTGAAACTGGTCCCATCTCTCACGTCAAGCGTAGTCGGGGAAGCACTCACGTGGAAGACCTCTGAAAACTGCTGCCAAGAGATCTGGTCCAACTGCTGCCCCTAGAAGAGAGTCTGCCACTGAACTCTCCACCACTCATGGGCTGCTCCCTTGAGCTGGTATACTGCCAAACGAACCTGGTCCTCCTCAGCACACTCCATAGTCTCGAAGATGCACTCTAACTCATGGGTCCAGCTCTCTGCCTTATCTGGATCATACTCACCGTGGAACATCGGTGGGCAAAGACGCAAGAACCACTCGAGGAGAGCGGTCCTCGCCTCCGACACCGCTGCCTCCGCTGACCAGACCGAGTACTCCCAGTACCTGACCGCTGTTGGCGGACTGGCTGTTCCACCTCTGGCTCCACCTCCTGCTGCTCTGGTACGGCTGGGGGAGGTACTAGAAACTGACCACCTACTGCTGCCTGCCCGGGCTGCCATGCTCCCTGGTACATAGCTCTGAAGAACTGCTCGGCCATGGGAAACCAGTCTGCATACTGCTGAGGCTGAGGGTGGTACTCCTGTTGTTGCTGCCCACCTGCTGCCTCTGCTGCTGCTGCCTGTGCACCCTGAGGCTGTGCCACTGACTCCTCCACGGACACCTCCTCCTGAACTTGCCCCTGAGCAGGCATGTCGGACTCATTCGGCTGCTCAACTAGCTGCCTAGCCTGACTGCGCCTACGCGGAGCCTTGACCTACACGGCAACACAACTGACAAGGGTTACAAATACCTCTCGGGCATGTAGCAGTGTACTTGTACTATTGTTGGAACTTACTGTTGCAGTTTAGATCCACTACAAGTCCTGTCAGACCAAGCTCTGATACCAATTGTAACGACCCGAGAACCCGACCCTCGGCCCATGCCGAGGACCGATTTTTGCGATCGCCGCCCGCGGATCAGGGGGACCCGGAAGGGCTATAACACGCGTCTGATAGGATATATAATGGAAGTAAACGTCAACTGCTGAGCTAGAAGCGTACAAGCGGAACAGTCAAAGCGAGACCGCTGCGTACCGCTCTAAGTACAGTCCAACGCACACACACTAGTACAAGTAAGGAAAAGGGGAGAGACAAGTCCCTTAGGGGCATACCCCGAGGGTGATGTACACTGAGAGGGGGAACCACTGCTAGCTACGGGGACCAAGACTACCGCCCCGTCTCCTCCGCGCG
The DNA here is from genome assembly GCA_014218235.1 of Colocasia esculenta. Classification (NCBI taxonomy): domain Eukaryota; kingdom Viridiplantae; phylum Streptophyta; class Magnoliopsida; order Alismatales; family Araceae; genus Colocasia; species Colocasia esculenta. The sequence goes on from CM024766.1 coordinate 29,244,410, forward strand.
ACGCGCGCCCTGCCGCTGCTGGGAAGAATCACCTGGAAAACAGAGGGATGAGCTTCACAACAGAAGCTCAGTAGGGACTACCATTCTCCTACTGGCTCTAAACAGGCAAAGGAACATATACAACTATAATAAAGGAAAGACGGCAGTTTATATCTTTCTACCTACAAAAGGAAGTGCGGAAGCGAAGCTAAAGCTAACACGGTACGGAAAGTACTCTCGGTCGGAAACTCCGTACGACTGTCCGTCGTGACCACCACACGGTTAGTAAAACACAGACAGAGGGAACTCCGCCCGACCCTCGGCCCACGCCGAGGACCTGATTTTCGCGGTCGCCGCCCACGGATCAGGGGGACCCGGAAGGGCTATAACACGCGTCTGATAGGATATGTAACGGAAGTAAACGTCAACTGCTAAGCTAGAAGCGTACAAGCGGAAACAGGAAAGTAAAGCGAGATCGCTGCGTACCGCTCTAAGTACAGTCCCAACGCACGCACACTAGTACAAGTAAGGAAAAGGGGAGAGACAAGTCCCTTAGGGGCATACCCCGAGGGTGATGTACACTGAGAGGGGGAACCACTGCTAGCTACGGGGACCAAGACTACCGCCCGTCTCCTCCGCCAGACGCGCGCCCTGCCACTGCTGGGAAGAATCACCTCGAAAACAAGGGATGAGCTTCACAATAGAAGCTCAGTAAGGACTACCATTCTCCTATTGGCTCTAAACATGCAGAGGAACATATACAACTATTAATAAAAGAAAGACGGCAGTTTATATCTTTCTACCTACAAAAGGAAGTGCGGAAGCGAAGCTAAAGCTAACACGGTACGAAAAGTACTCTCGGTCGGAAACTCCGTACGACTGTCCGTCGTGACCACCACACGGCTAGTAAAACACAAATGGAGGGAACTCTGCCTGGACAAGGAACACTAGCTACGGGAACAACACCACTAGTCAGACGGTCAGGTGCGTCCACAGACGTCTTATCCTCGACCTAGGTCCTGGCCCTCGCGTCTCGTCAGAGCGAGGTAGGACACAAGTACAACAACAGTAACTGCCGTAGTCTGACTGGACTACGGTCCCACGCCTGACCTCCCCGAGCGGTTCCGGGGCCGCAAGGAGCGAGGCAGTGAGAAATAGGACTAGCTGGCCTACGCTGGGTAGAACTCCAAACTGTCCTCGGCATCCCAGACCAACCACGAAAGCTCTGCAAGCGACTCACACGCCACTGTCCTAACCACCATTTTCCCCTCAGCTCCAGAGTCCGCCTAACAGGCTGCCAACTCGAGCACACTCGTAGCCCGAAGTACTCCCTCAACAGGCTCCCGAGGACGGGGGTCCCAGGTAACGGTAACAACCTCTCACACGGGACAAGCCCTCAAGTGCCGCACACTGGGAGAACGACTAGTGTGAGACCGTACTAGGGAACTAGCACAGGTGCCACGGTACAGTAAAGCGAAAACGGAAGCGGCGGAAGCACAACTTGCCTTTGGACTGAGAAGGCGACATAGGGCCTGTCACCTTCTAAATGCGACATAGGCCCTGTCGCATTCTGAATGCGACATAGGCCCTGTCGCAACCCTGGTTGTGACACACAAGGTGTCGCCTTACCAGTTAGGTAGCGACATGGCCTATGTCGCCTTCAGGCCAGACGGGGGTTCCGGGAACTCTCTCTCCGGGAACCTCCCCGAAACGGGAGAAACACTACACACGGGGGAGGGGAGCATGCTTATCATGCTCGAAATCCATTAAACACACAAACCACCCTCGAACACCCCAAGAACATGGATTCTACGCTCGGAGGAAAACCTCACTCACACGAGCATGGAGTTCTCACACTCCCAACCCCAAATCACACAGAAAACTACGTCACGAAGGGGAAGGGGAGCATGCTTAGGGAAAGAAGATCGGGCGTCCCTACCTCCACACGAAGAACGCACCCGTTAGGGCCTTCTCGTAGGTTTGGCCGTCTCCTCCTCGCACCGCACGACACGAACACGACCCCTGCACGAACGAAGCGTGACCCTCCTCAGCACGGCCGCTTCAGCACGGGGGAGGCACCCCAAAACCGGCGGAAAACTCCGAGAGGGCGAGAGGAGAAGAGAGGGGGAAAGGAGAGGCGCGAAAGAGGGGGAAGGGCTCGGGTGCCATGGCTTTAAGCCCGCGGTGCCTGAGAACGCGACATACCCCCATGTCACCATCCTTCAAACCAGAAGGCGACAGTGGGTATGTCGTCTTCAAGAAGGCGACATACCCCCTGTCGCAACCCATTGACAGCGGTCAAATCTCGGAATTCAAAAAAGTGAAGGCGACAGCCATCTTGTCGCGTTCACCCGACACCGCCAGAGCCGTACTGACACAAAGGACACCTGTCACGTCTGTCAGACGACTTCTGGGGCGACGCGATGGGAAGGCGACATAGGCCATGTCGTCTTCAAGAAGGCGACATACCCCATGTCTCCATCCATCAAACCAGAAGGCGACAGTGGTTATGTCGCCTTCAAGAAGGCGACATACCCCCTGTCGCAATCCCAAACAGAACTAGACATTGACGCGATCGGAACCACGTCGCGACAGTCACCCTGCCGCGACCCAGAGGACGGGGCCAAGGGCCCAAGGGGGCCGAGGTGTTACAAAATAACTAACAACAAATCATCCATAGTATTTAGACTGAAAGGTGCTAGAATAGGAAAGAAGAAGTAAGGAGTAGGATATAAACCACTAATAAATATAGTGATATTTATCCTGAACAGTATCCAACTCCCAACTTTCTAAAAGAAAGCTTAACTGGAAAATACATAAAAGTAAATCAACATCACTATAAACAGAAAATGAACAATGTAAGAACACAACCAAAGAATGCAAATAATCTATATTGCTCTCATTATAACCAATTAGGAACACCATTAGCACTTGCATCACTAGACATCTGCAATGGATTCTAAAAACTAACCTTCAACGACCCAAGAAAATTTGGATACCAAAGGTCTCAACTTAATTTTGTTTGCAAGGGCTCCTGAAAGCATTCAAATGGTACTTAGATAGTGGATGCTCAAGGCATATGATAGCTGATAGAAAGCTATTTACAAGTTTCAGAAGTGAAATTGGTCAAGTTACATATGGTGACAAAAGAAAAGGAAAAGTCATTGGGTATGGAACAAAAGAAATAAAGACTAAAGATTTAATAGAAGATGTATTATGTGTTGAAGGACTCAAGTATAACCTCATCAACATCAGTCAACTATGTGACAAAGGTCACTTAGTCAAGTTTCAAAATGATAAGTGTATAATTCTAAAAGATAAGAAAGTAGTTTTCATATAATGAAGAATCTATATAGACTTCAACTAATAGAACTGAAAGAAGTCAATCTATGTCATGCAACTACCAAAAACCATGAGACTGATTTGTGGCATAGAAGACTAGGACATGAAAGCACTTTCGTAATAAAAATAATAATAAACATGGTCTTCCAAAGCTCAAATTGAAAAAATCTGGAATCTATATAGCTTGTGCAAAAGGGAAGAAAACTAAGACAGCCTTTCAGTCCAACACTATAGTAACAACTTCAAAACCATTAGAACTCATCCACATGTATTTATTTGGACCAATAAGAACTGCAAGTTTTGGAGGAAAGGTCAAAGAAGGGATCTTGAATGCCCAATTATATATGTTAATCATATTATTTTTGGTTCTATAAATGAATCATTTTGTAAATTATCTAAAATAGTCATGCAAAGTGAGTTTGAAATGAGCATGATGGGTGAGCTTTATTATTTTCTTAGTTTGTAAATCAAACAGACCAAGGAAGGTACACATATTTGTCAAACCAAGTACATTCCATATCTACTTTCAAAATATGGTGTTGACAAAGTGTAAGCCATTAGGAATTCCTATGAGCTCAAGCATAAAGTTACATAGTGATCCCATTTGCGAGAAAGTAGATCAAAAGATCTATAAAGGCATGATTGGGCCATTATCTTATCTCACTACTAGTAGACAGATATACTCTTCATTGTATGTTTGCATGCCAGGTTTCAAGTTGATCCTAAAGAATCTAATATAAATATTGTTAAGAGAACTTTTAGATATCTTATTAATACAAGTAAATTGGGTTTATGGTATCCTAGATGTTCTACGTAAGACCCGGCCCTCTTGGGCCCTTGGCCCCATCCTCGAGTCGTGACGGGCACCCTGGTCGTGACATGGTCATGCCAGTGAGACCCGCCACGATAGGCTTTATGTTGGCCGCCCCCGGCCATCACGTTCTTGTCACGACGGAGGAAGCCATCGTGTTCTGGTCTCGGCGTCTGGATGCGTCGCCACTGCTTTTCTGACCGATCTCACCATTGTCCCATCTGTCAGAACAGTCTTGTCAGTTGTCAGGAGCATACAACATTGACGCGACCTGGCCAACCGTCGCGTTTGCTTCCCAGTCTTCGAGGCTAACCGCTTTTGGGGTTGCGCCGTGGGTGGGCATCACGACATGGGCTTTTCTGCGCTGGGTCGCCCCGTTGCATCTTGGGGGCCGTTGGTTTAAAATTGAAGCCGTGCCTCATTCTCCCCCTCTCGCCCTCTCAATTCCCCCTTCTTTCCCGTTGGAGCTCCCTTGCGGTTTCTCACCCGTTCTTCATGCTCGTGGTGCTCGTGCTTGAGTGAGGTTTCCATTGAGCGTAGATTCTCATAAATCCATGTTTGTGTGGTTTTAATGGTGCTTTGGGTGATTTACAGCTTTCAATACATGTTGAACATGCTCCCCTCCCCCTATGGAATGCTTGTACTATGTTTTTGGGGTGGTTCCAGGGAGGGCTGTTTCGGAACCCCCCTCGGCTAAAGACGCGACCGCTATAGAGGTTGTGATATTGTCGCAACGGCCCAGCCGATCGTAATGCTCTTAGGCGTCGCGACATGGTCGCCTCGACTTGGGCCGCTGCGACAATGTCACGATGGGGTAGGGCGTCGCGATGAGGTCGCGTTGGCCCGATGTGTTGTCACTACAACCGCGAGACAGTTATGGTCTTGCGAAGTCCCGTGTTTTGTGGAGTCTTCACTGTTTCTGCTTTTACTATACCAGTGGCACCTGTGCTAGTTCCCTAGTACCATCCGACACTAGTCATCGCCCAGTGCTCGGCACTTGAGGACTTTTCACGTAGAGAGGTTGTTACCGTTGCTTAGGACCCCCGTCCTCGGGAGTTTGTTGAGGGAGTACTCTGGGCTACGAGCGTGCTCGAATTGGCAGCTGAGTAGGCGGACTCTGGAGCAGAGGGGAAAATGGTGGTTAGGACTACAACATTGAGTCGGTTACAGAGCTCTCGTAGTTGGACTAGGAAACCGAGGTCGGTTTTGGGAGTTCTTCCCGGCACAGTCCAGCTAGTCCTTTTCTCACTACCTCGCTCTTTGTGGCCTCGAAACCACCTAGACAGGCCAGGCATGGGACCGTAGTCTGTCCAAACTACAATGATTACTGTTGTGTACTTTGTGTCCTACCTCACTCTAATGAGACGTGAGGGTTAGGACCTGGGTCGAGGATAAGACGTCAGTGGATGCACTTGGTTGGTTGACTAGTGGTGGTGTTTTCCGTAGCTAGTGTTCCTTGTCCTGGCGGAGTTCCCTCTGTTTGTGTTTGCTAGCTATGTGTTGGTCACGACGAACAGTAGTATGGAGTTTCCGACCGTGTTGTACTTCCGTACCGCGCTAGTTGTGGCTTTGCTTCCGCACTTTCGTTTATAGGTAGAAAATATAACTATTGTTATTTAATTGATATATAATCTTTTGCCTGTTAGAGCCAGTAGGAGATTGGTAGTCCCTACTAAGCTTCTGTTGTGAAGCTCATCCCTCCTTTTTCCCAGATGAGACTTCTTAGTAGTGGCAGGACGTGCGTCGGGCAGGAGACGGGGTGGTTGCCAGGGTCCCCATAGCTAGCAGTTGTTCCCCCTCTCAATGTACGTCACCCTCAGGGTATGCCCCTATGGCATTTCTTATTACCTACCTTTACTTGTACTAGTTGTGTGTTGGGACTGTACTTAGAGTGGCACGCAGTGCTCTCGCTCTTCTTTCTATTTCCACGTGTGTGCTTCTAGTTTAGCAGTTAATGTTTACTTCCATTACATATCCTATTAGATTTATATTATAGCCCTTTTCGGGTCTATGGAACTGTGGGCGGCGATGGTGAAAATCGGGTCCTCGGCATGGACCGATGGTCGAGTTATCAGGGTCGTTATAGTTGGTATCAGAGCGAGAGTCTGACAAGACTTATAGTGGATTTAAAATGTGATAGAAAGTCCTAATAGTAGTACAGGTACACTACTAGACGCCCGAGTTGGTATCGTTAACCTTGTTGGTTGTGTGTCGTGCTAGATATGGCTCTGTGCAGGCGTAGGCAGGCCAGAGAGCTGATTGAGTAGTAGGATGAGTCTGATATGCTCGCACATGGGTAGGTCCAAGAGGAGGTGTCAGAAGAGGAGTCAGTGGCACAGCCTTAGGGTGCAGCGGCAGCAGCAGCAACAGGCGGGCAGCAACAGCAAGAGTACCAGCCCCAGCTGTAGTAGTACGCAGACTAGTTTCCCTATGCATAGCATTTCTTCAGGACTTTTACCAGAGAGTGTGGCAGCCCGGGTAGGCAACAGCAGGTGTTCATCCTCCAGTACCTCCCCCAGCGGTACCGGAGTAGCGGGCAGAGCCAGAGGTGGAGCACCCAATAGGTCAGCAGCCGTCGGGTACTGAGAGTACTCGTGTCGGTCAGTAGAGGGTGATGGTCCTCAAGGACAAGACTGCTCTCCTTGAGAGATTCTTGTGTCTCTGGCCACCGATGTTCTCTGAAGAGTATGATTCAGAAAGGCAGAGAGCTAAACACACGAGTTGGAGCACACGTTCAAGACCATGGAGTGTGCCAAGGAGGACCAAGTTAGACTGGCGGTGTACCAGCTCAAGGGGACAACCCATGAGTGGTGGAGAGTTCAGAGGCAGACTCACTTCCAGGGGCAGTGATTGGATCAGATTGCTTGGCAGTGGTTGTTCAAGGTCTTTCACGGCAAGTACTTCCCCGAATACGCTTGACGTGATAGTCGAGACATGTTCCATGAGTTGGTTCAGGGTGATCTGTCAGTTTCTCCGTACCACCAGAGGTTTGTCCAGTTGTTGAGGTATGTTCCTCATGTCGATGGCAATGAGAAAGCATGTGCAAAGAGGTTCATCGTAGGTTTGAGGCCAGACCTGAGGTTGGGTGTGATAGGTCACATGTGTACCACCTTAGGAGAGGCCGTGGCTTAGGCCTCCGTCTTGGAGAGGGAGACTTGGCAGCCCCAGCAGCAGGGAAGAGCCTATTCCAGGTCCTCGCCGTACCAGCGTCCCACTGGGAGTCATGGTAGCATGACATCCTCTTCCTCAGGCTCGGGCAGTTCCGGTAGCTCCGGAATTTGCTCGAAGTTCAGGCAGTTGTCTACTCGCGCGGGAGGGGGGGGGACGGAGCCGACAGTAAAGGCATCAGTCCAAATTTGCAGAGCAGTCAGTCTAGCAGGGGGCTGAGCAGGGCAAACAGGAGGCAGTTTGCTACACTTGTGGTTTATCGTGCCACTTCAAGAGGGATTGCCCGATAGGGTAGGTTCTGCAGCAGCAGTAGCTAGTACAGTATGTGCAGCAACTACCTCAGTACCAGTACCCTCCTCAGTAGCAGGCACCCCATCAGTAGTAGCACGGGCAGTACCATTTGCATCCTTAGCAATTTCAGTAGCATCAGCAACCTTATCAGTTCCAGCCGTACCAGCAGTAGCAGCAATTCCCTCAGCACTAGTAGCCGCTATAGTAGCAGTAGCTAGAGCAGGCACCGCAGCATGGGCGTGGTCGGGATCATGTGATGGCTCTTACCAGGGAGCAGGCCAAGGCGTCGAACCTAGTTATAGGTACCCTGCCTATCCTTGGTAGAGCTGCTTATGTTTCGGTTGACTCAGTGCTCGTCTCTGTTTTGCTTCTAAGGAGTTTTACAAGTCTCTGGTTCGTCACACACCTAAGAGGCAGTGTGACGTTATGGTCAATCTCCCGTTCGGTGATTATATGCATTCTTTTGGTTACATGGAGAGCGTCACAGTTGAGGTCCAAGGACACCAGTTGCCGGCCAGGTTGTACGCGTTGCAGCTTCATGACTTTGACGTCATCCTTGGCATGGACTGGTTGGAGGCTCACTCAGCTTGGTTGATTTTCAGAGGAAGACAATTCAGTTTAGGATACTTGGAGTGCCCGTTCTCTGCTTCTGAGGTATCCGTTCTACTCGTCGACCATTTATTTCCTTTTGTAGAGCTCATCATTTGATTCGTGATAGTTGTGTAGCGTACCTTGCTTCTATTTGTTCCTTGGAGCCTAGCTGATCGTTAGTTTTTGATGTGCTAGTTGTTTCTGAGTTCTCTGATGTGTTCCCAGAGGATCTACCTAGTTTGCCGCCTGAGTGGGAGGTAGGGTTTCCATTGAGCTTTTGCCTGGTACGATGCCTTTGTCCAAGGAACCTTACCGGATGGCTCTAGCTGTCACGCCCTGCCAATTTAGCAGAGGAATAAATCGGGGAGACGTGAGCAAAGTACATAGTAGAAGAAAATGTACAATAGTTGAGTAAATCAGAGCATCTAATGAACAATAATTGGAATAAACTCTCCATTTCATTATAAATCACTAGGACTATTACAACCTCTAATTCGGAGCCAATACATAGGGCTCGATGACATCATTACATACAAAGAGAAAATTTAAAGCAATAACTACTAGACTCCAATTGTGCTAGGGTAACTTCGTCATTTGACTCCGGGTCGCTCACCAATCGGGTCCTGTCCCATTGGTGTGTATAACATCATCGTCTATCTTACAGAGACACAATAACAAATAATGAAGGGTGAGAGATAACGACCAGTAGGACTTAAATCTCGTGAATCAAGCAGGCTTTAAATAATTAGTGCTTTAAAAGATAGAGTAACTAATGATAGAGCAAGTCATGTAAATTAAAGAAAGTAAAAGCACAAGTGACATGATTCAAATAGCAGATGAATCAAGTATAGCACGACGATTAAAGTCAAGTCACGATAGAAATGATAACAACACGATAGCAAATAACGTCAATGTCAAACAATAGAAAGCAACATGTATAGCAAGGAGAGAGAAAGTAGTTGAGGTATAGAGAGTATTTCCACTTTGATTGATTTTATTATCAATAAAAATAGTATAGCACTTTTGATTAACTTTCGTCAATCGAAATAGTAATGGCACTTTGGTTATCCGTAGATAGCCGAGAGAAAATATAGCATTTTTGCCGTCAATAGACAACGACAGAATATAACACTTTGTGTTGATTGTCATAGATTAATCTTAATAGTATGGCACTTGGATGTAATGCCGACATTCTGATCATTTAACTCCCGTGGGCAAATGTCACTTTCGGGTGCTCTCCCTAGGACCAGATCGGGCCCCATTGCACTAGCATTGGTTATGTTGTTTATCTTTAGACAATCAATTAATGGCCAATTGAGAGTACCAAAAAATAGATAAGAGCACTAGATAAATAGAAGATATAGTAGAATGAATGTGAATAGATAAGTGAGTAGAGTATAGATGAGAGCTAGTGAACATTGCACATAACATGTCGAGTAAACAGGGGATAGTAACAGTTGCACAACACGCGCACTTGGTGTTGGCAGTCAGGTGGAACTCACGACCCTTCCACATGCCATGTTAAGAAAAAGTCCACAGGTAAGACGTGATTCAAGATAAGAGAGAACTTCCAATAGTCGTTTGCATCATGTTGATCCCTAAAGGATATCATAGGTGCTAGGGTACAACCAGCTCGTCGACCATGTGGGAATCCATGGACAGAGGAGACTTACGGAGGCCTTGAACAAAGACTCACTAGTCTGGAAGAAGGAATATCTGATGGAGAGCTCGTCCAAGTCAAGAGAGTGTGTATATAGAAACAAGTGCTCAACGTTCTAGAGGAATTCTAGAATAGTGGATCATCGATAACGGTATTCCCAAAACAACGTGAGAAACGAAGACAAGTCTTCTTTAAAGTATGGCAATTTAATTACACAAATTACCAGATACATTATGAAATATTCATGCCAAATTAAGCCATATTGGATGGTTAAAGTTTTTTTTTTTTATAAAAGAACATAGGATCAGCGAACCAGCTAAGTGCACTACTCCCAGAGGGGATAGTGTGCTCACTCCCCTGTGCGAATCACTGTGCTAGAATATATATATATAAGAAAGAAAGAGATGATACAAATCCATCGGGGCATACCCCTGCCACACAGTCTGTACAAAGTCAAGAAACCCAAAACAAACCCCACCCAATACACGAAGTAAACCACCCAACAAATACATCAATGCCGGCGAAAACTAGGCAAACCAGCCTTGTCAACTAAGATAGCCCCAAGTGATATGAGAAAATCATGGACAAGATAGATCATGTGTCCAACTTGAATTAATTAAAATATATTCCATAATTATAACTTCATTCTCCTTAGTACAAGATAGTTAATAGGACAGGGGGTGACTGTATAACAATAAGACTTGCAAAAAGTTGGGTTTTCATGCAAAAAGCCAGATCGCGACACACCTAAATGAGGGTCACCATGGCGTCAACTGAGACCACGATGAGCTTGTCGGTTCGGGCAGGCAGGTCGCGACGGAGTCATGTGACGGTCACGACGGGCTCAGGCAGACTGGGCAGTAGATCGCGACGACTGGCCCTGTCATGATCAGATCGCAACGGAGAGCACTATTGCGATGGCCCTGTAAACATGGCCTATCGGGCCATCTGTTCACAAGGTCTGCGCCTGAGTCCGTATAGGGCAACAACGATGTATCGAATTGCGGGCCAAACTTACCATATTTAACACAGGGTGATTCATACAATCATAACTAATTGTATTGTCAATGAAAAATCATGAAACTAGTTGCAAATTGATCTAGATGTGCATGGGTACTTGCAGTAAATAGGAATCGGAAAACAAACAGGGTTTAGACATGCTTTAAACACAGGTACTCATGATGAACTTGAGACAATACATAGTTGAGATCAACGATTAAATTCGCAAGATAGGGAATCAAAATTATGGTTTTAGGGGCAAAATATGCCTAACAAGCATCAATTACTTCAGTAAAAATCTCGTGACATGGGGTTGAGTATACAAGGAGAACAAGAATAAGATGAAGTCAGTCTCATGCTAGTTGCAGAACATGAAAAATTAAGAAGAAAATATATGCTCGATGGAAAAATATGAGACAAGAGGGCTTTGAATCTTGAGGTTTAGATCAACCTACAGACGAAATTAATTTAGTTTTGCTTGTGAGAATGCCTACCTTTGGACGATTTACTCTTCTAGGGCTAGAACTTGAAGAATGGGGTTGATGGCTTGAGAGCTCCTTCTCCCCAGGAGTTCTCCTCCTCCTTGGCTTCTCCTCCTAGTCTAGAAACCCTTGGCAACGAGCTAGGGCTGGGCATGGAGGTTTAAGAGAGTATTTATGTCTCTTGTATTTCAAATTCCTAATAGGACTCTAATTCCTATTTATTTTGGGATTTCCTATTTCTCACCCCTTTCTAAGTATGAGAACTTCTATCTGGGTGAGGATGTGAGCTAAATTTGTGGCCAACCTATTAGGGTAGGTTTAGGAATCTAAATCCAACTCAAACTTCTTATTTCATGCATTAAATACCTCCTTTTCTATTTAAGTAATATTTTAGTTACGAATTTAAGGTATTTTTCTATTATTCCCCTTTTAAAAATATCTATTTTGGCTCACTAATTTCTAATTGGTCCATTTAACAAAGCCCATTACTTATTTTTGTTTAATGTGGTTTAACTTATAAAATTTCCCTTTTAAATTAGATAATATTAGAGTTTTGGATTTTATTCATGGGCTATGGGAGGTCCATTGTTCTAATTTCTCATGATGGATTATAATTACATATTGTTTGGAGTTTACCCATTATTTTATTTTTAATTATTAATCCACTTGGCTCATATGATAATGGGTTTTCTGATTTATTCCTTAATTACAATAATAAGTCACCTCGTTTCTAAAACTTGGTCCGAATTATTTTTTGAAGCCCAATTTTCTTAATACGTCATCATTACATGACGTTGGAAGTCTCTCCGATATGTTCGTTAAATTTATGGGCGCGTTATCTTTCCATGTTAATGGTTTTCCGATTTAGTTTTCCAATTGGGTAATTAGGCACATTGTGACGTATGCTTGGCCATTCGGATTTTTTGTTGCATTAATTTCTTTGTGGAACACTTAGGGATAATATTTGAGGTCGGTTTATAATTTTTACGAAATTTTTAGATGTGTTCTTACACATATGATAATGGTATGTATGTTTCTATTATTCTATTTTTATTATTTCGAATTTTTAAATATTGAATTTTCCGGGTTGCTACATCCTCCCCCACTTAAAAGAATTTGGTCCCAAAATTCATATAATATGATACGACTACGAACTTACTCCGAATATTTCATTCCATTACCTCCCCCACTTAAGGCTTTGCTATCATAATATGATATCAACTAAGGGTTTAGTGATGATACCTTGTCCACCAAATTCCATGACTCCTTTGGTTACATGTGAATCATTTATTGTAAAAGGCATTAATCATTATGAGTTCAGAGGTACCCTCCACGGTTCCCACTTCTCGATTTGGAGAGAGTAGCACCAAGGCTTCCAGCATACCTTGCTGGTTTACTTCCTCATGACTTTGTTTCTCAAATTGTGGGCAGTCTCTCATCTTGTGGTCAGAGCTACCACATCGCAAACATCTTCCTTGTTTCCACCAGTAATTCCCCGACGTGTGGCCCCCCTATTGCAGCGCTTGCATCGCCACCTGCGAATAATGGCTACTTGTATGTCCTTCTTCTTATTCTTCTTTATTTTTCTCTTGTCACCGTTTGGTTGGTTCCCTTCCATCATAGAATTGAGTTCTTCTGTATTAGTGGATGGTTCTTTTAGAAGAGGGCAGTCTCGTACTTGATGTCTCAAGTCGCCACAACGTAAACATGCTCCACTTTTTCGCCAACACTCCTTGGTCACATGACCTAGCTTGTGACAATGAAGGCAGATGATCTCATCTTTATGATTCATTTTCTAGTTGGCCTTCTCGCCATGGTTATATCTTCTCTTCCCATTCTGATTGGTCTCCTTTTTAATCTCATTACTCGCTTCCAAAGCTCTTTCTAATAGTTGAGCGGCTTGCTGACATGCCAGAAATAGCCTCTGGGTTGATCGCATGTCATCATCCATTAAGAATCCCTTCAAAAATAAGGTTGGCATTAGGATGTGAAGTAGTATTAAATTAATTGGGATAAGTATACATATGTTAGATCTTAACCATGGTTCTACACAATCCTCACTTTAGGTATGGTTGTTGACTTAGACACGTGTCATGGCAGTTCACCTAGAACATCCTACGATGTAAAATATCCTAATAAGGACATCCTAGGCTCTCATACCAACTCTCACGCCCCGCCAATTTAGTAGCGGAATAAATCGAGGAGATGTGAGCAAAGTACATAGTAGAGAAAAATGTACAACAATTGAGTAAATCAGAGCATCTAATGAATAATAACTGGAATAAACTCTTCATTTCATTATAAATCACTAGGATTATTACAACCTCTAATTCGGAGCTAATACATAGGCTCGATAACATCATTACATACGAAGAGAATATCTAAAGCAATAACTACTAGACTCTAATTGTGCTAGGGTAACTTCGTCATTTGACTTCGGGTTGCTACATCACTCGGGTCCTATCACATTGGTGTGTATAACGTCATCGTCTATCATATCTGAGAGACAATAACAAATAATGGACGGTGAGTGATAACGCCCAGTAGGACTTAAATCTCGTGAATCAAGCAGGCTTTAAATAATTAGTGCTATAAAAGGCAGAGTAACTAATGATAGAGCAAGTCATGTAATGTCAAAAAAGTAATAGCACAAGTGACATGGTTTAGATAGCAGATGAGTCAAGTATAGCACGACGATTAAAGTCATTTCACGATAGAAATGATAACAACATGATAGCAAATAACGTCAACATCAAACAATAGCAAGCAACATGTATAGCATAGAGAGAGAAAGTAGTTGGCCATATAGAGAGTAATTCCACTTTGATTGATTTTCTTATCAATCGAAATAGTATAGCACTTTTGATTAACTTTCATCAATCGAAATAGTAATGGCACTTTGGTTGTCCGTAGATAGCCAAGAGAAAATATAGAACTTTTATCATCAATAGACAACGAGAGAATATAGCATTTTGTGTTGATTGTCATATATTAATCTTGATAGTATGGCACTTGGATGTAATGCCAACATTTTGATCATTTAACTCCCGCAGGAAAATGGCACTTTTGGGCACTCCCCCCAGGACCAGATCGAGCCCTATTGCACTGGCATTGGTTATGTTGTTTATCTTTAGATAGTCAATTAATGGCCAAGTGAGAGTACCAAGAAATAGATAAGAGCACTAGATGAATAGAAGAGACAGTAGAGTGAATGTGAATAGATGACTGAGTAGAGTATAGATGAGAGCTAATGAACACTACTAGACTCCAATTATGAGAGTAAACAGGTGATAGTAACAGTGGCACAACATGCGCACTTGGTGTTGACAGTCAGGTGGAACTCACGACCTTCCACTGGCCTTGTTAAGCACAAGTTCACAAGTCCGACGTGATTCAAGATAAGAGCGAACTTCTAATAGTCGTTTGGATCATTGGTGTTAGGGTACAACCAACTCGTCGACCATGTGGGAATCCATGGACAGAGGAGACTTATGGAGGACTTGAACAAAGACTCACTAGCTTGGTAGAAGGAATATCTGACGGAGAGTTCGTCCAAGTCAAGAGAGTGTGTATATAGAAACAAGTGCTCGACATTCTAGAGGAATTCTAGAATAGTGGAGCGTCGATAACAGTATTTCCAAAACAATGCGAGAAACGAAGACAAGTCTTATTTAATGAATGATAATTTAATTACATAAATTACCAGATACATTATGAAATATTTTCATGCCAAATTAAGTCATATTGGATGGTTCAAAATGAGTGCAAGTGATATGAGAAAATCATGGACAAGATAGATCATGTGTTTAACATGAATTAATTAAAATATATTCTATAATTGTAACTTCATTTTTCTGAGTAAAAGATAGTTAATAGGACAATGGGTGACTGTATAACAATAAGACTTACAAAAAGTTAGGTTTTCATGCAAAAAGCCAGACCGCGACGTACCCAAATGAGGGTCATGACGGGATCAACTGAGATCACGATGGGGTCTAGTACAGGTCACGACGGGCTTGTCGGTTCAGCCAGGCACACCGCGATGAGGTCATGTGAGGGTCACGACAGGCTCAGGTAGACCGGGCAGCAGATCGCGACGACAGTCCCTGTCGTGATCAAATCGCGATGGAGAGCATTGTCGTGATGGCCCTATGAATGCGGCCTATTGGGCCGTCGCGTTCATAGGGTCTGCACCCGAGTCCGAATAGGGCAAGAACGGTGTATCGAATTGTAGGCCAGACTTACCATATTTGATACAGGGTGATTCAAAAAATCATAACTAATTGTACAGTCGATGAAAAATCATGAAACAAGTTGTAAATTGATCTAGATGTGCATGGGTACTTGCAGTAAATAGGAATCGGAAAACAAACAGGGTTTAGACATGCTTTAAACATAGGTACTCATGATGAACTTGAAACAGTACATAGTTGAGATCAATGATTAAATTCACAAGATAGGATGAATCAAAATTAGGGGCAAAAATGCCTAACAAGCATCAGTTACTATAGTAAAAATCTCGTCACATGGGGTTGAGTATACAAGGAGAACAAGAATTAAGATGAAGGGTCGGGCTCATGCTAGTTGCAGAACATGAAAAATAAAGAAGAAAATATATGCTCGATGGAAAAATATGAGACAAAAGGGCTTTGAATGTTGACGTTTAGATCAACCTACAGACGAAATTAATTTAGGTTTGCTCGTGAGAATGCTTCCTTTGGACGATTTCCTCTTCTAGGGATAGAACTTGAAGAACGGGGTTGATGGCTTGAGAGCTCATTCTCCCTACGAGTTCTCCTCCTCCTTGGCCTCTCCTCCTGGTCAAGAAACCCTTGGCAATAAGCTAGGGCTGGCCATGGAAGTTTAAGAGAGTATTTATGTCTCTTTTATTTCAAATTCCTAATAGGACTCTAATTCCTATTTAATTTTGGGATTTCCTATTTCTCTCCCCTTTCTAAGCATGAGAAATACTATTTGGGTTAGGATGGGAGTTAAATTTGTGGCCAACCTATTGGGGTAGGTTTAGGAATCTAAATCCAACTCAAACTTCTTATTTAATGTATTAAATACCCCTTTTCTATTTAAGTAATATTTTAGTTACGAATTTAAGGTATTTTTCTATCATTCCCCTTTTAAAAATATCTATTTTGGCCTACTAATTTCTAATGGGTATATTAACAAAGCTCATTACTTATTTTTGTTTAATGTGGTTTAACTTATAAAATTTCCCTTTTAAATTAGAGAATATTATAGTTTCGAATTTTATTCATGGGCTATGGGAGGTCCATTGTTCTAATTTCTCATGATGGATTATCATTACATATTGTTTAGAGTTTACCCATCATTTTATTTTTAATTATTAATCCACTTGGCTCATATGATAATGGGTTTTCTAATTTATTCCTTAATTACAATAATAAGTCACCTCGATTTCTAAAACTTGGGTCGAATTATTTTTCTAAGCCCAATTTTCTTAATTGGTCATCATTACATGACGTTGGAAGTCTCCCCAACATGTTCGTTAAATTTATGGGCACGTTATCTTTCCGTGTCAACGGTTTTCCGACTTAGTTTCCTAATTTGGATAATTAGTCACGTTGTGACGTACGCTTGGCCATTCAGATATTTCGTTCCACGAATTTCTTCGTGGAACATTAGGGATAATATTTTGGGTCGATTTATAATTTTTATGAAATTTTTAGATGTGTTCTTGCACATATGATAATGGTATGCATGTTTCTATTATTCCATTTTTATTATTTCGAATTTTTAAATACTATATTTTCCAAGTTGCTACACCGGCAGAGTTGCGCGAGTTGAAGCACCAGCTACAGGAGTTGCTTGAGCTAGGCTTCATTTGTCTGAGTCGCTCGCCGTGGGGAGCGCCTGTTCTGTTTGTAAGGAAGAAGGATGGTAGTCTACGTTTGTGCATCGATTATCGACAGTTGAATCAACTTACAGTGAAGAACAAGTACATGTTGCCAAGGATCGGTGATCTGTTTGACCGATTGTAGTTGGCTAGAGTTTTCTCAAAGATTTACTTGAGATCCAGTTACTATTAGATGAGGATTGAGTCAGACGTTGGCTTGACGGCTTTTCATTCTAGGTACGGTCACTTCGAGTTCGTCGTGATGTCATTTGGGCTGACGAAGGCACCCGCAGCTTTCATGGATTTGATGCATAGGGTGTTTAGTGAGTACCTAGATCGGTTCTTGGTCATCTTTGTGGATGGCATCTTGGTCTACTCGGCTTTTCAAAAGGAGCACGGGGAGCATTTGAGGATCATGCTAGAAACCCTGTGGAGTCACCAACATTATGCCATGTTCCAAAAGTGCGAATTTTGGCTAAGGGAGGTGCACTTTCTCCAGCACGTGTTCTCAGGCTCTAGTGTGGCAGTGGACCCTGCCAAGGTGAAGGCAGTGTTGTCGTGGGAGTAGCCCACATCAATGTCATAAGTTTGCAGTTTTCTGGGTTTGGCAAGTTACTACAGGAGATTCATCTAGTATTTTGCTAGGATTGCAGAGCCATTGACCAGGTTGACGAGGCTGGACGTCAGCTTTGTTTGGTTAGAGGACTGTGAGTGGACCTTCCGGGAGCTGAAGACAAGGTTGACTTCAGCGCCAGTGTTGGTCTTATCATCGGGCAATAGAGGCTTCGTGGTCTACATTGACACGTCGAGATCAGGTTTGAGTTCCGTGCTGATGCAGCATGGTGGGTCGTTGCCTATGCTTCTCGGCAGCTCAAGAATCATGAGGAGAACTACCACACCCACAACTTAGAGCTGGCAGCAGTGGTGTTCTCTCTAAAGTTGTGGAGGCACTATTTGTATCGAAAAGAATTTGAGATCTTCACCGACCATCAGAGTTTGTAGTATATTTTCACTTAGGGGGATTTGAACTCGAGGCAGCAGAGATGGATGGAGTATTTGAAGGACTACGACCTTACCCTCACCTATCACGCAGGAAGGGCTATCGTCGTGGCCGAAGCTTTGAGCAAGCACGCTCACTTGAGTTCCATGATGGTCAAAGAGTGGAGGTTGTTCGAGGAGTTGTCCCAGGGAGTGTTCTACCTGTCGAGGGACAGAGACCGAGTAGTGATGACCAGCTTGTTAGTTCATCCGTCAATGTACCAGTATAGCAGGTAGACTCTGAGTTGGCCGATATCTTGCAGATGGAAGATGTTAAGCTGGATGAGTGCGGTGGGGTCAGATTCAGAGGTAGATTATATGTTCCCGAGGATGCACACCAATCACTTTTTTCAGAGGCTCACAGATTGAGGTATGTTGTTCATCCTCGTTCCAAAAAGATGTATCTTTGCTTGACGAGGTTCTTCTGGTTGCCAGGAATGAAGAGGGGCATGGCAAAGTTTGTCGCTCGGTGCCTTACCTATCAGCAAGTGAAGGTTGAGCATCAGCATCCTAGTGGTGAGCTGCAGCCATTGCCCATTCCCGAGTGGAAGTGGGACGACATCACCATGGACTTTTTAGTTGGTTTACCTCGTACTCCGTAGAGACACGATGGCATTTGGGTGATCGTGAATCATTTGACCAAGGCAGCACATTTTCTTCTTGTCAGAATGTCATGGTCAGTGGACAGGTTAGCCAGGCTGTACATGGACAGAGTTGTTTTGTTGCACAGAACCCCAATTTCGATCATCTTTGACAGAGATCTGAGGTTCACATCAGGTTTCTGGCGCAATTTGTAGAGGGCTCTTGGCACAGAGTTGAAGTTGAGCACAACATATCATCCACAGTCAGACGGGCAGTCAGAGTGGACCATTCAGACTTTGAGAATATGCTGAGAGCGTGCTGTTTGGACTAGAGTGGTACCTGGGAGTCGTACCTTCCGATGGTAGAGTTTTTATATAACAACAGTTATCACTCGAGCATCGGAATGGCACCATACGAGGCTTTGTTTAGTCGCCCGTGCAAGACACCACTTCACTAGTTCGAGGTCGGAGAGAGGCAGCTTTTGGGACCAGAGTTGGTGCAGCAGTGTGCAGACACGGTCAATCTTATCAGACAGAGGCTTCAGGCAGCACAAAACAGGCATAAGAGTTATGCAAATCTCTACAGGAGGCCGTTATAGTTCAGTGTAGGTGACCTTCTGTTCTTACGGGTCTCTCTGACCAAGGGTGTTATGAGGTTTGGAAGGAAGGAAAAGCTCAGTCCCAGGTATATTGTGCCTTTCCCTATCATAGAGAGGGTCGACGAGGTGGCTTACAGGTTGAGTCTTCAGGCAGAGCTGGCAGGTGTGCACAATGTTTTCCACATTTCGCAGCTCAGGAGGTATATCGCAAATCCTTCACATGTGTTGGACTACTCACAGCTTGAGATAGCACCAGACTTGTCAGTGCCAGAGTACTAGGTCAAAATTGTCGACCACAGAGTGTAGTAGTTGCGTCGGAGGAAGATTTTTCTAGTGAAGGTTTCTTGGGAGAACCGCCTTGGTGGCGAGGCCACCTAGGAGCGCAAGGATGAGATACTAGAGCAGTTTCCCTATTGTTTGATTGATTGCTATGTTATTTTTCCCTATATTGCTTTCCAGTTTGAGACTGAGTTTATTTTAATTTCGAGGAAGAAATATCTTAAGGTGGGTGGGATGTAAGACCCGACTCTCTTGGACCCTTGGCCCCGTCCTGAAGGTCGCAAAAGGCATCTTGGTCGTGACATGGTCACACCAGTGAGACCCATCGTGACAGGCTTTGTGTTGCACCGCCCCCAGCCGTCATGTTCTTGTCACGACAGAGGAGGCCGTCGCGTTCTGGTCACGACGTCTAGATATGTTGTGACTATTTTTCTAACCGATCTCACTGTTGTCCCGTCTGTCAGAATGGTCTTCTCAGTCATCAGGAGCATACAACATTGATGCGACCTGGTCAGCCATCGCGTTCACTTCCCGGTCTTCGTGGTTGACAGCTTTTGGGGTCGCGCCATGGGTGGGAGTCGCGACATTGGCTTTGTCGTGCAGGGTCGCCCCGTCAAGTCTTGGGGGTTGTCGGTTTAAAACTGAAGCTGCGCCCTATTGTCCCCCTATACCCTCTCACTTCCCCTTCTTTCCCGCTCAAGCTCCCTTATGGTTTCTCACCCGTTCTTCATGCTCGTAGTGCTCGTGCTGAGGTGGTGGCATCCCGTTCGTGCAGGGGACATGGTCATGGTGCTTGGAGCGAGGAGGTGGCCATTCCAACGTGAAGGCCCCAATGGGTCAGCTCTTCTTTTGGAGGTTGATCCTCTCACCCTAGTAGGCTCCCATCCACCTTGAGATAGTGTTTTCATCGTGGGTTGGGGCTTGGGAGTGTGAGGAATCTATGCTCGTGCTTGAGTAAGGTTTCCATCGAGCATAGATTCTCGTAAATCCATGTTTTTGGAATTTTAAGTGTGCTTTGAGTGATTTATAGTTTTCAATACATGTTGAGCATGCTCCCCTCCCCCTGTGGAATGCTTGTACCGTGTTTTTGGGGTGGTTTCTAGGAGGGCTGCTCCAGAACCCCCCTTGGATGAAGACGCAACCGCTATAGAGGTCGCGATCTTGTCGTGATGGCCTGGTCGATCGTGACATGATCGTGATGCTCTTGGGTGTTGCGACCTAGTCACATTGGCTTCGGCCTCCGCGATAGTGTCGCGACGGGGTAGAGCGTCGCGACGAGGTCATGACAGCCTGATGCATCGTGACTACAACCAAGAGACAGGTTATGGTATTGCAAAGTCCAATGTTTTGTGGAGTCCACCATTTCCTCTTTTCACTACTAGAAAAAGCGGGTTTACCGACGGATATTTTCGACGGAATTTTTCCGTCGGAAAATCCGTTGGAAATACCAATTTCCGACAGATTTCCGACCGATTTCCGATGCAATTATCGAAATTTCCGACCGATTTCCGACGGAATTCTTTTCCGTCGGTAATATTCCGACCAACTATTTCCGACGGACCATTTCCGACGACTTTCTGACGGAAGCCGTCAGAAAATCTATTTTCCGACAGATTTCCGACGAAAAGAGGCCGTCGGAAATGCTGCATTTTCTTGTGGTGTTTACTGTACACGTGGCATCTATGCTAGTTCCCTAGTATGGTCCTACACTAGTCGTCGCCCGGTGCTCAGCACTTGAGGGCTTCTCCCGTAGAGAGGTTGTTACCGTTTCCTAGGACCTCCAACCTCCGGAGCCTGTTGAGGGAGTACTCCCGACTACGAGCATGCTCGAGTTGGCAGCCAAATAGGTAGACTCTGGAGCAGAGTGGAAAACAATGCTTAGGACAACGGCGTTGAGTCGTTTGCAGAGCTCTCATGGTTGGACTAGGATGCTGAGGTCAGTTTTGGGAGTTCTTCCCGGCGTAGTCCAGCTAGTCCTTTTCTCACTACCTCGCTCTTTGTGGCCTCGGAACCACCTAGAGAGGCCAGGCATGGGACCGTAGTCCGGAAAGACTGCGGCAGTTACTATTGTGTACTTTGTGTCCTACCACGCTCTGACGAGACGTGAGGGTTAGGACCTGGGTCGAGGATAAGATGTCGGTGGACGCACCTGACCGGTTGACTAGTGGTAGTGGTCCCCATAGCTAGCAGTGGTTCCCCCTCTAAGTGTATGTCACCATCAGGGTATGACCCTAAGGATTTCTTATCCCCTGCCTTTACTTGTACTAGTTGTGTGTTGGGACTGTACTTAGAGCAGCAGGCAGCGGTCTCACTCTTCTTTCTATTTCCACATGTGTGTGCTTCTAGTTTAGCAGTTGATATATACTTACGTTACATTTCTGTTAGATTTATATTATAGCCCTTTCAGGTCTCCAGATCCGTGGGCGGCGACCTAGAAAATTGGGTCCTCGGCATGGGCCGAGGGTTGGGTTCTCGGGGTTGTTACATTCTAAATTTAACTTGCTTGGATATAGAGATGTTGGCTATGCTGGATGCAAAATAGATAGAAAAAGCACCAGTGGAAAGTTGTCAGTTTCTTGTAGGTTGCTTAATCTCTTGTTTCTAGAAAGCAAAATTATGTGTCACTTTCCACAATAGAAGCATAATACATTGCAGTTGGAAGTTGTTGTACTCAACTGTTGTGGATCAAACACCAGTTGGAAGACTATGATCACAAATTAAAAGCAATTTCATTTTTGTGTGGCTACACAAGCGCAATTAACTTGACCAAGAATCCAATCCAGCATTGAAGAACTAAGCACATTGAGGTTAGACATCACTTCATCAGGAACCATGTAAGTAATGGTGATATTTACTTGAGCTTGTTTCTACAGATCATCACTTAGCTGATATCTTTACTAAACCACTTCCTGAAGTTAAATTTACTTCAATTAGAAGTGAAATAGGGATATGCAACCTTGAATAACTTAATGTGCTATATTATGTGGTCAACTATCCTCAATTTTTTTTAACTCCTTGATGTTCGACTTCTCACAAGTGGAAGTTGTGAAGTCAAAGTTTATGTAGTCTAAGTTGTAACCCAAAATTCAAAATTTAAATTCAATTTTCTAATGAGGGTAGTATAATAAATATTTATTTATTCTCCTTTATGTCAATTTTGTCCATTTGATCCCAATTGTTATCTGTGGTCTTCAACATCCTTTCACTTCCCTATACATAAGCCTTTTCCGTTTTTCATTTCAAACCACCTATTTGAATCCACTTCAACTCCTCTTGTCTTCTTCCTGGTTCCCACGCCTGTCTTCAAATCCAATGAACTCTTGTTGTGATCCTCTAGATTTTATCGATCTTTTCTGAGGAAGGTAGGATCCTTGACCTTTTTTGGATCATTTCATACATTCCTTGAAGTCTTTCTGAGTCATTTCCATCGTATTTGTCTAGATGGCCTCTTTTAGGGCTATGGAAGCCTCCTTCTTCACTCCAGAGCAATTCCAGAGGTTATCCTCCGCCAAAGCCTTAGTTTGTCTTGGTAAAATAGTAGATTTCTCTCAGATGACCGGCCAATTAAGTTTAGTAGTAGATGTTGTTGAAGCCATGGTCTGTAGAAGACTTTGCCAGATTTAGGAACCAACCTTTGAAGATGCAGTCAAAGCCTTTATGCAACTCTATCAATTTCAGTAGATGGGTCTTTGAAAGGCTCTGTCAAAGGAAAATCAATCACAGTGTCTGAAGCTATTTTGGCAGAAATCATAGAATGCCCTACTTCTGGCCACAGGCCAAATTAAGCAGTTTCTTTGGATAAGCAGAGATTGGACATAGTGGGTAGTAGAGGGACTACTCATAGGAAGGGGTTTATCATCAATCAACTTACTACTGAGAAGAGACTCCTCCATGCCATTATTACAATTATTTTAATGCCAAGAGCAGGAACCCATTCTTCCATCACAGCAATAGATGGAAACTTGCTCTTCTAGGTCATTCAAAGGCATCAAGTCAATTTGACCTCTGTGATCATGGAGGGAATGTCAGGGTTCAAGAACCTAAATGAATCCTTTCCTTATGGATCATTGTTGACAATTTTATTCAGAAGAAATTTAGTAGATTTGGAAAAAGAATTAGCCACCCTAGTCAAAGAGAAAATTGGCCTATCCACTCACCGCAAGAGTGACTACACCTTAGAGGATAAAGCCTAAAATTTTTGGATCAAAGATTCTGTACCAGACATCACATATGAAGTCTTTACTAATGAGATATAGGTACACCTTCCATTGCCCCTCCAACACAATCAGTGGAGGATAGAAGAGAAGAGGATGGTCCTGCTAAAGAAGAACTAGAAGAACCCACTATTGAACAAGAAATCCCTGAAGAATCACTTGATCAAGTAATTAGGGATGGTAAAGGCAAGTCAGTTGTTCATGAAGAAGCTCCTCCAAGTCCTCCTGATCATCAACCTTTTATGGAGGAAGATTACCACCATGTCTCTCCACCACTTGTAGAGACCCAACCAAGGTCTCAGGGGGAGACAAGTAGGACCATAGATGATTTGTTTGAATTGGTCCTCAAACAAGAAGAAATGCTAAGTGTACTACAAATGCAAATCCATCAAGTGGATGTCAAGTCTAATTTTATATCTGATGAGATTCAGCAGTTAAGATATTTATTCATTTAGCTTGTATATTAATGAAGACAAGAGCAGTACCCCTATGCTAGGCACCACACCAATTGTAGAGGCAAGGCCAGAAGAAATAGTTGTACTAAAGGTAGAACCAAAACCAGCAGCAACTACAACAAAAACAATAATAGAGATGCCAACATTGAAACCAACACACCATCCAGTAGAGTAGATGGAAGCAACAATAGTAGAGCATCCAATAGAGTAGTAGCGAACAACAATAGAAGAACCAGATCTAGATCCCTCTCCCATAGTACAGCCACAACCAGATCTAGATCCCTCTCCCTCAGGATCTCATTCTAAGGTGTTCACAAGGAGAGATAAGAGGAAGTTGCTCAAGTCAAGATCCATACTCTTTCTTACCTCCCAGTCAACCCCCTCTTCTGATCTTGATCCCTCATCTATTCCCATGCCTACCTCACAACTAGCCACTTCTTATGCCTCTTTTCCTCAATCCAACACCAGCAGTCAGGAACCCTTAGACATCCCAAAACTTCACCATTTACCACCCTCCTTTTCCTCATCTCTTCCTTGTTCATCTACTCCTACTTCTGACCTTAGTACTCAACCTTTAGATAAAAGTGTGCCTAGTGAAGAGCTTCCCTCACAAGTTGGGCAGAAGATAAAAGGAAAGGATGTCAGAACAGATTATCCTTCATTATGGTATGCTTTTATTCATCATTCTAGGAGGAACTTTAACTTGTTTGAAGAATTTTTTAAGAACAAGGTATTTTTGGAAGTCCATGGTATGTCTAACTACAAACTAGAAGAATGGCTCCCTTTTTTGCTTAAAACCAAGGAATTCCCTCTAGAAGACTTAAAAGCCATCATCCATTCCAGTCACAGTCTTAGTGCTAAGGAATCTCTGAGAGTATACACTGGTGAAGTAGCCAAGTATAGAGAAGCCAAAGTAGGAGGCACTGGTCCTATAAATGTTCACACTCATTTGAATTTGTGATTCTTTGATTTGTTTGGCATTCTAATAAAGTAATATTAAGAAAGCTTCATCCAGATGAAGAGATTTAATGAAAAAATATTTCAGCTCTATAGGATCAAATAGGTAGATGAATAGATCTAGAAAGGGGGGTTGAATAGATCTAACACCAATTACTGTGGAAGCTTAAGCAATTTTAAAAATCACTTCAAATTATAGATTCATTTAGACTAACAATCTTACTGATCTGATGTGTGGATGTGTGTATATGATGTGTGAAGCAATTAGACAAGTACTGTGAATTTGAAATCCTAAGCAAGCATCTAGTGCAGAAAAACATATCAAACCATTGAACATGGGATTTTTAGGTGCTCAAAAAATCTAACTAGTGATTCCTACATTCACCCCTCACACAGTGAGGCCACACTACTCATAACTGAGTACAAGTTGCACACTTGAGCACGATAGCTCAAACACCCATGAACTCGACGGCTCAAACAACACACATGAGCACGACGGCTCAACCACACACAAACAGAGCTCAACGGCTCAGACCACACACATGAGCACAACGGGTCAAATAAATACTAGCTAGATTAAATCCCCAAGAAATTAGATCCTCTAGCACTAATCTGATTTACAACATTAAACACACAGAGAAATCTGCACAAAATGCATGTACAGATCTCAGAAAATCTCAAATACAAAAACGAGATGCGCACTCCAAGAAATGAATGAAAGATAGGTGAATTGGATGTTCCTCGATGAAGAAGATTTGTAGAAGCTTGAATTGAAGATACTTGAAGGAATTCAGTGGAGATCTTCTTCAATTCATGATGCTCTGCTTTAGTGGTTTCTAAATAGCTAGTCATTTTTCTTCCTCTGCTGCTCTTCGTCCCAATCTACTCCTCTTTTAGCACTTCATTGCTTGGCCTTCATCCCCACGTCCCCTTGGATGGTTAGAGGACTTGGCTGCTTCAGATCAGATAGAACCTTATATAGCCTCTGTGCAATTACATATACGTGAAAGAGGTGTACATAAAACCTAGAATGCACCCTAGGCAGCCACGTGTCCAAAATGTCATTTGCCACACTGCCACTTGGATGAAAGGGCATTTTGGTAATTATATAATCTCCCATAAAGATATCAGAAACAAATCACAACCATTGAATATCATGCTCTGCACATTTCTGGGTTTTCACAAAATGTGAGTCGACTCTAGTTTCCATGAGAGTCGACACTATTGACCAAATATATGTTTCAGCTTACTGCAAGAACACTAGAGTTCACCTGACAAACAACTAGTGTTGACTTGATCAACAGCTAGATTCGACCTAATCAACAGCTAGAGTCGACCTCCTGTATATTCCTTCAAATAACGTTCACTGGAAGGATACTAGTGTTGACCTTATTTTTAACTAGAGTCGACACTACTGTCAATTGTTCTTCAGAAACTTGCTAGGCAGACTTTGTGAGTCGACCTATCTGTCAACTAGAGTCGACACTATTGTTATTTTTCCTTCAGAAGCTTGTTGGGCAGTCTTTGAGAGTCGACTTGTCTGTCAATTAGAGTCGACTCTACTTTCACAAAAACTTTGTAAACCTATATATATGAAGGGTAGACCATAAAAACATATTTTTATCAGTAAATTATAAAATATTAAGTATCAAGAATATATTGGTTGATCATTATTGTAATATGTACAATATATACAACATGTCATCATCAAAATCAAAGTATGAGTGATGCCCATTGGTCATCATTAAAAATCATCATTAAGATATTCAAATACACACTCAACACAACATTCTCCCCCTTTTTGATGATGACAAAATAAATGCTCAATCTCTTTTTCTCTTCATACTTTTTCTCCCAAAAGTTCATTCTCCCCCTGTCTGTAATTTCTCTCTCATCCCTACAATTACTCCTTCACATCCCTGCAATTTCTCCCCCTTTTTGACAGCATCAAAAAGATAGACATGAAAATATAAATGGTAGGAGCTCATGAAATGGAGTGGTGAAAAGAAATGTCCAGGAATGATCAAAATAAATAAGGCAAAGTGATATTGTCACATGAGAGAAATTATTGTCTTTTAGCTATTGTGCATCAAAGTTTAATCACAAAACACACTCAACACAAAGTATAGCAAAACATAATGGTCTGAATGTAGTTAAAATAATGATGCAAATGTGAGTCAGTGTGACCTATATGAGTGAGCAGAAGTATTTAACAAGTAGGTTATGAGCTTTAGATTTAACATAGTGCAGAACAATAGGTCTAAATTTAGTATACATGAACATTCTTCAGGTCTTGAGCTTTTCTGTCGTGTCTTTTTGTAAGTTCCTTTCATTTTTATTGGGAAATAAATATAATAATAAATTAGTTAAATCTCACTTTTCAATGCAAGAGATCACATTTAGCAGATGCAAGACCTCCTGATTATTCAGTTGTTTAACTTTCATTATTTTATATAGGGTTGAAAATTTTGTTTTCCACTTTTTAACGTGAGACAAATCACTTTTTAGGTGAGATGGTTCGGTTACTCAGTGGTTCAAGAATTTACATTGCTCTGTTTGTATCTTTCCAGATTGTTAGTCCTTTACTTTTAAAGTTCTACAAGATTATGTTAGCTTTGACCAGAAAAGTCATGGCTACGAATGTAGAGAAATTATTCTTAACATGTGGTAAAAATGAATCTCAAACTTGCACACGTTAAATATTAATGTCACTCACTCATGTGCCTACAAGTGTTTTGTAAATCATTTTAAAGATATTTAGCATTAAGATAGCACAACCTTGATATGAAAGTGACTCTTTTAAATTAAACGAAATGCACAATTAGTTTAGTTTCAATGTCTTTAGTCTCTCATATGAAAATAGCACAAATATTCAAAAATTCTGATAATTTGGAGCTCAAGAATGACAACCAGTGACAATAGAAATGAGTGAATAATTGACAATGCCTCCCTCTATCATGTAGCTCCCCTTCACAAGGTGAACATAAAGATTGGTGATGAGTATTTTGTTCAAGGACAAGACTCCCCCTCAACAATTGCATAAAAGGTTCTTGATACTTGGCAGAGACATATACTCATGCAAAGTTAAACTGTCCAGACAAGCCTGACTTGCCTTTCTTCAAATCACTATTTGATGTAACTAGAATGTCAATGCAATGTGAGAATCATGAAATTATTTGCAAGAATAAGAGGACTTCTATTTGAAAGAACATAAAGATTTTATTTGCAAAATGAGATGGAAGACGTTAAGGATGTGGAAGTTTACACAAACCAAACTCTCTCCTTAAGGATGAAAGTCTATTTTTTGGAAGAGGCTTAGTGAAAATACTATAACTTATTTTTCTGTTTCAATGAAGTGAAGCTCAACCTCATCTCTTAGAAAACGGTGCCTTATTTCAATATGTTTTATTCATAAATACTGAATTGGGTTTTTAGACAAATTGATTGCACTAGTATTTTCACACATAATAGCATTACAACCCAATCTGTGATTATAGTTTAGGAACTGGTGTTTCACCCAAAGAACTTGAGTGCCATAACAACCAACCGCAACATATTCACCATCTGCAGTGGATAGAGCTACTGAATGTTGCTTTCTAGAAGTCCAAGAAATTAGGCATCCACCTAGATATAAGCACAAGACACTAGTACTTTTTCTATCAAGCTTGCAACCAACATAATCAGCATCATAGTAAGCAATAAAATCTAGTTTGCAACCAGCAAGATACCAAATTCCAAGTTTCATGTTCCAACAAGAAATTTAAAAATTCTGTCGATAGCTAACATTTGAGTTTCCTTAGGATTGGATTGAAATCTAGCATATATGCACACACTAATATGAATATCTGGTCTACAGGTTGTGAAATAAAGTAGAGAACTAATCATAGCTCTATAGGTCTTTGGATCTACTGACTTACCAAATGAATCTTCCTCTAATTTTACATTTATTGTCATAGGTGTGCTTAAGTGCTTGAGGTGCTGAAAATTAAATCTCTTCAGAAGTTCTTTCACATACTTTGTTTGGCTTATAAATATTCCTTCACTGGTTTGACGTACCTACAATCCCAAAAAGAATTGTAAGTCACCCATCAAACTCATTTCAAATTCAGTTTTCATATGATTAGCAAATTCAGTGCACAGGGCTTTGTTTGTAGACCCAAAAATTATGTCATCAACATAGATTTGGACAGCATTGATCTGATTATTAACAATTCTTGTAAATAAGGTTTGGTCTACATTACCTCGTGTTTCCTTTATTCAGCAAAAATGAGCTCAAGCGGTCATACCAAGTTCTTGGAGCCTGCTTAAGACCATAAAGAGCCTTATTAAGTTTGAAAATATGATCAAGATATTTTTATTTTCAAAACCAGAAGGTTGTTCGACAAAAACATTTTCTTTGATGTAACCATTCAAGAAAACACTTTTCACATTCATTTGATAAACTTTAAATTTCAAAGATGATGCAAAAGCAAAAAAGATTCTCATAGCTTCTAGTCTGGCTACAGGGATTATTTAAAGTCAATGCCAAACTCTTGATTGTAGTCCTTGACAACTAGTCTAGCTTTATTCCTAACGATTTGTTCATTTTCATTCAATTTATTTCTGAACACCCATCTTGTGCTAAACCACAGATTGATCACTAGGTCTAGGTACCAATTCTCATGCTTGATTTCTGTCAAATTGTTGAAGTTAATCATTCATTGCATTAATCCAATCTTCACTAGTTAGAGCTTCATCAATAGACTTGGGTTCAATCTAGGATATCGGTGCCAATGGGTCTTCATTTATTACATTCTAAAAAGATGATCTAGTTCTAACTCCATCATGGAAATTACCAACCACATTCTCAATTAGATGATCTCTTAAGAGTATGGTTTTAGAAATTACCTCTTGAGTCTCATTCAGTTCTAGAACAACATTACCTGATCCATTTGTGATAGGTGATTGATTGACCAGATTTTCAAATGCATCTTCATGCTCCTCAATGGTTGATGAAGATTCGACAATGAAGTCATCTTCTTCATCATTTTGTTGAGTCCTGTAAAATGTAGTCATCAGATTTATAAGAATTTTCATCAAAGACTACATGTGGAGACTATTCCACAATTTTATTCTTAAGAATGTAGACTCTATATGGTCTAGAGATTTCAGAATAACCAAAAAAATTTGCTTCATGACTCTTAGCATCAAATTTGTCAAGATTTTATTTATTGTTGTTATGTAGAAAGCATTTGCAGCCAAAAACTTTAAAATAAGACACAATGTGTTTTTTGTTTTTCAAAAGTTCATAGGGTTTTTTTATTTATTTTTGTCTGACCAATGGTCTATTCAAAATGTGATTTTCTATGTTCACAGCTTCAGCCCAGAAAGATTTGGGCAATTTACTTTCCAAGAGCATGGACCTTGCCATTACCATAAGAGTTCTATTATTTCTTTCAACAACTCCATTTTGTTCAAAAGTTCTTGGAGAAGAGAATCTGTGAAAATTGTTCAATTCAGCACATAAATCAGAAAAAAATGCCCTGTTCTTAAATTCTCCCCCATGATAAGTCAAAATGGATTTTGTTTTACTTGAAAATCTCATTAAGGCAGTGTTACAAAATTACCAGAATTTGTGACAAGTATCACTTTTGTGGGATAGAAAGATAACACAAATATATCTAGTAAAATCATCAATGATGACAAATCCATATTGTTTGCCACTAAGACCAAGAATTCTTGTTGTCCCAAAAAGGTCCATATGAAGTAATTCTAGTGGCTTTGAAGTAAGTACATCATTGAAAATTCTAAAAGATTTTCCATCTTGTTTTCCTTGAGCATATATCCCACAGTTGATTCTCAACATTTGGAAAAATTTTAGGAAGTCCTTTAACTAGATTTAGCCTTAAGAGTTTATTCATGGTGTTGAAACTTGCATGACCAAGTCTCTTGTGCCATGTCAATGCAATTTCATTTTTATTAGCAACCAAATCGATGTTTTCAGCAAAGTTTCTATCAAGATTTAGGGAGAATTAATTGCAGGTCCCTGGCATGGATCTGACATTAATTTCAGGTCCCTGTCTGATTTTGCCTTCATGTCCGCCCCCTGCTTTATGGGGGACTTTTTTTCCAGTCCCTGGAGCCCTGTAAGTGTGTAACTGTGTAACTGTGTAACTGTTACACAGTTACAGTTACGCAGTTATACAGTTACATAATTTTATTAAAAATAATATAAAGATATTAATGTTATCTCAATGCTAAGATGATGAAAAAATATTTAAAGAATATTTCCAAAACGATAACTACCATCCGCACTAACTAACACATTTACATGTATAACTGGGTAACTGTAACTGTGTAACAGTTACACAGTTACACACTTACAGGGCTCCAGGGACTGGAAAAAAAGTCCCCCATAAAACAGGGGCGGACATGAAGATAAAATCTGACAAGGACCGGAAAAAACCTCCCAATAAAACAGGGGGCGGGTATTAATTCTCCCCAAGATTTATCATGTACACATTGTTCTCTCTTTTTCCAAAGAATTTTATGTTCTCAAATGAAGAATCAATTATTTTGTAGAAATCTGATTCAAAAACAACCTTATGACCATTGTCACACAATTTGCTTATACTCAAAAGATTATATCTACATTATCAACTAATAAAATATTTTCAATTGAGTTTGAGGAGGATTTACCTACCTTTCCAGAACTAATTATTTTCCCTTTATTTTTACCTTTAAATGTGACAAATCCTCCTTGCTTTTCAATCAGAAATGAAAACTTTGTTCTGTCTCCAGTCATATGTCTTGAACACCCACTATCAAGAAACCACACATTGGAACCTACATAAATTAGATCAGAGAAGAAAAGATTTTGGTACACAAACATTGTTGGAACCATCAGTTTGTTTGATCAGAAACAATAAGTTATTTCTGACCCACACTTGAGTTTTTTTTTTTTAAATGACTTTCTTTTTTGGTATTTAACATTTTGATTTGGAATGAAGACACCAGTGTTTTTCCTTTCATAAGCAGGGAGATTATGCATTTTGGCATGTTTGTTCATTTGTGTAAAACTAGGCCAAAAATTCTGTTGGTGTCTTGGAAATTTGGATAGAAAGAATGTGAATTATACTAATGAGGATTGTGGTACCATTGATTCCATGAATTAATCCAATTGGATTGATATGGTGTCATGGATCTCTAATCATTATCATGAAAGTGTGTTTTGTGTTTTCATATTTTTTCAGATTTTTTTTTAAATTTTTTTTTATCATCCTTTTGTTGCTCATAAATGGATATGTCGACCTATGTTGAGCTAGTGTCGATTCAGTGGCCACAGGTTTCAACTTATGGTTAACCTATGTCGACCTTTCTGCAGCATTTGTCGACCTATTTTGCTTCTTTTAATTAGACACATTCTTTTTATTCTAGTTTTTTATTATTTCATATGTTTACTTTGACACTTATTTATTTGCTTTTTCTGAACTATTACTTTTGACAAATTTTATCAAATAAAATTTTGAAGATTTTTCTTTCTTTTCAACAGGTTTATTTTTCATTGATTTTTTTGTGGTGAATCCTAGTCCATATTTTTTAGCATTCATTATTAGTCTCAATAAAGCATCATGGTTTTCCTTTCCATTTGTGATTTTTTTATCACTTGATCATTTTCAACTAGCAATTTTTAAAGTTTATGAATTTCATCAATGGCTTGTTGTTTTTCTTTTTGTTGCATTTCCAATTTCTCAGAGAGCTTTACCAGTTCATTGTTAACCTTTTGAAATGTAATTTTGAATTCATCTAATTCATTCAGAAGTTCTTTTTTTTCATCACTGAGTTCAGAAATTTCATTTTCAAGTTCAGATATTCTTTTAGTTAAAAAAGTATCATGTATGACATTTATAATTTTCTTTTTTAGACATTTATTTTATTTTCTTATTTAAAAGTATTTTTCAACCAAGGCAGCATATGCATCTTCCCAATCATCAACAATATAATGTTCAAAAGAAGATATTACCTTTCCATCATTACTATTTGCCATAAAGTATAATTCCTCATTTTCAAAACTTGAGGTATTCTCTCCTTCATCTTCACTTTGGTCTTCATCCAACTAAGTTGTTAGCATTGCTTTTGGCCTCTTCATCTTGATTTTCTTTTTATATTTCTTGTGCTTTTCCTTATTGAGCTCAGGACATTCAACCTTTATATGTCCTGGTTTGCTGCACCTGTAACAAATAACAATCAGCTTTTTCATTTTTGCCAGCATTAAAGTTTGAAGAAGAAGCATTCTTTTTGCCAGAAGTGTATTTGTTCTTTCCATTGAATTTTCCTCTTCTTGATTTTTAAAATTTTCTAAAATGTCTGGTCATGAGGGCAATCTCATCCTCATCAGATTCAGACTCTTCAAAAGTAGATTTTTCGTCAATTTTCTTCTTATGACTTGATGAAGCCGTAAGTGTTATTGCTTTGGCTTTAAACATGTGTTCTTCGGTTCTTTTCAAATTTATTTCATATGTCATTAATAATCCTATGAGTTCATCCAATGATATTTTGGATAAATCCTTAGAATCTTCAATCACTGTAGTCTTTGTGTGCCAAATTGATGATAGAGAGCACAAGATTTTTCTTACCAGATTAGCATCAGTATACTCCTTACCTAATGCCTTCACTCCATTGACAATTATCATAAACCTAACAAACATTTCAGAACTTGGTTCATCAGTTTTCATCATAAACAGTTCATATTAAAAAATAAGTATGTTTGCTTTAGTTTCCCTAACTTGAGATGTTCCTTCATACATTAACTCAAGTTTATCCCACATTTCCTTAGCAGATATGTACATGGATATTCTTGAATATTCTTTAGGGTGAACAGCACACTGAAGCATATTCATGGCACTATAGTTAAGAGTTTCATTCCAAATTTTCTCTTTAGTCCAGTTCTCCTCATTCCCATAGTTTTCATAGGGACCCTTATCAACTATCTTCTACATTTCATAATTTTAAGCCCTTAGAAAAACTTGCATACAATTTGTCTAGAAAGAGTAATCAGATCCATCAAAATATGATGGCCTATTTATAGAGTGGCCTTCAGCTACAAGACTTCAAGAATCCATGGATCAAGATAAGAAACATTAAATGAGCAAGCAAACAATTCAAGTATTTAGATCACATAGATAGTGTGAAACTTCAGTGGTTAAGCATTCGAGTAAATCAGATGATGTTCAAGAGATCAAACAGAGGTAATCAAATTAGATCAGAATCAGATATTAACCTGGCTATGATACCGATTGTAGGATGGAATAGGTAGATTAATAGATCCAGAAGGGGTTGAATAGATCTAACACCAATTACAGAGGAAGCTTAAGCAATTTTAAAAAATCACTTCAAATTATAGATTTATGCACACTAACAATCTTACTGATCTAATGTGTGGATCTGAGTATATGATGTGTGAAGTAATTAGAAAAGTAGTGTGAATGTGAAATCCTATGGAAGCATCTAGCACAGAAAAAAAAAAATCAAACCATTGCATAGGGGATTTTTAGGTAGTTCGGAAATCACACTAGTGATTCCTACATCCACCCCTCACACAGTGAGGCCACAGTACTCAGAGCTGAGTACAACTCACACACTTGAGTATGACCGCTCAAACACCCTTGAGCTCAATGGCTCAAATAACACACATGAGCACGACGGCTCAAACACCATTGAGCTCGACGACTCAAACAACACACATAAGCACGACGGCTCAACCACACACAAACAGAGCTTGACGGCTTAGACCACACACATGAGCATGACAGCTCAAACACATACTAGCTAGATGAAATCCCCAAGAAATCAGATCCTCTAGCACTGATCTGATTCACGGCCTTAAACGCACATAAAAATCTGCACAGAATGCATGTACAGATCTCAGAAAAGCTCAAATACAAAAACGAGATGAACACTCCAAGAAATGAATGCAAGATAGGTGAATTGGATGTTTGTCGATGTAGAAGATTTGTAGAAGCATGAATTGAGGACACTTGAAGGAATTCAGTGGAGATCTTCTTCAATTCACAATGCTCTGCTTCAGTGACTTCTGAATTGCTTGTCCTTCTTCTCCCTCTACTACTCTTCTTCCCGATCTGCTCCTCTTTCAACACTTCACTGCTTGGCCTTCATCCCCCGGAGGGCTTGGCTGCTTCATATCAGATAGGACCTTATATAACCTCTGTGCAGTCCCATATATGTGAAAGAGATGTGCACAGAAACCTAGAATGCACCCTAGGCTGCCACGTGTCCAAAAATTCCTTTACCACATTGCCAGTTGGATGAAAGGGCATTTTGTCATTATAGAATCTCCCATAAAGATCTCTGAAAGAAATCACACCATTGGATATCATGCTCTGCACGTTTTTGGGTTTTCACAAAATGTGAGTCAACTCTACTTTCCATGAGAGTCGACACTATTGACCAAATATCTGTTTCAGCTTACTGGCAGAACACTAGAGTCTACCTAACAGACAACTAGTGTTGACCTGACAGACAACTAGTGTCGACCTGATCAATAACTAGAGTCGACCTGATCAACAACTAAAGTCAAGCTCCTATGTATTCCTTCAAATAAAGTTCACTGGAAGGATACTACTGTCGACCTTATTTTCAACTAGAGTACTGCCACTTGTTCTTCAGGAACTTGTTGGGCAGACTTTGTGAGTCGACCTGTCTGTCAACTAGAGTCGACACTATTGTTACTTTTTCTTTAGAAGCTTGCTGGGCAGACTTTGAGGGTTGACCTGTCTGTCAACTAGAGTCGACTCTACTTTGATAAAAACTTTGTAAACATGTATATATGAAGAGTGGACCATCAAAACATGTTATCATCAGTAAAATAAAAAATATTAAGTATCAAGAACATATTGTTTGATCATTATTGTAATATGTACAATATAAACAATATGTCATCATCAAAATCAAAGTATGAGTGATGTCCATTGGTCATCATTAAAAAATTCAAATACACAACACAACAAGCTCAACTTCATTGATGTCAACCATGGTCAATGGGCTATGTTGTTGAAAGGGCAGAGGAAGATTACACCCACGATGACTATTGGATTGCCCTCTTCTTTGTACCCCAGCCTGATAGGTGCGGTTTCCTCCAAAAGGATTTTTCCCAAGTTGTTTTCAATAGGCACATCAAACTAGTAGTTAGATTTCAGATTAAGTACTCCAAAGTCTTATCATTTCATAGGTTACCCTCCCTCACACTGCTAAAACAACAAACTATCTACAAGAATTTCAGTAGTGCTTTGCAAAATATGAAAGATTAACTAAAGAACAGTGAGCAACATGCTATCTTGGTAAGGCTAAAGAATGTAGGAAGAAAAAGTTTCATCCTTTTTCTTTCATGGCTAAGAATTATGATGATGATAGGAAATCTCTTACACTCAAGTGGGAGGGCAGATATGATCTGTATTACAAGGCCAAAGCAACAACACATTCACAAGGACTTCAGTGGAACATTACAATAAATGATTATCTGCACAAAGTTGCTAATAGGAAGTTTATTCCTCTGAGTCATACTCTAGACAATGAAACTTATCATCATAAACTAAGTTGGTATCCTCGCCGCAACCTCAACTCCTACAGGAAAATCCCTTCCATTGGTTAGTATAATATAGATTCTTCTATTTTTAAACATGTCTTTCCTGAGAATGAGAAGAAGACGTGGAAGCTTCTACAACCATTCTTTATTCAACTCCCACCTTCTCTCTATCTCTCTAAGTCTTCTTGAAACATTTCTTAACTTTTGAATATGTACAGATCTTACATCCTTCAATTGAAAATACTTCTGTATATATTGGTGTTAAACTTTTGTGCATCTCTTTCTCTCTTTTTCCTCTCTACATTATCCTTTCTAATAATGACACAAAAGCAGAGAAATACATGTATTTAGCATTGTATATTTAAGAGAAAATTTTAAGGAGAAAAGGAGATAAGAAAAACTAACAATGAATTTGTTTGCTTAAACGATTTCTTTGTACTAAATTCTCTTCATATGCACAATTTTGTCATTAATAAAAAGGGGAATAATTGTTATGCATTATTTAATTTCTAAAGCATTCTCAATTATTTTAAATTATGACAAAATCATTTCAATTACACAAAACCTTTTTCAAGAAATAAAAAATTCATTTGATAATAATACAATGACATCTTACATGATATTTGTATTTGTTGTGTTAAGGCAAGGGCATGCATGTATTATAGTGTACAATTATTTATATATGAAGGTGTCAACATATGATTGTTTTCTAATGACACTTACCTATCTCGAGTAA
Organism: Colocasia esculenta; assembly: GCA_014218235.1. Classification (NCBI taxonomy): domain Eukaryota; kingdom Viridiplantae; phylum Streptophyta; class Magnoliopsida; order Alismatales; family Araceae; genus Colocasia; species Colocasia esculenta. The sequence continues at coordinate 29,282,042 of CM024766.1, forward strand.
ATTTCTCTAAGTCCACAACAAGTATAAATATCATGTTGAATCCGACTCATGGAAAGTTGAAGTGATAAATCGATTGTTGAACAAAAGCCTTCAATCAAAGTTCAACTCCGACTCTTAGATAGTCGAAGTGAGAAATCGATTGATGAACAGAAGTCATCAATCGAAGTGTCCAACTCCAACTCTTGGACAGTCGATGTGAGACACTGATTGGTGACAAAGGTTAGCAGTCAAAGGCTCTCTCTACGACTTCCATGCAATCGAAGTTAGGTATCGATTGGTGAACACAGGTTACCAGTTGAAGTCTCTCTCTGTGACTTCATGTAGTCGACATCAGACATCCATTGATGAACAAAGGTCATCAGTCGAAGTCTCAATGTGACTCCCATGTAGTCAAAGTCATATATCGGTTGTTGAATAAATGCGATCAGTCAAAGTCTTCAATATTGATTGAAGAAGTATTATTCTGATTGGCTATTTTTTAAACATCTATTGATGAAGTTCTAAACATCAGTTGATGTAGTTCTACATTGCGAGTGACGATGTAATATTCCGATTGGTTTTGTAATCCTTGATATAATATTTCTTAACATTGATTGGTGAACATAAATATAATATGTTTTAAAGATATGTTCATACATTTTGATTTAATACTTTTTAAAGTACATATGTAAAGCTCTGTAGTTTAGATAATTCCCAGTACCTATATGATTTTTCCAAGATATCCGAAGTGTCATTTAAACTGACTTATTTCCAATTTTTAAGGAAAAGTTTTTGGTAGGTGTACTACGCGCCAAGTAGGTGTCCATACCTCCATGAATGCTCACCTACCCCAACACACTTTAATTATAGACTTTTTCTCTGAAGTAGTTAGATATCTTTTCAAAGGACTTGTCCCTTGGTTTCAATTAATATTTTATTGCTTACAAGTCTAACCATGAGGAAGAGAAACGTCCATGCATGGGTATGATGTTTGCAGACATATACTGCGGCTGTCTACAGAACCATGTAGCTATCCATATTGTCATGTCCCCAATTTTTAGCAGTGGAATTAATCGAGAATGCGACGAACAAGCATGCATTCAGAAGCCATAGACAATGACTAATACTAGTAGGGCCCATAATTCTAATCAAAGCTCTATTCATCATAATAAATGATTAATAGAATATCCAATGTCAAAATAAAAACAACTCTCTACTTACTAGTCTTAGATATCTCTCATAGAAAGATAAAATTTCAATGATGACCAATCTCTCACTAACTAGAATAAAGAAAGGCTTTCTAAAGTGTAATTCACGCTCAGCACACAATCCCATCATTAAGCTTTATTCTTCATTCTCGCTTCCTAAAATTGTTAGGAAAGCAGATATGAGCAAACAAGCCGAGTAGGATTTACATCTCAATGTGTGGGCAATAATATAAGTGATTAACATTTTACTCGAGCAAGCACGAGTATAAACAAGATGTCCTAAGATGGATGATTAATCCAATGAAAACATAATTAGCAATCCGTTCAAGAGATGTCCAATGAATTTGAGATATTATGTAAGAAAGACAATCAAGTAAAAGAGATTATCACGATAGAAGGTATATTGCATATACAAGGGAGTATTCACACTTGGAAGTAATAAACATGGTCAATAGTTCAAGAAGGTCAGGATAACTCATGTGTCAATATCACATAAGAGAGAAACAGTCAGGAGAGTACAAGAAAGTTCTTTCATGCAAGAAAATCACTAGAGTATCATTCAAGAGACCAAGATAGAATAGGGAAGTGCAAGCCCGTAGGAAAATTCACTAGCAAGCATTTTGAGTAACCTATTCTGGGCACTCCACAAGAATGCACTTTTTCATATCACGTAGGGTCTACTACTGTCTAAAGCAATTATGTCCCTCTACCACTCAAGTTAAGGACCAGCATGCAGTAGCGAGTAACAAGTCAAGTCAAGCAAGTATATCACATGTAACAAGTACATGCCATGCCAAGCACCAATCATGACTCCGCACCATGCCAAGCAACACGACTTTGTTAGGGGATCAACCTAACAATCAACTTCTAGGGTCACGAACATCTTTAGGAAACTGAGCAATCAACACTTTGGGGTAAACAGGACTTTGTCAGGGGCGAATCCGACAATCACACCCATAGGTAATAGGACTTTGCCAGAATCTCCAGGACCAGATACGAGCCCAAAGTCAAGTTTGTATTGCGCAATATTGACATATATCCCAATGAGCCTGTCGACTCATGGATAACATGAACATGTTTTGAGTCCATGACTCCAATATCAATGCATTTCAGGATTGTATCACAAGATGGTGTGTCAAAAAGGATGGACTGGTAAAGAAAGTTCAAGACTATCATGTCAAACGACAAGGATTTAGGATCACGATCATCAAGAGAGTAATCAAACATAATTTAAGTTTAACAATCCACTAATGTCTTTGTCATTCAATTTGGACTAATGTCGAGAGAGTAATATGTGAAAGAAAAGTGCACACTATCTCTTGGGAACTTCAATGGTACAACCATCTCGGTCTCCATAAGGGAATCCACAGAGTACGGAGACTTACGGAGGTGGTAAAGAAAGGTTCCTAGCCTTCCAGAATGGAATGTCCAACAGAGAGGTTCTAATTTGTCAAGAAAGAGTTGTCTAACTTGTGCAAGTGTACAAGTGTAACTTGTATCGAAAACTTGCCAAATCAAGTGTGTTATAGAACAACAAGGGAATTATGACCAATATGGGAAGTAACTAATAAGACAAGTTTAAAATCAAGAAAGTCCAAATAAAGCAAGACCATTATGTAACATGTAGAATAGATTAAAAGCTATGCATGGTTAAGGTAAGGTTCTCTACATGCCATTATCACCAAGCCAATTTTTCATTCAAGTTCAAGTTATCATTTTAACCATAAACTGAGCATAATATGATGAATAAGATCAATCATATGGTAATAGAGACATGATCATATCATTAAGAATATTAGAATAAGATTTCAAGTTATTGACATCTTTACAAATGAGTTAAACAAAATTTATATTACTGGAAGTATGAAAACCATGCATAATAAAACTTAATAGTACTTAATCAAGCTTAATCATGGCTTCATCAAGTTTAATTGAACTTAATCAACATTAATGAGGAATTAATAAAACTTAATTAGAGTTAATTAGGACTTAATCAAACTTAATAAGACTTAATCAAGCTTAATTAATCTTAATTAGGACTTATTCAAACTTAATCAAACATAATAATGCTTAATTAGACCTTAATTAGGCTTAGTTAGGTCATAATAACACTTAATCAAGCTTAATCATACTTAAAATAGACTTGATTTGGCTTAATTATTCGTAAACAGAGCTTAACAACACTTAATCAAGCTTAATTAGACTTAAAATAGACTTGATTTTACTTAATTATTCTTAAACAAAGCTTAACAACACTTAATCAAGCTTAATTAAACTTTAAATAGACTTAATCATACTTAAAACATGGCTTAATAACACTTAATCATACTTTAAATAGACTTAATCTGGCTTAATCATACTTAAACATATCTTAATAACACTTAATGAAGCTTAATCAACTTTAAATAGACTTAATCTGGCTTAATCATATTTAAACATGGCTTAATAACACTAAATCAGTCTTAATCAGGTTTATTTAGGGCTTAAAAATACTATTGGTTGGCCTATCTCAAATAATAAATAATAGTTAGGAGTTTCTATGCAAAAAGACAAGAGAAAATAATAAAAAATCATGTTGGCAAGACAACGGGATGGCTCGGTCTAATGAGCCAGTCGAGAGAGGCAAAGAACCAAGCCGTAGGGCTCAGTGTAGTGCACCAAACAGGAGGGCACCTCCAGCTCAGCGCAGTGTACTACTGCATGCGGGCTCTTTTGGCGAGATGAAGATTTCAAAAAGGGCAGGCACATTAGGCCAACTTGGTTCATTCAAGCACTGCGGCACAGCATGCCCAGACAAGAACAGGGATTTGTAGAAAATGCGATTTCTTTGTTGGCTTTGAGTCTTTGACAAACACCTTTCTATTCTGATTTTAGAGAAACTCTTAACATGAAACTTGTTCCAAATAAGTTTTAGAAGGTCCCTATATATTTTATTTGAACCCATTTGACCTAGGAATGTGTGAATTTCAATTTTATGACAACAAAACTCTAATTCACAATATGCTTGAAAAACGCTTAATACTATCAAGCCAATGCATAGAAATTAGGGAAATTGGAGAGGTATTCTACCTAACATGTTGAAGAATCTTCAGTCAATGTTTTATAAATTTTAGATAAGGGGTTTAAGAGATACAATACCAAGAATATGTGACTCGTATGAACACAAAAACTACAACTTTGGGACTTTAATTCGATGCATATGCATGATATAAATTGGGGAAAACTTATCTAACATGCTTGGGACATATAGAGATATCTATGAACAAGTTTAACTAGAGTTTGGCCCGAGATTACCTACCTTTTGAATGTCTCTTGCAAAGGGGATGAAGAACCACATTTTTTGATGGAGAACACTCAAATCTTTGCTCTAGAGCTCCTCTTATTACTCCAAGCCGATCCACCCACGTCTAGCGAGGTTGGGGGCGGCCATAGAGGGTTCATGGTGTATTATAAGGGTAGGGTTGTGAAAAATGAGTTTAAGTTTCCTAATCTTGAGGGTAGGAGTCCTACTATGATTAGAGCTCTTTCATATGGTTATTTCTTTCTAATCCCACCCCAATTAAGAGGGTAAGTGGAAGCAAATTCGTGCTCCCCAATTGGGCTTGGGTTTAAACTTGTACCATAGCCCATTTGACACACTTTTATGCTTAATTAACCGACTTTAAGGGTGGTTATTATATAATCATGAATTTTAAATATTAATTTATTATATTTTGCTTCCTATTGAGCCCAATAAATAGGATTGAACATTAAACATTTATTTCACATAACTTAGTTACCAATGATAATGAGTTTTCGACATTATCAGATTTTATCACCTTAAGTCGAAGTTTACAATTTTACTAATCCAAACATATTTGTTTGACTCTAATTTCTTTATTATTTTTTGTATCCCATTATATAATTTGTTATCCTAAAATTTCGTGTGATTTCGAGTTGGTTTGCACATGCGATAATGACTTTTATCATTATCAGGTTTATTCATCTTTAGACTTTATTTAGTGTTGAGCAGTCGAATTATTTATGTTTTGACCCACATTCTTTATCACTCCTTATTGTTTAATATCTGAACATAAATCTTCATTTAATTCTACAGAAATATCCCACATGTGATAATGAATTTTCTCATTTCTTTATATTTGAAAATTCGGGTTGCTACACATAAAGCTAGGAAGCCATTGAGCAACTCAAAGATCTGAAGATGGATCTCTTAAAGTCACAACATTCAAATTTGTGAAACGGCACTAAAGTTTATATATGTAGCAACTCAATATTTTAATAAATAAATAAATAAAGTATTGCAAGAAAATGAATTAAATAAAACTCAATAAACAATAAAGAGTAATGGGCTTGATTTGACTAGCTCACATAAAGGCTATTTGGTCATATTAAGAGAATGGGTTATGAAGCAAGAAGAAATACCCCTAATTTCGTGACCATAATTATAGGGAAAATAGGAAAGGGTAATTTAGGGTGAAAACTAATGAAATAAACTATGAAGGTAAGCAAATTCGTGACCCACCATAGCTAGCACCTTCTAAAGGGTGATTCTACTCCAATTGGGAGGAGAGATCTCCAAAACATGGTAAGAACAAGTTGGAACCGCAGCCACCCTTCCTAGTTGTAATGGGACATGGAATAGACCCTAGACATATAAGAATCTGACCTAAGATAAGAGGGAATGTTGTAATGACCCTCTTCATATCGGTACGATTATACCAATCTCCATCAGTACAAATGGCGTCATTACATTGGGATAATAACACAACACTAACCGATAGGTTGATATGTACATGAATAGCAATGAGTACAGCAGAAATAATAGAAATAACTCATCTTATTCCATCATCATCATACATCCCACAGTCTATATAGCAAAGAAGGAAATGACAATGTCCACATTATTACAATTTCAAAAGAACTACATTGTCTATTACATTGTCCATACGAATGACATTATTCATTCTATGAAATAAAGTAACTACTAAAAAGTCTCCACAAGCAACTACTCCTCTTTTTCGGCGTCGATCTTCACTACACCCTCCTCAGGCATGAGAACACCTGTCACACCAGTACGCCGAAGCAAGTATGAGTCTAAAAGACCCAGCAAGCAATCTAAGGACACAACCTTACACAGATCACACACATGATAACTATGAAACATTTAGAAGACACATGCTATCTTTTAAACCATAAACGAAGTACATGGCACATGCTTTATTTCACTTTAACAATTAACATAAACAACCTAGACATGTTTTCTAAGTATGAATAACAATTGGTTCATGTTACTAAACACCGTACATATTAATTATATTCTTAACATAACCAAATATCCTTGAGTTACCTATAGCATGCTTTCTATGCATTATGTCTAACATGATTTGAGGTTCCAATTTCATTCAATTGACATTACAATTTTATGCAGTTTAAAACATGGATCTAGGTACAGGGTAAATACAATCCTAGCATGTTATCTAACCAATTTCACATGTAATTAAAATACTTTTCATACATTAACTTGCTATTTTGACATGAATTAAACAGAATCGCATCGATTTACATTTATTCACATGCTATTTTATTCATTTAACAATTCTACATACTCATCTTTCACATTGCACAATTTACATGTTCACATACACATATTCAAATATACTACTACATGAATGTTATTAAACTACATAACATGGTACTAAACATATTATTACATCTAACATATTAACACATGATTGATATGAATATATGCATTCCTATCTTGGTTTTCACATGTATTTATACTCTCATTAACATTTACTCATCATTTCACACATTTTTCACATAGTTTTCTCTTACACTTTCACATATCACATTTCACATCATTTGCACTTACCTCGTGCCACATTCACAGGTCAATTACACATTATTCACTTGTTACCCTTTTTACACTTAACTTACCGTGACACATAGTCCTAACCACCATCTAGAGGAACACATAGCACATATGACATACACATTCACATATCACATATCCGTTGCCTAGGCAATGCAATGACGAATCTAAGTAACTGCACCGAACCGGGAGAAGCCCTCTCCACCCTGACCAGTGGTACTTGTCCACCTCCAAGATTTCATCCTAATGCCCTTAGGATATCACACAAACATTGAGCCTCCCATAGGGACTTTTCTATGGTACAGCTCTCAGACCTCTATAGTAGCAGTGTCAATATCGGCCAATTAAACACATTTACACTTTATCACTTTATTTACATTATTCACATGTACTATTTAGCACTTTTACACACACACTTTTAGATAATTACACACTATTACATTGTTTACACATTTCATGCTCATGCACTTAAACACACACACATGCTTCGGTTTTACCTAACATGATGTCATTGTTCACAGTACTAAACAACTCATACACAATCTTAATGATGTTGTTAATCCCTAATTTACACATAATTAAACCTAACATGCTCAATGTAGACATTTTCTCATTTAAAACTATAACAATACCTACTGTTAATAAAACAACATGAAAATTTTATAACTGGTTTCAAACAGTAAACATATTACATGCTCAATTTTTAGGAATTTTCAGAATAGTAAATATATTTTAATAATTAAGATAGATTTCAGACCTATTTATCAAGAACTTTATTAAAACATGATTTACAACCAAACAGTCGTGCTTAACAGCTCAACCACATGAAAACAGTCATCATATGTTCATATAAAATTTCTAAAACCCTAACATGCGACAAATCTAATTATTCAGGATTAAATGTAGATAAACTAGGCTTCTCTCATTAATACAGAAATTTCAAAAATTAACACTATGTACAAAAATTCGAAATATCTTTATGGCATGACCTACTTATTACATATGGCTACACATAAAATTTACAGCACGTATAGGCAACCACAAGCCCGAAAACTATAGCACATAGATCAACTCATATTTTCCAAAAACATGAGAAACTTGGTGGCAAAGGTTGTGTCGCCAACATGAATTAACGGCACAATATGTGGCCGCCAACCAGGGATCTTAACGGCAGCAAGCTGGCCGTTAAGCTCCTATCTGCAGAAATGCAGACAGAACACACACAACAAAGGTGAATGGGGGTTCTAGGACTCAAATAAAAATCCACAAAAATACTGGGACCTAAAGGGACATGAGTAGGGATGCAATCCCTTGATTACTTGCCTCAAAATAAATCCAATAAGATCAAACTTTGTTGGTGAAGCCCTCCTCGGCCAGGCCAAGAGGGTGCTCCAAACTGCTTCAATCTGGCCCTTCCTGTCGATGTAGGTTGATCCTCAGAGTTGGAGAAGCTTCCTCTATGATTGGACTATCCTCCATCGGTGTAGATCTCTAGAAAACCCTTCCAGTCGTCGGATCCAGCTCTTCAAAGATTATCTTTTCTCCATAAACAGTTCTAGGGTTTCAAGAAGGCCAAAAAGACAATCCAGCCAAACCAAGGTGTTTATATAGAGCTAGGTGGGCTGTGTATGCATTAGGGTAGGTCTCCTACCATTAGAGCTAGGTTTCCTAATCTAGAACCGAAGGAAACGCAGCCGTTTCCAGATCTGAAATGGCAAAAAGTTGGGAAATAGACATCCACATTTGCTTCTGCAAACATGGAGTTAGCGTCCATTGATCTGGACATCAACTCCAACTGGCCAAGCAGTCAACGACATGCATGTTACCGTCAACATGAAATCAACGTCACTTTTGTTGACGTAACTGGTATTTCGGCCATAAAACAGAAATACATCAAAACATACATTCTCCATGCAATCTACATCCATTACACACTATTTATTTAAATATAATTTGTACTAACTTAATCAGAGATAATATGCACTAAACAACACATATATATACATATGTATGCAACTTAGTTACATACAATATACATGAAATAAATAGATAGAATATGCACACTAATAATTAGAATATATATATGCACAACACTACTTAAATACAATATGCACAAGATTTAAATAAGTATTACATGTACAAAATAATATACATACATATGCACATGAGCTATTTAAATAATTATAACATGCATAAATTTAATACACACATTATATGCATAACAAGTAAATACTACATGCACAATATAAAATGAATAAAATTTCGGGGTCTCACAAAGGTTCACCATTGTGTTGGGGTCGTAGGAGGCTGTGATAGGGCACCAGGAGCAGAGGAGAACGACTGGAGAATGGAGTTTCTTCCTCAACCGTGCTCGGTTGCGTCCTGTGCATAACCTGGAGTTAGATCTTCACAAAGGTAGGTATTCTCAGGCCAAAGTTGAATCTAACTCATACCATCTTGTAGTGATGCATGACTAGTTTCTTATGCAAGTAATATGCCCAATTTTCATGGTGTATCCATGGAGTTATAAGTGGTTTCCCATCGTCACGCAATTATGTCCCATTTCTTGTTCATGCTAGTTTGCACACCTAATGAGATCAAATTGATTCAGTCCAAAGGCATAGATCTCTTCTTCTTGATGTCCCCTACAAGTTTCATGTTCATCACCTTGTCCCAAGTGCCCAAATTTAAGAGATATAAGCATTGCATGATATTCACTACATGTTTTCTGCGTTTTCGATTTGAAACCTGAAACGCGACCGATCCAGGTGACGCGATTCAAGATACTAGCATCACATCAATCTTGGCCATCGCGATTACCTGAAAAGCGTCAACCCATGTCTACGCATTTTGGCACGTCCTGTGCCTCAAACTGTGCACCATTGACCTGTCAGAAGACCTCTGAAGGCGACTGCTAAGGTCATTGTGTTTCACTGTCTTTTCCCACCTCTAGGAAATCATGCCATTTGAATGATTAGGGTTTGCAAGAATGCGATGGTCTCCATCGTCGCGTTTCTAACCCCTTGATCAACGTGACCATCATACCCGTCACGATTTACCTGTGTTTTCCAGCACCAATTTTGTGTTGTATAAATGATGATTTAGGCTTGTTAAACATGTGGTTACCTTGTAAAATTGTGTACTTAACAGTAAACCATCATGGAATTGGATTTTTATATATGTCATATAATTTCTTTAATTTAAAAGATAATATGCGCGATCATTCAATGTTCATGATTTCATGCACATGCACATGCACACACCAAATATTCATCATTTCCATAAAATAATGCAAAAAATACATGAAATAAATTATTTGGCAAATTACTTAAATAATCGGACATTATTTACCCATTATAATAATGACATTGTTTTCGTTTCTTACGTGGATTTGGAACACTGATATCGCCACTCCACTGTTCTAGAACTCCTCTAGGACGTCGAGCAACTCATTTTCTCTACACACTACTCTCTTCACACGTTGGAACTTCTCTATTGGACATTCTGTTCTGCTAGACAAGGGACCTTTTGTTAAGACCTCCATAAGACTCCATACTTTGTGGATTCCCTCATGGAGACCGAGCTGGTTGTACCCTAACACCCATAATACCCTTAGGGATCAACATGATCCAAACGGCTTTAGAAGTTTTCTCTTATCTTGACTCACACTGGACCTCTGGATCTGTGCCTAACATGGCCAGTGGAAGGGTAGTGAATTCCACCTAACTTCCAACACCAATTGCACGTGTTGTGCAATTGTTACTATCGCCCATTTAATTGACGTTTATGAGCAATAACCTATGGTTCTCGTCTATACTCTACTTTCTCATCTATTCACACTCTCTCTACTATCTCGTCTATTCATCTAGTACTCTCATCTATTCCTTAGTACTCTCTATTGGTCATTTGACTGATTGTCTAAAGATAAACAATATAACTAATGCCTGGCAATATAAAGGGCCCGATTTGGTTCTAGGAGGTGTGTCCAAAAGGGCTAGTGCTTGTGGGAGTTAATTGACTAGAGTGTTTTGGCATTACACTCAAGTGCTATCTATCTCTACTATCTAAATGATAGTTAAAGTGATATACTATACTCGTTATGCTATTGTTACACTTTGTGCTATTTGTGCTATGGCCATTATGCTCTTTGCTATATTTGGAAAATTATGCTATTTCAGTCACATGCTATTGTGCTATCTTGTTTCTCACTATCGTGCTATCTCTATCATTACTTGACTCTCTCGCTCTATCAAATAATGACTCTGCTTTTAATATATTAATCATGTAAAGTTTGCTCGCACCATCAGATATAAATCCTACAAGGCATTGTCGCTCATCCTACGTTATTTGTCATTGTGTTCTTAGGTGAGGCTGAGGAGAATGAATACACTTACGAGGATGGGGAGGACCAGGAGTGATCCACGAGTGCCATGATGTCACCATGTTATCCTAGATGTCTTAGTAGTCTTTTATTTCCATTTCTATGTATTAGAGTCAATTGGGCCCTATGTTATGGCTCTGAGTTAGTTGATGTAATAGACAACAGTGAATTATCAATGAAAAGTATTTGATTCCGCATTATTTATTTGTTGAATGGTGTGTTGTCTATTCTACGCTCAATACTCACTTACTCGCAACTGACTCATGTTCCGATATTCCGTGTCGGGGCGTGAGTTTTGTGGTTTCAGAGCCTAGGATATCCTTACTAGGATAATTAAGTCTGGGATGTTCTAGGATGAACTGCCATGATACATGTCTAAGTCAATTATCATACATATGTGAGATTTGGGTAGAACCAAGGCTAAGATCTAAAAGATATTCACACATGCACAAATTCAACTTCATAGTAATGTCCTAATGATAAGCTATTTTGTAGGAAACTTAAGAAAGCTAAGATGACTGATGAACATGCTTAAATGAAGGGCATGCAACAAATAATCCAAGAACTCACTTGTGTGCTTCTACAAGTGGCACAAGGAGGAGGAGGAAACCGCGGTGCAGGCAAGCTGCATCATAATTTTAGAAGTCTAAATCTACCAAAGATCAGCGGTACTACCGATGCGGATGAGGCCGAGCACTGGCTGAGGAAGATGGAGAGAATTTTCCGTGTCATGCAACGTGCAGCTAGGGACAAGCTGCTAGTAGCTACATTCCAACTAGAGAAGGACGCCGGCTCTTGGTGGGAGTCAGTCGAAGCTACCAGGGCGAATGGTCAATTCACCTGGAATGAGTTCAAGGAAGCTTTTAATTACAAGTACTTCTCTGAGAGCGTCCAGGAGAAGAAGGCTGCAAAGTTTGCTTCTCTTAAATAGAGGAGCTTATCTGTGGTTGAATATGAGGCCCAGTTTTCATGACTGCCAAGATATGTCGAGCATCTGGTGAACACCAAAAGAATGAAGGCTAAGCGCCTCCTTAATGGCCTAAAGCCTCAGTATATTACTCTACTTGTCCCTCTCAACATCCAGACATATTCCGAGATGATGAAGAAAGCTCAACTACTGGAAGATGCTACAGACTTTACCGATCGTATCAATGGGAAGTTCGTGAAGAAGGAATTGACACCCGGTCTAACTACTGCTAAGCCGACTAATGGCAGGAAGCATCCTTTCAGCATCACAGAAGGACCCAATCAGGAAAAGAAGCCCAAGGTCTTCGTTCCCAATACTCAAGCAAAAGCAATTGCAATCACCGTGACAAGCCAAGTCACATAGCTGATGAATGCTAGAGGAAAGTCAGCGCATGTCTGCACTTTGGAAGCCGCGAGCACCGTATCCCCAAGTGCGCACTACTGAAGGAGCATGAGAGGCACACCAAAGTGCCTAAGAAACTGGGAAGACTACAAGCTCTGCAGGATGAAGAGCCTGGTGAGGAAGGTGGCATGGTAGAAGGTACCCTACATGTTTTCTCCTTAGCAGCATTTGTTTTATTTGATACTAAAGCAACTCATTTATTCATATCTCAAAACTTTGCTGATACCCTAAATGTTAAACCAATATCTATGGGGTGTGAATTCTCTGTCACAACACCACTGGGGGAGAAGGAGAAATTGAACAAACATTTTCCATCTGTCGATGTAATGATCGGAGAATATAACCTAAAAGCCGACCTGGTATGTATGCCCGTGGAAGGCTATAATGTGATTCTGGGAGCCGACTAGTTGTCCACTTATGGGGCAAGTGTCGACTGTAAGAAAGGGAGATTTAGTGAGATCCCTAAGTTGTCATACACTAGAATTAGACATAAGAGACAAATGTCTCTAGTCTCTGCCATAAAGGCCCACAATATGATAAGAAAAAGTTGCTTTGCTTTCCTTGCGGTTGTTATAGTTGAACAGAAGGGTTCTAAGATAGAAGACATACACATAGTCCAGGACTACCCCGATGTGTTCCCCGAAGATCTACTAGGGATTCCTCCGGAACGTGATGTCAATTTTTCTATTGAGTTAATCCCTGGAGCTGCACCGGTATTGCGTCAACCGTACCGGATGTCACCTACTGAATTAAAGGAACTGAAGGCACAACTGATGAAGCTATTAGAGAAGGGGTTCATCAGTCCAAGTACATCACCATGAGGAGCACCTGTATTGTTCGTTAAAAAGAAGGATGGGTGGATGAGGCTATATATTGGCTATCGACAACTCAATCAGCTAACCATCAAGAACAAGTACCCATTGCCCCGAGTCGATGAACTATTCGACCAGATATCTAGAGCTCAATATTTCTCCAAGATTGACCTCAAATCTGGCTATCACCAAATGAGGATCAAGGAGGATGATATCTTCAAAATGGCTTTCAGAAGCAGGTACAGACACTATGAATTCATTGTTATGCCTTTTGGTCTAACTAATGCTCCTGCAACCTTTATGCAACTCATGAACAACATATATCGACCATATCTTGATAAGTTTGTGGTCATCTACATTGATGATATCCTCATCTATTCAAAAACTAAAGAAGAACATCTGAGGATTGCTCTGCAAGTCTTGCAAGACAATAAATTATATGCAAAATTGAGCAAGTGCGAATTCTGGCTTGAAGAAGTGTCTTTCTTAGGGCATGTTATCTCAAAGGATGGCATCTCTATTGATCCCTCCAAAGTCAAAGTTGTACTCAAATGGGAGAGACCAACCAATGTCACAGAAATTAGAAGCTTCTTAGGATTGGCTGGCTACTACATGCTATTCATAAAGGACTTCTCCAAGATCACCATTCCTCTCACACATCTTACATGAAAGGAGAATCCCTAGTCTTGGGATAAAGAGTGTGAGAAGAGTTTTCAAACTCTCAAAGAATGTCTGACCTCCACCCCTATTCTCGCTCTTCCAATAGAGGGAGAAGGTTTCTCTATCTATACTGATACCTCAGGAATTGGGCTTGGCTATGTGTTGATGTAGAAGAAGAAAGTCATTGCCTATTCTTCAAGATAGTTAAAGACGCACGAAGTCAACTGCCCCGTGCATGATCTAGAGTTGGCTGTCGTGGTCTTCGCCTTAAAAATCTGGAGACATTATTATATGGTAAGCAATTTACAATCTATTCAGACCATAAGAGCTAGAAATATTTATTCTCTCAGAAGGAACTTAATATGGGGCAGAGAAGATGGCTTGAATACCTGAAAGATTTTGATTTCAACATCCAGTACAATCCAGGCAAGGGAAATACTGTGGATGATGCTCTTAGTAGGAAGCCGAAGGCATCTATATCAAGTTTAGTTCTTGGCAAGATGCAACTACTAGAACAATTCGCAAGATTAGACTTGAACATTCAACATAGGGATGATCGAGTCTTGGTTGCCAATATCAAGATTCGATATGACATGCTAGGAGAGATTAAAGCAAAACAGGATAGCGATCCACTCTTGCTTCATATCAAGGAAACCTTAGCTGAAAGACCTGACTTTGCTATGACCGAGGATGGAAGGCTTGTATTCTAAGGAAGGACATGTGTTCCAGACAATGAAGAACTGAAGAGAAAGTTAATGGACGAAGCTCATCAGATGAAGTATACTATTCATCCTTGAGGTACCAAAATGTATCAGGACATGAAAAGAACGTTTTGGTGGCCAAACATGAAGAGAGAGGTAGCCGAGCATGCTGCTCATTACCTTACATGCCAACAGGCGTGCTTAGATCATTAGATATTTCAGAATGGAAATGGGAAAGTATTGGCAAGGAGTTCATCACGAGTTTACTCAAGACTCGTGGTGGACTCGACTCCATATGGGTCATTGTCGACCGAATAACTAAATCTGCACACTTCCTACCTATAAAGAGTAAGTGGTCTGTGGAGGTATTAGATGTTGTATATGTCAAACAGATTTTAAGACTGCATAGAGTTCCATCATCCATTGTCTCTGATCAAGATCCAAGATTTACCTCTCGTTTCTGGAAGGGACTACAGAGTGCAAAGGAACTAAGCTCAATTTTAGTACGACCTTTCACCCCTAGACTGATGGGTAGACTGAGAGAACCAACCAAATTGTTGAAGATATGTTAAGAGCTTGCACCATAGATTTCCAAGGCTATTGGAATGAGCATTTATCCTTGATCGAGTTTGCCTATAACAACAGCTACTAGGCGAGTATTAAGATGGCACCATTCGAAGCACTCTACGATAGAAATTGAAGATCTCCTGCATGCTGGAATGAAGTTGGGGAACAGCAATAGCTAGGCTCGAACATGGTACAAAATACACCAGGGATATACAGATGATTAGAGATCGGCTCAAGATTGCTCAGTCCAGACAGAAGAGTTATGCTGACAAGAGCAGGCGAGATTTAGAATTTCAAATGGGAGATGATGAACTCTTAAGGGTATCTCCTACCTATGACATTCAAAGGTTCGGTGTAAAAAGAAAGCTCAATCCTAGATTCATCAGTCCTCTGAAGTGCTCGAAAGGGTTGGTGAGTTTGCCTACCGGCTGGCGTTGCCACCAAATCTGGCATTCGTACACAATGTGTTTCATGTCTCTATGCTTAGGAAATATGATTACGATCCTACAAATATCATTCGCCATGAGAAGATGGTGCTGAACAAGGACATGACATACGAGGAGAAGCCAGTCAAGATATTAGAACAAAAGGTGCAACAACTCACGAACCGTCTCATCCATGTTGTTAAAGTACTATGGAATAATCATGGAGTGGAAGAAGCCACATGGGAACCTAAAGGAATCATCAGGCGAAACTACCTCTATTTTTTCGGTAAGACACTCTCTCCTTTGTGATCATATGAATTTGAAGACCAAATTCTTTTAAGAGGGGGAGGATGTAGCAACTCGATATTTTAATAAATAAATAAATAGAAATATTTCAAGAAAATGAATTAAATAAAACTCAATAAACAACAAAGAGTAATGGGCTTGATTTGACTAGCTCACACAAAGGCTATTGAGCCAAATTAAGAGAATGGGTTATAAAGCAAGAAGAAATACCCCTAAATTCGTGACCATAATTATAGGGAAAATAGGAAAGGGTAATTTAGGGTGAAAACTAATGAAATAAACTATGAAAGGTAAGTAATTTGTGACCCCCATAGCTAGCACCTTCCAAAGGGTGATTCTACTCCAATTGGGAGGAGAGATCTCCAAAACATGGTAAGAACAAGCTAGAACCGCAGCCACCCTTCCTAGTTGTAATGGGACATGGACTAAACCCTTGACATATAAGAATTCGACCTAAGGATAAGAGGGAAGGTTCATCATTGTGCTGGGGTCGTGGGAGGCTGTGCTAGGGCACGAGGAGCAGAGGAGAATGGCTAGAGAATGAAGTTTCTTCCTCAACCATGCTCGGTTGCATCCTATGCATAAACCAGAGTTAGATCTTCACAAAAGTAGGTATTCTCAGGCCAAAGAAGAATCTAACTCATACCAACTTGTAGTGTTGCATGACTAGTTTCTTATGCAAGTGATATGCCCAATTTTCATGGTGTATCCATGAGTTATAAGTGTTTTCCCATCGTCGCGCAATTCTATCTCGTTTCTTGTTCAAGCTAGTTTGCATGCCTAAAGAGACCAAATTGATTCAGTCCAAAGGCATAGATCTCTTCTTCTTGATGTCCCCTACAAGTTTCATGTTCATCACTTTGTCCCAAGTGTTGGCCCTTTTGGTACGGCAGCAAGCAAACCTAGAGGGGGGTGAATAGGTTTTTCTGAAATCTGAAATAGAATCTTAAACACAGAAAATAACACTTGAAGGTTTGGTTAGTTTAGTGTGATAAGAGTAGCAGTGCGGAAGCAAATAAACAATCACACAAGGACACAGGAGATTTATCCTGGTTCGGCCCTTCCCACATGGAAGTCCTACGTCCAGTCCCCAAGCAAACTCTTGGGATTTCACTAACCAAGGGTACAGTCCCCCTTATGGACCTTACAACACCCTGGATCCCCCACCAGGTCTTCTTCTCTTTCCGGGCAAGAAGGCAGCCCACTTCTCTTACAGGTCAAGAAGCCAACCTCCTGGAACAAACCCCAGTGCGGTTCTGCTAGACACCAACCCCTAGCTGGTTAACAACTGTATACAGTCCTACAGCTGGACACAGATCTTTCTTAGAAAGATCAGACTGAGAGACCTTACAAGATGAACACTCATGTAAAGCTCATAGTCCCAAACTCTCCCCAGATATACAATGAGCTCGGAGAGAAACAGAAGAGAGAAAAGAAGACAGAAGGCTCGGAAGCTTGAATCTTGAGACGCTTGATTGCTTCTTCTTGGCTCGGGCTCTTTCTCTCTTTCTTGAGTGTATGTGGCGTGAAGGTGCTTCTCACAGATGTACACTCCTTCAAAGATATTCAAGAAAAGGCTCTTGTTGTTCTTCAGCAATGCTTCATCTTTTATATTGAGCAGCTTTGAACAAATCCGTTGAAGAGATAGCCGTTTGAGTTTTGGATCCGTTGGAGTTCTGACCGTTGCTTATCTTCTCTTCATTTGTCTTAATCAGACTCTGGTGGTCTTCGATGTCTGTGAGCATAGAAGAGAGTGTTAGCATAAAAGAGTGTTTATTGATAAACGATGCATGGTACTGTGCTTCTGCTAACATACTGAAAATAGAGGTCATATCTTTTTGACAAGAATCTGAAATATGCATGCAGCTTTTTGTCAGAAGATATTTGACTTTACATTTAAGCGTCAAGCATATTTAAAATATAAAGGCAATCTGTGTTTGAACAGAATCCATGAAGAAATCGTTATGAGCATGACTTATGAAATCGTTATTGTGAAGAGTCGTTGCTCATTTAAAAACAAGTCGATGTGAACAAGTCGTGTGAGAGCAAGTCGTTGCGCTCACTTATAGAATCGTTATGAGATTGATTTCTTACTAAATCAATGCGCTTAAAAGGAAATCGTTATGGCATCGACTTCTTAACAAATCGTTGCGAACACTTATGAAATCGTTGTGGCATCGACTCTTAAAAACGTTATGGCTTCTAAAGAAATCGTTGCGAATACTTATGAAATCGTTATGGCATCGACTTCTTGGAAAATCATTTCGGTCACTTAAGGAATCGTTATGGGAACGACTTCTTATCAATCAATAGCTCAAAGAAGAGAAATCGTTATGGCCACTTATCAAATCGTTATGGCATCGACTTCTTAACAAATCGTTGCGGCGCTTGATACTTGGCACTTTAAACAGAAATCGATGTATATTGATTAAACATCGATTTTATCATTTTAGTGCGCCATATATTGCATCAAGAAAGACTTAGCATTTTGCTATGGGATTGATGCGACACAGATGAAACAAAAATATTCATTATGTTATCATCATAGTTTTTGTGTATCACCAAAATACAAAGACAAATAGAGAGTGGTTCAACAATCTCCCCCTTTTTGGTGATGACAAAATTTATGTGAATTTTCTGATAAAAATGTATATGCATAGAGGTTAGCATAGAGGTTTCAGAAAATTCATACAAACTCTCCCCCTTTTGTCACTAACCAAAAAGGAAGGATCTTACCATGCATTCTCTCCCCTTTGAGAAAATTCTTACCATTGAGGGGTTCAACAATAATAGATATTCAATGAATAACTTCCCTTAGTGAGGCTCCCCCTGAGTATGAGACTCCCCCTTAGTCTGTGCTCCCCCTGAGCATGAGAACTCCTCCTGAATGAAACTTGAAAATAATTATTAGTAATATTTAAAATTTACGAATAATTAATGACTACTCCCTCTTCAGATATGAGATGGATGAAGAGTTGGCAGTCTTCAGTGCCTTGAGCATCCTTTGTTCCTGATGCCCCAAGGCTATCCTGCAAATGAGCTACTCAGAAGTAGGTACCCAAATAATTTTGGGTCCTTGATCGTTAGATGCATAAAAATAGCCTTTAGGTATCCAAACTAGGTGCTTGGTTGTGTAGGTGTTCACAGTGTGTCTAGTTTATTGCAATGAGAGCAACAGTGAATATAATTTGTTTTGCAGTTCTTATTGCCTTTGTGATGCATGGTTGGATCATGATTTTTAGAAACCTTTTTTTTGATAAAGCTTGGTTTTTCAGGTTCCTTTTTCTGAGGCATTTTGGTTTTCTTTACAAATTTTGGTAAAGGATATTTTCCTGAGTTTTACTTGTTTTCCTTTTCTGGAGGTGTATAACCAAGCCCTTGTTTGTCATTTCTAGATTTTGATCCTTTTAAGCATAGGGCTAAAGATGTTTTCCTATAGTTAATTTACTAACTGATTCTTTTAAATAGATATTTTCTTCAGTTAGAGTTTTTAATTTTTCTTCTAATTCTAACTTCTCTTTGTTCTTGCTTTTCAAATCTCATTTAAAAGATAATTTTTATCTTTATTTCTTTAATTGTTCTTCTAGTTGTTCCATTTCTGATTTAAGATCAGAATTAGTGTTTTCCAAACAAGTAAGGTTGTCTTGATATTTTTCAATTCTTTTACAACAACCTTGTGTTTATCATAAAGTTCATAAAAACATGATTTAAATCTTCAGATTCTGATCCTGAATCTGTGCAAGAATCAAAAGATGAGTTAAGATGTACCTCGTCTAGTCCTACCATGAGGGCTAGATTTACCTGCTCTTTTTCGAATCTGAGCTTGATGATTCTGAGCTTGTGACCTCATCATTTCCCAAGCAGCTGCCATTGCTTTTCTTTTGAATTTCTTGTGCTGCTTCTTGGGCTTTTCTGGTTGACCAGTCTTCTTGAGTCTTGGACAATCTGGTCTCAGATGTCCAGGTTTTTTGCATTCATAGCAGACTGGTCCTTTTTCCTTTTCTCTTTTCTTTGGATCCTCTTGATCCGTTTTTCTTCTTCTTCAAAATTTCTGAAGCTTGGACAATACTTCATCATATTACAGTCTTCAGAATCTGCATCCTGGGAACTAGAAGAAGAGATGGAAGGAGCGGCTACAACTTTAAGAGCGTTAGTGCATTTCATTTTAGATGAACTTTCAGATAATCGCTCCATATTTATTTCATGTGCCATGAGAGAACCTATCAGATTATCGATCGATAATTTGGTCAAGTCATGGGCTTCTTCTATGGCCGTTACCTTAGGTGTCCATGAAATAGTTAAGGACCTAAGTATTTTCTAACGGTTTCTTCATTAGGAAGAATTTTCCAAGAGAATTTAAACCTACTACTATACTTGAAAATCTGTTATACATAGTAGTAATGTTTTCATTTGGAAGCATTTTGAATTGCTCATATTGAGAGATAAGAATATCTATCCTAGTTTGTTTACTTTATCTGTTCCTTCATAGGTTATCTGCAATTATCCCATATTTCTTTAGCAGATTTGCATGCAGAACTCTACTGAACTCTCTTTTAGATAGAGCACAACATAGATAGTTTTTAGCCTTAAAGTTTAGATAATTTACTTTTATCTATTGTTGTAATTGCAGTAGTGCCTGGAATAGGAACAATAACAAATCACCTACCTCGATTACCTGCCACAGATCAAAGTCTGTGCCTCGAATGAAGCATTCCATTCTCATCTTCCAGTATTGATAATCTTCTCCGTCAAAGAATGGAGGTCTGGTGACTGATTGACCTTCAGCATATCCTTGAGCTGCCATAGATCTTTGCTCTAAGATCGTTGGATCTTCTTTGAATGATCAGAGACCCGCTCTGATACCACATGTGGCCCTTTTGTACGGCAGCAAGCAAACTAGAGGGGGGGTGAATAGGTTTTTCTGAAATCTGAAATAGAATCTTAAACACAGAAAATACACTTGAAGGTTGGTTAGTTAGTGTGATAAAGAGTAGCAGTGCGGAAGCAAATAAACAATCACACAGGACACAGGAGATTTATCCTGGTTCGGCCCTTCCCACATGGAAGTCCTACGTCCAGTCCCCAAGCAAACTCTTGGGATTTCACTAACCAAGGGTACAGTCCCCCTTATGGACTTACAACACCCTGGATCCCCCACCAGGTCTTCTTCTCTTTCCCGGGCAGAAGGCAGCCCACTTCTCTTACAGGTCAAGAAGCCAATCTCCTGGAACAAACCCCAGTGCGGTTCTGCTAGACACAACCCCTAGCTGGGTTAACAATGTGATACAGTCCTACAGCTGGACACCGATCTTCTTAGAAAGATCAGACTGAGAGACCTTACAAGATGAACACTCATGTAAAGCTCACAGTCCCAAACTCTCCCCAGATATACAATGAGCTCGGAGAGAAACAGAAGAGAGAAAAGAAGACAGAAGGCTCGGAAGCTTGAATGCTTGAGACGCTTGATTGCTTCTTCTTGGCTCGGGCTCTTTCTCTCTTTCCTTGAGTGTATGTGGCGTGAAGGTGCTTCTCACAGATGTACACTCCTTCAAAGATATTCAAGAAAAGGCTTGTTGTTCTTCAGCAATGCTTCATCTTTTATATTGAGCAGCTTTGAACAAATCCGTTGAAGAGATAGCCGTTTGAGTTTTGGATCCGTTGGAGTTCTGACCGTTGCTTATCTTCTCTTCATTTGTCTTAATCAGACTCTGGTGGTCTTCGATGTCTGTGAGCATAGAAGAGAGTGTTAGCATAAAAGAGTGTTTATTGATAAACGATGCATGGTACTGTGCTTCTGCTAACATACTGAAAATAGAGGTCATATCTTTTTGACAAGACTCTGAAATATGCATGCAGCTTTTTGTCAGAAGATATTTGACTTTACATTTAAGCGTCAAGCATATTTAAAATATAAAGGCAATCTGTGTTTGAACAGAATCCATGAAGAAATCGTTATGAGCATGACTTATGAATCGTTATTGTAAAGAGTCGTTGCTCATTTAAAAACAGTCGATGTGAACAAGTCGTTGTGAGAGCAAGTCGTTGCGCTCACTTATAGATCGTTATGAGATTGATTTCTTACTAAATCAATGCGCTTAAAAAGGAAATCGTTATGGCATCGACTTCTTAACAAATCGTTGCGAACGCTTATGAATCGTGTGGCATCGACTTCTTAACAAAACGTTATGGCTTCTAAAGAATCGTTGCGAATACTTATGAAATCGTTATGGCATCGACTTCTTGGAAAATCATTTCGGTCACTTAAGGAATCGTTGGGAACGACTTCTTATCAAATCAATACGCTCAAAGAAGAAATCGTTATGGCCACTTATCAAATCGTTATGGCATCGACTTCTTAACAAATCGTTGCGGGCTTGATACTTTGGCACTTTAAACAGAAATCGATGTATATTGATTAAACATCGATTTTATCATTTTAGTACGCCATATATTGCATCAATGAAAGACTTAGCATTTTGCTATGGGATTGATGCGACACAGAAAACAAAATATTCATTATGTTATCATCATAAGTTTTGTTATCACCAAAATACAAGAACAAATAGAGAGTGGTTCAACCCAAGTGCCCTATTTGAGAGATATAAGTGTTGCATGACGTTCGCTACATGTTTCTTGCATTTTCGGTTTGAAGCATGAATCGTGACCGAGCTAGGCGACATGATTCAAGCAACTGGTATCACGTCTGTCTTGGCCGTCGTGATTACTTGAAAAGCTTCAGCCCATGTCGACATGTTTTAGCACATCCCGCACCTCAAACTATGCATTGTTGACCTGTCAGAAGACCTCTAAAATGCGATCGCTAAGGTCGTTGCATTTCACTGTCTTTTCCCACCTCTAGGAAATCGCGGAATTTGAACGATTAGGGTTTTCAAGAACACGACAGTCTCCATCGTCGCGTTTCCAACCCTTTGATCAACGCGACCATCATACCCGTTGCGATTTACCTATGTTTTCCAGCACCAATTTTGTGTTGTATAAATGATGATTTAGGCTTGTTAAACATGTGATTACCCTATAGAATTGTGTACTTAACAATAAACCTTCATGGAATTGAATTTTTATATTTTATATAATTTCTTTAATTAAAAAGATAATATGAACGATCATTCAAGGTTCATAATTTCATGGACATGCACACACCAAATATTCATCCTTTCCATAAAATAATGCAGAAAATACATGAAATAAATTATCTGGTAAATTACTTAAATAATTGCACATTATTTACCAATTATAATAATGACATTGTTTTGCATTTCTTACGTGGATTTGGAACACCGATATCGCCGCTCCATTGTTCTAGAACTCCTCTAGAACATCGAGCAACTAATTTTCTCTACACACTACTCTCTTGACATGTTGGAACATTTCTATTGGACATTCCGTTCTGGTAGGCAAGGGACCTTTTGTCAAGACCTCTGTAAGACTCTGTACTCTATGGATTCCCTTATGGAGATTGAGCTAGTTGTACCCTAATGCCCATAACACCCTTAGGGATCAATATGATCTAAACAGCTTTCGAAGTTCTCTCTTATCTTGACTCACGCCGAAACTCTAGACCTGTGCATAACATGGCCAGTGGAAGGGTAGTGAATTCCACCTAACTGCCAACACCAATTGTGCGTGTTGTGCAACTATTACTATCACCCATTTATTCGACATTTATGCACAATTACCTGTAGTTCTCATCTATACTCGACTTCCTCATCTATTCACACTCTCTCTACTATCTCATCTATTCATCTAGTACCCTCATCTATTTCTTGGTACTCTCTATTGGCCATTTGATTGATTGTCTAAAGATAAACAATATAACTAATTCCTGGCAATATCAAGGGACCGATCTGGTCCTGCGAGGTGCACCCAAAAGTGCTAGTGCCCACGGGAATTAATTGACCAAAGTGTTTTGGCATTATACTCAAGTGTTATCTATCTCGACTATCTAAAGCTATTTTAGTCACATGCTATTGTGCTATCTTGTTTCTCACTATCGTGCTATCTCTATCATTACTTGACTATCTCGATCTATCATATAGTGACTCTGCTTTTAATATATTAATCATGTAAACTTTGTTCGCACCATGAGATATAAATCCTACTGGGCATTCTCGCTCACCGTACATTATTTGTCATTGTGTTCTCAGGTGAGGCTGAGGAGAATGAATACACTCACGAGGATGGGGAGGACCAGGAGTGATCCATGAGTGCCATGATGTCACCATGTTATCCTAGATGTCTTAGTAGTCTTTTATTTCCATTTCTATGTATTAGAGTCAATTGGGCCCTATGTTATGGATCCGAGCTTGTTGATGTAATAGACAATAGTGAATTATCAAGAAAGGCATTTGATTTCGCATTATTTATTTGCCCAATGGTTTGTTGTCTATTATACACTCTATACTCGCTTACTCGCAACTGCCTTATGTTCCGATATTTTGCGTCAGGGCGTGACAATATAAGGTGCTAAAGTTTCTCTGTGAAGCATATATATATAAAATAGATATACACATACAGAAAAAGACATCAAGAGAGACAAGAAACAATGAAGCACAAAAGAGAATAGTGTAGATAGAAAATATGAAGGAGAGCAATCTATGCATGCAAGCCGACTCCAAGCTATCCCGCTCTTCTCCATTCAGAAGCTTGTCTGTAAGTGGTTTAGATAGTATGAGTTCTTCTACTCAGTGCACTCTTTATTCATAAAGAGTTCAAAACTTTCAAGTGTATTTTGTATATCTCTTTATGATCTTCTATGTTTGGTTATTCTTTGAGCAAGCACTCTGTCTACACTTTACTCAGAGTAGAAACCAACAGGGGGTTTGTTCCCTGTAGTTCTCCATTTGTAGAAGGGAAGACCTACTGCGGAAGGTGGTTGTTTGTCCCTTTGGTTAAGGGAAGAATTGTTAGGGAGCAAATGGTTGTAATACCTCTCTTTGATGAGAAGGCCAAGGGTTCTTGGTAGTTAATAGAAAATCCCAAGTTGCACTTGGGGATTGGACATAGGACTCTAATTGAAAAGAGGTTCAAACCAGAATAAATTTCTTGTGCATTGGTTGTGATTATTTCTGCCAAGTTACACTTGTTTCACACACACCACACAAGGTACTAACACTTCAGTCAAGTGTTCTTTCAGATTCCGATAACTTTTAAAATTGCAGAAAGTCCTATTCACCCCCCTCTAGGACATCTAAAGCTTCATCTAGATCCAACACCGCGAGGGTGGAGGAGGGATATTGTAACGACCCAGGATCCGAATTACCAGTTACCGACCAGTAACCCGAATCTTGACCCATTACCCACGAGCCAAAGCCCGGAAGGGTAAGAAGAGAACGTCTGAGGAGAACATATAAGAAAATGTACATACCATAAAATTTAAACTTTTCACTATATAATATATCAGTTTAACACAACTCAGAGCCGATAACAACATAAGTAAAGAGTACATTGAGTACAAAAACTATGTACTACTTACAACAGCTAAGCAGGACCAGCACTGGAGCGACTAGGCTCCTCTGCACTTGTAGCCGATGACAAATCACCTGAAAGGGAAGGGAGTGAGTTTCACGAAGAGACCCAGTAGGGACACTAACGCCCACTTGTAGGGCTATAAACAGAACCTGAAAATCTGATTTCCGACCCGATACCGATAATAATAATGGATTCAGAATTAAAAAATTATACTGATTTCTTTCGGAATCGGTATTGGGTTTTCCGATAAGATATCAGTATCGGACTCAGAACCACCTACTTCCAAAACTGATTTCCAATTAATTAAATTTAATAAAAACAAAAGAAAATCCTTAACCCTTCCTCCCCACTCTCCAGTCCCCTCAGTCCTCACCCACCACGATGCCCAGACAGCAGACGTTGTTCCCTTCCTCCCCCTTCCTGTCTTCCCACTTCTAGGGTTTGTAGCGGGCCGCGGCTGTCACCCTTGATCACCACTGGCAACTCCATCGGCGACGTCTCCAGCCTACACAACCAGCACTTCTCCCCTCAAGTTTGTACAAAACACACACAGTCACACACGCACAAAGTCTATCTCTCCCTTTCTCTCTTTCTCTCTCTCTCTCTCTCACTTGGCTGGGGGAGGTCGAGGGGGCTATTGGGGGTGTAACGTAGCTCTCACAAGGGGGGGGGGGGGGGGGGGGGGGTGGATGTGCCGGGCGGCGGACTGGAGATGGGCATCCCTTTGCAGATCTCCAAGGGGGGATGGCAGACTGGAGATGATGGGGTGGGGGGGGGGGGGGGGGGGGGGGCGCGAGGACTGCAGATCTCACAGGGGGGGCGAGGGAGAAGCGGAGGAGGGAGAGGAGGTGAATCTTAGGGGGGGGGGGGCAAGGGAGAAGCGAGGAGGGAGGAGGGAGAGGAGGTGCTGGACAGGGGGGGCGGCGGACTGCAGATCTCACAAAGAAGAGGTTGCTGGCGTGGCACCATCCCAGAAGCTGCACCAGGTTCTTTTGGTTCAGCTGCCCTATGGTCTTCACCTCCGCCTTGAAGGATTTCTCACCGTCTCCCTTGCGGACGATCCTCTTGATATTACCTCGATGTCCTGGAGGACCTTGCGGTAGACGACGCCGAACCCTCCCTGCCCAAGCTTTCGGTGGGTGTCAAAGTTGTTATGGCCCGCATCAGCTCCGCATAGGGGAACCTCGTCAGCGCCACTCCGTCATCATCACCGAACACTACAAAAAACGTAGGATATGTAGACGGCTGAAAAACTCAACCGTCTACATATATATCATCTGTAGACGGCTTATAGTAGCCGTCTACTAATGTAAGATACGTAGACAGCTAAAATTAGCCGTCTACGAATGTAACATTCGTAGACGGTTACTGTAAGCCGTCTACGATTATCATGCAGATGGCTTATCCTAGCCGTCTATGTATGTATGATACGTAGACGGTTACATAAAGCCGTCTATGTATGTTACATTCGTAGACGGCTAAAGAAGCCGTCTACATACATATTTAATGTAAATTATTCTATATATAATTATACTCATCAAATAAATATTCATAATTTAAGATCAAATTTGAATGTAATAATAATAATAATTTAAATGTAAATATTCTATAAGATTCAAATATTCTTATAATCAACATTAGGAAAATGATTATAAGAATAATTACTTAATATGTAGTTGATTATGAATACTATAAGAAAATTATACATTATAATGTTAACAATTTTAAATTGATGGCTATACTCATAGCATAAATATATAGATATATAGTTATATATGAAATACTATATATATAGATAATATATATATATATATATAATATATAATATGTATATTATATAGATATTTATATAATATATATAGACATAAATATCTATGTTGGTATATTCTATAGTTGTATATATATATCTATGTATTTATCTACACGCATATATCTATATGTAAATATTACTAGATTTGTACCTCTTTATTTATAAATGAATATTTAAAATAATACTTAATTTTGTATTTATATTAATACATTAAAATTAATTCTGATATATATTTAATATTAATAGTTTTTATTTTGAATTTAAATATTTTAAGATCTTAATATTTTAAAATTTTCAGCGGGGCGCCAAATCCCTTCAAAATTTCCACCGGGCGCCAAATCCCTTCAAATTTTCAACCCGGGCGCCAAATCCCAAAGTTTTCCCCCTCCCCAGGCTCGTCCATCTGTCACCTGGCCTCCTCCTCTGCCCTCCAGTAGAACCACACCGGGGCACATGCACGCAGAGCTACCCGGACTTCGCCCCCGCCACCGCCACCTCGCTTCGCCTCAAAGCTACCCGGACTTCGCCCCCGCCACCGCCGCTGCCGCCAACACCTTCAGCTGCTCCGCTGAGTCGACATCGGGGCGGCCACGGACCACGAGTTGGTGGAGGCCCGGTAGGAGACCAGCGTCTGCAGCGGCGTCTGGGTGTCCGACCGCATGCCCACCAGCACGAACAGCTCCCCGCGGTGCGGGACGGCGGCGCAGGCGAAGGCCGGGGGCACAGCGGGGCGCCCCCGTCCCCGCAGCCGGCGGCGTCCAGGGGCATGGGCGGGAGCGCGAACCAGCCCCGGGATCGGGGGTCGAAGGCCTGTGCCACTGCAGGCGGAAGGTGGAGCGGTGAAAGGCGAAGACGAAGAGGTAGGGGAGGGAGAGCGAGAGCGTGTTCTTGACGAGGTGGAACGAGGGGATGGAGATGGCGCGCTTCCAGGAGGCCACCGACCTGGCCTTGGACTGGTAGGGGAAGGGGAGGCGGAGCAGGCAGTACTCCGCCACCTCGTCAGGGAGCCCGGGGATGAGCTGCTCGGCGTCGCTCGCCGCCGCCGGGGTTCCTCGGCGTTGGGATCGGCATCACCGTGGCGGAAGGGGAAGCGTGGGAGGAGGAGAAGGTGGAGGAAGACGCCGCCGCCACCACCACCTCCTCTGCCACCGCTGTTCGGGTTTTTCTAGGAGGAGAAGGAGGAGGAAGGGGTGGGCGGGCGGAGAAGGAGGGCTCGGCGGGGGGGGGGGAAGGGGGGGCTGGCCGGAGAAGGAGGGCTCCGGCGGGGGGGGGAAGGGTGGCCTGGGTGGGCTACGGAGCAGCGCCTGGGCGGGATGGCGGGCTCCGCGGGGGGCAGGGGGGAATTAGATTATTTTTTTTTAAGCAAAAAATATATGTAGACGGCTTGTAAGCCGTCTACATATATTTTTTTTGTAGACACTTATAATAACCGTCTACATATATACCTTCTAGACAGTTTTTCTTTAGCCGTCTACTTATCTTTTGTAGACGGTTCTTTCGTAGACGGCGTTAAAGCCGTCTACAAAAACATTATAGACGGTCTTAATAAATTTGTAGACGGTTTTCAGCCGTCTACGTATGCCCCTTTTCTAGTAGTGGAAGAGCATGGGGAGTCGGAGGCAAGAGAGCTTGAGCTCTCCCATGGTGCAACAAGCCTGGATGTGGAGCATGTTTATATTCTAGTTTGACATTTTCAAATTATGAGAAAATAGTATTTTCTTTTGATATCACTATGTAGTATCTTTGATGATTGAATGAGTTGTATCAGACGAATAATACCCAGTTGGGATATACCAGAATAAAAGACTATTTAATGTGAGCCGCTGTGTGATTGTTTGGTCCCAGAGTAGGAAGCATTTCTAATTTTTTGCGTTGGCTTCATTATCAATTTTTTTGTGCAATCTATTATTTCTAATGTCAGCCGTTGTGTTCTATTGCCATTTTTTATCAATTGTTAATATTTTCTGATTAAGGTGCTTTTTATAATTTTTGGGTAACATTCTTAGAATTTTATTGGTTACACTTCATATCACATGTCTCATAGAACGACATTCAACAGGAATTTATTTTGTGTTGGCACCTTCTTCAATACTAGAAAATACACCTTACTCTTATGTATATTTTTGGTAATTTATTTTCTATAGAATGATTTTTTTTATCAATAGATTTTTTTTATAGAAAATCTTAAAAATTATGCCCTATTACCTTAAAAAGAAATCATTCACCTATGTTTCCCAGAACTATGGAATCTAAAATTTTAATTGAAATCAGATTTGGTAATCGGTAATCGGAATTGGAAAATTTTTAGAAAGAAAAATGGTACCGTTTTCGATTTCGGTTCCAATAATGTAATCGGAATCAGAAATGACTATTCTGACTATATCGGAATCGGAATCGGAAACATTAACAGTTATCGGAATCAGCATTGGAATCTCATGATTCTGTTACCGAACCCGACCTGTTTGCAGCCCTACCCACTAGTAATAGTACTACTAAACAGTGCGGAAGTAAGGCAACTGCAAATAAACACACCCCGCACAACACATAGAAACTGGTAGAGTAGTACGCAACTCCTCACAGGAGTGTGCCGAGAAACTGGAACCTTATATGCTCAACAGCACACACAAGCTCATACACACACACACATGATGTAGGACCAGCTAGGGCCTATGGCTTGGCGCCTCGACACCACATAGTCCTCCAACCCTAGGTACGTGTGCACACTCAGCCGCTCTCCCTCACGTCTGGTCCTCGACTAGTTTTCCCCTACGCCAGACTCAAACGGTGGAGAAGGGGCCCCATAGAAATTGTCTTGTAACCACTACAAGGGGCACACACTAGACAGAGTCGCACTCGACGTCTAGGCTCACTGGTGGAACAGCTCAACGCTAGTCATCTAGACGGAGCCTTCATCTCAACGTCTGGGAAGCACAACACAAACATGGAAGAACACTGGACACGCACAGACGGAGATGCTCTCAATTTTCGACACGTACTGTGCAAATAGGCAGACACCGCATGTCAACACCTCAAAATAAAAAAAAAAGGAGCTCAGCCTGCTGAGGCCTACCTATGGGTTGATGGCAACATCGATTGCCGTCAACAAGGAAATAGACAGTAGCATCGGCTGCCATCAACAAGGGGTAAACGGCAACAACCTGGCCATCTACAAAAAGTAGAGGGCCACATGCTGGCCATTTACCTCAAGTCGTCGGAAAGGTATGCTGTCGTCAAGTTCCTCCTTGAAGAACTTAACGTCAATCGATGTTGGCGGTAAGTTCTTTAGCTTCCAGCAGCTGAAATGGCCCCAGACTGATCCTAAGGGCAATCCAGCCCAAAAACCAGCGGTGGGATGAAGGGAAATGCTTTCCCTCATCACAATATACTACTATGAAACCAGAAAACATTGATCCAATGCTTGTATCGGCAGTTTCACCCCAAAACCCCACATGGATAGACCCTCCCCAAAAGCATAATTTTCATGCTAATCACACACAACCAAGCATGGCATTTCAACATAGGGGAAACAAGGGGTCGAGTCCCTACCTCAAAACACTATAACAACTCCCAAAAACCCTTGATTCACGCCGATCTCCCCAGGAGCTTCCCCACAAGAACTGCCCTTCAATTCGCCATTTCCCACCAAAATCGTCTTTGCCACGTCCCGAGAATTACGCAGTGGATAATAATTCTGATAATTCGAGTCGATATTCCGAGATGTGAATAGTTGGCAAATAAGCTTCTAGCTAGCACGCACTAAATGTATAACAATACAACATCATCATAGGGCCTAAATATTGAACTCAATGGAAATTATATTCAGATCTCATCTCATTTGTTTTCAAAGGAACTAATACAGGACTTAGACTCAATAAAAGGAAAAGTACATTTATTCCTTACTTCCTACTACATGAATCTAACACTCCAGATAAACTAACTATAGATAAACTCAAGTGTTAGGACGCTCATCACTCGGACCCATTTCCATCCTTGACTTGCTCCTCTTCATGAATTTCATATTCACCTAGAATGTTTAAAAGTAGGGAATGAGCAAACTAGCTCAGTAGAATTTATATCTCAATGTGCAGGCAATGATATAAGTTATTAGCCATTTAGAACTAGGTAAGCACGATGATCAAGATATGCATGTATGAATAAAACTCATTAAAACACGATACATGAACAAGCTAGATAGAGTGATCATGATAGAGCAAGATCTAGAATGATATACCGAGCAAGATATTATCAAAAGTAAGACATGTAACAAGCACGCAAGATATCACTTTAAATTGCAATAATTGCATGATGGCCATATCACGCAAGTAAGCAAGCATGTACGAGCATGATCATGTAGCACTAATCAAGCACGAAGACACTAATGCAGACCAAGGAAAGATCCACATTGAAATGCACACTAGGACACGTGTATGTGGTTATTGTATCCAGCATTCAACATGCAAGTACTCCCAGTGCAGATGCAACGCCAGTAATCATTATATCCTATGGTTAACAATATATTTATGACTCTCCGTCAATGGGGCTAGACTGGAGCCCTTGGACACTCTCCGTGCCTGGTCAGCATGATCTCATTTCATTTTAAATGTAGATACCCACAGCCATTTAATGACCAATGAGAATTTCAAGATGTAAGCATGTGTAATGTCATGTTCATGATGATGATGAGAACAAGTAATAAGTAATGTGAACATGATGTCATGATAGAATAGTCAAGAGATAACTTAGGCAGCATAACGGTGCAATTTATACTTTAGTTCACTCTTTACATTAATGGCTTAAGTCAACATTACAAATCACAATCACAAGAACAAGAGAAGAAAGGATGTGCACACTATCTCTAGGGAACTTCAATGGTACAACCAACTTGGTCTCCATGAGGGGATCCACGAAGTATGGAGAATTACAGAGGTCTTAGCGGAAAGGTCGATAGTCTGCCAATACGGAATGACTGACAGAGAGCTTCCAATTTCCCTAAGAAAGGGCTGCCTAGATGTGCAAGTGTGTAGTCATGTACGTATCTCAATCCGCAATCCATCAGTTTCAAACTTAAGGAAAACGATTTACATGCTAACATGAGATGGAACTTTGCAATTAACTAAACATGGTTTGCAATATTTTAATATAACAATTCTCAATTTTTGCAAGGTAGAATAATAAGAAGAGTAAATCAATAGTTGCATGAATGGTTACATCATTAAGAGCATTTAGAATAACATTTAGGTAATTATAGCTTTTAATGGATTTATACATTTTAAGCCATTAAACAGACCTCATGAAATGATCAGAACCAAGATATGCAAATTATGCACTTAATACCATGTAAAACAGACCTCAGGTAAGCCTTAAAACATGCATCCGACACAGTGGACACACTTCATAACGGTGTACAGTCAATGCTTGATTTCGGTACAGAGGCTAAATCATGTCCACCTTGGTGGCCGCGTTAATCCTTGAATCATGTCGGGGGACCCTGGAGCATTCATGGAAAATTTTTTGACAAGGCAATGGGTGGGAAAACTGCCTGAATCGCGTCGGGACATACCGGCACGGTTCAGACATGCACAGACTCCCATGCGGCGCGAAGTCTCACGCTCGCCGTTGACTGGTCAAACATTGATTCACATCATACCAGATGGTCACAATTTATTGAGTCACGTCAGACAAGGTCGGCGCGATACCAGTTGCTGGAATCGCGTCGCCTGAATCGGATGTGGTTGAAACATCAGCTCGAAAACATAGACACACATGTGCTCGATCCATGCAATGCTTATATCTTCTAAACTAGGGCTTTTGGTACAAAAGTGTCAACATGAAAGCTGTTGAGAACATCGAATAGGAGAGAACTATGATTTTTGGATAATTTAAAACGGCCTTGGGATGCATGATAAAATGGCATGAACATGAAAAGTTCCTAAAATGCGTGACTTTGGCAAAATGCCTATAACTCAAGAGGTACTTATTGGAATTCGACGAAACCACTTGGAAATTAAACAAGACTCAAAGATATACACATTGGTATATGAATTATTAAGGATTTGCCGGAGATCACCTACCTTCTAGTTGAAGAAATCACATTTTTCCAGAAAACCCACATTCAGACCACTTGGAGGAGAACGCTTAATACACTCGACCTACTACATGAAAATTAGGCATCCCAGTTGGGTTAGGAACTAGACTTGACCCTCTTTCCAGGGGTCCTTACACAATGGGGTTTAGGCTTGACCTACCTTTGGTCAACTCCAAGATGACTGGCTGTACAGGTCGAAGCAGATGCAATGGGTAAGAAGAAGGGCTTGGTGTGCTCGATCTGCTGCTCCCCAGCGACCAACAACTCCTCCACACGACCCCATCAACATGTAAAACTCATCCCCTAGGTTTTTTTGGAGAGTGTTTATGCATCTATGGCTTTCCAAAGTCCTATTGCGTCAAGGAAGGAAAAGTTGTGGTTTTGGCAAGCCCCCTTCCATGTTTGGAAGATCTCTACCTCCATTAAAGTGTCTTGGCCATCAAGCAATCTCCAAGGATGTCTAGGCATGAATTTGGGTTGCCAAGAGAGCATTATTACCTCCAAGTTTACCCTAATTACCTCCTTCCATTTTCAGCTCAATTAGGGTTGCAAATTTATGGGTATTATTCATGCTCCATTTTATTTTTGGACCAAAAGTGATCCATTGGCCCAATACCAATAATGGGTCATCAATATATAATGTTGGAAGTCTCTCCAACATTTTTATTTAATTTATGGTTGTGTCATATTTCTGTGTTAAAGGTTTTCCGACTTGTTTCCTAATTTAGATAATCTATCACATTGTGATGTACACTTGGTCAATCAGGTTTTTTATTGTACGAATTTATTTGTGGAACACTTAAGAATAATGTTTGGGGTTGATTTATAATTTTTACAGAATTTTACGATGTGTTCTTACACATACGATATGGTATGTATGTTTTAAATACTCCGATATAATGGAAATCATTTATTTTCATTTATTCAATTTTTTATGTAATAAATTTTCTGGGGTGCTAAAGTCGCCGCCATGAGCACCACGCCTCCCCACGAGCTCTCGTTAGCTGCCAGAAGAAGTGGAGAAGGTGAGGGGTGAAGGTGGTGGGAAGGAAAGTGTGAAACATGGGGAGAAAGGGGGCCTCGGGTCGCCCCTAAAAGCACAGGCCGGGCAAGTTGACATCAACATCTATTGCAGTAAACTTGCAACGACAATACTTGACATCAACATCACTTTCCGTCAAGTTCATGCACAAGAAAACTCTAGAATCTTTAGTAGACGTCAACATCGTTTGACACCAAGACCCAGTTGACGGCAGCGCTCTTTCTGTCAACCCAACTGTTGATGTCAACACTATGGATGTCAACCGACTATTAACATCAACATACCTTGACGTCAATAGGCACTGCTCCTGAAGAAGGCCCATTAAGGGTCCAATAAGGCCCAAGGCCTTACACATACACACACACACACACAAAGAGAGAGAGAGAGAGAGAGAGGATTGAAGGTAACGAGGGGCTGTTGACGGCGACGATAGGCTACCGATGTTGATGAGCTTCCGAGCGGTGCCGATGGGCTTCACGAGAGGGAACGAGGTGTCACACCTTGCCAATTTAGCAGTGGAATAAATCGGGAAGACGTGAGCAAAGTGCAGAGTGATGTAAATTGCACAACAGTTGAATGATTCAGAGCATCTAGCAAACAATAATTGGAATAAACTCTTCATTTTATTGAAATTTCACTAATACTATTACAACCACTAATCTGGAGCCAATACTTAGGGCTCATTGACATCATTTCATTAGAAAAAAATATAAAAAAATAACTACTAAACTCTATTGTACTAAGGTAACTTCATCATTTGACTCCAAGTCGCTCGTCACTAGGGTCCTATCCCAATGGTGTGAGTATCGTCAACGTTTGACTTACCTGAGACACAATAATAAATAACGAAGGGTGAGCGATAATGCTCAGTAGGACTTAAATCTTAGGATCAAGCATGCTTTAAGTGATTAATGCTTTAAAAGACAGAGCAACTAATTCTAGAAAGAATCATGTAAAGTTGAGGAATTAATAGTACAAGTAACATGGTTCAAATAGCACATGATTCAGGTAGAGCACTATAATTATGATCAAGTCACGATAGAAAGCGATAACTTATGATAACAAGTAATGTCATTGTCAAGCAATAGAAAGTAAGTAGTTGGCCATATAGAGAGTAAATTATACTTTGATTGATTTCCACCAATCGAAATAGTATATCACTTTGATTAACTTTCGTCAATCGAAATAGTATTGCACTTTGGTAATCCGTGGAAAGTCTCGAGAGAGTATAGCACTTTGTTTTGAATGTCAATAAATAACGAGAGAATATAGCACTTTTGATTGTTTGAGATTAATCTTGATAGTATGGCACTTGGATGTAATGTCGACATCCAGATCATTTAACTCCCGCAGACAAATGGCACTTTCGGGTGCTCCCCCCAGGACCAGATCGGGCCCTATTACACTGGCATTGGTTATGTTGTCTATCTTTAGACAATCAATTATTGGCCAATAGAGAGTACCAAGAAATAGATGAGAGTACGAGATGAATAGACGAGATAGTAGAGAACGTGAATAGATGAGCGAGTAGAGTATAGAAGAGAACTAGTGGTCATTGCACATGAAACGTCGAGTAACAAGCGATAGTAACAGTTGCACAACACGTGCGTTTGGTGTTGGCAGTCGGGTGGAATACACTACCCTTCTGTTGGCCTTGTTATGCATAGGTCCAGAGGTCCGGCATGATTCTAGATAAGAACGAGAAAAAACTAAGGCCGTTTGGATCTCACTGATCCCTAAATGGTGTCATAGATGTAAGGGTACAACTAGCTCGTCGACCATGTGGGAATCCATGGACAGAGGAGACTTACGGAGGCCTTGAACAAGGATTCATTAGTCCGGAAAAGGAATATCTAACGGAGAGTTCATCTAAGTCAAGAGAAAGTGTATATATAGAAACATGTGCTGGACATTCTAGAGTTCTAGAGGAATTCTAGAACAGTGGAGCGTCGGTATCAGTGTTCCCAAAACATCACGAGAAAATGTACATAAGTCCATTTAATATAGGGAAATTTAACGATATGATTGACATATATAACGAGATGTATTATGAAGTATTTTCATGGCAAGTTAAGCCATATTGGATGGTTCAAGTGTGTGTATGTGTAAGAGAAATCATAGATAGAAAGAGAGCATGTGCATGTCCTTTAAATCACACAATATATATTCAATTATAACAGGTGATTATTACTACGTGTATGACCGTCAACAAAGGGTATAAGCACTATAGAAGGTTGTAGCCTCACAATTCAAGGGTTTTCATGCAAAAGTCTAAGATCATGATGTACCCTTGTAAGGGTCGTGATAGGTCGGTCAGTGCAGGTGGTCAAAATGCGACGCCAGCACCTGTCGCGTTCAGAACATGACGGGTTCTCTGTCACAATCTACCTGAGAATGCGGCCTATCGGGCCGTCGCATTCTCAGGTCTTGTGCCGGAGTCTAGGCGGGAAAAGGACAGGTTTTGGATTGCGGTCCAAACCTTCCTTATTTTGACACTAGGTGATTCAAAAATTCATAACTAATTGTACAAGCGATGAAAATTCATGAAATAAGTTCTAACGAATCTAGACATGGAATAGTATTCACATTAATTAGGAATTTGGAAGTAGACATGGTATCGACATGCTTCAGTCAAGTTAAACATGAGGAACATGAATCTATGTACAATAGGGATGAAAGAATTAATTTATGAAGTAGGGTGGATGAAAATTAGAGCTTTTAGGGACAAAAGACTCCTAACAATCATCAGTATCCCCAATAAAAATTTCGTGGCATGGGGATGAGTATACATGAAGATCTAGAATTAACAAGAAGGGTCGGGTTCATGAAAGTTATAGAACTTCAAAAATCAAGAACAAAAGATTGGCTCAATGGAAAATTATGAAACAAGAGAGGTTTTGTTCCTGATGCATGGAACAATCTACAAACAAAATTAATTAGATTTTGCTCGTGAGAATGCCTACCTTTGACTCATTTGATCTTCTAGGGTTTAGTACTTGAAGAACGGGGGTTGGGGACTTGATCAGCCTTCTCCCCATAAAACCGCCTCCTCCTTGGCCTCTCCTCCACATCCAGCAAGCCCTAGCAACGTGTTAGGGCTGACCATGGAGAGATTTGGGAGTATTTAAGCTCCCTTGCTTTCCATTTCCTAGTTTGATTCTAATTCCCCTTTAATTACGAAGTTTCCTATTTTCTCTCCTCCTTCTAAGCTTGCCATCTCCTAATTGGGTTAGGTTGGGACCCAAATTCGTGGCCAACCTATTAGGGTAGGGTTAGGAGTCCAATTCCAACTCAAATTACTTATTTTAATATTTTAATACACTTTTTCTATCTAAGTAATATTTTAATTACGAATTTAGGATATTTTCCCTATTATTCCTTTTTTTAGAATCCCTATTTTGGCCCAATAAATTTTATATGATCCATTTAACAAAGCACATCACTTCTTTTTGTTTAATGTGTTTTAACTTATGGAATTTCCCTTTTTAATTAGAGAATATTAGAGTTTTAGTTTTTATTCATGGGCTATGAGAGGTCCATTGATCTAATTTCTCATGATGGATTATCAATACATATTGTTTGGAGTCTACCCATCATTTTATTTTTAATTGTTAATCCACTTGGCTCACATAATAATGGGTTTCCAAATTATTCATTAATTACAATAATAAGTCACCTCAATTCTAAAACTT
Organism: Colocasia esculenta; assembly: GCA_014218235.1. Classification (NCBI taxonomy): domain Eukaryota; kingdom Viridiplantae; phylum Streptophyta; class Magnoliopsida; order Alismatales; family Araceae; genus Colocasia; species Colocasia esculenta. The sequence goes on from CM024766.1 coordinate 29,320,440, forward strand.
GGTCTGAATTATTTTTATATGTCCAAATTTCTTAATGGGTCATTTGAGAATATTATTTAAGGTATAAGTTTTATTTTTACAAAAGTTTTATATGAGTTCTTACTCATGTGATAATGATGCATATCTTTTAACTAGTTTGATTTTTTATTAATTGACAAAATTTTAATTTATTTATAATTTTTAATTAATAAAATTTTTGGGGTGTCGATGGGCTTTGGAAGAGGGAAAGGGGTACCAGGAGAGGAAACGAGTGCCAAAAGAGTGAAAAAATATTATTTTTGTTTCAATTAATCTATAGCGAGCGATCGATATGCGATCGAACCAATCAAGCACTCGTCGATCTCGATTTTGAGACTGAATAGTGACTAATATAATTTTGGTCGACAAATCGTAGCAATCAATATCCTTAAGTCACCAATAAGTTGCGGATTAGTCACTGATTCCAATCGACATAATTTGTAAGTCATCAATCGATCATTATTCGACCACCAACCTCGATCACCAATCTATGTTGAGTCTGAATCTTAACAATCAATATTTGTAAGCCATCAATTGGTATCAGATTTTAGATCTAATAGAGACCAATTATTTTAGTCACAAATCGATCACTAATTCCTTTTTATATGAACTTATGATAAATATAATACATATAGTTATATCTCTACATACATACTATATATATGTACATTTCATATATATATACATATCTTTATACATGTTTTATAATATTGATCTCTCCTATATATATTAAAATAAATATATTTATATATGTAGACATATATATATGTCCTTATATAGATATCTATATATAGTATGGCCCAAATGATTATATCTATATACATAGACTCAAACACAACAATATATGTATAAATATTATAAATCTACATAATCGTACGAAGATTTGTCAGTTTAATTTGCTTGGAATATAAAAACCTCCTGTTGTATTTGAGATGGGTCATGTCGAATGGTTGGATTTATTCTCGATTTACATATGATTAACAACCCACCCTTGCATTTATTATGAATCAGGAGCCAATAGTTGGATTTCATATCGATATAAAATCCAACCATTGGACTAATCATCCTCCATCTACATACACTAAGATTAATTGACAATTTGATTTGCTTAGATTTGCATATGGTCAATATCTAACATTTTTATTTATCCTAATCTAAAATTTAAGGGTTGGATTCACTCTTAATATGTATACATCTGATCAGTTCGACTTGTGATCAATGTAGTACAATTCGAGTTAGAGTAGATCAGGTTGTGTCCAATCTAAAATAATCTAATCATGATATATATGTCAGTTCTATTTGATCTGAATCAAAATAGTAACTGTTGAATTTAATTTTGATGATGATTTAATAATTACGTTGGCCCCATCTATATCTAATTACGGTCCGACTATTAAATCAGCTACCATTAAATCACCAGGCATGTCTCCACCACCAGCCACACGGAATCAAGTACAACTACGTACTCGAACTTGTTGTTCAGCATGTGGGACAGGCTCCTCGGACTCACATGCCCTGCTCTGTTGAGGAGAGGGAGGGAGGGAGGGGGGGGGCGGCTATGTCCTCCAATCATCAGCCAAGGACCACTGAGAGACGGAAAGATCATAATCAGATGGAGTGTTGCCATGCAAATATATAGAAGATACAATCTAAATAAAAGGTAGAACTTGTATAACTAATTATTAAGGCGGAAGAACGTGAGCAGGATCACGTTTTGATGCTTTCTAAAATGAATATTGATATCCATTACAGGTTCTCTTTCGTATAACCATGTGTGGCTCTCTTCTTGTTGTGGGGAATAATTGGTCACTCAAGTCTCACGCCACGTGGAGCTAGAGAGAACAAATATATATAGGTAATTAATTATTTTAAGATACGATTATTCTCATCTTTACTAATTTGAGTATAAGTGTGGATATGTTTTTTCCATCATCTTATTCTCATCTAAAGTGATTTTTATGCTAAGATAAAGAACATATAATCTCTTTGCATTTTTTAACGATTTATGAGATTTGATAATGTATATTGTACGTTTAGTAGTCTCATTCAATTTTATAAACGTAAACGATCGTTGTTAACTTTTTATTCCAACAGAATATCAAATAAAATACGATCGGTATTATTATCCTAGTTGACTATCTTAATTTTTTCATCCTTTTGGACAGGCCCTTAATTGATAATGATACTTAATGTGTAATTAAAATAAATGAAAAATATAAGAGAGATATAATCATAGAGTTAATAATAAACAAAATATGCAATCACGGTGAAATCAGAAGAAATAGAAATAAAATAATTATAAACATATTACTGCACTATAGTACTTTTATAATGCATACATAAAAATAAGAAATAAAATCGAACCCTCGCCTTTGTTTAACTTCTGAAAAATTTATACAAAATAAAAAAATAGAGGAAAACGTGGATAGAAGATGCACCAGTAGATTCTCTACAAATACGGCATCGTTTCATTTGAAAAGTCCTCTTTGGTCCCGTTGTTCAACTCTTTGAACCTGCCGTGACAACTCCACTTTAGACCAGCTTAACCGGATCTGTTGCTGGTTGTCTGACCATTCGTACGTAAACCAGGCCTTCTAACCGGATCTACTGCTGGTTCTTCACTCCAACGTTTGATCATAAATGACTCGTTGGTCTACTGCCGTGTTGGACTGTCAACGGTTGGGCTTGAACTGACTCAGCCCAACCCATCCTTGCCCATACCAATTCGGCCCCGTCCAACCCAGTCCAAATAAAGTGGGCTCTACATTATCTAATGAATCATGGCTCAAATAAAACCCAATTGGTCCGTTGGGATCCATTCCGGTGCAACAAGTTATTCACATAATTTAATATGAATATTTGTATATATTAATAAATATTATATATATTATTTGATGGTTAAAAATGAAATAAATAATATATTAAATATACTTAAGATTGCATCCCTCCACAGGACGCACTCTAGAAAAACACGATCCCTTTACATCATACATGCTCGCGACTAACCGGAACCATATAGTTTTCTCTCATATAAAAACGTAGCCGGGCGTGCCGCCGGCCTACCGCCATGATAGTATTCCATGTTTCCTCCTCTCGTACACGTAAAATATCTAGGTGTCAAAGACACTGCAATGATCAGATTTGACTGCATTCCGAGCGACGTGTGAATGATGGACAACTAGTATTAGGAAATTCCTCCAACAGTTCGAAGCCAAATCCTCCGAGAGTTCTGAGCTAAGCGTCTGTTTGTTTAATCGTAAAACACTATTCACGAAAAGTTTTTCAGAAAAAAAATTTATGTTTTAAGTCATTTGTTACCGTGTAAAAATAAAATATGTAAAATAAAACCCATAAAATTCCAGATTTCAGCATCCGCGCGAAAAAAAGGCGGATGCCGTTTTCCAAATGGTGCTGCTTCACCCATGTGCACTATTCATTCAACATGAATTTTTATTTTTTTTTCTACTTATTTAAATAGTATTTTTTAATTTAATTATTTCTCAATAGTTAATTTATTTTTTACTTTTTATTAAAATATATTTAGAATTTATTCATTCAAATTACATTTTATTTTATTTCTCCAACTTTAAATTATCTTTGTCAAAATTACTTATTTTCATTAGTTATTTAATTTTATTTTATTTTTTAAAAATATTAAAAAATAAATTAAATTTAATTAAAAATGATGAATAGTGTTAATACACAAAGAAATATGACTCTCTCTCATTTGAGTAGATTATAAGATCTCATATCTTTTCATACAACTTTATATTTTCATAACAACTAAATACACAATTACGTTTTCATTTTTACGAAAAAATTATTCCGTAAAAAATTATTTTCCTATAAAATTATTTTACATACAACAAAATAGACCCTAAGTGATCAGATTTGACTGCATTCAGATTTCCGAGCCACGTGTGAATTATGGACACCGATTCGAAGCCTCCAAGAGTTCGTAGCCGATCAGATTTGACTGAAAAATCCGCCCACCCCCCCACCCCCCCGCGGAACCACCCCTCAAAAACACTGTATATATATATGATATCTCCGCACCTCGATCCACAGCCGTTCCGAGACACACGCTTCTCGTTGTCCAACTGAAATGGCGTTCGGCAGGGTTGAAGAACTCCTTCCTGTGTTCTTACCCATAGCAGTTTACTGGATCGGCTCCGGCATTTATGCCATTTTGATGGGTTCCATGGAGACATCGGCTGTTCACCGACGAGGATGAAGACACCAAAAACCTGGCTACCAGAAGACAAGTACTGGTGAGAGTTGTGATTAACCAGGTGACTCAGGTGGCTTTGATCGCTCTGTCAATGCTGTTGGTATGTAGTATATGATCCACCTCCTCTTCTCCATCTCCACCGTTCGGACCGTATATTTTCTCTACAATACTCCCACCATTCTTGTCCAAACTGTACATGTAGCGTACAAACTCCTGATGAACATCAATGAAATATGTACCGCAGGGAGCATCTGGAGCGAAAGGAGGTGACAAAAGTCACGCCGGTGACACACGGCTACCACTGTATCTCCTCAGAGTCGCAGGGCAGATGGCGGCGGCGGCGCTAGTCTTAGACGCATGGCTGTTCTGGAGCCACTGGATTTTGCACGAGAGCAAGTTCCTGTACAAGCACGTCCACTCCGTCCACCACCGCCTGGTTGTCACTTACTCCTACGGGGCTCAGTACGTCCATCCCATTGAGTCCCTCTTATGCGACAGCATGGGGGCCGTCATTGCCCCGCTCGTCACCGGCATGTCGCCCACGATCTCCGCCGTCTTTCTATCAATGGTCGTCCTCAAGGTCCTCGACGACCACAGCGGGCTGTGGTTTCCGGGCAGCCCCACAAGCCGGTTCCTAAGCAGCAACAGCGCCCTGCATGCCTTCCACCACCTGCCACACGGAATCAAGTACAACTACTCGAACTTCTTGTTCACTATCTGGGACAGGCTCCTCGGGACTCACATGCCCTGCTCTGTTGAGGAGAAGGAGGGGGGCGGCTATGTCCTCCGATCATCAGCCAAGGACCACTGAGGAGAGGGAAAGATCATGATCAGATATATAAGAGTGTTGCCATCCCTTCTACATGCAAATATATACATTATACAATCTAAATAAAATGAATATTTATGTCCATTTACACGTTCTCTTTCGTATAACCGTGTGTAACAGGCTCTCTTCTCTTCTTGTTGGTGGGGAATGATTGCTCACTCAAGTCTCACACCACTTTAGAGTCTGCTTTGGTGTGGAGAGAGAACAAATATAGATGGGGTAAATTAATTATTTCAAGATACGATTATTCCCATCTTTAATTTATCTATTGTTTGATATTTTTAAGGATAAACTTTTTTAATATAATCTCATTCTTGGTTTTTTGGAAATGGTGTTAGCGTGAAATTTTTTTTTTTAAAAAAAATTATTCTTTACAATTATATCCTCACGGTTTGGTAGAAATAGTATAAGTGTGGATATATATGTTGTCTCGTTACTATATATCCAGAGCAATGTTTTACGCTAATTAAGATAAAGAACATATAATCACTTTACATTCTTAGCGGTTTATGAGATTTGATAATGTATATTGTACGTTTAGTAGTCTCATTCAATTTTATAAAACGTAAACCATCGTTGTTAACTTTTTATTCCAACAGAATATCAAATAAAATACGATCGGTATTATTATCCTAGTTGACTATCTTAATTTTTTTCATCTTTTTGGACTGGCCCTTAATTGATAATGATACTTAAATGTGTAATTAAAATAAATGAAAAATATAAGAGAGATATAATCATAGAGTTAATAAGATAAACAAAATATGCAATCACGGTGAAATCAGAAGAAATAGAAATAAAATAATTATAAACATATTACTGCACTATAGTACTTTTAATTAGAATGCATAACATAAAAATAAGAAATAAAATCGAACCCTCGCCTTGTTTAACTTCTGAAAAATTTATACAAAATAAAAAAATAGAGGAAAACGTGGATAGAAGATGCACAGTAGAATTCTCTACAAATACGGCCATCGTTTCATTTGAAAAGTCCTCTTTCGTCCCGTTTGTTCAACTCTTTGAACCTGCCGTGACAACTCCATTGTAGACCAGCCTAACCGGATCTGTTGCTGGTTGTCTGACCATTCGTACGTAAACCAGGCCTTCTAACCGGATCTACTGCTGCTTCTTCACTCTAACGTTTGATCATGAATGACTCGTTGGATCTACGCACTGCTGTGTACGTGAAGAAATTAGAGATTTATATATTTGGTATTAAGATAGATCGAGAATAGAAGATTCTATTCTTAATCTATTCTAATACCAAACATGTCTTAACCGCGCCTTCTCTCGTATTTTCTTTCTTCCCTTTTTTTTCAAAAGAGTCACCAATGCCTTATCCGGTCTGGTAGTCTGGGTTACAGTCATTGTATTGTAATATTTGTATATATATTTGGTAACGGAAATGAAAAAGCGGATGTGAAAATGGGTAGTTTCGATTTCCATTTCCGTTAAGAATTCAGAAGTGCATGTCCTTTTCACTAAACTATGAGAGTATTTTTTGCTCAAGTTTCACATGCCATAAAAAATTATAAAAATAAAAAGGTGAACAAACGCTAAGTGAAATCTATTGCCTTCTCTTCAAGTTAGTGGAGGAATTTGGAGAGCGTTAGAACCCAGTCTTTGAAAACTCGCCGGTAGACATTTCTTTGTGCAAAGAATTAGAAGGAGAGATGTGGTGCCGGTTTGTCATTTCTGGCAGGCCCAAGTAAATGTCAAGATCAGAAGAAGCCCGGTGGCCTTAAAGGTGCTTTCAATCTTCACAAGCCAATGGAAGGTCAGGAGTTGCCGAGTTGGAATTTGTTTCTCTCATAGGAGGGCACTCATTATAGAGAAACAGTTTTATAACATCATTTGTTAACACTATTTGGTAACATCACCATTAAAATTGTATCACATCAGTAATTGAAATAAAAAAAATTAAAAATATCTCATAAATAATGAGATTGTAGTGTATTTTGATTAGTGTGTTATTTTAATGTGTTCCCAATAGTATTACTAAACTATTTTCCCTTATTTTATAAGTTGTTGGATCGAGGTAGATTTACTCCCTCATTAGGAGAGCGCGAGGTGTAGTAGTAGTAGGATTTGTGTTGATGGAAATACTAATGAGAATTTTGAGCATGAAAACATATCGAAGCATAGTAATTCTAATAAATTTCACCGATTTTTTGTAAACTACGGTGACAGAACAACCTAGCAATGACTCGTCGGTGGTGGTGGTATTATGAGCACGCACGCACAAACAAAAATATGAGAATATATATATATATATATATATATATATATATTCAAGTTTCGCGTGCGTCCCGCACAAAATGACAAATAAAAAATTGGAACAAAATATCCCTTGGCCTCCCTATGTCAAATATTTTGCCTTCTCTTCAAGGTACTGGAGGATTCCGAAGAGCGTACGTAACCAATCTTTTGAAAATTCGCCAGTAGATATTTCCTAGTTGAAGGTTGTCACTTGCGGCATGCCCATGAAAATGTCATCAGAAGGAGGCCGCTCCTCACAAGTGCTTTGAATCTTCAAATGCTGATGAAAGATCAGAAGTTAGATCTTGTTTTCAACAGAGCACTCTTCTGATAAGATCTTCAATCGAGGTGGTGGTTGTATTATGTGCACTCAAGCAAGTGCAACATATGTATGTATATAACAGATAGACGGATGGATTAATACAGATAGATGTTAGATTTAATCTAATTATGGGGCATACATATATATTTGTATATTATTAGCTATCATAAAATTTATCCCTATTAATGTGATTAATTAAGAATTATATTATTTAGGGATTTAAGCATCTTAAAAGTATGAGTCATATTTAATTATGTGTAGAGATCAATATGTCATTTCCATCTTTATGATGTGTTAAAATAGAAAAAGACATCAAAAGATACAACAGCCGTCTCATAGTTTTTTATTAAAAAAAGAGATCATGGTCTCCAATCCGTATGTGAATATCTCTTTCTCCTTAGCATCCCATCATCAAAGAGACATGTTGTTGGAGAAAGGTCGTATTAGATTGGAAGATCACTTCCCATGGATTTAAGTATGCTTTCGCTATAGATTTATTATGTTTCGACATGGAGATCATTTGGCAACTCATGTTTTAGAAATTTAATCTTCCTCTCAGATTTAACAATAGAAAGTAAAAGAGGCTAGCTCGACACTAAGTAGAAGGGCTAGGCCCCACAAGCAACTTCCAACGAGAGAAGTTGTATCAATGTGTCCCTAAGATTGTGTTCGAGGAAAAAAATTCTTGGATGTTTAAGTTAGGGAAATAATTGGGGAGAATAGCAAGCTTCATCCTGAGGGCTGAGGGTGGAAAACATTTCATAATTGCACCTTGGACCCAATGGCAAGGCATAAATTTTGTGGCCATATTTAGTATTTAGATAGATCAGAAGATACTATCCGGATATCTCTACTCTATCCTCCGGTCTATCCAAATATCAAATATGGCCGGAGAGTATGTTTTGTTGAAGTTTCACATGTCATAAAAAATTACAAAAATAAGAAGGTGAACAAACTATCCCTTGACAACGCTAAGTGAAATATATTGCCTTCTATTCAAGTTACTAGAGGAATTTAGAGAGCGTACAAACCCAATCTTTGAAAATCTGTCAGTAGACATTTCATTGTGGAAGAGATCAGGCGGCCAATCTTTATCTTTTAAAATTCGTCAGTAGAGATTTATTTATGCATGACCACAAGGAGAGATGTTGTAACGACCCACTTTATACCGATACGATTATACCAATCCCCATCGGTACAAAAGACGTTATTACAGTGGGATAATAACTCAGCACTAAACGATAGGTTGATATGTACATAAATACAATTGAGTACAGCAGAAATCAAAGAAATAACTCAACTTTATTCCATCATCATCACACATCCACAGTCTATATAGTAAAAGAAAGTGACAAAGTCCACATTGTTACAATTTTAAAAGAACCACATTGTCCATATCATTGTCCATGTGAATAACATTATTCGAATTATGAAAGGAAAGTACAACTATATAGTGAACTCCACCAAAAGCTACTCCTCACTCTCGATGTCGCTCCTCGCCGCAACCTCTCCAATTGTAGAAGTACCTGTCTCACCTGTACACCGAAGTAAGAATGAGTCTAAAAGACCCACCAAGCAATCTAAAGACTCAACCATACACATATCACTCACATGTATTAAACTATTAAACAATAAAGAAATACATGTTTTAACTAACACATGCTTATTGCAAATCATGGATAGTAAACATATACTTACACATACTTCATATTCATGCTCATTAACTCAATTCATAAAGCCAATCATAATTCGTATTACTCACATTCTTAACTTAAACACATATTCATGAATGTCCTATATTGTGCTTTATGATCTCATACTTTACTCAAATTATTGCACAATTCTACAATTTAAATCATGGGGATATAGACAAGGTACATGACACTTCTAGCTTGATTTCTAACCAATTTCTCATGCTATTTTAACATTTTTATCATACATTTAGCTTGTTGTTTTAATGTAAATAAATATATCACAATTACACATGATATCACATTTTATCAAACATGAATTGAAGGTTTAAAACATACTCAAATCGGTTGGCAACCATATACAATTTAAGCATGGAACTAGGTACTAAGTGATTAGCATGTCTATCATGGAATTTAGACATTTTTTTTCATGTATTTATCACATTCGTAATCACACTTTGCTTGCTGTTTTGACATGAATTAAACACAATTACATGGATTTACATTTGTTTACATGCTATCTTTACAATTCCACATGCTCATTTTCCACATTGTATACTTACATGTTCACATACACATATTCACTTACTCTACCATATAGATGTTATTAATCCTAATAACATGATACTAAGCATGACATTATATTCAACAAATGAACACATGAATGAAATGAATATAATATATATATATATATATATAATTTTTTTTTACCTCGGTGTTCACATGCAATAACTTTCTCATTTACTTCCACTTTCACTCATACATGATTACACACTTTTACACATAGTTTCTCATTTGTATTTTCACTTATCACATGTCACATTCACACATCACTTTATTCATTATTCACTTTTACACTTAATTTGTCATGACACATAGTCCCAACTACCATCTGGAGGAAAAACACACTTTAACACTTAGCACTTCACTTACACATATTCGTCACCTGGGCAAGCTAGTGACAAATCTTCGTTACTGTGCAGACTAGGAGAAGAACTCTCCACCCTAACCAGTGGTACTTGTCCACCTCTAGGATTTCATCCTAATGCCCTTAGGATATCACTTAACGTTGAGCATTCCATAGGGACTTTTCTATGGTACAACTCTCAGACCTCTATAGTAGCAATGTCAATCTCAGCCCAATTTTACACATTCACTTTATCACATTTTGTCATATCCTTTACACATTTCACATATACTTTTTGACTATTCACATGCATTATTTAATAATTGCTCATGCTTCAGTTCACCTAACATGGTATTAATGTTTCACAATGAAATCAATTTATTTTATAGTCCTAATTATGTTGCTAATCACTGCATTACACATAATTAACTTTACATGCTCAATTGAGTCATTATTCCTTATTTAATCAATAAAGATACTTGTTGTGATCGAAACAGCTAGAAATTTTTATCATAATCTTTACACAGTCAACATGTTACATACTGAAATTTTCAAAGTTTTAGGATCAGTACATCTAATTTTTAATAAATAGGATAGATTTTAGGCATTTCTATCAAAATTTCATCTAATTCTATATTCTTAGAAAGCAGTAATATCTAACAGTTTCAAAACATGAAATCAGTCATTATACCAACATGGAAAATTTATAAAACCCTAACGTACACTGGATCTAAGCATTCAAGAAATATCATGGTCGATTTATGCTTATTGTCCAGTTGCAAGAATTTTAATAAATCGAACATATTACAGAAATTCACCTCGTCCTCATGATATGACCTAAAGACTATCTCTGACCACATACAATCTTTACAGGATGCACACATACCCGGATGTCAAATAAACACCTTAAATAGATCAAACAGAAATTCTTTAAAGCCCTAAGGAACTTGGCGGCACAGTGTGTGCCGCCTACTGTGTAAATGGCACAGTATCCTACTGCCAACACAGGAACTTGGCGGCACAGTATGTGGCCGCCAACTTCCTATCAGCAGGTAGTACTCAACAAAAAGGGAATTTGGAGATTCCAAGACTCGAGGAAAATTCTGAAAAAATGCTGGGACCTAAGGGGACATGTGTAGGAATGATATCCCTAGATTACTTGCCTCCAAATAAATCCTCAAAGATCAAATCATGTCAGAGAAGCCCTCCTTGGCCCAGCCAAGAAGGTGCTCAAAACCTCTGGAGACCCGGTCCTTTTTCTTGACGTAGGTTGATCCTCGAAGTTGGGAATGTTTCTTCTATGTATGGACTATCCTCCGATCAATGTAGATCTTCAGAAAACTCCTCTAGTCGCCGGATTGAAGTCGTCAAAGGCCAGCTTTTCACCACAGGAAACCCTATCTTCTTCAATGACCCAAAAGACTTGGCACGGTCAGAAAAGGGTGATTTTATAGAGTTTGGTGGGCTAGGTACGCGTTGGGGTAGGTTTCCTATGATAAGGAATGGGTTTCCTAAACTGAAACTAGGAGAAACGCAAGCGTTACCAAATCTGAAACTGCCGCACTATAGGGAACTAGGCATCCACCCATTGTGCTGCCAACAGGGGGCTTGGCGTCCATCGATCTGGATGCCAACCCCTCCTAGCCAAGCAGTTAACGGCTTGCCTGTTTCCGCCAACTGTGTATCTCGGCCAAAAACAAATATACATCAAAATAAATGCATAATTACTCTACAAACAATTTAATGTGTGCAAGAATAATTAGACATACATTCAACATATAAACTACATGCATTACACACTATTTATTTAAATATAATTTGTACTAATCTTAATTAAAGATAATATGCATAAAATAATATACATATATACATACATACACAACATAGTTATATGCATTATGCATGAACATATAAATACATCATGCACATTATTATTTAAATACGATACACATCTTAATCAATTTAACATGCATAAAAGTAGATAGATATCATTTGAACAAGATTAACATATGCATGTATAGATATACACATCATAGTTACATACAATATGCGTATCAATAATTAAATAATACATGCACATTTAAGTATATTGCATGCATAGAAATAAACTCATAGTTGTTTACAAGATGCATGATAATAACTTCATACTATATGCACAACATTTCTCAAATACAATATGCATGATACTTAATTAAGTATAACATGTACAAGATTAGATAACTACTTATGCTGACAGAAAATATATATATATATATTATATATATATACAAGCATATGCACATGAACCATTTAATAATTATAATATGCATAATTTTAATACACGCACTTTATTGAAAACAGGTAAAAATCACATGCACGATAAAAAAAAATTCGGGGTCTCACTGAGGTAGCGGTTTGTTATTCCCGCAGGCCTAAGTAAATGTCAGGATCAGAAGAAGCTAGGTGGCCTTAAAGGTGCTTTGAATCTTCAAAAGCAAATGGAAGGTCAGGAGTTAGAATTTGTTTCTCTAAGGGAACTCATTTTATAAGATGTTGGGTCGACATAGATTTACTCCCTCATTAGGAGGGCGCGAGGTTGTAGCAGTAGTAGGATTTGTGTTGATGGACATGTGTTGATGGACATACTAAGTCAAATCTACTGCCTTCTCTCGAGAGGAATTTGGTGAGTGTACGAAGGCAATATTTGAAAATCTGTCGGTAGACATTTCATTGTGGAAGACAATAAAGAGAGATCGGGCGGCCAATCTTTTAAAATTCGCCAATAGACGTTTCCTTGTGCAAAGTCCAAAATGATATTTCTTTGTCATTTTTGGCAGGCCCAAGTAAATGTCATCATCAGAAAAATCCCAGTCGTGAAAGATGCTTTAAATCTTCAAAAGCCAATGGAAGGTCAGGAGTTAGACTTTCACTACATGAAAAAGTACTTTTAGAGACCGACATTTTCGATCTCTATTTAGTCACTATTCGGTCACTAAGAATACCAGAGACCGAATAGTGATCGAACAGCGACCAAAAATGTCAGTGAAGAATTTCTGGTCACAAATCTGTGATCGAAAATTTTCGGTCACTAATCAGTCGCTGATAGTGACCGACTACGTTCGGTCGCAGATAGTCTTCAACAGGGACTGAAATAGTTCAATCGCTATTTCGGTCACGAATTAGAGACTGAATCAGTGACTGAATACCTCGGTCACTAGTAGCGACCACATGGTTCAGTTGCTAATCCGGTCACTAAAATTGTGACCGATTGGTGACGGAACTTTTCGGACGCTAGTAGTGATCGACTTTGTTAGTCACAAATTGGTCACTGTATTAGAGACTTAATTAGTGACCGAATTATGTCGATCGCTAATTCGGTCACTAAAACAGTGACCGATTGGTGACGGAACATTTCGGTCGCTGATAGGAACCGACTTTGTTAGTTACAAGTCGGTCCCTGTGTTAGTGACTGACTTAGCGACCGAAACTTGTCAGTCGCTAATCGGTCTCTATGTTTTTAATTTCTTAAAAAAAATAATTTTTTTAAGAAAAATCACCTGCTAAAAACTCCACAACAATAACATCATCCATAAAAATAATGAATGTCCACAATAATAAATGCCCACAATAATAATACAATTGTCCACAATAATACATAACAATGAAATGAAAATCATGAATCCTCATCTAGGTGCTTATCCTCGTCTCCTCCTACTTCACCTTATGAAGGAGCCTACAATACATATATAACAATAATAAGTCAAATTTAAATACTACTATAAGCAATAAATAAACTAAAGTAGTTTGTTTAATGTGAATTTGAGCCTCGAGCTCAAACCAGAAGTCCGAATTGAACTCCGTCAGTTTCCACAAGTCACAACCATCGCTCTGGCCGTGTTGGAAAAACTCGGAGGTCATTGGATTAGTATGTCTAATTTTGGACCCCCAAAACTGGCTAAGTTCTTCAGTTTTAAACTAAAGTAATTTGCTTAATGTGAATTTGAGCATCGAGCTCAAACCGGGAGTCCGAATTGAACTCTGAGAGTTTCCACAAGTCACAATCATTGCCCTGGCCATGCTGAAAAAAACCGGAGGCCAATCGATTAGTATTTCTAATTTTGGACCCCCAAACCTGGCTAAGTTCTTCAGTTTTAAACAAAAGTAATTTGCTTAATGTGAATTTGAGCGTCGAGCTCAAACCAGGAGTTCGAATTGAAGTTCGTCAGTTTCCACAAGTCACAATCATTGCCCTGCCCATGCTGGAAAAAATTGTAGGCCAATCGGATTAGTATTTCTAATTTTGGACCCCCAAACCTAGCTAAGTTCTTCATTTTTAATCTAACTAACTTGCTTAATGTGAATTTGAGCATCGAGCTCAAACTGGGAGTTCGAATTGAACTCCGTCAGTTTTCACAAGTCACAATCATTGCCCTGGCCATGCTGAAAAAAACCGGAGGCCAATCAGATTAGTATTTCTAATTTTGGACCCCCAACCTAGCTAAGTTCTTTGTTTTTAACTAAACTAACTTACTAAAGATGAAATTGAGCGTCAAGCTCAAACTGGGAGTCCAAATTGAACTCCGTCAGTTTCCAAAAGTCACAATCATTACCCTGGGCATGTTGGAAAAAATTGGAGGTCAATCGGATTAGTATTTCTAATTTTGGACCCCCAAACCTAGCTAAGTTCTTCAGTTTTAAACTAAAGTAATTTGCTTAATGTGAATTTGAGCATCGAGCTCAAACTGGGAGTTCGAATTGAACTCCGTCAGTTTTCACAAGTCACAATCATTGCCCTAGCCATGCTGGAAAAAATCGGAGGCCAATCGGATTATTATTTCTAACTTTGGACCCCCAAACCTAGCTAAGTTCTTTATTTTTAATCTAAACTAACTTGCTTAATGTGAATTTGAGCATCAAGCTAAAACCGGGAGTCCAAATTGAACCCCGTTAGTTTTCACAAGTTACACTCATCGCCCCGACCGTGGCGGAACAAATGGGAGGCCGATCGGATTAGTATTTCTAATTTTGGACCCCCAAACCTAGCTAAGCTCTTCCTTTTCAACTAAACTAACTTGCTTAAGATGAAATTGAGCGTCGAGCTCAAATCGGGAGTCCGAATTGAACTCCGTCAGTTTCCACAAGTCATAACCATCACCCTGGTCATGTTGGAAAAAACCGGAGGCCAAACGGATTAGTAGTTCTAATTTTGGACCCCCAAACCTAAATTCTTCATGTTTAAAATAAACTAACTTTGCTTAAGATTAATTTGAGTGTCGATGAAACCAAAGTAAACTTAAACTAACTTGACTATTAAAATAAAAAAGCTAAAATAAAATCAATTTACTCACATGAGGGGCCTGTGCTGATGTCGATGGTGCTTCCCGAGGAGGAATGCTGACCTGGGAGAGGGCCTGGGAGATAGCCTGGGAGGGATAGGCCTGGACTGCGAGACGAGTCTCCATCGTCTGGACCATATGAGTCTCCATCGTCTCGGCCAAATGAGTCTCCAACGTCTCAGCCAGATGAGACTCCAAACCAGATATCGTATCTGCAATGAAGCCCATCATCTCACTGAGAGAAGTACCTGGAGCAACAGCTGGTGTGGTGAATGCACTACTCTGTGAGGCTGAACTCGAAGCGACAGATAACACGCTGCTCGTGTCCATACTATGCCCAAAACCATACACATGGCCTTTTTTTGGGGCACCAAATGCCGCAACCCATACCTCAAGATCTAATTGCGGCTGCTCCTCCTCCCCGACATACTTCTCTGTCATATGTTGGTTATAACACTCCTGCAAAAAAAATGACAATGTAATATTAATTTGTAATGAGAAAAATTAAATAGTGAATACCTTGTAAATACTTACCGTAACCTCTTGGGCTCTGTCGCTAATGTATTGATCCGTTCCCTTTTTCTTATGTGTTTTATCAAACACCTCCTGAATCGGAGGCCGTTTTAGCTCCTTTTCCTATTTCACAGAAAAACATGACATAAATCAGTACCTTTATGAATAAAAGATATCACAAATGGACAAATTAATTACCAATCTGGACTGATGGGTTGCAAAGGAGATGGACCCACTTGTATACATGTTGGCCTCTGGATTGGCAGCCTGATTCACTTTCATTATTATGGATGTTTGTTGCCATCTCTTTGCAGCTCATGTGTTGCACAGACTTTCCCAGTAGTCTCTCCTCATCCATGCCGATGCCCGCTCCCTCCAAAGAGTCGGGTCTACACTTTGAGAAACTTTCTATTTATTTTTCCTCGCATTATACAATAAATGCTTAAAATTTGGTCAGGCGATGATCGTCCATACTATCAAGATCGCACCTCATCCGAATGATGCGTGAATCGATGAATTCTCTATATGATAAGAGTTAGTTAACTGAATGTAGGAATAAGAAAATAAATAAATTATAATAATAAATTACATACCATGAACATCTGATACAACAACTCCTCATCCTCCATCGGGAAATCATTGAATCTATGAATAGGCCCACAAAAGTGTGCCTGAATTGTTCTTGTGATAAATTGAGACGCTTGGGAGGGCTCTATTTTATCACTAAAATTACGTAACTTGTTAGTATGATTTTTTGAACTAAACATACCTCCTTAATAAAAGATACATATAAGTTTATTACATACCCATTGATCCACACCTCCCGCAGAGTGCTGTCATAAAAACTGCCTCCCCCCTCCTGGAGACTAACAGCATCCTCTGGCACTTGACCTAAACAAAAATGCACAACGAGCAATGTAATGTACAAGAATATAAATAATGACTATACAAATACACTGAAATTTAAATAGACATACCTACTCCTGTATTGGGAGAAGATGTAGACTGACCCGAGCCTGTAACATTTTAATGGTATAAGAATCAATGCACAATGAAAGTACAACTTTAAATATACATACCTACTACTACACTAGAGACAGAGGAAGGACCAGTAGCTATAACAAATTTAATGGCATTAATAATATGTATAAATAATGACTATACAAATACTTCCAACTTGAAATATACATACCTGATACTCTAGGAGGAGGAGGTGTAAACTCACCAAAACCTGTAAGAACTTTATGGCATAAGGATCAATGCACAATGAAAGTAGAACTTTAAATATACATACTTGCTGCTACAGGAGGAGGGACAGACGAAGAACCAGAAGCTGTAACAATTTAAATAGTATTAATACTATGTATAAATAATACACAAAGAAAAATACACTAGAAAAATATGCATACCTGATGCTGCCAACAAACCCCTCCCACGGCTGCTCCTCCCAGAACTAGAGCCCGATCGTCCTGCACGCACCATATCTTCATAGGGAACATAAAAAATAATGTTCATTAGTCAATTTCTTATATTAAAAGTCGGCTACTTTAAATATACTAAATAGATGTGAAAAAATTCTACCCATTTTTAAATGATATTCACTTCCTCATCAGATGATGAAGATATATCTAATTTAGCCCCATCTTCATCATCATCTTCACATTCATCACTGGTATATTCCTCCTCCTCATTAGAACTTTCACATTCAATATTTGTTCGCCTTCCACTACTCCCTTTTATCTCATGTGGATCGACTTCTTCGACCTCATTCCCTTTAGATAAGGAAATTGGCGCTTTAGATTTGTCTTCTCTCAATCTGAGCTGTCAACACTACATTTTCAACCTAGTCTTCTTGAAAGAATTCTACATTGACCTCTTCAGGTGTCTGATCAGTCATGTCCAATTCATAATCAGAGAATAGTCTTGACTTAACTCTACAAACTATCCACCAATCATTTCGTTCTTTGTTTTTAGATGATGGATAGCTTGTATAGTACACCTTCTAGGCTTGTATGGCTAAAACAAATGGCTCATAAGTATTCAATTTCGACTTATGTTTAACCTCGACAATCCCATGCATTGTGTCAATTCGAATGGAATTTGGATCAAACCAATGACACTTGAACAAGAATATATGATTGTTTTGTCCTAGATATTACAACTGTAAGATCTCCTCTACAATACCATAGTAGTCATATTCACTTTCATTTTATGTACTTCCTTTAACACATGCGCCACTGTTCATGGTAGATTTACTCTTCCCATGGTCTTTTGTATGAAATCTATACCCATTCACAATAAATCCAGGATAGTTATGTGCAATTTTTGATGGGCCATAGGCTATCTGACGAACTCTTTCATCAGTAATTAAACTTTTTTCAACCTACGTAAAGAGAAGACTAGTTAAAAAGTGAACATAACTTATCTTGAATACACTTTGACCATGTACACTTATGCGTTTTCTTATCCATAAGGTCAATGACTTCTCTCGTTCTTTTTCAATCTCATAATCAGTGAGATGTGGATTTCTTTGAATTATTTCTAAATCAAATTGTCTGCAATATGAATAGAAGACCACCTTCAATAGCTTGAATAAGGGCAAAGAAGTTATATACATAATAAATTGTGAGTTTAGCACTTACTCAACATAACACTCTAGCTCAGCACAATTTAAAAGAATATATATCTCTGCGGCGCATAACTCTCTATCATCCAGCATGCGAGTTGAAGAACGTTCGAAGGCACGTCCAGGGTGATTAAATATGGAGAGTTGATCTAAACACACAGATTCCCCCCCATCATCGTTACGTGGAGGTTGAGTACGATGAGTTTGTATGTCTGCTTCAAAGTACATCAAACAAAAGTTTGAGATTTCCTCCATAATGTATGCCTCAGCAATAGAACCCTCCACTTTTACTTTATTTCGAACTTTCATTTTGAGCTCATGCATACACCTACATCAACAATGTACAAGACAATTAAGAAGTGAATCATATGTAAGGTGCAATTCTAAGAAGAAAAAAATTAATATTTGCATATACCTCTCAAATGGATACATCCATCTATATTGTACTGGCCCTCCGACTTTAGCTACATATGGTAGATGTACGAGTAAATGCTCCATCGAATCAAAGAATGCAGGCGGAAAGATCTTCTCCAACTTGCATACAATCGTGGCCATATTCTGTTCGATAGTTTGCACATCCTCAAGCCTGAGTTCTGATGCACATAGAATTGTGAAAAATTGACTCAGCTCAGACAATGCTCCCCATAGAGGCTTCGGCAACATGTCACGAAATGCAATAGGAAGCAACCTTTACATGAACACATGGCAGTCGTGACTCTTCATTCCATATATTTTCCATCACTGACGTCGACAGAACGAGCAATATTAGACACATAACCATCAGGAAATCTCAACTGTTTCAGCCACTGACACACTTCTTTTACTTGTCCTCCTTCAAGCACATAAACTGGTTTTGGTTTAATTGATTTCCCATTTACTACAACAAGTTCTAACTCTGGACATTTACAAAGCATGAACAAGTCCAAACGTGCATTCCCATTATCCTTTGTTTTACCTTTTATGTCCATAACGGTGTTGAACACTTTATCAAAGACATTTTTCTTAATATGCATCACGTCTAGATTGTGCCATACAAGAAGAGTCGACCAATAAGGTAGCTCCCAGACAATGCTTCTCTTCACCTAGTTGTGCTCCTTCCCAAAACCTGAAAGGTGTCGGGTGATGACCAAACTTTCCCCATATAAATTAATTCACTTATGCATACATTAGTTTTGATGATTAACAAAACAATACTAATAAATTACTTGAGCCTTGAGGACAGGAAATAAAAGTAAAAGGAAGTTCAAAGACAGTCAGGTAAAACTCTCACTTCATTTCTTTCAAGTCATTGCAACGATTTCTTAAGTTGTCATAACGATTTCTTAAGACCTCGTAACGATTTGCTCGTCGCAACGATTTCTTAAGTTGTCATAACAATTTCTTAAGACCCCGTAACGATTTGCTCGTCGCAACGATTTCTTAAGTTGTCATAACGATTTCTTAAGACCTCGTAACGATTTGCTCGTCGCAACGATTCTTAGGTTGTCATAACGATTTCTTAAGACCTCGTAATGATTTGCTCGTCGCAACGATTTCTTAAGTTGTCATAACGATTTCTTAAGACCTCGTAACGATTTTTCTATCGCAACAATTTCTTAAGTGATCACATCGATTTCTGTAGAACTCATAACGATTTCTGTATTGTTCATAACGATTTGTCTACCACAACGATTTCTTAAGTGATCACATCGATTTTTGTAGAACTCATAACGATTTCTGTATTGTTCATAACGATTTGTCTACCACAACGATTTCTTAAGTGATCACATCGATTTCTGTAGAACTCATAACGATTTCTGTATTGTAACGACTTGGTAAGTAATCACATCGATTTCTTTGATGTTAATAACGTTTTGTCTTGCACAACGATTTCATAAGTGCTTACAACGATTTCATTATGATTTAATGATTCTCTGTCATAACGATTTGCCTATCAACTTATAACGATTTCATAAGCCATAAAGGCATCGGCTCTGTTCATATCAATTTTATATCAATATTCTTTAATATACGTTGAATAGTCAAAGTCGTGTCTCGCCTGTTTGACTGCTATGCATTCAATGCACTCTGAACGTATCTCTCATGCATGCAGATGATATCTTCCACTATTGTGTTATCCTGTCTACATCTTTATTTTGACAGAAAGGAGCTTTGTTAAATATAGCAATATCTTTTCCAACTGTGACTAACAATCAGCGACAGCCCTAGCTGTCTCCTATGTATTGGTGATATGCTTGCAGATACCTGACAAGATTTATCTGTACAACGTTGGACACAAAAGATACAAGATATCAAACATTTCTTTGGCGTGTACTAAAGGATAAAAGACTGAAGATCAGAAGCTTCCTTGCAGACCAGTCTAACGTACACTAAAATGAGAGACAACGGTTCTTTAACGTTCAAATTTCAAGTAGAAGCTTAAATACAAGACTAAAAGACTGAGAAGAAAACACTTTTGAAGTGAACAACATTCTGTGACCGAGAATAGCCAATCCTTCAAGTCTTCAGTAGTTGAAAACAAGAGCGAAGCACTCCATTCCAATAGATCTTAGCTCTTTTGCTCTCTGTGTTGCAAAAGAAATTCCTGTGAGAGCTAGTGAAGTCTTTTGAGAGAAACCAGTGTCAAAATCCTTTCTCTCTCAAGGCTTGTTTGCTTCAGATCATAGCTATTTGAGCTAGTTCCTGAAGCTTGTTCTTGTGCTTACTTTTATTAGTTTTTATTCCCTTCTGTGTGAAGGAAGACCTGGTGGTATCCAGGGTGGTTGTATTCTCTTCAGGTTGAAGGAAGACCAGTTGTGGCTGGGTGTAAGGATCCGTGAGGGGGATAGTACCCTTGATAGTGATATCCTGAGGTATTGCTCAGGGACTGGACGTAGGTCTCCTGTGGAAAGGAGTTCTGAACTAGGATTAAATCCTTGTGTCTTGTGGCTGTGTTTTGTGCGTTTGCTGTTTCATTTCCTCTAACCCTAACTTTCCTTTAAGTTGTTGTGTAATTTTATTAGTGAACATGTTTCAATCAAAGATCAAATTTTTAATAACCCATTCACCCCCCCTCTGGGCTAGCTAGCTGGGCAACAAGTGGTATCAGAGCGAGTCTCTTCGACAAAGAAGAAGATCCAACGATCTGAAGAGTAAAGATCCAAGGCAGCCCAAGGTACTTCGAAGGTCAGTCAGTCAACAGACCTCCTTTGTTTGATGGAGAAGATTATACCTATGGAAGACAAGAATGGAGTACTTTCTACAAGGACATGATTACATGATTTGGTCGATTATAGAAGAAGGTGATCTTCTAGTCACCAATCCAAAGGCTCAGTGGACAGATGATGATAGAATAAGAATATCTTTGAACTGCAAAGGCAAGAGCATCTTGTGATGTGCCCTCAGCAAGAAAGAATTCAACAGAGTTTCAGCCTGCAAATCCGCTATAGAAATGTGGGAAAAGCTCAGGATCACCTATGAAGGGACAGATAAGGTAAAGGAGACAAGAATCGACATTCTTGTGACTCAATATGAAAGATTCCAGATGCAGTCAGGTGAATCCATAACCCAAATGTTTAGTAGATTCACAGATATCACAAATGGGTTAGCTGGATTAGGAGAAATCTATGATGTACCAGATATGGTTAGGAAGATCCTCAGATCTCTGCCATCCTCATGGATTCCAAAGGTAACAGCCATTGAGGAAGCCAATGATCTAAAACAAATGTCATTGGAGAAGTTAATAGGATCCCTCATGGCTCATAAGATAAATATGGAGAGATTAGGAGAATCCTCCAGCAGAAAGAAGCAATCAAACACTCTTAAGGCCAATGAAGATATATCAGAAGAATCACAGGACAACAGTGAAAGCAGTAAGGACAGTGATGATGAAGAAACAATGCTGTCTGAAGACTTCAAAGAATCTAGCAAAGAAGAAGAAGTTCCAGTCTGGGAGAAATTTTTTTAAGAAAAATAAAGATTTTAGAAAACCAGAAGTAAAGGATTCGAAGAAAGGAGAAATGATTTGCTATGAATGCAAGAAGCCTGGACACATCAAGGCAGATTGTCCAATGCTTAAGAAGAATGATCACAAGAAGAAGGATAATTTCAGAAAATTCAAGAAGTATAAAAAGAAGGCAATGGCAACTGCTTGGGAAAACAGCAGTGACTCAGACAGTGAGTCAAGCTCAGCAGTGATGGAGAAGAAGCCAACCTGGCTCTCATGGCCAACACCGAAGAAAAGTAACTTCTGACTCTTCCTTTGATTCCGGTAATGATTCAGATTCTGATAATCTAGAAAGTGCCTTTAATGAACTTTATGATAAATATAAAGAAGTATCTAAATTACTTAAAGTTAGTAAGAAAAATGTAATCTGTTTAGAAAACACAAATTCAGATCTAAAATATAAAACGAAGAATTAGAGAAACAAATAACTGAACTTAAAAGAAGAAATGAATTGTTATGTGAAGACCTTAAAGCTAAGAATGAACAAATAACAAAATTGGAAAAATAGGAAAGCACAGATGAATTAAGAAAAGAAATTAAAAACTTAAATGAAGAAAATGATAAACTATCAAGCACACTAGAGAAATTTACTAATGGTAAAAACTCTCTAATATTAAAAGGTGCTAGAAGATCGGGTAAGAAGAAAAATGGGTTAGGATATACACCCCCAGATAATGAAGAAACCATAATCTACCCTAAAACATATCCAACACCAAAGTTTATACCTGAACAAGATATAGTATATAGAAAAGGTAACAAAATTATCCTGCTGTGATCACTGCAACAAATTAGGACATATCGCAATGACATGCCCAACAAAACATAAAAAATGGATAATAAAAGGTAAAATTAATGATACTAACCCATCAGGACCTAAAAAGAACTTGGGTACCTAAAACTTAATGTTTAAATTTCAGGAAACTCAAAAGCATCCAAATGGAACTTGGATAGTGGATGCTCAAGACACATGTCAGGTAACCAGAAGCTTTTCGTCAATCTCCAAGCTAAAGAAGGAACAGTTACCTATGGAGATAATGGAAAAGGCACAGTGATAGGAAGTGGGTCCGTGAACAACAAAGAAAAATCAGTTATTGAAGATGTGTTGCTGGTCAAAGGATTAAAGCACAATCTCATTAGCATCAGCCAGTTGTGTGACAAAGGCCATCAGATTCAGTTCCAAGAATCAAAATGCAGCATATTAAAGGATGGAGCAATCATCTTTGAAGCATATAGAGAAAGAAATTTGTATGTACTCGATCTTGAGGAACTCAGGAATCAAGATGTCTGTTTGGCAGCCAGCAAAGATCAATCAACTGAGCTGTGGCACAGAAGACTGGGTCACTGCAGTTTGGATGGATTGAACAAGCTCAGAAAGAGAAATCTAGTGGAAGGACTGCCAAAGGTCAACACAAAAATGGATAGCATCTGCAGACCTTGTGCAAAAGGAAAGCACACCAAGAACTCATTCAAATCAAAGACAGTAATGACCACCTCAAGGCCATTAGAACTACTTCACATGGATCTATTTGGGCCAATGAGGACTACCAGTCTTGGGGGAAAGAATTTTGGATTTGTCATAGTTGATGATTACTCAAGATTTACTTGGGTATCCTTTCTAGAGCACAAAGATGACACCTTTGATAATTTTGTCAGCTTCAGCAAGAAAGTTCAGAAAGATCAGAAGTTCACCATTATCTCTATCCGATCAGATCATGGTGGTGAATTTCAAAATGAAAAGTTTGCCAGGTTCTGTGATGACCAAGGAATTGAGCACAACTTCTCAGCACCAAGGACACCTCAATAGAATGGAATTGTTGAGAGGAAAAATAGAACTCTTTTGGATATGGCAAGAATAATGTCATCAGAATATGACTTGCCAAGATATTTTTGGGCCGAAGCCATCAACACTGCAATCTACATCATTAATAGGGTAATGATCAGGCCAATTCTGAAGAAGACTGCTTATGAACTCTACAAGGGAAAGAAACCTAAGATCAGTCACTTCAAAATATTTAGATGTCCTTGCTTCATCCACAACAATAGAAAAAGGGACATTGGTAAGTTAGATGTCAAATCAGATGAAGGCATCTTTATGGGGTACACTTCTAAACCCAAAGGTTATAGAGTTTTCAATAAACACTCATTATTAATTGAACAAACTGTGCATGTTATTTTTGATGAATCTAACCCTTCCTTGAAAAAGGAAGAAATTAGTGACATTGATGATGTAGATGACTTGTCCGAAAAATTAAAGAATACCTCAATTGAGGACAAGGAAGATCCACCTCTGGAAGAACTGCAGCAAACTGAAATTCAACATGCAAATCTTCTAAAAGAATGGAGACATAAGAAAGATCACCCTCTAGAGAACATTATTGGTGATCCATCTGTAGGGGTAAAAACAAGAGGTAATGTAATTCCTTGTGATTATTTAGCTTTTGTTTCTCAATAGAGCCTAAGACAGTCAATGAAGCTTTAACTGATGAATCTTGGATAATAGCCATGCAAGATGAACTAAATCAGTTCAAGAGAAACCAAGTATGGTCACTTGTTCCTAGACCATCCAATCATTCAGTTATTGGCACCAAGTGGGTGTTCAGAAATAAACTGGATAAGTCTGGAGTAATCTTAAGAAACAAGGCCAGACTGGTAGCTCAAGGCTATTCCCAAGAGGAAGGCATAGATTTTGATGAAACCTATGCACCTGTGGCTAGACTTGAGGCTATTAGAATTTTACTTGCTTATGCATCTGCATTAGATTTAAAATTGTTTCAAATGGATGTCAAATCCGCCTTTTTAAATGGTTTCATCAAGGAGGAAGTGTATGTTGAACAACCTTCAGGCTTTGATGACACAGAATTTCCTAATCATGTCTTTAGATTACATAAAGCTTTATATGGTTTGAAACAACCACCTAGGGCCTGATATGAAAGGCTTAGTTCCTTTTTATTAAACCATGGTTTCACTAGAGGTCAAGTAGATAGTACATTATTTATAAAGTCAAAAGTCAAACATATACTACTTGTGCAAATATATGTAGATGATATTATTTTTGGATCTACTGATGAATCTCTTTGCAATTACTTTGAAAAGCTTATGCAGGGAGAATTTGAAATGAGTATGATGGGGGAGCTAAACTACTTCCTTGGATTACAAATCAAGCAAGGGAAGGAAGGCACCCACATCTGTCAAGCCAAGTACACCAAAGAGCTGTTAAAGAAATTTGGATTTGAAGGTGCGAAGCCATTGTCAACGCCAATGAGCACATCAACCAGAATGGACAGTGATCAAAATGGTAAAAAGGTAGATCAAAAGAACTATAGAGGTATGATAGGGTCATTACTTTACTTAACAGCAAGTAGACCAGACATTTTATTTAGTGTATGCATGAGTGCTAGATATCAAGCAGACCCTAGAGAGTCTCATTTAATTTCTGTGAAAAGAATATTTAGATATTTAGCTAGAACTCATGATTTAGGTCTTTGGTATCCAAAATCTTGTGAAATAAACTTAGTAGGATATTCTGATGCTGACTATGCTGGATGCAAAGTAGATAGAAAGAGCACCGTGGTTGTTGTCAATTTCTTGTAGGATGTCTGATATCTTGGTCTTCCAAGAAACAAAACTCAGTAGCTCTATCAACAGCTGAAGCCGAATATGTTGCTGCTGGAAGTTGCTGTACACAACTCCTATGGATAAAGCAACAACTTGAGGATTTCGGCATTCATATCAAGTCAATTCCACTACTGTGTGATAATACAAGTGCCATCAACCTCACCCAAAATCCAGTGCAACACTCAAGGACTAAACACATTGCGGTTAGATATCATTTTATTCGAGATCATGTAGCTAGTGGTAATTTAGAAATCTCTTTTATAGATACAAATAGTCAATTGGCAGATATCTTCACAAAAGCCCTACCTGAAGAGAGATTTACATCTCTTAGAAGGGAATTAGGGATGTGTAATTTGTGAAAAGATTTCTGTATTTAATTGGCATATAAATTTTTCAGATTATAATGAAATCTTCTCTCTCCCTCTGGTATTAATCAAAACTCAGATTTATTGTATTTGACCGCTAGTGTGTTAAAAACAGTTTGACCCATCAAAACGTTTTGTCGCTTTCTGCCGTCTTTCTTTTTGGCGCCTCCTCTTTCAATAAAGCATTATTAAATTGTTGTGGGAACGACTCATCTCCCACCTTTGCCCTTCTTTCTCCTTTATCTGTCGCCCAAAGCCAATGCCCTAACGATTCCGGCATCAACTCTCTGCAAGATTTGAAGCCTTCTCTTCTTCCCGCGAAGAATCCCTGAGGGCTTCCATCCTTCCATCATCTCTCTCTCCAGAACCTTTTCTCCTCTCTACCATGGCCGCTCCAGTGATTTCCGGAAGTGTAGGGGGCTACAGTGCTGAATATTGTCCCCTGAGCAGCAGGAAAGGTTTACATTCGTCAAGACGAAGGTTTGCGGAAATAAAGTAGTGGATGTACTAGATCTAGAGAAGAATGGCATGACAATATAGCAGAAACTTTGAGAAGGATGCAGTGGATGGATATGGCCACTTTCACCGAGGTAAGCTATCCCGACCTGGTGAAAGCCTTTTATGTTTGTCTAAGGTCAGAGGCGGATGGGTCCCTTGTCTCATCTATAAAGGGTATCCAAATTAAAGTAGATCATGAGCTGTTGCACATGTGTTTGGGGTGAAGACTTCTGGACACAATGGGGTTCACACAGTAAACGATCAAGCAAAGGGTCTTGGCATTATAGGTCCAGGTTTCAAGCTGAGAGACGGGAAATTGGATATCAATCAGATGACTTCATTCAACCATCTTCTTCATTTTATTATCTGCCAAATCATAGTTCCCCACAGTGCCACTTTCTCAACTTGTACTAGGGCAGATTCGGATATGATGTTCTGGGTAATCCAGCAAAAGGAGATCAACATGGCCGAAGTCATGATGGAGAGAATGAATTTTGCACATGATCAAATCTGGGATACAAAGAGCAAGTTAAATGTTTCATTGCCCTATGCTCATCTACTTACCAAGATATTTAAATATTTTGGAGTAAATCTATTTGGGGAAGTTATGGAAAAGATGGGCCAGTCTATAAGGTCCAGGATCCTAAAGAAAAGTGGATTCTCAGTGCAGAATGGGATATGGACCAAGACCTCTATGGCAGAGGAAGAGGCCATCATCGGAGACATCCCAGAAATTCCAGAAGAAGCAGCAGAATTAGCAGCAGCAGCAGCAGCAGAATTAGTAGCAGTTGAATCAACAGAAGCTCCAACGGGAGAAGCAGTAGCAGGTGTGGCAGATCCTTTGCCCACCTCCAAAGTTGCCTCTGTTCTAAGAGAGGTGTTGGACTCTGTACCTTCCACCTCAGTTACTTCAGAAGGTGGTGGACTTACAGAGACAGAAGCTATGACACCAGGCCATATTGAAAGATCCAATGCAGAAAATATTATTTCTGAGGAGCCAACAGTTGCACAAGGGGAAGTAGTGATGGATGAAGCTCCTACTGAGGGGGAGCAAATTGCAAGTGTGTCTCAAGTATCTACTTCTGTGGTCGAGGGTCACATTGAAATGGAGGAAGCTCCTAGCCAAGTGGAGCCAATTGGAAGTGAGCCTCAAATGTCAGAATCAGTGGCAGAAGGCCACAGTGAGGACATTGTTTTGGAAGAAGCTCCCACTCTGGGGGAGCAAGAAAATGTTGTTAAATCTGCTCCTATTCAGGGGGAGCAAGAGCATGGTACAGAAGAAGCACCATCACCGGGGGAGCCCATTGAAAATGCCCCTGTAAATGAAGGACCTAGTACAGGTCATGGTGAATTTGAAGAACCAGTACCTCAGAGAAAAATAAAGAGAGTGGTTCACAGAAGGCAAGGAAAGAGCCACAGGAAAGTAAATTTGAAGCCTGTTATGGAAATACTAAAGGCTCAAGGCGATATATTATCATCAGTTCAGTCCAGTGTCCAAGGCATTCTTGCCAGTCAAGCTACAGCCACTACTGAACTATCTCAAGTCTGAAATGCTATGAGGTGGTTCAACAAGGAAATGTCAGACATGAAGACCATGCTATCAACAATTTCCAGGACAGGTGGACTTTCTCCTTCTGCTACTCAGAGCAAACCAGTAGTTGTTCCTCGGCCACCAGGGCCACCTGCTCAAGAGTCAGGGCCATCTGGGCCATCAGTGCAAGCCTCAGGGTCATCAGGACCATCTCATCAGGAATTTAGGCCATCTAGGCCATCTACAGTTGTCAGCGAAGGTCAAGCAACGGGAAAGAGCCAGTTGCAGCTACCAAGGCCCCTGACACTTCTACTCTTGCAACTCCAATCCCCTCCTCACCTTCATCTTCTTCTACAGCCCCTCCAGCTCCACCAACCTTCAAACACCATATGCCTCGCACCCAAACCTCATCCTCTATCATTCCATCTCAACCTTCCTTCTCTCCCACTTCCTCTCAAACCTCAGCTCCATCTTCACCTCTCTCTAAACTACTCCAGTTCACCCATCTTCATCCTTCAATCCCAACATCTCTTCTATCCTCCTACTCCTCCTTCTTCTGTCACTTTCATCAGAATCATCACCTCAAATTCACAGTGACGTTGACACTAATCTTCTGGATGACTTTGAGAGAAGTACCCTCATCTCCATACTATCCACTGCCACTCATGTCCACAGGACTGATCCTCCCAGTCCTGCCCAGAAGAAGAGGAAACATCATCCTCTGTCAGCATCCCTTCCACACCATTATTTCCTCCTCTTTGGTACTCTCTACCCTCGAACCTCAGAGAAGGTCCATCTATAAGGAATACCTTCAAAAATGTATCCTTTCCACTATCTATGGTATTCCCTTCCTCAACCTCTCTGAGCATCTAAACATTGTTCTTCCTCTTTGCCAGTTCTCCCACCTTCAAAAATCCAAAATCTATGAGGGGACTGAGTTCAAGACTGAAGGTAGTGGGCCAGCGTCAAGGGAAACAAGCCTCAGTACTCAAATACTTGACTGCCCGTGCAAAAACATTACCCATAGAGATCACCCACTCACTCTTTCTGAGTGGTTCCTTCTTCGGCATAAGACCTCTTGGGGCCCATTCATTCTGAAAGAGATCAGGGTAGCCAAGAACTTCCAGTTGTACAGTGATTTCTGCTACCTGAACAAGCTGCCTGAAGTCCAGTTCAGCCAATTTCACTCCTCCATAGTGCTTCTGAGATCAGAACAGCCATTAAATCTTCCCCTCACAATGGATTTTGCAAAGCTCAAACCTGATTCTTCAGTTCTTCTGCCAAGCTACACTCTCTAGTGTTTGACTCAGATGCAGGCTCACATGCTTTTGATATGTTTGCTAAGCAGATGGGCAGAATGTCAGCTAAGCAGGGTAGATTGCCTTCCTTTTTGCGGTTCATTTTCAGAGAAAACCACTCTGGCCGCATTTCCTCCCAAGTTTTGGCTCCACTCATTTCTGAGTGTGAGAGGCTTTCTCCCTCCGTATGGGAAATGCTCTATAAGGAACCCCATCTTCAGTTGCAAGCCATCAACAGATCCTTGATCCGTCAAGATAAGCCTATGCTCTCAGCAGAAGCCTTCTTGGATCTCAACTCCATCAATCCCATTCAAGAGATCTATGTTCAGTGGGCAGCCAGATATACTGCCTTCTATACCTTAAAGAAGGATCTTCTTGATCAGAAGATTTTCTATCCAATCTCTCTGGATAGATTTCTCCATCGTGCCAGTTTTGGAAAAAGCACCTACTTCAGATTCATACTGAACAGAGATCAGTATGGAGAATTCCTGGAAGAGCAGCGGCAGCTATACATTCAGAGGATCACTCTAGCCATGGGTTCTTCCTTCTCAATTGCTCCTGGTGTTTTCCACCAGACTTTTGAAGATATGGAGATTAAGGCATGGGCTGTCATTTCCAAGCATGCCTCTCTTTTGTCTCCGTTGTATTATCTTACTCCTAATTAATCCAAAGCTTTCTCTCTTCTTTGTCTCATAGACTATCTTTTTGCTTATTGACAAAAAGGGGGAGAAGACTAAAGCAACTCTAAAAAACATGTTTGTTTATTTATGTTGTTTAGTATATTTTGTCATCATCAAAAAAGGGGAGATTGATGACCAAACTTTCCCCATATAAATTAATTCACTTATGCATACATTAGTTTTGATGATTAACAAAACAATACTAATAAATTACTTGAGCCTTGAGGACAAGAAATAAAAGTAAAAGGAAGTTCAAAGACAGTCAGGTAAAACTCTCACTTCATTTCTTTCAAGTCATTGCAACGATTTCTTAAGTTGTCATAAGATTTCTTAAGACCTCGTAACGATTTGCTGTCGCAATGATTTCTTAAGTGTCATAACGATTTCTTAAGACCTCGTAACGATTTGCTCGTCGCAATGATTTCTTAAGTTGTCATAACGATTTCTTAAGACCTCGTAACGATTTGCTCGTCGCAACGATTTCTTAGGTTGTCATAACGATCTTAAGACCTCGTAACGATTTGCTCGTCGCAACGATTTCTTAGTTGTCATAACGATTTCTTAAGACCTCGTAACGATTGTCTATCGCAACGATTTCTTAAGTGATCACATCGATTTCTGTAGAACTCATAACGATTTCTGTATTGTTCATAACGATTTGTCTACCACAACGATTTCTTAAGTGATCACATCAATTCTGTAGAACTCATAATGATTTCTGTATTGTTCATAACGATTTGTCTACCACAACGATTTCTTAAGTGATCACATCGATTTCTAAAAACTCATAACGATTTCTGTATTGTAACGACTTGGTAAGTAATCACATCGATTTCTTTGATGTTAATAACATTTTGTCTTGCACAACGATTTCATAAGTGCTTACAACGATTTCATTATGATTTAATGATTCTCTGTCATAACGATTTGCCTAACAACTTATAACGATTTCATAAGCCATAAAGGCATCGGCTCTGTTCATATCAATTTTATATCAATATTCTTAATATACGTTGAATAGTCAAAGTCGTGTCTCGCCTGTTTGACTGCTATGCATTCAATGCACTCTGAACGTATCTCTCATGCATGCAGATGATATCTTCCACTATTGTGCTATTCTGTCTACATCTTTATTTTGACAAAAAGGAGCTTTGTTAAATATAGCAATATCTTTTCCAACTGTGACTAACAATCAGCGACAGCCCTAGCTGTCTCCTATGTATTGGTGATATGCTTGCATATACCTGACAAGATTTATCTGTACAACGTTGGACACAAAAGATACAAGATATCAAACATTTCTTTGGTGTGTACTAAAGGATAAAAGACTGATGATCAGAAGCTTCCTTGCAGACCAGTCTAACGTACACCAGAATGAGAGACAACGGTTCTTTAACGTTCAAATTTCAAGTAGAAGCTTAAATACAAGACTACAAGACTGAGAAGAAAACACTTTTGAAGTGAACAACATTCTGTGATAGAGAATAGCCAATCCTTCAAGTCTTCAGTAGTTGAAAACAAGAGCGAAGCACTCCATTCCAATAGATCTTAGCTCTTTTGCTCTCTGTGTTGCAAAAGAAATGCCTGTGAGAGCTAGTGAAGTTTTTTGAGATAAACCAGTGTCAAAATCCTTTCTCTCTCAAGGCTGTTTGCTTCAGATCATAGCTGTTTGAGCTAGTTCCTGAAGCTTGTTCTTGTGCTTACTTTTATTAGTTTTTATTCCCTTCTGTGTGAAGGAAGACCTGGTGGTATCCAGGGTGGTTGTATTCCCTTCAGGTTGAAGGAAGACCAGTTGTGGCTGGGTGTAAGGATCCGTGAGGGGGATAGTACCCTTGATAGTGATATCCTGAGGTATTGCTCAGGGACTGGACGTAGGTCTCCTATGGAAAGGAGTTCCGAACCAGGATAAAATCCTTGTGTCTTGTGGCTGTGTTTTGTGCGTTTGCTGTTTCATTTCCTCTAACCCTAACTTTCGTTTAAGTTGTTGTGTAATTTTATTAGTGAACAGGTTTCAATCAAAGATCAAATTTTTAATAACCCATTCACCCCCCCTCTGGGCTAGCTAGCTGGGCAACATCGGGTACTGCCCATCAGTTGTGTGATATCTGGAAAATTTTCTACATGTGTTGCCATATGATCACCAAACAATCTCTCGAATATAACTTCATCTCATTCCATTTTGTTCTTTAGGAATGCATCTTTTTATCTTCTGAAAGGGTGATCAGCTGCTAAAAATTATCGATGGCAATCAAACCAGCAGGACTTCCAACCATGTTCAAGTACAAATGATTTGGTATTATCCATATAGTAAGGACAAGCTAGCCTCCCATGTGTGTTCCAACCAGATAGCATTCCATATGTAGGAAAATCACTTATCGTCGACATCAATGCTGTCCTCATGGTGAAATTTTGCTTTCTAGATGCATCATAAGTATTGACCCCCTCAGTCCATAATAATTTCAATTCATCAATCAATGGTCTGAGATAGATGTCTATATTTTTTGTGAGACTTTTCGAACCAGGATCAATAAGGACTGGAATAAATTCTCTCGATTCATACACATGCTCAGAGGAAGGTTGTATGGTGTCACGAACACTGGCTAGCTGGAGTAGGAAGCCACAGAACATCCAAAAGGATTAAATCCTTAAGTGCACAAACCAAGCCTCACATTACATGACTCCCTTGAGAAGATAGGATGAGCATGGTTGAAATGAGTGCAAGCTTCGCCATCTGCAGGATGACTCATAATATCGTCGTCTCGACATACTCTTTCTACATGCCACCTCATATGTCGAGCTGTCTTTGAAGACATATACATCCAATGTAGCCTGGGTGTAAGTGGGAAATATTGCAATGACGCATAAGGTATATCCTTTCCCCTTGAATTGGCCCCTCTTTAGGTTTAAACCTATCATGATGGCAAACTGAATAGAATACCTTATCTGCATCCTCTTTGTCATACAACATACAATGATTAGGACCGACATCTATTTTCACATATCCAAGTCCTAAATCATTGACCATCTTCTTGGCACGATAAAAATTAGGAAGCAGCTTCTCATCTGGAGGTAACATTCACTTGATGATGAGGAGGAGACGATCAAAGTAATTCTCACTTATATCAAATTCAGATTTCAAGTTCAGCAACTGTGACACTGTTGACAACTGAGTGTGTTTTTGACAACCATCCTATAATGGCTCATCAGCATCCTTAAGTAACTGATAGAATCTTTCGCCTCCCTTGTTCGGCACTTCTTCAACGTATACAACAGGATCCTCATGTACACTGAATGTCAGACCAGCAACATCTACAATCATATCCACGTATGTACTTGTGCATTCCACATTACTAGGCTCGTGCGACCAGAGCTCCTCACCATGACATGTCCAATTCATATAACCTTCAACAAACCTTTTTCTGTATAAATGGCGTTGAACTTCCCATGGTGAATTCCACTTTAAGTTTTTACAAATCATACAAGGACATCGATGCCACCTTCACTATCTACAGCTGCATTTAGATTCCCCAATGCAAACTGAATGAAATTCTCAACTCTGACCCTAAACTCCACAGACACCACATAATCAACTATTCTATAATACATCCATGAACGGCCTGAAGCCATTTTTTTCCTACACCCAACCAATATTAACAAACAAATAACTTTAAAATTCAAACTCACACATCCTTCGATGCAACAGAAATGAACAGGAAGGATATATTATTTAGATTATCACTTTTTACCCATCTGTGAATATTTGATCGCACTCAGATGGCCATTTACTATATGTTTTGTATATTTACTGAAAATTTCGGCAGCATCTCCCCACACCTCTCCGATATATCAAAAATATTTATTGATTAAGATATTTTCTTAAACACTTTCTAATAAGTGGTTAAGAAAATATTCTAAATCAATAAAGATATATGGAGTGAGTAGACGCAACTGAAATTTTCAACAAATAATACAAACACATAGTAAATGACTACTAACTACGATCAAACATTCACAGACTATCCAAAATGGGACAATTCAATACTTTGAGTTAGATATACACGTTCTCATCATTGAAAATAAGACTTGTGCACAACAATCCCAAAGTCTTGAATGGGAAGGTTCATTGACACGGGCTTAACACGCTCTCATGAGGTATGTGCAGTGATAAATTACTATACATGCATATATCAAATTTAGAAACCATATAAATATGAAAGGAAAATGAAAATAAAATATTACACCTACTTACATGGCAGACAGTAGCTGACAGGAAAAAAAAAGGTGTACTGGCCCTATATCCTAAATTTCACCTACTTACACGGCAACCAATAGCTGATAGGAAAGGATTTGGGGGGGTCAAGTTTGGAGAAATGGAGAGGGTCTGCCTACTTGCTCATGGGGCCACTGCAAACCTTCACGAATGCCTATTCACACTCAGTGACTCTACACAAATGCATGATAGCCAAACATCTGTGAAGAGTCACTAAGTGTGAATAGGCGCTTGCGAAGCGGCCCCATGGGGAAGTAGGATATCCCTCTCCATTTCTCCAAACTTGACTCCCCCAAATCTTTTCCTATCAGCTACTGATTGCCGTGTAAGTAGGTGAAATTCAAGAATACAAGGCCAGTGCACCTTTTTTTTTCCTTTGAAGTTGTTCAACACCTTGCAAGAAATATTACAATTAAACAAGTGCAATATTAAACAATTACATTAAAATAAGAACTACAATACTAATCATTAAACTGAAAGTAAATAATTAAATGTAAAGTAAACTAATATCTAGAAAGAAAAGTGTGTACTAATTTTCTTTTCCTAAATTGGGATATATAGCTCAATGGTTCCAAGGGAGCTGGGAAGGGGAGAGGAATGATGGTGTATGAAGGAAATGAAGTTGTAGATGAGATGGTGATGGTGAGGTTACTGATGTCATTTCAGCCTCTCTCCCTTCAGGATGTTTTTGGGAGGCAGTAGATAATTCCAGGTTACTATTTGTTTTGTCTGTGTGTTGCATGGATTGAATTATCATATTTCTCTAGTGTTGTATGGATTGAATTATCATATTTCTTTGAGAAATATTTGATGCTCAAACGAAATATCTGACCACCAAAGTTCAGATATATGTGTGTCGAACTCATTCACTTGTATTTAAGGCCAAGCAATCAAATATATTTTTTAATCTAAATACTAAGTGTTTCTCATCTCCTTGTCTTGATAAGCCCTCCCACTAGTACTATTGCGTCATCCTAATTACCTGTTCGTATATTTGGCCCCTCAAACAGTTAGAATGATATATTATGTAATAGTGGAGTTTTTAGTACGTCCCCTTAGTACTGCAGCGTGGATATCTTCACTTTATCCCCGACCTATCTTAATCCCATTTCCCTTCATTGGAAAATATTTTTCAGAAAATATTTCTCTGTCTTTCGCGTGTTGACTCCCCCTCCCCCTCACATATGTGCAAGTAACACAAACATCAAATTTCATTTACATGATTTTTTTCCTAAAAAATGCTAACATGTGATTTTGTTTTCCTTTAAATAACTTGCCATAAATCTTATTTTTTTCTTGGAAATTTTTTCCATGACTTTTTTCATTCTCGGAGTAATCTGAAGAATGCAAAATCCAACCCATAATGACATGCTTATAATTTCATCACCTTATTGAGGTGGCTGCCATCATGCAACCCACAGCAAACTTGGCATGGATTCGCCAAGAGCACAAACTCCTCCGTCGTCCTTGGGCTAGTCGTTGCTTGTAGTCACCGGAGAGGGAAGAGATGAAGTCACAGATGGGCAAGACCATGGCGACTGCGCCAACGCTGACAGCACCTCGGAGACCACCAACACGAGCATCGCGAAGGTCCCCCCCCCCCCCCTCCTTCACTTGAGAAGGCCCCCCAACCCCCCTGCTTGCGCAGCCCCCCCACCCCCCCCCCCCCCCAAAGACAGATTCATAATTTTATTGAGTGGGGTCACTTAAATAATTTTTAAATATTATATAAATAATATATTATATTTAATATAAATAATATATTATACATAAGAAGTGACCCCAGTGAGACAATTCAGTGGGGTCACATTTTATATAAATTCCTCTCAAATCTCCAATTCTAATGGTCATTTAAGAAGAAAAAAATTTTGAGTTGGGTCACGTGACCCCACTCCCTATAAACTAGATCCGTCCATGCCCCCCCTCCCCACCCCAGCCACCCCCTCGCTACACAGCCCCCCCCCCACCCCAATCCCCCTCCCTAGGCAGCCCCCCCCCCCCCCCTCCCTGCTTACGTAGCCACCCCCTAGCTGCCCCCCTCCCTACACAGCCCCTCCAACCCCCTCCCTGCATATCCCCCCCCCCCAACCTCCCTGCCTGCACAACCACCCCCCTGCCACCCCATTCCCTACACAGCCCCCCCAACCCCCCCTCCTTGCGCAGCCCCCCCAACCCCCCTGCCTGTGCAGCCACCCCCCCCCCCCCAGCCGCCCCCCTCCCTACACAGCCCCCCCAACCCCCCCCCCGCCTACGCAACCCCCTTCCCTACACAGCCCCCCCTCCCACCCAAACATTGTTCCCCCAGCCGCCCCCCCCCTCTACACAGCCCCCCACAATCCCCCACACCGCCAGTCCCCCCCCCCTCCTCCCACCCTCACACTGTGCCCCCACCCGCCAAGCCCCCCTCCCCTCCCTGCATAGGGAATACCCCCCTCCCCACACCGTCGGTTGCCGCATAGACACATAGAGGGAGAGAGAGAGGGCTTACCGGAGGAGAAGAGGAGATGGTAGCGTCCGGCAATGGCGGCGTCCGGCAATGGCGGCGTCCGGAAATGGTGGCGGTGCATGGCAACGTCCGACGATGGAAGCATCGGCAAGGGCGGTTCCATTGTCAGCGAGGGCAGTTCGGCATCAGCATCGGCGAGGGGGTTCCGACGTCGGCGAACGAAAGAGAGGGAGAAGAGAGAAGAGAGGAGAAAGTAGAGGTGGTCATCGCGTGGGGGGGAGACAAGTAAAAAAGAAATAGCGACCGAATACGTTCGGTCTCTATTTGGTCGCTAACACCGCCAAACGTTTGCGACTAAAATTGATCAGTCACAATTTGATCTCAATTCTGAGACCGAATTGTGACCGATCAATTTCGGTCACCAAAATTCCCTCATAAAGGCGCCAGGCGAAAAGGTTTTAGCGACTGACAGTAACCAGTCACTATTCGGTCTCTAATTAGTGATCGATTAGTGACTGAACTAAAATCGGTCACTATAATAGGTATTTAGCGATCAAAATATTTCCGTCCTAATTCAGTCACCAATTAGTGACCAAACTGTGACTGAAAATATCAGTCTCTATTTCGGTCACTAAACCCATTTTTTCTTGTAGTGTTTGTTTCTCTCAGAGCACTCATTTTGTAAGATGTTGGATCAACGTAGAATTACTTCCTCATTAGGAGTGCGCGAGGTTGTAGCAGTAGTAGGATTTGTGTTGATGAAAATACCAAGGAGAATTTTGAGCTTGAAAACCTAACAATATTTTAATAGTTCTGGAAAAGCACAAATATTCAGATGAGAAATGCTAGCTACCCGGATAGCTTGCCGACATGGATCGGCCATGCAATCAGGTCGGCCGCGCATGGGCCCCACGAGGCCATGGCATGGGTCCCACGCGGCCGATGAAGATTGGCCGCGCAGCCGTTCCACCTCATGCTGGCTACTTGGGTGCCCAAGTAGCTAGCATTTCTCTCCTCAGATTGCAGAGATGATTAGACCCACAAAGAGTTGGGGAGGTGTGGATGATGCCCAAGTAACTAGCATTTCTCTCCTCAAATTGCAGAGATGATTAGACCCACAAAGAGTTGGGGGGGGGGGGGGGGGTGGATGATGCTCTGGATTGATGGTTTTCAAAGAAACAAAGGGACAAAGGACCACTAGTAGAAAGAAGCCCAATGCCCACGGTTAATACCGTAGGTGGTTAAGATTATTACCGTCGTTTATATGCATGCCCACGGTTCAACCATCGCCTATCAACCGTGGGTTATACTGCTGTTGGATATACTATAGCCGACGGATATCCAACCGTAGAGTATGAAGCACCATCGTCTTTCTTATTTTTTAATTTTATTTAAATATAATGGCCAACGGTTATGACCGTGTGAGAACTATTTTTAACATTTTTAAATTTTTTTAATTTTTATCTTTGGATTTGAATTTATTTATCCTTTTATTTATTTACATGGACATGGTCTATTTAATTCGTTTGACCTCCCCCACTAACCTTGGTTAGTGTTAATTACATCAGCACAAAGGTTGAATACCCTTAATTAACTATCAGACAACCCCTTTGAAACAGAAGAGCGTGACTCATAATTGAATGACGTGAATTGTACATGAAAAAAAATAAAGTTACAAGCATGCAATCTTTTTTTTTTTTGGAATTTTCTGATATTTGTTTCATTTTTATTAATTTTTAAATTCATTTGCTCATTTTTGGTATTTTAAAATCATTGATTCATTTTTTAATTATTTTCATCATTTATTTATTTAAATTATGATTATGTGGATTAAATTAATGTATTCATTTATTTATTTGATTTAAAAGGTGATTAACTTAAGATGGATTAGAAATAACATGAGACACGACTTGTTGTTATTTTTATGTTATTGAAAATTAAATTACAATGTTGTGAAATATTTTGTAAGGTTGGTTGAAAAATTGATTGATTTTGATTAAGAAAGCAAGTAGTGAAAAGTTTGAAATAAACGTGACACTATGTGTAATTATTCATATAAGGCGTGATTAAATAAATGAAATTAGCCTAATAGGCCCATTAAACATCACACGTAAGAATACGTCAAATGTCGACCCAATTATGCATCATTAGGCCCATTAAGCATGAAACATCATAATCATTTGCATGAAAAATACAA
The DNA here is from genome assembly GCA_014218235.1 of Colocasia esculenta. Lineage (NCBI taxonomy): Eukaryota > Viridiplantae > Streptophyta > Magnoliopsida > Alismatales > Araceae > Colocasia > Colocasia esculenta. The sequence goes on from CM024766.1 coordinate 29,360,039, forward strand.
GTTCAGCCCAATAAGCAATTTGAGGCCCAATAAGAAGTTTGGCCCAGTAAAGGAATCCCAATGGACCTTGCTCAAGATTTGAGAAAATTCAATTTGTGCCTTGCACAATGTTCTTTAGGACGGCCTTGCAGACCCTTTTCCCAGACCGCCTTGCAGTCCCAGAGCCTTGCTCTATGTTGAAGCTTCAGAAAATCCTGTTCCTAGCCTGGGGCGCCCCTCCTGCTTTTATAGGGAGTGGGGGGAGACCCCATCCCGGTCATTTGAAGACCCCGTCCCAGTCATTTGAAGACTCATCCCGGTCATTTGCAGACCCATCCCGGTCATTTGCAGATGGCTTTTTTCACATTTCCCCTTATTTCTTTTTTTCTTTTTACCTCTCTTCATTTTTATTTTTATGTTTATGCCCTTTAGGGCATCGGGAGAGAGACAGAGAGAGCACGAGAGATGGGTGGCTGGGAGCCCAGCAGCGGCTCAGACGAAGGAGCCCAGCAACGGCGGTGAAGAGGGAAGGCAGCGGCGGCAGTGGTGGCCAAGGGGCCAGGTAGCGGCGACACAGTGGGAAGGCAGCGGCGGCAGTGGCCAAGGGGCCAGGCTGCGGCGGCTGTGGTGGCCAAGGGGCCAGGCAGCAGCAGAGGTGGTAGCCAAGGGGCCAGGCAACGGCGGCGCAGTGAAAGGCAGCGGCGGCAGTGGCCAAGGGGGCCAGGCTGCGGCGGCGGTGGTGGCCAAGGGGCCAGGCAATAGCAGGTAGGGAAATCCCCTGCGCGGAGGACCATGTCCTCCTCTTTATCTCTTCTGCTAGCAGTGGCCAGGGAAGAGAAGAATCCAACAGCAGTGCTAGGCGAGCAGGAGGATCCAAAGGTATTTCCCTCCCCTTTTTATCCTTTTACCCAAGGCACGAGATGGACAACCATCGACCCCAAGCTATAGATATCTATTTCTCTTGATTTTCTTGAATATGTCAATTTCTGAAACCTATTCAGTGACCATAGCCTTGGTTTAGGATTTGCATGTTGTTGTTTTTTTTTTGTTCAACAGACCGTCACTAATTTTATAATAGCCAATGGTGCTACCCATCGTTATTTTGATAATATCTCTGTCGTCATTATATAATAGCCAACGGTACTATCCGTCGCTATTTTCTAATGCCAACGGTTGTACACTGTCATCCTTGTATAATATCCAACGGTACTACATGTCACTACTTGCTAGTGTCCAACGGTTGTACACTGTCATCCTTGTATAATAGCCGACGCTACTACCCATTGCCATTTTCTAATATCCAACGGTTACCCACAGTCGTCTTTTTACAATGGCCAACAACACTACCCATCATTATTTACTGATCAACAGTACTAACGATAATTATTTCGTAATACGTAATTGTCACCAGCCATTGCTATTTGCAAATGTCCAATTAATCACTATTTATTAATAGCCAATGCTCGCCAACTATCATGTTTATTTATTTAAAAACACAATGGCCAACTTGTTACAATTTGCTAATAGCTCATAGTAAATATCACCATTTTGTATAGCCAACAATACATCATTTGCATTTAGCGAAGACACCGCCTATCCTCATTAATATTAAAATTTACAATCACATACAAGCATTAGCTGATCTGAGTCAATCCATCATCAAAAATAACAAATAAGTATGAATACCCAAATTCTCTATTATATTCCAAAAAATTACTATTCAAACTTAGTAAATTCATTATTATCACTTATAGCCATTAACCACCAAACAAAGTCCAAATCAATGACGTCTTTGTAATCTAAAATTTAAAGTCTATATGAAAATGTCCATCTAGATAGCTGATACGCGCGCATTGTGATTGTGCAATTCCGTTGTCTAGAGTTCCTTGCACATAGCAACAAGCTCACCTCCTCTAAACTGTCTCACAGATTTAAAATAACAAAAAGGAACTAGCACAATGGTGAGAACAGGTCATTCCACAGGGAGATGAATAGAACTTGATTTAAACTACTTTAACTTGGAATCATTCTAACGATAAGCATTAAAAGTGAATGTGTAAACAAACCAATCAAATTCCCCACACTTGACAAATTATACTCAATGAAAGAACAAGTAGAATTGAGAACCAAAAGTTGGTATCACTGTACCCTCACAGCTCGAGGGATCAAATCGGTAGACAGAAATCTTTAACTAGAAACAACGAACCAATTTACCCTACAGCTCAGGGGATGAGTAATCACAACTCTCCACAAACACCGGATCACTATTCTCACAACTCAAGATTCGGACAAAAAGTAAGTAACAGAAATTTAAAGTTGCTAAATCAGATTTCTATTGCTATTACTGAAGAACATGGAAGAAGACCGAATTAATGACTGGAAAACAAACTTAAAAGACTCAGAAATCTTCACGAAATCAACTCAATGCTCTGCTACAACAGGAACATAGACTTCACAATAAAACTCAAAATCTGCACTTTCTAAACTCAGTAGAAATGAAAATACCAAACTTCCTGGATTGATCTTACTAACAGCAAGAAGGGATAAAGAAATTAGCAGAAATGGCACAGCAGGTGCCCCTGGATCATCCTCCAAACAGCCGAACTCCCCACAATCTGAACTCGCCAACCTTGTAGAACCACAAAGAACGCAACTCCCCAATTGATGCTGAAAATTAACAAATGCCAAATTCCACAAATCTCCAATGAAACAGATCACACATCACATAAGAAATGTAAGCAGGATTAAATGCAACAAACACACTTGATTGAACCATGTAAAGGCATAAGAAAGAGACAATCTAAACACGTAATAAAAATGGAAATTGCTCCAAGTAACCTCTAGAATCCTTCACAGAACAAAGAAGAAATGACATAATCGAACTTCTGGAATCTCTCACTGCAGTACAGAAGGACGGAAGAAAATACACAAAAAATGGCAGAAATCTAAAATTCCAACTTGACTGGTGAAGAGCTGTCGAACCCTCTGGAGCAGAGGGCTTCGGGAGCCAAATAGAAGAAATGCAAAACAAATCAACACAAACGAAATAAGAATTTTCTAGATCGAACTCCTCTGCGTTGCTCAAACAGAAATGAGAAAAATGAAATCTAAATTGCTAAACTAAAATTTCCAACAATAAGAATTCTAAATCTGATGCAGATCTGATGAACGAAGAACAGAAGACATGTAGAGACAGAAAGAAATTCCACAAATTCTGAACCAACCAACTTGATGAACTCCTTCCAAAAGAACAGAAGTACGAAATAAAAAAAAAATGTCAAACAAAGCAAAAGCAACACTCTCTCAGCTCTGATCTCTCGAAGAACAGGAATTAAGAAAACCCCTACATGCCGAATTGGCGAATCCCCTCATCTACTGGTTCTGCTAAAACAAAAGATACAGAGAAGCAAAACTAAAATCCTAAGAAATCCTACCAACTAGCAAACCCTCCGGAACACACCCTCTCTGGCTCTGCTAAACAGAAAATACAAGAAATGGAGACTATAAAAAAATCTGAATCCGAACCAGAGCCCCTCCTCAGAACTAGAAGAACAGGAAATATAGGAACGAAACTAAAACTAATTCCTCAAACCTCAAACCAGAGAACCCCCAAACATCTAAACGCTTGCTGAAACAGAAAATACAGAAGAGAGGAAACTAAAAATTCCTATAAAAAATTCTAACCAGCGAACCTCCGGAGAAGAAGACCTCGGGTCTTTTTATAGGCCCGGGCGCCTCCCGGATCACCAATGCAACACACCAGGATTGCCAACGCAGCAGGTCTCCACCTCAGCACAACTGGCAGCGTCGTCTGATGCTTCATCTCAGCACAGAGCTCCTCTGCATGCGCCTGGCCAGCTTCACACTTCACATACCTGAGCCAGGGCTCCTTCACACCTTGCCCAAGCTCCATCTGCCAGCCCTGGCCCTAGATGCGCTGCACCAGAAATGCACACACCCTGCCTCATCTCTGCACAGCACCCCTGCCGCATAGCACCGGACCACCATCGCAGCGCACCGCCATCGCACACAGGAGCTCCAGCGCACCCAATCGCCAGCTGCCGTACACCGCAAGTCCTCAACCGCCTGAGCGCCTCACGCCCTGCGCACCAGAGCTTCTGCTGCTGCTTCGCACCGGAGCTCCACGCCCAGCCCTCCACCAGATCTGCATGACCTAGCCAGCTGCGCACAACCCTCCACCAACGCCTGCCACACCCGCATCAGCCGCGTGCACAGCACCATCAGCCGCCTGCTGGCCACACCCCATGCCTCCAAGCGCCATCACCACCCAGCTGGCCGCCGCGCCCGGGCCTCCTGAGCACATCACATGAACCAGGGCAGCCATCGCCATCAGACGAACCAGGGCTATCTGGCCGGCTCCTACGCACCATCACACACTGGCCTGAGCCCCACAGCAGCACACGCCTTTGCCAGATCTGGGCGCTCCCCAGCCTCACCTGGCCCAGCCTCCATCCGATGCACCAGCCGCTTCACACCGCACCTTCCCGCCATCTGCACACCACCCAGCCGCCATCAGCGCACAGATCTGGCCGCTCAACCAGATCTCAGCCCAGCATCAGCCGCGTGGCCCAGGCGCCCAGCCAGCGCTCCTGCATGGATCTCCTAGCCACACCTGCACAAGGTGCTCAGTAGTCAGCACAGCCCAGCTTCAGTCGGCCTGATGCCCTAATAGCCAGAACCGCCATGCCCTCCTCCATCACAGCACTGCCTCCAGCTTCTTCGTGAAGCTTCTTCCTGGCTTCCAGTGGGGAAATATAAGAAAGGGTAAAAAAAGTTTAAGCGGGGTATGTGGCAACGTATGGTGAAGTGAGGGAAAGAAAAATATGTAATAGATTTATGAGGGGGTATGTGTCATTATGAGATTGAGTATGGGGGATTAAAATGTTTTATTTTTTATTGGGATTGGGTGTGATATGTGACATGATGGTGTTTAGGCAAATGACATTTAACTAAAATTTATTAATATTTCAAGATAATAAGATCAAAAATTATTATTTACGTTGTACCTACTTTTATTAGTTAAACTAAAAGACATCGTCTTTATAAATGAAAATCTAACAAGGGTATTCTACCAAAATTATTTAACTAATATGTTCGAAAATCTATTAATGGATGAAATGAGAATTAAAATTAAATGCACATTATTTATGGACAACATATGTCTAAAATCAACTAAATGTGTGAAATTTAACGTAAAATTTTATGTAGTTATCACTCCCCCCTACTTGAACATTGCTAGTCCCTTAGCAATAAAAATTATTCCAAATGTAGGACTAGAAGATACACTATCTCATGCTAACCAACCATCATGCAAAAGATTAATGTAGAGATATGTCTTTCCTAATTGTAGGGACTTATGGCAAGAAATTAGTGCACAAAAGGTAGCTCACTTAAGAGTTCACATCAGCCCTTCTGAAGCTCCTCTGCCTCAGCTAGTAATTGAGATTAGATTAATTCGAGGGAGAAGAAAAGAATTGTGGAATAAGATCCTTGCTCAGTAAGATCGGATTGTTTCTCTCAGTTCCATTCTGCCTATCTTCCTTGAGGATTATTTCTCTGAGTTGGGGACTTTTGTCCCTTTATTTGCACTTTGTGCACTCAGATTTTTTTCTTTTTTCATCCACAATGCTGCACAACCATCACTTTTCAAGAGTAGCGAGTCCAACTTTACTCAGATCCGGGGCATTTTTCATGGATATATTTTCTTTTGCTTTTGCTTTTGCTTTTTCTTTTCTTTTCCTCTTTACAGAAAGATGAACAGTCAGGTTCCTTGATCACATGCCTTCACTTCCTTCGCAATTCACTTAGGGGGAGGGGAGAAAATCAATCACCTCTCTCCTACTAGCCATGACAAAATTGCTACATTCGGGTTCAGTTAGTCTAAGTGGCTGTGTAGTGTGTGTATGAAACTTCCTGCCATAAACCCTTACATAAGGTAGACAAGAGGTACATGTAATCCTTTACTAGAGGCTACCTAACATGGATACTTGCAAGAGAGTGTGACAACCACAAAATTTTAATGGTTAAAGATCAGACACATAGTCTGGATGGGCAATGCTACGCATTATTATTCAAAGATGAAACATTGTGAAATTTTTATTTTATTTGCATATGTACAAGCTAAAAAGATAGAAAATGAAGCATTGGTTAGGGGTGGGGACTATGCATGCTTTATTCTACTTCTCCCCCCTACTTATTTAAGGAAAAGAAAGTAAGACAAAGAATTACCTGATGAAGAAATTGTACACTTGGGTTGCCTCCCAAGAAGCGCTAAGTTATTTCGTCTTCAGCCGGACGCAATTAGACTTCGTTTGGATCAGCTAGCTTGGTAGAATCCGTTTTTAAAAAAAGTGGGCTTTCATAGGAATGCTTTAATCTTTGCCCATTAGCAATGAATGATTGTCTAGTTTTTGGGTCAAGAATGATAGACCAATGTCACAAGCTTCGACAACACTATAAGGACCATCCTGTCGGGACTTCAATTCTCCCGAAAACAGACTAAGCCGAGAATTAAATAACCAGACCTTATCTGGCATTTGAAAAGTTTTTCCATGATTTTTCAAGACTTCAATTAGTTTCTTCTCCTGCCCTTCATCAAGATTGCTAGCAATTATGATGGGCCAAGTCTCGTCCTTTCCTAGAAAGATGTATTTAAATAAATTAGAGGGAGTGGTTTTAGCTCAACCTTAGGAGGACACTCAGATGGATTTGATGGATCACTATTTGAAATAAGGAATTAAATTGTCCTTCCTCTCCCTCAAACCCTAGAGCACAGGGTTGGTCTACTGCTTTTCCTCACAAGATTCTTCCAAGAATTCTTCATTACCAGTTGGTTGTTTTCAGATTTTGGCTTTAAAACTTCATAAAAATGGACTCTTGGAATGTAATGACTTGGGTCTCATTTATTTTGATTATGTCTAGAGGCTCTTCAAATATTTTCTCTTTTTCCTTGAATTTTTCAACATTCTCTTCAACCTCTTCTTCAATTTCAAGTTCATTTTCATTTTCTTTATCCTCATTCAATATTGACATGTGTGGGTGAGGATTTGTTATGATGTTTTCACTTCTTAAAGTAGACACTGTTTCCATATTTTCCACTTGGGGGCCCCTAGCTTGGGCAGAATGATGGTCCTGTTGTATAAGTTGATTTTGAATTGTGGTGCTAAAATGTTTTGGACAAAAGTTTGATGTGGGTTTTGTGGTAGAGGTACATTTGGTCTGACAGGTGGTCTGTACCCCTGACCTTGATAGTATTGCTGGTCCTGATAAAATCCAGAAGAGTTGTTCCTTGGGTTTGTTATAGTTTGACTTGGTAACTGACCCAATTCCTCCCTACACACCTCAGCAATCTGAGACTCTATCCTATCCAAATTTTGCTGAATATTTTGGTTTTGATTTTGATTTTGTTGCACAGTTTGGCATAGAGTCATCATCATGTTTTGAAGTTGGTTTCATTATCTTCCCAATTGGGTTGAGAAGATGGTGGTTGATTGTATGAATGTTGCTGAAAATTGATATGAGAAAATTCATCGAAGTTTTGACTTCCTTGGAATTGTTGATGTCTGGAATAAGAAGATTGGTCGAATCCCAGATTCTGATTTGGATAGGATTGACCGTACATGGATTGGTTGAAAGAAGTTTGAGACATTTGTTCATATTGATTTCTCCAAGAAAATTTGAGTGTGATTTCTCCAACCAGGATTGTATGTGTTAGAATATGGCTCATGAGGGGGTTGGTAGAAACCTTGGAAAGTTTGGACTTGTTCTTGATAGGCCATGGGTTGAAAGGATCTCTCAATCGATAGGTTGAGCCAAATCTAAGCTGAATGATGTCTACCAAGCATACACAGTGGAAAAGCCCTCTATTTATGATTTTTGAATTTTTAAAGATTTTTATTGATTTTTTTTTAATGATTTTTTTAAACAAGCACAAACAAACAAACACTTTCAAATCAAATTAACCTAGACACTAAGTGTTCCTTGGACTTATGTTATTTTCTCAAAATCAGATTTATACTTGCTTAAATCCAATTCTAACTCTTTTTGTACTGGCCAGGTAAGAGGTGGAGTAGAGGGAGGCCCCCCTGCTTTCGCAAGGACCCAATTAGATAACCTCTGACTCACTTAAGCATGAGCTTCTTAACCTCTAATCCTAGACACCAGACTCAAAGAGAAGTTTTGAATTCAAGAAAGGATGAATCTAATATGAACCCTAGGGCCAAGTCTACTGGTTTTATTAAAAGCTGAGGTAAATGCAAGAATGTGGAAATTTTTTGTGATTTTTGGGCAAAGGAAAGGGTGATGAAATCCCTTACCTTATCTTTTTATCTAATGGGTTAAGCCTTAAACAGTCCCTTTTCAAATATGAAATGCAAAGATCAATTTTAAACAAGGTTTTCTAATGCTAAAACTAATGCATGAAACAAGTGGTGGAAGTCTTACCTTTCCCCCGCTCTCTTCAATGCAAAGAACAAAATAAATTCAAATGACAATTAAAGTGATGAATGTCCTAAAACATGGGATTCTAATCTTGAGAGATGAAATTTTATTTACAAACAAACGGCTAACATGAAAGAGCGATTTGGAAAATTTTAGATTTTAGAATTTTTTAATTTTTATTTATTTTTGAACATAAAGAAATGAAAGTAAGAAAATATAAAGTGGTACTATAGACTAATGCCAAACCAATCAAACCACCAAAAGAGGCCAATTATTACATGCCAACGAGAAGGAAATCTCTGTACATGCACAGAGAGTACATGAAAGCCTCACTACAAAGTTCACTCACACACTTTCTATCTAAAATTTGGAATTAAAAGCAATTAAAAAAAAAAAATTTAGCAAGCTTCTCCTCCAATGGGCTTCAAATCTCCAAGTCCAGATCTCCAAGTCCCACTCCAAGTGTGCAATCTGAAATAAAAGCCCAATAACAAGTCAAATGAAATCTCAAGGTAAATGAAATCAAATTAAAGTAGATCTAAATCAAACTCTAATGCCTCCCCGGCAACGGCGCCAAGATGAAATGCTCGCAATGTTGATTGTGCAATTCCGTTGTCTAGAGTTCCTTGCACATAGCAACAAGCTCACCTCCTCTAAACTGTCTCACAGATTTAAAATAACAAAAAGGAACTAGCACAATGGTGAGAACAGGTCATTTCCACAGGGAGACTGAATAGAACTTGATTTAAACTACTTTAACTTGGAATCATTCTAACGATAATGCATTAAAAGTGAATGTGTAAACAACACCAATCAAATTCCCCACACTTGACAAATTATACTCAATGAAAGAACAAGTAGAATGAGAACCAAAAGTTGGTATCACTGTACCCTCACAGCTCGAGGGATCAAATCGGTAGACAGAAATCTTTAACTAGAAACCAACGAACCAATTTACCCTACAGCTCAGGGGATGAGTAATCACAACTCTCACAAACACCGGATCACTATTCTCACAACTCAAGATTCGGACAAAAAGTAAGTAACAGAAATTTAAAGTTGCTAAATCAGATTTCTATTGCTATTACTGAAGAACATGGAAGAAGACCGAATTAATGACTGGAAAACAAACTTAAAAGACTCAGAAATCTTCACGAAATCAACTCAATGCTCTGCTACAACAGGAACATAGACTTCACAAATAAAACTCCAAATCTGCACTTTCTAAACTCAGTAGAAATGAAAATACCAAACTTCCTGGATTGATCTTACTAACAGCAAGAAGGGATAAAGAAATTAGCAGAAATGGCACAGCAGGTGCCCCTGGATCATCCTCCAAACAGCCGAACTCCCCACAATCTGAACTCGCCAACCTTGTAGAACACAAAGAACGCAACTCCCCAATTGATGCTGAAAATTAACAAATGCCAAATTCCACAAATCTCCAATGAAACAGATCCACACATCACATAAGAAATGTAAGCAGGATTAAATGCAACAAACACACTTGATTGAACCATGTAAAGGCATAAGAAAGAGACAATCTAAACACGTAATAAAAATGGAAATTGCTCCAAGTAACCTCTAGAATCCTTCACAGAACAAAGAAGAAATGACATAATCGAACTTCTGGATCTCTCACTGCAGTACAGAAGGACGGAAGAAAATACACAAAAACATGGCAGAAATCTAAAATTCCAACTTGACTGGTGAAGAGCTGTCGAACCTCTGGAGCAGAGGGCCTTCCGGGAGCAAATAGAAGAAATGCAAAACAAATCAACACAAACGAAATAAGAATTTTCTAGATCGAACTCCTCTGCGTTGCTCAAACAGAAATGAGAAAAATGAAATCTAAATTGCTAAACTAAAATTTCCAACAATAAGAATTCTAAATCTGATGCAGATCTGATGAACGAAGAACAGAAGACATGTAGAGACAGAAAGAAATTCCACAAATTCTGAACCAACCAACTTGATGAACTCCTTCCAAAAGAACAGAAGTACGAAATAAAAAAAAAATGTCAAACAAAGCAAAAGCAACACTCTCTCAGCTCTGATCTCTCGAAGAACAGGAATTAAGAAAACCCCTACATGCCGAATTGGCGAATCCCCTCATCTACTGGTTCTGCTAAAACAAAAGATACAGAGAAGCAAAACTAAAATCCTAAGAAATTCCTACCAACTAGCAAACCCTCCGGAACACACCCTCTCTGGCTCTGCTAAACAGAAAATACAAGAAATGGAGACTATAAAAAAATCTGAAATCCGAACCAGAGCCCCCTCCTCAGAACTAGAAGAACAGGAAATATAGGAACGAAACTAAAACTAAATTCCTCAAACCTCAAACCAGAGAACCCCCAAACATCTAAACGCTCTGCTGAAACAGAAAATACAGAAGAGAGGAAACTAAAAATTCCTATAAAAAATTCTAACAGCCGAACCTCCGGAGAAGAAGACCTCGGGTCTTTTTATAGATGCCGGGCGCCTCCCGGATCACCAATGCAACACACCAGGATTGCCAACGCAGCAGGTCTCCACCTCAGCACAACTGGCCCAGCGCGTTCTGCTTCATCTCAGCACAGAGCTCCTCTGCATGCGCCTGGCCAGCTTCACACTTCACATACCTGAGCCAGGGCTCCTTCACACCTTGCCCAAGCTCCATCTGCCAGCCCTGGCCCTAGATGCGCTGCACCAGAAATGCACACACCCTGCCTCATCTCTGCACAGCACCCCTGCCGCATAGCACCGGATCCACACCATCGCAGCGCACCGCCATCGCACACAGGAGCTCCAGCGCACCCAATCGCCAGCTGCCGTAACCGCAAGTCCTCAACCGCCTGAGCGCCTCACGCCCTGCGCACCAGAGCTTCTGCTGCTGCTTCGCACCGGAGCTCCACGCCCAGCCCTCCACCAGATCTGCATGACCTAGCCAGCTGCGCACAAACCCTCCACCAACGCCTGCCACACCGCATCAGCAGCCGTGCACAGCACCATCAGCCGCCTGCTGGCCACACCCCATGCCTCCAAGCGCCATCACCACCCAGCTGGCCGCCGCGCCCGGGCCTCCTGAGCACATCACATGAACCAGGGCAGCCATCGCCATCAGACGAACCAGGGCCTATCTGGCCGGCTCCTACGCACCATCACACACTGGCCTGAGCCCCACAGCAGCACACGCCTTTGCCAGATCTGGGCGCTCCCCAGCCTCACCTGGCCCAGCCTCCATCCGACTGCATCACCAGCCGCTTCACACCGCACCTTCCCGCCATCTGCACACCACCCAGCCGCCATCAGCGCACAGATCTGGCCGCTCACACCAGATCCATCAGCCCAGCATCAGCCGCGTGGCCCAGGCGCCCAGCCAGCGCTCCTGCATCCGGATCTCCTAGCCACACCTGCACACAGGTGCTCAGTAGTCAGCACAGCCCAGCTTCAGTCGGCCTGATGCCTAATAGCCAGAACCGCCATGCCCTCCTCCATCACAGCACTGCCTCCAGCTTCTTCGTGAAGCTTCTTCCTGGCTTCCAGCTGGGGAATATAAGAAAGGGTAAAAAAAGTTTAAGCGGGGTATGTGGCAACGTATGGTGAAGTGAGGGAAAGAAAATATGTAATAGATTATGAGGGGGTATGTGTCATTATGAGATTGAGTATGGTGGGATTAAAATGTTTTTATTTTTTATTGGGATTGGGTGTGATATGTGACATGATGGTGTTTAGGCAAATGACATTTAACTAAAATTTATTTAATATTTACAAGATAATAAGATCAAAAATTATTATTTACGTTGTACCTACTTTTATTAGTTAAACTAAAAGACATCGTCTTTATTAAATGAAAATCTAACAAGGGTATTCTACCAAAATTATTTAACTAATATGTTCGAAAATCTATTAATGGATGAAATGAGAATTAAAATTAAATGCACATTATTTATGGACAACATATGTCTAAAATCAACTAAATGTGTGAAATTTAACGTAAAATTTTATGTAGTTATCACTCCCCCCTACTTGAACATTGCTAGTCCCTTAGCAATAAAAATTATTCCAAATGTAGGACTAGAAGATACAATATCTCATGCTAACCAACCATCATGCAAAAGATTAATGTAGAGATATGTCTTTCCTAATTGTAGGGACTTATGGCAAGAAATTAGTGCACAAAAGGTAGCTCACTTAAGAGTTCACATCAGCCTTCTGAAGCTCCTCTGCCTCAGCTAGTAATTGAGATTAGATAATTCGAGGGAGAAGAAAAGAATTGTGGAATAAGATCCTTGCTCAGTAAGATCGGGTTGTTTCTCTCAGTTCCATTCTGCCTATCTTCCTTGAGGATTATTTCTCTGAGTTGGGGACTTTTGTCCCTTTATTTGCACTTTGTGCACTCAGATTTTTTTCTTTTTTCATCCACAATGCTGCACAACCCATCACTTTTCAAGAGTAGCGAGTCCAACTTTACTCAGATCCGGGGCATTTTTCATGGATATATTTTTCTTTTGCTTTTGCTTTTGCTTTTTCTTTTCTTTTCCTCTTTACAGAAAGATGAACAGTCAGGTTCCTTGATCACATGCCTTCACTTCCTTCGCAATTCACTTAGGGGGAGGGGAGAAAATCAATCACCTCTCTCCTACTAGCCATGACAAAATTGCTACATTCGGGTTCAGTTAGTCTAAGTGGCTGTGTAGTGTGTGTATGAAACTTCCTGCCATAAACCTTACATAAGGTAGACAAGAGGTACATGTAATCCTTTACTAGAGGCTACCTAACATGGATACTTGCAAGAGAGTGTGACAACCACAAAATTTTAATGGTTAAAGATCAGACACATAGTCTGGATGGCGCAATGCTACGCATTATTATTCAAAGATGAAACATTGTGAAATTTTTATTTTATTTGCATATGTACAAGCTAAAAAGATAGAAAATGAAGCATTGGTTAGGGGTGGGGACTATGCATGCTTTATTCTACTTCTCCCCCCTACTTATTTACAGGAAAAGAAAGTAAGACAAAGAATTACCTGATGAAAGAAATTTGTACACTTGGGTTGCCTCCCAAGAAGCGCTAAGTTATTTCGTCTTCAGCCGGACGCAATTAGACTTCGTTGGATCAGCTAGCTTGGTAGAATCCGTTTTTAAAAAAAGTGGGCTTTCATAGGAATGCTTTAATCTTTGCCCATTAGCAATGAATGATTGTCTAGTTTTTGGGTCAAGAATGATAGCACCAATGTCACAAGCTTCGACAACACTATAAGGACCATCCTGTCGGGACTTCAATTCTCCCGAAAACAGACTAAGCCGAGAATTAAATAACCAGACCTTATCTGGCATTTGAAAAGTTTTTCCATGATTTTTCAAGACTTCAATTAGTTTCTCTCCTGCCCTTCATCAAGATTGCTAGCAATTATGATGGGCCAAGTCTCGTCTTTCCTAGAAAGATGTATTTTAAATTAGCAGGGAGTGGTTTTAGCTCAACCTTAGGAGGACACTCAGATGGATTTGATGGATCACTATTTTGAAATAAGGAATTAAATTGTCCTTCCTCTCCCTCAAACCCTAGAGCACAGGGTTGGTCTACTGCTTTTTCTCACAAGATTCTTCCAAGAATTCTTCATTACCAGTTGGTTGTTTTCAGATTTTGGCTTTAAAACTTCATAAAAATGGACTCTTGGAATGTAATGACTTGGGTCTTCATTTATTTTGATTATGTCTAGAGGCTCTTCAAATATTTTCTCTTTTTCCTTGAATTTTTCAACATTCTCTTCAACCTCTTCTTCAATTTCAAGTTCATTTTCATTTCTTCTCCTCATTCAATATTGACATGTGTGGGTGAGGATTTGTTATGATGTTTTCACTTCTTAAAGTAGACACTGTTCCATATTTTCCACTTGGGGGCCCTAGCTTGGGCAGAATGATGGTCCTGTTGTATAAGTTGATTTTGAATTTGTGGTGCTAAAATGTTTTGGACAAAAGTTTGATGTGGGTTTTGTGGTAGAGGTACATTTGGTCTGACAGGTGGTCTGTACCCCTGACCTTGATAGTATTGCTGGTCCTGATAAAATCCAGAAGAGTTGTTCCTTGGTTTGTTATAGTTTGACTTGGTAACTGACCCAATTCCTCCCTACACACCTCAGCAATCTGAGACTCTATCCTATCCAAATTTTGCTGAATATTTTGGTTTTGATTTTGATTTTGTTGCACAGTTTGGCATAGAGTCATCATCATGTTTTGAAGTTGGTTCATTTTATCTTCCCAATGGGTTGAGAAGATGGTGGTTGATTGTATGAATGTTGCTGAAAATTGATATGAGAAAATCATCGAAGTTTTGACTTCCTTGGAATTGTTGATGTCTGGAATAAGAAGATTGGTCGAATCCCAGATTCTGATTTGGATAGGATTGACCGTACATGGATTGGTTGAAAGAAGTTTGAGACATTTGTTCATATTGATTTCTCCAAGAAAATTTGAGTGATTTCTCCAACCAGGATTGTATGTGTTAGAATATGGCTCATGAGGGGGTTGGTAGAAACCTTGGAAAGTTTGGACTTGTTCTTGATAGGCCATGGGTTGAAAGGATCTCTCAATCGATAGGTTGAGCCAAATCTAAGCTGAATGATCGTCTACCAAGCATACACAGTGGAAAAGCCCTCTATTTATGATTTTTGAATTTTTTAAGATTTTTATTGATTTTTTTTTTAATGATTTTTTTAAACAAGCACAAACAAACAAACACTTTCAAATCAAATTAACCTAGACACTAGTGTTCCTTGGACTTATGTTTTTTCTCAAAATCAGATTTATACTTGCTTAAATCCAATTCTAACTCTTTTTGTACTGGCCAGGTAAGAGGTGGAGTAGAGGGAGGCCCCCCTTGCTTTCGCAAGGACCCAATTAGATAACCTCTGACTCACTTAAGCATGAGCTTCTTAACCTCTAATCCTAGACACCAGACTCAAAGAGAAGTTTTGAATTCAAGAAAGGATGAATCTAATGATGAACCCTAGGGCCAAGTCTACTGGTTTTTATTAAAAGCTGAGGTAAATGCAAGAATGTGGAAATTTTTTTGTGATTTTTGGGCAAAGGAAAGGGTGATGAAATCCCTTACCTTATCTTTTTATCTAATGGGTTAAGCCCTTAAACAGTCCCTTTTTCAAATATGAAATGCAAAGATCAATTTTAAACAAGGGTTTTCTAATGCTAAAACTAATGCATGAAACAAGTGGTGGAAGTCTTACCTTTCCCCCGCTCTCTTCAATGCAAAGAACAAAAATAAATTCAAATGACAATTAAAGTGATGAATGTCCTAAAACATGGGATTCTAATCTGAGAGATGAAATTTTATTTACAAACAAACGGCTAACATGAAAGAGCGATTTGGAAAATTTTTTAGATTTTAGAATTTTTTAATTTTTATTTAATTTTTGAACATAAAGAAATGAAAGTAAGAAAATATAAAGTGGTACTATAGACTAATGCCAAACCAATCAAACCACCAAAAGAGGCCAATTATTACATGCCAACGAGAAGGAAATCTCTGTACATGCACAGAGAGTACATGAAAGCCTCACTACAAAGTTCACTCACACATTCTATCTAAAATTTGGAATTAAAAGCAATTAAAAAAAAAAAATTTAGCAAGCTTCTCCTCCAATGGGCTTCAAATCTCCAAGTCCAGATCTCCAAGTCCCACTCCAAGTGTGCAAATCTGAAATAAAAGCCCAATAACAAGTCAAATGAAATCTCAAGGTAAATGAAATCAAATTAAAGTAGATCTAAATCAAACTCTAATGCCTCCCCGGCAACGGCGCCAAGATGAAATGCTCGCAATGTTGATTGTGCAATTCCGTTGTCTAGAGTTCCTTGCACATAGCAACAACCACCTCCTCTAAACTGTCTCACAGATTTAAAATAACAAAAAGGAACTAGCACAATGGTGAGAACAGGTCATTTCCACAGGGAGACTGAATAGAACTTGATTTAAACTACTTTAACTTGGAATCATTCTAACGATAATGCATTAAAAGTGAATGTGTAAACAACACCAATCAAATTCCCCACACTTGACAAATTATACTCAATGAAAGAACAAGTAGAATTGAGAACCAAAAGTTGGTATCACTGTACCCTCACAGCTCGAGGGATCAAATCGGTAGACAGAAATCTTTAACTAGAAACCAACGAACCAATTTACCCTACAGCTCAGGGGATGAGTAATCACAACTCTCCACAAACACGGATCACTATTCTCACAACTCAAGATTCGGACAAAAAGTAAGTAACAGAAATTTAAAGTTGCTAAATCAGATTTCTATTGCTATTACTGAAGAACATGGAAGAAGACCGAATTAATGACTGGAAAACAAACTTAAAAGACTCAGAAATCTTCACGAAATCAACTCAATGCTCTGCTACAACAGGAACATAGACTTCACAAATAAAACTCCAAATCTGCACTTTCTAAACTCAGTAGAAATGAAAATACCAAACTTCCTGGATTGATCTTACTAACAGCAAGAAGGGATAAAGAAATTAGCAGAAATGGCACAGCAGGTGCCCCTGGATCATCCTCCAAACAGCCGAACTCCCCACAATCTGAACTCGCCAACCTTGTAGAACACAAAGAACGCAACTCCCCAATTGATGCTGAAAATTAACAAATGCCAAATTCCACAAATCTCCAATGAAACAGATCCACACATCACATAAGAAATGTAAGCAGGATTAAATGCAACAAACACACTTGATTGAACCATGTAAAGGCATAAGAAAGAGACAATCTAAACACGTAATAAAAATGGAAATTGCTCCAAGTAACCTCTAGAATCCTTCACAGAACAAAGAAGAAATGACATAATCGAACTTCTGGAATCTCTCACTGCAGTACAGAAGGACGGAAGAAAATACACAAAAACATGGCAGAAATCTAAAATTCCAACTTGACTGGTGAAGAGCTGTCGAACCCTCTGGAGCAGAGGGCCTTCCGGGAGCCAAATAGAAGAAATGCAAAACAAATCAACACAAACGAATAAGAATTTTCTAGATCGAACTCCTCTGCGTTGCTCAAACAGAAATGAGAAAAATGAAATCTAAATTGCTAAACTAAAATTTCCAACAATAAGAATTCTAAATCTGATGCAGATCTGATGAACGAAGAACAGAAGACATGTAGAGACAGAAAGAAATTCCACAAATTCTGAACCAAACAACTTGATGAACTCCTTCCAAAAGAACAGAAGTACGAAATAAAAAAAAAATGTCAAACAAAGCAAAAGCAACACTCTCTCAGCTCTGATCTCTCGAAGAACAGGAATTAAGAAAACCCCTACATGCCGAATTGGCGAATCCCCTCATCTACTGGTTCTGCTAAAACAAAAGATACAGAGAAGCAAAACTAAAATCCTAAGAAATTCCTACCAACTAGCAAACCCTCCGGAACACACCCTCTCTGGCTGCTAAACAGAAAATACAAGAAATGGAGACTATAAAAAAATCTGAAATCCGAACCAGAGCCCCTCCTCAGAACTAGAAGAACAGGAAATATAGGAACGAAACTAAAACTAAATTCCTCAAACCTCAAACCAGAGAACCCCCAAACATCTAAACGCTCTGCTGAAACAGAAAATACAGAGAGAGAGGAAACTAAAAATTCCTATAAAAAATTCTAACCAGCCGAACCTCCGAGAGAAAGACCTCGGGTCTTTTTATAGATGCCCGGGCGCCTCCCGGATCACCAATGCAACACACCAGGATTGCCAACGCAGCAGGTCTCCACCTCAGCACAACTGGCCCAGCGTCGTCTGATGCTTCATCTCAGCACAGAGCTCCTCTGCATGCGCCTGGCCAGCTTCACACTTCACATACCTGAGCCAGGCTCCTTCACACCTTGCCCAAGCTCCATCTGCCGCCCTGGCCCTAGATGCGCTGCACCAGAAATGCACACACCCTGCCTCATCTCTGCACAGCACCCCTGCCGCATAGCACCGGATCCACACCATCGCAGCGCACCGCCATCGCACACAGGAGCTCCAGCGCACCAATCGCCAGCTGCCGTACACCGCAAGTCCTCAACCGCCTGAGCGCCTCACGCCCTGCGCACCAGAGCTTCTGCTGCTGCTTCGCACCGGAGCTCCACGCCCAGCCCTCCACCAGATCTGCATGACCTAGCCAGCTGCGCACAAACCCTCCACCAACGCCTGCCACACCCGCATCAGCCGCGTGCACAGCACCATCAGCCGCCTGCTGGCCACACCCCATGCCTCCAAGCGCCATCACCACCCAGCTGGCCGCCGCGCCCGGGCCTCCTGAGCACATCACATGAACAGGGCAGCCATCGCCATCAGACGAACCAGGGCCTATCTGGCCGGCTCCTGCGCACCATCACACACTGGCCTGAGCCCCACAGCAGCACACGCCTTTGCCAGATCTGGGCGCTCCCCAGCCTCACCTGGCCCAGCCTCCATCCGACTGCATCACCAGCCGCTTCACACCGCACCTTCCCGCCATCTGCACACCACCAGCCGCCATCAGCGCACAGATCTGGCCGCTCACACCAGATCCATCAGCCCAGCATCAGCCGCGTGGCCCAGGCGCCCAGCCAGCGCTCCTGCATCCGGATCTCCTAGCCACACCTGCACACAGGTGCTCAGCAGTCAGCACAGCCCAGCTTCAGTCGGCCTGATGCCCTAATAGCCAGAACCGCCATGCCCTCCTCCATCACAGCACTGCCTCAGCTTCTTCGTGAAGCTTCTTCCTGGCTTCCAGCTGGGAAATATAAGAAAGGGTAAAAAAAGTTTAAGCGGGGTATGTGGCAACGTATGGTGAAGTGAGGGAAAGAAAAATATGTAATAGATTTATGAGGGGGTATGTGTCATTATGAGATTGAGTATGGTGGGATTAAAATGTTTTTATTTTTTTATGGGATTGGTGTGATATGTGACATGATGGGTTTAGGCAAATGACATTTAACTAAAATTATTTAATATTTACAAGATAATAAGATCAAAAATTATTATTTACGTTGTACCTACTTTTATTAGTTAAACTAAAAGACATCGTCTTTATTAAATGAAAATCTAACAAGGGTATTCTACCAAAATTATTTAACTAATATGTTCGAAAATCTATTAATGGATGAAATGAGAATTAAAATTAAATGCACATTATTTATGGACAACATATGTCTAAAATCAACTAAATGTGTGAAATTTAACGTAAAATTTTATGTAGTTATCAATAGCTAGGTACATAAATGTGTCCAACTCTAGAATGACCCTAGATGATTTTATGAGATTTAATCATTAATCCAAATTTTTGTTAACTAAAAGTACGATGAAAATGCTTGAAATTTTTTGAATAGCATGTGTATGTGTGTTGAATAGTTAAATTACTGCATGGAATTTGTTACAGTCGCATGTGAAGGTTTCTACATGTCTATAACAGTCGGATCCCAAATAATAAGTTTTATGGTTTGTTTTCTTAATTTTTCTTGAAAAGTGATTAATTAGGAAAAATGGTTTTGGTTGTTAGCAAATCATAGAAAATTAGGAGTTGGTTCTATGATAGGTATGTGTGTTATATTAAAGTTTGGTCTTGATACGACCATTGTAGAATTATTATAGATAAATGAAGCCATTAATTCATGTTTAAGTGAAGTTAAATCTATGGTTAATTGAATGAGATGTTGTAGCATCACGGATTGTACAATTTGTTCATTTCTTGTTTCTAGCTGGCATTTAACTATGGAAGCCATTAGTTAATTATTAATGAATTAGAAAATGGAGCATATGTGATTAAATATGCATAAATTGTTATAATAAATAAAGATTAACACTAATGTTATTAAATTTGGTTTGATTATGCATGATAGTTATTTACAGTAAAATACTAATATTTTCAGATTCCTTTTACCTCACATAACGTCTATTTAGTGAATTCATAATTACTTTATGATAATTGCTGCACACTTTTTTAATTATTAAAATTAGTTTTACTGCATAGAAATTTATGAAAAATTATGAGATTGTTTTAATGCATGTGAATGTCATATAATTAAAATTTGAGCCCAGTATGAGCACTGTATAATTTGTTATGAATTGCTAAACTATAAATGAATATGTTCATGCAAAATCGAGTTTCGAATGACTAAATGAAATGAAGTGGCATCTTGATAGGGTTCTGGATTTCTAATTAGATCTATTTTCAGCATGTTAAGAGTTCTGAATGTTATAGTTTTATGTCATATTGCATTATGAAGTGGACATTAAGTGTATGAAAACTGTGTATATGCATGAGTAAAGAAAGCTAAATGTATGATTGATTCAACAAATGAAAAATGCTATTGTTACTACCAAATGAGACACTATTGCCATAGAGGATTCTACAAGGAACTAAATCATAGTAATGCCCCATTGGCGATGGTTCATCCTACATGCCTACATGACTACATTGACTACATGACCTACATGCTCTCGAGGGCAACATGGATGAAATTCTAGAGGTGGAAAAGTATCACTAGTATATGGTAGGGAGGGCTTCCCTCGATTATGCATATAACCAAGATGATTCACCAATTGCCTAGGTGATGAGTGATTGGTTGAGAGACTGGCCTCTAGAGGTAGTTAAGGTTGTGTCTTGGCATAATTACTACTGAAATCGATACTGCTACATGAAACTGCCAATGGAACTATTATCGAAATAGAAATGAAATATGTATGTGATACCCCTATTGAATATTGTATTGTTATATGTGTTAACTATTTTGATTCATAGCAATTATTACTATTGCTTCATCATGTGTATATGTATAGTCATCATTGAAATGGATAACATGTTATATGTTACATTAATGCTATTCTAACGATATTGCATATTTTAGTTTAAAAGTCATACCTATTTGGTTTATTTCTTATTATTCAGGTTATCCTTGTGCATAGTATTAAGTTAATGTTCATGATTATGTGTTAGTAGAAAGAATGTTATTGAGCATGTTTAATGTCTAATGAAATGATGTGATCAAAATGTATGAAAGCTAGGAGTATTGTAAAAGTATCTTGAATGTGATTTTTGTCACACCCACAATTTATGTGCAGCGAGATAAACTGTGAAATGCGAGGATCAAGTAGTCAAGATCCATAAGCACACAACTAATTCCTATAGAAACCATGGGGATAATAATCGCAACAAGCAGGGCCTACAATTCAATAACCATAACTCTTCCTTTATTTCATCATAACAACATTACATTCTCCGAAACTGAAATAAAAACACTCTCTACTTACTTATCTATCTAGCTGTCACAAGAAAGGTGAACGTACAAAATGACCACTCTCTCTTCAACTCACTAAAGTCTGGAATGACTTTCTATAGATACTCCATGCTCAGCGCACAAGCCACATCCTTAAACTTCAGTCTTTTCCATTGCTATCTGAAAATGTTAGGTAACGTAATGAGATAATGTCCAATAGGAATTACATCTCAATGTGCAAGCAATGATATAAGTAATTAACATTTTAACAAGCAAGATTTTTACAAGATGGAACGATAGTGCATGTAGGACAGTAAACAAAAATCAGATGACAAGAGTAAGAATCATAGTCAATGGGTTGCATGGCGGTTACTGAACTGGATTTCCAATAGGCAGTATAAAAGGGATTCAAGAACAATGTCATGTTCTAAAGCATGGCATCGGAAGAATTATTTAATCATTGAGACATGAATAGTCGGCAAATAAGTTTCTAGTGAGTAATCACATATAACACAACTAATTTGCTCTAATCATATATCTCAAACTCTTTATTTCATTTCAATGATGAGAACTAGTATATGCTTCAATTCAAATTGAACTACAAGACTAAGACTCAATAAAAGTGAAAATTACATACTATCCTCACTCCTACTACATTGTTCTAGTACTCTCATACTTAACTATAATGCTAAGATGGTAAGATAACAAGACTTCAATACTAAGGCTTGAGAGCGCTCTTCACTCTTGTTCATCCACAATATAGTCTTGGTTCTCTACGTCATCAATTTCCCGGTCACATGAAATGTTAGAAAGTAGGTAATGAGCGCACTCGCCTACTAGGATTTACATCTTCCAATAATGACATAAGTATTTAACAGTTTAAAAGTTAGAAGGAATGAACATGATATGTACTATTCAATTAAAACGACCGTAATAACATGTGAACAGTGTACCATGCAAGATAGTAAGATCGAGAGATATAATGATCAGTCTAGCAAGAAGGTTTTATTCAAGATTTCAAGATAGAGTGAACAATCATCTAGCAAGGTGTTAATTTTCACGAGCAAGCAAGCATGTATCTTTCTTGAGCAAGACAGTCAGTTCATGAGTCATTATCATGCACTAAGGATCTATGCCACCTTGGAATGCATATCATGAACACGTGTAATGTGTTGTATGTATCTAGCATTTACACGCAAGTACTCCCAGCGCAGATGTAATGCCAATAATCATTATACCCCATGGTTAATAGTATATTCTCGACTCTCTATTGAGGGGGCTAGACTGGAGCCCTTGGACACTCGTCGTGCTCGATCCAGCATCTCAATTAATTTAAATGTAGATACCCACAATCAAGTATGGTTGTTTAACAAGAGTTCAATAATGTTAAGATAGTTGAGGTGATAGTTCAAGAGTTCAATCCAACCGCATAACGGAAAGTTTTCAATTTAGTCCAATCAATTATTAGTAATTGGTCTTATGTTCAATAGAGGTGTACTCCAGAATCAAGATGAGAAGAGAAAGATCTCATCAAGAATGCCAAGAGAGAAGAGATACATGCACACTAGCTTCTGGGTACTTCAATGGTACAACATGCTCGTCCGCATGTGATAATCCATGGTCAGAGGAGACTTACGGAGGCCTTCGTCAAGGGGTCACTAGTCCGTCAAAAGGAATATACGACGGAGAGTTCACTACAAGCCAAGAAGGGGCTTTCCTATCATGCTAGAGTGTATGCGCATACTACTCGTGAGAATCGCTCAAGTGTGTGTGTGTGTGTACATCTGATTATGGAAACTCCAATTATGGAAACTCCAATTATGGAAGCTCCAATTATGGAAACTTCATTTATGACAAGTATCATGAGTGCTAAATCAAAAAATACTAACCATGCATGACCAATTTTAGCAAGTAAATATGTGTTTTAGCAAGTTCGATAATAAGGCAAGAAATTATAGAACCTTCCTAAACTAGATCAAACTCACAAATGCAAATAACGACACAAAACAACGGAAACCAAGACACATGCTCTTTAGAAGGCAAATGCAGTCCCATCCCTTCACTTCCTCAGGCCATAACTCATTTATTTGTTATTAAAACCTCAAACATGAACATATCATATTGAATCCCTTTGAATGAGGAATCCATCAAAGAAAATGGCTCATCAATCTGAGGTCTATAGAAAAAGTTATGGCCAGTTAAGTAGACATAGACAGAAGGCGATGTAGTGCCTGCCGCCTTCTGAAGATGATTAACACAATCAACTTGTCGCCTTCTGAAAAAAACCATGAAACTGTCTCAAACTTGGTCTAGGTTGTGACCATGATTTTGTCACATTCTGGTAGCGACATGTCGACTTGTCGCAACCATATTATGACGTTTGGGTTGCCTCTTCTACCTATTTCCAACTTTGACTTGGATTGGGTTTGACACAAGGGTGTTTGAAAAATAAAAACTCTTTGTATATTGATCCAAATTACATGAAACCACTTTTTTTAGTTAGAGGACTTTTTATACAATGTACAGTAACAAGTAATTGAGAAACAAAAGTCGTTCGGCAGGGTAACAAGATGTATTGTAACTGTCTACGTGAATCTGACACAGTACTCATGTATGGGGTAATACTCTTTGTACAGAAGAAAAAAAAATTGGAGAAACTAATGCCAAATGAAACTAGGCTCATGGGAGAACAAGTTCCATGTTGAGTGATCGATCTAAAAATGACTCCATAAAAAGATATAGAATCCTAAGACAAATTAGGGTTTTAAACCAAATAGCACAACGTTCTAACAAGCAATATTTAATTCACGAAATCCACATGATAGAAATTGGGGAAAACAGTAATAAAATGATCTATACACATGTATGCATGCATGAACGAGTTTAATTTTGGCATGGAGATGACCTACCTTTTAGGTTGAATAAGATTCAGTCTCCAAAAAGCCCTAGTTTTGACCGGTTGGAGAAGAATGCCTAATACTCACAATCTATTGGGTAGAAATTTGGAAAAATAGTACCATACGAAACTAGACTCGAAGATCTTTCCAGAGGTATATTGTTGCTAGGTTTGGTCGAGTTTTCACTAACCTTTGGTGATGATCTTGAAAGGGCTTGTTTACAGGTTGCAGGTGAAGATGAGCACAAAGTTGCTTCTTGCTCTAGCTTTCTCCTCTCAGCCACCACAGCCTCCAAACACGACATCAGAAACCCTAGGGGTCGTCCCATGGAATAGAGGGGGATTATTTAAAGGGGGCTGGGTCTTTAGTTGCCTAATTAGGTTAGGAAACTACTAGACACGAATTTGGGTGTATCCTTCCTTCCATTGAGGATTTCTCTACCCAATTCATGATGGGAAGAATATGAAATCCTACCTTAGGTGGTAACCACGAATTTGGGTTTGGTTTGAAGTCCAATGGAGGTCTATTAGGTGAGAATTTACCCTTTCATGGTCCATTGGTGAATATTTTTGAATTTTAGGTTATTTTCTTAGCATAAATTTATTTGTGGCCCAAGAGCCATCTCTTGGCCCAATTTTCTTATTGGATGGTGAAGGAATGATGGTGAGAGTCCATCGTAATTTTTATAAAATTTTTGGAATTATTTCTATACATGTGATAAAAGATTTTCGACTTATTTCTTAATTGTGATAATAAGTAGCAACAATTCTTAAACTTGGCTGAGATGATTTTTATTACCTAAATTTCTAGGTGGGTCATTAGAGGATATTATTTAAAGTCCAACTATGATTTTTATTTAATTTTCTAACTCATGTAAGTGCATATGGTAATGATTTTCTGACTTAATTATGAATTACTATAATAAGTTACAAAACACTTTAAACTTGGCTAATCAGATTTTTCTTCACCAGAATCTCTTCATGAGTAATTTAGAAATATTATTTAGAGTTGAACTATGATTTTTATGAAATTTCTCGATATGTTTTCATGTCTATGATAATGGTGCGTACATTATTATTATTTTTATATTATTAAATTGTCAATTTTCTAATTTATCTATAATTTGAAATTATGGAAATTTCAGAGTGCTACAAACAAAAACTTAGCAAATGATCAAGGTAATGACATTACTAGCAAGTTCGAATGGCTGATCAATGTAATAACTCAACGATTGTATGGCAGATCATATAGTGACTTTAATAAACAATGAACAAGAATTGTCCACATTCACAAATAACACATATTCACATTGTAACATCGTGCATTTTTTGGATCCTTGTGGATCTTGTGTTCAATGCTTGTGAGGCTAATGTGGCTTGTGTTTGGTGTGCGCTCGTGTTTCTGGGACTTACTGGGCCGATAGTTTGGGGCCTGCAACATCCCAGAGTTCTCTGTCTGCGATCGCGACAGCAAGGGATGTCGCATTCTGAACGCGACACTATTGCCCGTCGCATTCTTGTTGCCGCTTTATGGTGCTCATCATCTGCATGTGCACCACGTGTTGGGTGCTAAGCGACTTATAGATGCCAGCTGTTAGGAAGGCGACGCCTAGCTACATTGTGATTAGGTCGCGACGCAATGAGATGTCGCGTTCTTAACCACTTAGGGTTTTTAAATGACCCCAGCCAGGCAGAACTGCAACACATTCTGCTTGGCCAAGGGAAGAGGCTGTGCAGGTGTCCTGGAGGATTTCGGCATGGAAGCTCGCGGGTTGGCAGGTTCTCGCTGTGAGAAGTTCGCGCGGAGCGGGAGAAACGCCGAGGGAATCGTCGTACTGTGCGTTCTTCGCGAAGGTAGGGTGACTCCTCCTATTTTCCGGGCTGTGGATTGTGTAGGAAGGTGGTTTGATTAGTTATTTACTTTCCTAACTATAGTTACCATGACTAGGGATTCACAAAAGCATGAAAAATAAGAATTAAGGGTGGTTTGCATAGCATATAATAGTAATCTGTGGAGAGGATCCCGGATTAGGGTTCCTGCTTGTTAAGGTGACGGAACCCCCTGCCGCGATCTGAAAGTGGCAGATCGACCCATCGCATTCAGATGGGGAACGCGACATAGTGGTGCGTAACGTTCAGGTGGTGAACGCGCCATATCGGGCCGTCGCATTCTGAAGGCGACTTGGGCCCATATCACGACTTTAGCCGAGTGGTCTGAATGTGCATGATTTATGTGACATGATTAACCAATCATTATTATTCGATGTATTTGGTAATACCGTGTGGTGCATTGGCACCCGTGACGCTCTGAGAGCGCATGTTTTCGAGGCTAACATGCTGGTTACGTAGTTAGCTAGTGGTTTTACGTATCGGCATGGTATGCACGCGAGGCACACTGTGTTCACGTGTTGTGGATAGTTGGTACTCGTGAATATCGTTAGATTTCACGTGGTTTGTGCGGTGCACACGTGGTTTTGTATGCATGGCAGGTAGTACGACGCCTACTATGGTTGCCTCTCCAGTTGGGTGCCCCAGGTTCTTTGTGAGCCAGGCTATTAGCTCGGGGCTTGTCTCGGCACTTGTGTTGTACCGTTGAGGCCTGTGTCGTCTGTCCTGAACACCCTCACTCCTTTATTTGAGTTGTGCATCCGGCTGAGGGAAAGACGACAGTGGGATAGTGACTCTTGAGTTTGTTTTTAGTCACTTGTAGCGCGCTCTTAGTTGGGGGTACGGACACCGGTAGTCGACACTGGTCCCCAGCTAGTCCTTTACAGTGCCTCACTCTAGAGTGCTCTGGCCAGAGACCCTAGAGGTGCCAGGCATGGGCCTGCGGTTGTGTACCTTCAGGAGTGGTGTTTAGTTGGTCTCCATAGTTGTTTGACTTTTCCACGTGGAGCGCCAGCTAGACCTTTCGTCAGTGGCTGCATGACTGAGAGGTAGACCTGTGTTTGTCTGTCTGAGTCAGTTACTGGTATTGCGAACTAGTCTACATGGCTCGAGTGTGATGGTCTCTACTTTAGCTCGTACACGTGATTGAGTTTTGTCGTTTATTTACTTACTTTGTTTAATATAGTTGACAAAGGGTAAGTATATTTATTGTTTTAATAACCTGCATGGTCGTGCTTTAAATTGTTAGTATAGTTTATTGCTTCTGTACTTGTGTATGGTTTGCTCGAGTTGGGGGAGTTCCCTATTGAGCGAGTGACTAGTGAGGCTCACCCCTACTCCCCACAGGCGAAGGCGAGGAGGAGGTTTCGTTACCGTCTTCTAGTTCAGGGCCGCGTCACAGCGATGTTGGGCCAGCGCCTCCAGTAGTGTAGCTTCCGTAGCAGTGTAGTTTCTTTCTTCAGTAGTACCAACTTACCTCAGGGTATGCCCCAGGCTTCTGTACTTCCTTTTACATTTGTTGAAATTTGGCTATGTAAATCTGATGTAATATATTTACAATGGTAAATTACATATGTGAATATGTGTGTTTCTTTCTGTTTACACGGACTCAAACATAATATCCCTTGCGAGGCTACGGCCCGTTCGGGGGAGGCAGACTTAGGTCAGGTTCATTATTGGTTTAACGGGCTTGAGCTGGGCGTTCCATCACAGTTGGTATCAGAGAGAGGTCCGTGTAAATATAAAGGAACCGGGAAGTTACATAGCCTTATTTCTACACTTGTACACTGTTGGTTGCTGACTGAGGTTTTGTAATGACCGGATTTTGTTTGTAATTAATGTGTTATTTGTGTAGGAAGTTGGGATGGCTGATAGAAGGGATTGGGGTGGTGGAGGAGAGGATCCTGAAGAGTCCACTCAGCGTATGATTGAGAGGATTTGGGAAAGCCTCACCGATATTCGGATGAGGATGGATCAGCAGGCACCGGTACCTTCAGTACCACCAGTTGCTGGAGTACCTGTGCCCCAGTTCCACCATCACCAGGAATAGAGGTACCTTATATGGCACCTGTACCACCACCAGCAAGGACAGTAGAAGAGCCGGTGATGCAAGTTGAAAAGTTTTTGAGATTGCAACCGCCCACTTATACAGGAGGGCCGAATCCAGATGCAGCGGAGCACTGGATTCACGAGATTGAAAGGGACCATGAGGTGTCCAGCAGTGTATAAAGTTGTGCTAGCCACATACTAGTTGAGAGGCTTTGCACAGCAGTGGTGGCGACTGAAGATGCAGACCACCTTTGCAGGTAGGACAGAGGAGGTTATTACCTGGTCAGAATTTCTTGAAGCCTTTAACGATACATTCTTTCCACTTCAAGTACAGCAGGCAAAAAGAGAGCAATTTTGGACACTTCAGCAAGGTAATACCTCAGTTTTAGAATATCAAATGCGATTTATGGTACTTAGCCGATATGCACCTTATGTAGTATCAGATAATGCTATGATGGTTGAGTATTTTATTCAGAATTTGAGAGAAGAGTTGCAGAATGCGGTGATACCGTTAATGCGTAGAACAGTTGAGGAGGCAGCCCAGAGAGCAGCTACACTTGAGAGGTCTATTCGGGCTCGTCAGGCAAGCGAGTCAGGTTGGGTAGTTTTCGGCTACCCCAACAGGCAGCAGGAGTCAGTAAGGGAAAGGCACCAGCAGGACCTTCATCCTCAGGTTTTGGTAAATGGGGCTAGAAATTAAATCAAGTATTCAAGGGTAAAGGAAGAGGCAGAGGAGGTTGTCAATAGTTTCAGCAAGGGCGTGGTTATACACCAGAGATAGAAGAATCGCAGCAAACTACTTCCAGGCAACCCACTATTCCACCAGGCTATAGATGTTATAATTTCAATCAGTTGGGGCATTTGATTCGCAATTGCCGTTATCCGAGAGAGTATGGGTATGGCAGAGGTGTTCAGCAACAACAACAGCCTCAGCAGCCACCGGTGGGTCATGGCAAAGGAGCACCGCAGCAGTGAGATAGGGGTCGGGTTATGGCTATCACCCGTGCCCAGGCGAGGCATCAAATATGATAGAAGGTACAATACCCATTTATGACTTTTCAGCTAGAGTTTTATTTGATTCAGGTGCTTCTCACTCTTTTATTTCCGAAGAATGTTTGGATTGTATGGCTCATCCTCTAGAAGAGAAATCTTGTGAGTTAGTAGTAGAGGTCCCCTCGGGTGAGTTTATGCTCACCTCATGTTGCATAGATGAAGCTCCTATTGTGGTTCAAGGGAACCAGATGCCAGGCCGGTTGTATGATCTACAGTTGGTTGATTATGATATTATTTTGGGTAGGCTTATGGAGCTATGTTAGATTGCAGAAAGAAAAGAATCAGGTTTTGTCACCCCAATGGTACAGTGTTTGAATATCAACGTATGCCTTCTTGTACTTCAAAGTTTATAATTTCTGCAAATAAAGCTCGAAAATTAGTTAATGCGGGGTGTGTGGCTTATTTAGCTTCTGTGAGTCTGATTGAGGATAGTAAGTCAGTAGAAGTAATCCCATGGTTAGGGAATTTGCAGATGTTTTTCCAGAGGATTTGCCAGGTTTAGCTCCCTCCCCACAGAGAGGTAGACTTTACTATTGAGTTGTTGCCAGGCACTATGACGATCTCTAAAGCACCATATCAGATGGCGCCGGCAGAACTTAAAAATTGAAAAAGCAGTTAGAGGAATTATTGGCAAAAGGGTTTATCAGGCCAAGTCACTCCCCATGGGGGGCACCGGTGTTGTTTGTAAGAAATAAAGATGGAAGCTTTAGAATGTGTATTGATTATAGGAAATTGAATGAGGTGACCATAAAGAATAAGTACCCGTTACCTAGAATTGATGATCTGTTTGATCAGTTGCAATCAGCTAAGGTATTTTCTAAAATCAATTTAAGGTCCGATTACCATCAATTGAGGATTAGAGAGGATGATATTGATAAAACAGCAATCAGAACCCGATATGGTCACTATGAGTTTGTGGTTATGCCATTTGAGCTAACCAATGCTCCTGCAGCTTTCATGGATCTAATGAATAGGATTTTTCATCTATATTTGGATCAATTTATTGTGGTCTTTATAGATGATATTCTGATTTATTCAGCATCTGAAGAGGAGCATGTAGCACATTTGAGGCTAGCTTTGCAGTTATTAAAAGATAATCAGTTGTTCGCCAAATTTAGTAAGTGTGAATTTTGGCTAAAAGAGATTTAGTTCTTGGGCCATGTCATTTCAACTGAAGGAGTGGCAGTTGACCCAAGTAAAGTGGAGACAGTAATGAAATGGGAGGTGCCTAAATCAATTACTGAGATTAGAAGTTTTCTGGGGTTAGCAGGCTATTATGTTGCCCAGCTAGCTAGCCCAGAGGGGGGGTGAATGGGATACTTAAAAAGTATTAAGTACTTGAAAACCTGATTACAAAAACAGTCACACAAACACACTTCGATGGTCGTTAGAGTTAGTAATGATAAAACAACAAACACACAATAGGCAATCACACAACACAAGAATTATCCTAGTTCGGACCTCCTTTCCTTAGGAGTCCTACGTCCAGTCCCTGAGCAATTTCTCACGATTTCACTACCAAGGGTACTGTCCCCCTTTTGGACCCTTACACCCAGCCGCAGCTCGTCTTCCTTCAACATGAAGGGAATTACAACCCCCTAGATACCACACCAGGTCCTCCTTCAATACGAAGGGAAACACACCCTGGATCCCACCAGGTCTTCCTTCAACACGAAGGGAAACACACCCTGGATCCCACCAGGTCTTCCTTCTTACAGAAGGGAACAACTACAAGAAATGTGAACAAGAAGATGATGCCCCTAGATCAAGCTAATACAATGCAAGATCTAAAGCAGGGGACTGAGAGAAGATGATCTACAATCAAGGCTCACTCTCAGAACCAAAACAGCTCTCTCTCAGGATGTACAGGCAATGCAGAGAGCAAAAAGAGCTAGTCTAATGGAATGAAGCTTGGCTCAGTTCACAACTCGCGAAACAGTGTTGTGTCTTTCTTGTTTTTCTTCTGGAGCTTCTATCTTCTGTTGGGTTCACATTCTAAATCATAAATACAACATGTTTTTGTGATGATCAATGATGAACAAAGTAAACAAGTGAACAATGTGAATTGAGTTTAATTGCATAAGTTCTTGATACATATGACTTGTCACAATATGTTGGTATAATACTTGGTTATAAATGACTATAATGTCTCACTAACTATGTTCAATAATGTAGGAGACACACTACTCAAGACATGTACCAACAACATGTAGAAAAGGTCAACAAATGTCAAAAGACAGTGTACCTGTCGACAGCACCAAGGACCCTGTCGACAGATACACACAGTCAGCACTTAACAGACTCTGGAAGACAAGCCCTGTCGACAGCAGCCAGACACCTGTCGACAGAATTACACAGTCAGACACTTCAGGTTTTTGGAAAACCAGGTACCTGTCGACAGCACCAAAAGACCTGTCGACAGATGTACTCAGTCAGAGCCAAACCTGAACTTCCAGACTTCTGTCAAATGACAAACTGTCAAGACCTATCGACAGCAGCCTGAAGACCTGTCGACAGCCGACCTGTTGCTTCAAATATGGGAAGTTTGGATGTTACCAAACTTGGTGTTTCCATGTACCACGTATCTCCATACGTAAACACCAATATATAAGCAATCTTTTGAAGCTATTCACGTAAACAAGCAGCCTCCAAGCAAGAACCCTAAAAGCCTCTCAAGAAAAGTCTTGCCCTGCTGCTCTGCTTCTACCTGCTGCCCAGATTCAACAAGAGAAGTCTTCCGTGCAGCGGTGAAGTCTGAACGTCGTGGATTCAAGCCTCTCCATCAACTTCTGATCATCAAGACGAAGCTTGAAGTCTACCCAAACGTTCATCAGAAGAGTTTTCAATTGGATTTGATCCTCAACTTCAAACTCTTCTCTGTTTCACTTTTATCCATACTTGTGTGTGTGTGGTGTGTTTCAAGCAGTCCTTGTGCTTGATACACGTATGTGTGTTGTTCTGATCGTGGTTACACATCAGAGAACACGTGTGTGTGTGAGTTGTAGTTCTTGAACTAGCTCATAAGCAGGTGATTCTGTGTGTGTGTGTGTGGCCCGTGGATGTAGGATACACGAGTTGTGTATTCCAAACCACGTAAATCGTTGTGTCTCGTGGTTTGAACGTTTCTACGTTAGATGTTTGGTAGGCACGGCGCATATACACACGTCCAATCATCTGTTTGATATCTATCATCGAATCACACACATCCACACTAAGTTTAGTCCTTGCCATAACTTCTAGTAATTTGTATCTTATCGAAAAGAAGGCAACAAGTGTTCTTAATAGGCAGTAATCTATTCAACCCCCCTTCTAGATTACCATTTAGGAATTCCGCAATACTTCAATTGGTATCAAAGCGAGGTTTCTCTGTTTACTGTCACATCTATTTGATCTTACGATCAGGAGATCCTTGATCTTATGGATTCTAGTAAGGGGTATATGGCCGAGGGACATTCAGTCACTAGGCCACCCTTCTTTGATGGCACTGACTATCCCTATTGGAAAAACCGCATGCAGGTGTTTCTACGTGCACAAAACTTTGAATTGTGGAAGATAGTCAGAACAGGACCATATGAATTGCCTCAAGACGAAGATACATGGACTAAAGACCAGATTGCCAAGGGGACTCTCAACTGGAGCGCCCTCAACATGATGCAGTGCGCGGTCCATCCAAAGGAATACTCGAGGGTCTCCACATGCACCTCAGCTAAGGAGATGTGGGACAAGCTCGAGTTAATATATGAAGGTACGTCTGAGGTGAGAGAATCTAAGGTAAGCATGCTAGTCTCAGAATATTAAATGTTTAAGATGAATCATGATGAGACAATATCTGACATGTTTGCTAGATTCATGGTTCTGATAAATGGACTAAAAGGTCTTAAAAAGGAATACTCAGAGAGTGATTTGGTGAGGAAGATACTTCGGTCTCTTCCATCCTCATGGAACACCAAAGTCACTGTCATTGAGGATTCCAAGAATCTTTCAACCATGAAGCTGGATGAATTGATTGGTTCTCTCATGACCTATGAATTGAATGTGAAAAGGAAGGAAACTGAAGAGAACCGAAGGAAGTCCATTGCTTTGAAAGCTTTCAAGAAAGTCTCTTCAGATTCCAAAAGGAGTACTCAACAGGAAAGTATTGAGTCTGAATCCTCTAGTGATAGTGAGAATGACGAGATGGCCATGCTCACTAGACAATTTAAGAAGTTCCTTAAATTCAAGAAAAGAGGTTCAGGAAACTCAAAACCGTTCTAAAAGGGTAGCAACAGACTTGATTCACCTAACAAAAAATCTGATGTGGTTTGTTATGAGTGCAAGAAGCAGGGGCACATGAAAGGAGAATGCCCCGAGCTTAAGAAAAAATTGAAGAAAGACAAATTCACACTCAAGAAAGCCAAAGCAATGTTGGCTTCATGGAGCGATGAAGATGAGGACAGTCAAGCCACCTCGGAAGATGAAGAGATTCAGTGTCTCATGGCGAAGAGTGACGATTCAACCGAGGTAAACTCTTCCTTCGAGAATTTTTCTATTGATGAATGGGAAGAGGCTTAAACTGTACTATTTGAAAAGTTTTGTGAATTTAAGTCTGAAAACAAAGCACTTAAGAAGAAAATGAATCTCCTTGTTCATGAATCAAACAACAATGAAGAAATTGAGTCTCTGAACAAGGTAATTGATTTGATGAAAACTGATGAACAAACCCACAGTGATGAATTGGATAGCATGAAACTTAAGTATCAAGAAGTTCAAAAGGAAAGAGATGATCTAATAAACTCTCTTGAAATTCTTAAAGGTGAGCATGCTAATCTGAAAGAGAAATTTGAAAAAGCTGAAACAGAACTAAAAGGCAAATCAAAAGATCTATCAAGTTTTGTAAAAAGCAAACAGAACTTGGATGCAATCTTAGGTTCAAATGTTTTTGTTGCAAGACATGGGATTGGATTTCAAAATCCAAATCCAAAGGTAATTGGCAAAAATCTGATGACTGGTTTCATTGATCCAACCTCAAGCTCTAGCAAATCAAACCCTTCAATGAAAAGGAAAAATCAACACAAGGGTAAAAAACAGGAACCTAAACTCACCAAATTTGTTCCTAGTCAACATGAGGAATTTGCTACAAGCTCTAAACAGGGCCGTCCACAAGACAAACAGCAAGTTCCCAAAGCTAGACTTACAAGGGAACAAAAGGGTAAGATGCCTATGGATGCTTCAAAAAATGTCAAACCCAATGTTGTTCCTAAATCATCATCATGCAAAATCTGTAAAAAGATTGGGCACACTGAAAAACAATGCTGGAATAGCCAAAATCAAATGAAAATAAAACAAGTTTGGATTCCTAAGCATTCTTATTTGGCATGAATGATACAATGGGACCCAAAGTAATTTGGGTACCAAAACCTCTCGTCTGATCCACATGTGCAGGAATGCCTAGCAGCCCACAATCAAAACAAATGGTACCTGGACAGTGGCTGCTCGAGGCATATGACAGGCGACAAAGCTAAATTCAGTTTGCTCGTGGAAAAAGACGGAGGTCAAGTGATCTTGGAGGTAACAACAAAGGCCAGATCATCGGCTCAGGTAAAGTTGGTAAGTTTGCCTCTAACTCTATAGACAATGTGCTACTAGTTGATGGCCTTCATCACAATTTGCTGAGCATAAGTCAATTGTGTGATAAAGGTCATAAAATTGTCTTTGAATCCAATTCATGTCACATTCTCGATAAGGAAACAGGAAGCCTAAAATTTTCTGGAAAAAGAATGAATAACATCTACATGGTTGACTTAGATGATCCAGAAAATAACAATTTGTGTCTTGTAGCAAACAAACAGGACGAGCTTACATTGTGGCATCGTAGGCTCGGTCATGCTAGTTACAATGTTTTGCATAAGATCATGAGGCTTAAGTTGGTAAGTGGTCTTCCTGAAATCTCCTTTAACAAAAATGAAAATTTTTGTGATGCATGTGCACAGGGAAAACAAACCCGAAAATCCTTCAAATCAAAGGCACCGGTAAGTACTTCCAAAGCCTATGAACTCTTGCACATGGACTTATTTGGACCTACGAGAACACTCAGTCTCAATGGCAAGCGTTATGGTTTTGTCATTATGGATGATTTCTCTAGGTTCACTTGGGTAAAATTCCTAGCTCACAAGAATGAAGCATTAATGTTTTTGAAGAATTCTTCAACAAAATTGAGCATGGGAATGTCAATAAAATCTGCTCCATCCGCACTGAACACGGGGCAGAATTTGATAATCATTCTTTCTCCGAATTTTGCAGGAACCAAGGTATAGACCACCTATTTTCCTCCCCGAGAACTCCCAAGCAAAATGGAGTTGTGGAGAGGAAGAATAGAACCTTGGTGGAGATGGCTCGTACGCTTCTGGTCGAGAATCAATTAGCACGAACCTTTTGGGCAGAAGCGGTAAACACATCTTGCTACATCCTTAACCAAGCCATGGTAAGACCTGTATTCAAGAAAACTCCTTACGAACTTCTGAAAGGTAAAATACCCACCATTGGGTACTTTAAAGTTTTTGGTTCAAAGGTGTTTATCCATAACTATGATAAAAATGACTTAGACAAGTTTGAAGCCAAGAGCGAACAAGGTATTTTTCTTGGATACTCTGAACATTCTAGAGCATATAGGGTGTTCAATCTGAAATCTAGAACTGTGGAAGAAACTCCACATGTCATTTTTGATGAATCTCAAATCAAACCTAACATTTTAAATTCCTACAGGTTTGATGACATGGAAGGAACAACACTTGAAGAACTTCAAAGAAAAGAAAAAGGAAAAACTCAAGAAGTTTCAAAAGGAAAGAGTGGATTTCTTCGCAGGTACGATGATGAAGATGACGGTTGCTTGATCAAAAATCATGATGAAGTTCCTACTAAAGATCCACAACAAGAAGAACAACCTCAAGATGAAAGTCCTCCAGCCACCCCTCCTCCAGAACATTCTCCTCAATTGCAAGATCAATCCGGACCTTCAACAATCACTAATGTGAGGTACTCTAAAGCTCATCCACTTGAGAATGTCATAGGTAACATAAATGATTCAGTTCAAACTAGGTCTCAGGTAAATCAAATAGTTGAACAGGATCATTTAGCCTTTGTATCTCAAGTGGAACCCAAAACTGTTGAAGAAGCACTAAAAGAAAATTCTTAGATTGATGCCATGCATGAGGAGCTTGGGCAGTTTCAAAGAAATAATGTCTGGAGTTTAGTTCCTAGAACCCCTGAAATTTCTGTCATTGGAACAAGATGGGTCTTTAGGAATAAACTAAATGAAGAGGGTAAGGTGGTTAGAAACAAGGCTAGACTAGTTGCAAAAGGATACAATCAGGAATTTGGTATAGATTTTGAAGAATCCTTTGCACATGTAGCTAGGCTAGAAGCAGTTAGGATCTTGTTAGCATATGCATGTTCTAACAAGTTCAAACTATATCAAATGGATGTTAAAACTGCTATCTTAAATGGCTACATAAAAGAGGAAGTCTACGTTTCTCAACCACTCGGCTTTGAGGATCATGATAAACCAAACCATGTATTTAAATTGCACAAAGCTCTCTATGGTTTGAAACAGGCACCCCGAGCTTGGTACGACCGGCTCAGCTCATTTCTGGTAAGCAAAAACTACTCAAGAGGTAAAGTGGACCAAACACTCTTTACAAAGAAAGTCGGAAATCATATCATAGTTGTTCAAGTTTATGTGGATGACATTATATTTGGTTCCACTAACCGTTCACTGTGTGAAGAATTTTCTAAACACATGCACAGTGAATTTGAGATGAGCTTAATGGGGGAGCTACAATTTTTTCTTGGTTTGCAGGTCAAGCAGCTTGAAGATGGATTCTTTATAAACCAAGAGAAATATGTAAAAGAACTACTCAAAAGGTTTCAGTTCGAACAAGCCAAGCCCGCTTCAACACCAATGAGCACAAGCATTAAGCTAGAATGTGATGAGAAAGGTAAACCGGTAGATGCCAAACAATTTCGAGGTATGATTGGCTCACTCTTTATCTTACTGCAAGTAGACCGAATATACAATTTAGTGTTTGCCTTTGTGCTAGATACCAATCTAGTCCAAAGGAAAGCCACTTAATTGCAGTCAAGAGAATCTTCAGATATCTCTCAGGTACGCATGCCTTGGGTCTTTGGTATCCAGCTGGTAGTAGTTTTGAATTGATTTCTTATTCTGATGTAGACTACGCTGGTTGTAAAATTGACAGGAAAAGCACTAGTGGCTATTGCCAAATGCTTGGTGGTTGCATGGTTTCGTGGGCATCCAAGAAGCAACACTCGGTTGCACTCTCTACTGCAGAGGCAGAATATGTTGCTGCAGGGAGTTGTGCGACACAAGTGTTGTGGATAAAGAGTCAGTTGTGTGACTATAACATTGATATTGGATGCACACCTATCCTGTGTGACAACACTAGTACAATCAATCTATCAAAGAATCCCATTCAACATTCCAGGACGAAACACATAGAAATTCGTCATCATTTCTTGAGAGATAAAGTAGCCAATAAGTCACTGCAAATCAGTTTCATACCCACAGAAAAACAGTTGGCTGATATCTTTACCAAACCTCTAGCTGAAGATAGATTCACCACATTACAAAGAGAGTTGGGGTTGTGCAAATTGCAATGAAACTTAACTCAAATGTTAAGTATATGTTCCTTGTGTCCACTAACTGTGCGGTATATCAAATGGTGATGTGTGGAAGAACAAGTCATGCTTGTTTGGAAACTCTCATTATGCGTGAGAAAACATTCTCCGCCAAGTACCCATGGTCATGTGGCATGAAAGGGACATATACTCTAATATGAAATTAGTTTCTTTACAATTTTGCTCATTCCAATTCTCCTTGAAAATTGTCAACTTTTGGTGAAATGTCTTTCTACATGCTTGATGTGCTTCATTGATTGATATATGTGTGCAATTTTGTCTTCATGAACTTGAGTATTTTTGTTCAAACAAGCACACATTATGGGGGAGCAAGTTAAGCTCATATGAATTCAAAATGAAGGGAATCACTCAAACTTTGTCTCTCTAAATTCCCTCACATTAATTGTTCAAATCTGTTCCTCATTCTTCTCTTAAACTGTCTCTGAACATGCCTCTGTCGACAGCAACCTCTATCCCTATTGACAGAAGAGAACAGATAGATCATTCATTCTCTGCACTGTGTGCACCTGTCGACAGGTTCACCATGTCCTGTCGACAGCTATGCACAGTATTCTTCTCCCAGAATCCTCCTTGTTCTGTCTGTGTACACCTGTCGACAGGCTCACTTTTTCCTGATGACAGCAATTTACAGTCTTCATCTCACAGAACCATCCTTGTTCTGTCTGTGTGAAGCTGTCGACAGGTAATTCATACCTGTCGACAGCAACACTTAAAGTTGGTTTTTCAAGCCTTTGTTCATACATTCAGTGAGCAGGTTTATGGTCAATGCTTAAGGTGTCTATAATGTGTAAATGCATGTTTTCACACTTCATATACATAACATATTAAATGCTAGTCTTTACACCTCTATGATTTTCACATACTACTCATGTTTGGGTTTAGGATATATCATTTTGGAAACACTTTCACAACTCTCAAGGATATACACCTCACTCCTCTAACTAACCTATTTGTAGGAACGCATAGCTCCCAATTGACTTGATAAATATTTTGATCATGGAACTTTATGTCTAATATTGAAAGCTAATCATAACATCCACTTGATCTTAAGCCTTTAGAGCAATACTTGGAGAAAAGCTATCTATTTCTGAAAAATGGCATTCAAATAAGAAAACGTACAATCAACTGAAAAGTGGAACAAATGTAGAGCTATGTTGAGTTTTGCTGAGTAACCGGGGTGATGGGCATCACCAATGTCTGCCTTCGCGTCAAAAGGCTTACTCATTAACTCTATACAACGATATGCTAGACACTTCCACTCAGTAACTGAGGGTATGGGCACGTGTACTGTCTATCCTCAAGTAAAAAGGTGTGAAGCTCTCTTAAATACCATTTTGTTCCAATTGTATTTTCCACAAATAATTATAGAAAAATAAAATAGTGTGCAGCCTCCACTGAGTCATAAATCCCCGGGTCACTGGTCTGTATGATTATCTTGACATAATAGATGTTCATTTCCTAA
The DNA here is from genome assembly GCA_014218235.1 of Colocasia esculenta. Taxonomy (NCBI): domain Eukaryota; kingdom Viridiplantae; phylum Streptophyta; class Magnoliopsida; order Alismatales; family Araceae; genus Colocasia; species Colocasia esculenta. The sequence continues at coordinate 29,399,756 of CM024766.1, forward strand.
ATCAAGTGACTATCAACAAATTGGAGTTTGTGTTCTCTTACATTGTAATTTAACAAAGATGGGTGAAAGTGCATTATTCTTTAGGTTAGTGAGTGTTTTCTTAATGCTATAACTTCAAATTCCTTGGGTATTATGTTTAAACCATTAAGGAAATTGACATGGCTTTTCATACACATGCATATGGTGAGTTAAAATATGTGTTCATCTATTAAACACCTTCATTCAACACCAAAGAACAACTACTCAAAGTTCTACCTCCAACTCACACTCAGAACAGCAAAAAAGGCCAAACTGAAGGCACCTGTCGACAGGTCCCCTGTCACCTGTCGACAGGCGACGGCAAGTCAGGTTTTGGCAGTCCAACGGGCATAAATCCGAAAATGGATTTTGTGGGGTCCAACCTTTTAAATCTAAACCTACTTTCTATAAGAGGAACCCACGCCCCTTTCCACCCTTTCCAAACCGCCTCCTTGCCTCCAACTCTTCAAATCCCCTCTCCAGGGCACCAGAAGAGCAACTTTGCAAACCTGGTGTTTCTCTTCTCTTCTCCGTCTCCTTTCTTTCTACCACCAGCCTCTACTTCGAGCAGCAAGATCTCATGGCCCCTCCTGCCAAGAAGATGGCCTCTTGTCTCCGTCCTCGCTCTCCAGAAGTCGGTCAAGGTTCTAGGGCTCCTTCGGAACGTCGGACGAAGCACTGGGAAGATCGATTGCCGGAGCTCGTCATCCCGCCTAACCTTCGCCTTCTTGATGTCTACGGCACATTCACGAAGGTCGCGCAGCCACGCTACGTCAACTTCGTTACTTTGGAGGACATGTTCCCCGATCTTCAGCCCCTCTTTAACGTCCAGGGTTGGGCACCCTTCTGTTCTGCTCACACGCAGTACTCCGCCACTACTGTGAATGAGTTCTTCACCAATCTCCGAATCACCGAAAGCACTGAGTTATACACCAAGGTGAAGAACACCCCTTTTCATGTTACTCTCAACCTTCTATCCACTGCTCTACAAATTCCAAACAACGGCATGGATATCAGGAATCATCATCCCACTCCCGAAGACTACCATACCCTAATCACTCTGCAGCCTTACGATCCCACTAGTCGTAAGCACATGAATGCAAATTCATTCCCTCCACTTCATCGTCTCATCCATCACATCTTCACTACACTTATCGTTCCTAAGGATGGGAGTCGAGAACTTGTGACTTCCCTTCACAAGTCTCTACTACATCAATTTCTTCTCGCTGAACCCATCAACCTCCCTCTCCTCATGATCTCTACCTTTCGCCAGTGCGTTCGCAGTGCAAAGAGATCTATGCCTTATGCATGCCAACTCACCTCTCTATTTCAGTTCATTGGCATCCCAATCCGTGAGGATCTTACATATCGCAATTCATATGATCTTACTGCTGTCCAAAGGATGGGCTACAAGATGATAGATGGTCTTCTTACTCGAGAGCTCAAGGGCAAAGGAGCAGTTACTGCTGAGGGTGATGATGAGGAAGAAGAAGAAGATGAACCTCCAGAAGCTGACGAGGATGAAGACTCCCAGTCTGAGCCACTAGATGCTCCGGGAGATGATGCTCCTGATGTGGCAGTTGAGCCCTCCATTCGAGAATTACTCGCTCAACTCCAACTTCAGATGTCAACTGGATTTGAGAGGCTCAATAACAGGATGGATACACTTGACGCCCGCTTAGATAGCATTGCACCTTCGCGTCCGGCTCCTACACCGCCAGCTGATGAGGATGCATAGCTAGCTTAGGTGTCTAGGAGAGTGTCATGTCTTGTTATCTAGTTATCTTAAGTCTTATGTTGTTCTCTTACTTTGGTGGTCATGCAATGTCTTTCCCTTTCAAGTTATGTTTTACCTAGCACGTTATGTATGGCTCAATGAAAAATCAATGAAAATTTTTGTCTTCTTGCCTACTACATGTGTCTATGGTGTATGCTTTTGGATATTGACAAAAGGGGGAGAAAACTCAATTGTGCCCTTGCTTACACTTGCTTAATTGATTAATTTTGTCATCATCAAAAAGGGGGAGAATGTTGGGTTCACATTCTAAATCATAAATACAACATGTTTTTGTTGATGAACAAAGTAAACAAGTGAACAATGTGAATTGAGTTTAAATTTCATAAGATCTTGATACATATGACTTGTCACAATATGTTGGTATAATGCTTGGTTATAAATGACTATAATGTCTCACTAACTATGTTCAATAATGTAGGAGACACACTACTCAAGACATGTACCAACAACATGTAGAAAAGGTCAACAAATGTCAAAAGATAGTGTACCTGTCGACAGCACCAAGGACCCTGTCGACAGATACACACAGTCAGCACTTAACAGACTCTGGAAGACAAGCCCTGTCGACAGCAGCCAGACACCTGTCGACAGAATTACACAGTCAGACACTTCAGGTTTTGGAAAACCAGGTACCTATCGACAGCACCAAAAGACCTGTCGACAGATGTACTCAGTCAGAGCCAAACCTGAACTTCCAGACTTCTGTCAAATGACAAACTGTCAAGACCTGTCGACAGCAACCTAAAGACCTGTCGACAGCCGACCTGTTACTTCAAATACGGAAAGTTGGATGTTACCAAACTTGGTGTTTCCATGTACCACGTATCTCCATATGTAAACACCAATATATAAGCAATCTTTTGAAGCTATTCACGTACACAAGCAGCCTCCAAGCAAGAACCCTAAAAGCCTCTCAAGAAAAGTCTTGCCCTGCTGCTCTTCTTCTACCTACTGCCCAGATTCAACAAGAGAAGTCTTCCGTGCAGCGGTGAAGTCTGAACGTCGTGGATTCAAGCCTCTCCATCAACTTCTGATCATCAAGACGAAGCTTGAAGTCTACCCAGACGTTCATCAGAAGAGTTTTCAATTGGATTTGATCCTCAACTCTCAAACTCTTCTCTGTTTCACTTTTATCCATACTTGTGTGTGTGTGGTGTGTTTCAAGCAGTCCTTGTGATTGATACACGTGTGTGTGTTGTTCTGGTCGTGGTTACACATCAGATAACACGTGTGTGTGTGTGTGAGTTGTAGTTCTTGAACTAGCTCATAAGCAGGTGATTCTGTGTGTGTGTGTGGCTCGTGGATGTAGGATACACGAGTTGTGTATTCCGAACCACGTAAATCGTTGTGTCTCGTGGTTTGAACATTTCTACGTTAGATGTTTGGTAGGCACGGCGCATATACACACGTCCAATCATCTGTTTGATATCTATCATCGAATCACACACATCCACACTAAGTTTAGTCCTTGCCATAACTTCTAGTAATTTGTATCTTATCGAAAAGAAGGCAACAAGTGTTCTTAATAGGCAGTAATCTATTCAACCCCCCTTCTAGATTACCATTAGGGAATTCCGCAATACTTCATCTTCTATATATACGTTCATTTCAAATTCGAATGTTGAGAAGTCCGTTGTCTCTAAGCATTTGTTTACGTTAGACTGCTTGACACTTGGAAGCTTCCAGTCAACAGTTCGTTATCCATTTGTGCACGCAAAGAGATAGGATCTCCTCAGATGTCCTTTGGCTTCAACATGGTCCAACGTTGTATGACGATATGTTGTCAGTGACCTGCACACATTTATGAGCTTAAACAGTAGACAGCTAAGCTGTCTCTGGTTGTCAATCAACGTCAGAGCAAACATTTCATCAAAATAGTAAAGCCATTTTGTAGTTACAAAAGATATTACCAGAGTAATATGAAAGTGGAAAATATTGTCTGCATGCATGCAGATACGTTCAGTCTTCATAAATGCACAGCAGTCAAAAAGATATTCAGGAAGATATTTGACTTTTCAACGTAATTGGAAAACAAATCGTTGTTTTTTGTGAAATTGTTATTTGCATGACTTATGAAATCGTTGTACAAGACGTTGTGAAGTTATGAAGAAATCGATGCACAAACCGTTGTGTTTCTATGAAGGAAACGATGTACAAATCGTTATGATTCTATAAAGAAATTGATGTGCAAATCGTTATGAATCGATGCGCAAATCGTTATGATTCATTAAAGAAATCGATGTGCAAATCGTTATAATTACTTATAGAATCGTTGCGGCGAGCAAGTCGTTGTGAGTTCTAAAGAAATCGTTATGATTACTTAAGAAATCGTTACGGCGAGCAAGTCGTTGCGAGTTCTAAAGAAATCGTTATGATTACTTAAGAAATCATTACAGCGAGCAAGTCGTTGCGAGTTCTAAAGAAATCGTTATGATTACTTAAGAAATCGTTACGGCGAGCAAGTCATTGCGAGTTCTAAAAAAATCGTTATTATTACTTAAGAAATCGTTACGGCGAGCAAGTCGTTGTGAGTTCTAAAGAAATCGTTATGATTACTTAAGAAATCGTTGCGACAGGCAAATCGTTATGAGCTTTAAAGAAATCGTTATGCGATCACTTATCAAATCGTTATGGTATCGATTTCTTTGCATTCATAGACACTTAGCAAATCTTTATGAATGTAAGGAAATCGTTATAGTTACATAGAATCGTTATGCGCTTCGACAAAATAATGCTATGAACTTACTTTGCTGTAGTATAAGAAATACTTACCCGTTTGTCTTGTTTTTCTTTGTTCTTGTTCCTATGCTTAATTCTCATGAAAAATATGTTAGTAGGCTTTGTAATTATTTTGTTAATCACCAAAATAAATATGTAATTAATTTACATGGGAGCAAACTGATCATCAATCTCCCCCTTTTTGGTGATGACAAAACTTAACAAGATGCATGAATGATCTGAAATTATTCTAAGCATATTTTCATAAATAAAGCTTGAATGTAATTAACCTTTGAATGTATTTCAGAAAAGATAAAATACATCTCCCCCTTTTTGTCATTAAGCAAAAAGATACACTGGGACAAAGAAGAAAGAGATACACATTCAAGGATATTGTATTAAGGTTGAGAAGGTACAGGGAGATAGAAGAGAGGAGAAAGAAGAGAGGTATGGTGAGAAATAATTTCCCATGCCTTAATCTCTTGGTCTTCAAAAAGTTGAGTGAAGACACCAGGTGCTATAGTGAAAGAAGGACCCATGGAGGGGAGCAAGCGCTGAATGTACAGCTGCCGCTGGTCCTCCAGGAATAGTGCATATTGATCCTTATCCATATAGAATCTGAAAAAAGTACTCTGTCCAAAACTAGCACGTTGAAGGAATCTATCAAGAGTAATGGGATAGAAAAGCTGGTGCTCACGTAGGGCCTTCTTCAAAGAAAAGTAAGCTGAGTATCTTGAAGCCCACTGAACATACAGTTCCTGAACTGGATTGATAGAGTTTAGATCTAAGAAGGCTTCAGTATATAAGCTTGGCTTTCCGGCCTTGAACAAAGAACTATTGACTGATTCCAGCTGGAGAGCAGATTGCCTATAGTGCTTTTCCCAGTCTGTGGGAGAAAGCCTTTCACACTTAGAGATTAAAGGAGCAAGAACTTCAGAGGAGATATGTCCAAGATGATATTCTCTGAAGATGAATCTCGGAAAAGAAGGGAGCCTACCTTGCTTGGCAGACAGTCTGCCCATTGTTCTAGCAAACCGCTCAAAAGCATGAGAGCCAGCAGCAGAATCAAATACCAAGGAGTGTAGCTTGGGGAGGAACACAGTTGTAGACATTTTGAGAGAGGTGAAATCTACTTGAAAAGAACAATTTACAGGGTGCTCTGTCCAAAGGAGAGCAAGAGCCTCATGGAACTGACCAAACTGCACCTCAGGAATCTTATTCAGATAGCGGTAATCATTATAGAGCTGAAAGTGCCTTGCTATCCTGATTTCTTTAAGGATGAACTGACCCCAGACAGTTTGATGGTGAGAACAAACCACTCAGAGAGAGAGAGTGGGTAATCTCGACTAGAAATACTGTCATCCCTGGCCTGGAGGTATTTGGTGTAGAGAGTCTTGTGCACTTTGGCCCACTGGTCTTCAGACTTGCACTCAGCCAGTTGAAAGATTTTGGATTGATTGGCTTTGGACAAGTGGCAATTGGGAAGAACAATGGTGAGGTGATCAGTGAGGTTCAAAAATGGAATTCCAAAAATGGTGGAGAGAATGCATTTCTGCAGATATTCTCGATAGATTGGTCTCCTATTAATTTCAGCAGTGAGGGAGAACCAAAGAGGAGGGAATTTGGGTGTAGAAGGTACAAAGAGGGAGGTGGAGAATTTTCTCTTCTTCTGAGGAGGACTGGAAGAGACAGGCCTGTGGACATGAGTGGCAACTGCCAGAATTTTGGTGAGAGTTGAGCGTTCAAACTCATCCTCAAGTTGAGTGAGAAACGCGCTGCCAAGCTGTGGATTTTGAGGAATGAAGGTTATGGAAGTAGGTGGAGTAGAAGGATAAAGAAGTGATTTGGAATTGAAAGAGGAAGAAAGTTTTGAAGTAGAATGACTAGATGAAGAGGAGGCTCCAGCTGATGAGGAGGCTGGAGGATTTTCAATGACATGAGGAGGAGGAATGATTTGGATGAAGAAGGAAGAAGGAAGATTGAGATGGAAATGGCGTTGGTGAGGAAATGGTTCTAGGTTGTGGTTGTTTGAAGGGTTGAGGAGCTGGTGGAGTAGTTGAAGATGAAGGTGGAGAAAGAGGGGGTGGAGTTAGGATGGGTGAAAGAACATGGGGCGCAAGTGCAACATCCGCTTCCACTGCAGGAAACTGCTCAATCCTCACTGGCCCTGCTGGCCCAGACCCTTCTACAGGTGGCCCTGATGGCTCAGACACCTGTTCTGCTGGCCCAGACTTCATAGCTGCTTCTTGTACCACTACTGATGGCCTTGATGGCCCTGCCATTTGCTCAGCAAGCCCTGATGGCCTAGAAACACCTGCTTCACTTCTCTGAGCAGTAGGAGTTGGAGGAAGAGGAGCTTGGGCTCCAACTGCCTTTAAAATCTCAGAAAGCATGGACTTCATGCTTCCTATCTCCTTATTGAACCACCTTACTGCATTTTTTACTTGAGACATCTCCTTTAAGGCTAAGGTCTGATTAATGGAAATTGTGTTGACCTCTGATTGTACTGAGCTCAGAACCTTAGCTTGATCATCTAGTCGTTTAAGCAAGGGCTTCAAGTTCTCCTTAGCTGCTTCTTCGGTCTTCTACGGTCAATTCTTTTCATCTTTCATCCTGGCCCTTTAGTGGGCTTACCAGTTTCAACATTTTCACTATTTACACCTTCCTGCATGGGGACATCTTTAGAATACACCCCCTGAGGTATTGCAGGAGCATCTCCTTGCTCCCCCTGAGTCTGTGCTGCCTCAGCTTCCACTGATTGCTCCCCCTAAACAGGAGCATCCTCCAAAACAATTTCTTCAGTGTGGCCTGATGCCACAGCTTCTGCTTCTGGAATCACATTGACTACTGGATCCCTTGAAGAACTCTGAAGGAATACCAGTACATTCCAGAGAATTGGGGCAACTCGAGAAGATGGAGCAATTTCTTCAACATTGTGCCCAACTGGCTCAATATTCTCTGGAGGAATGTCCTCTATTCTGCTGGATCCTGCTGCTGCTGCTTCTTCGGATGGCACTTCTACTGCTGCTTCTGACGGTGCTTCTATCTGAACAGATCTTTCTTGTGCCACTGGAACTTCCATTTCTGCTGACTCTGCTGGCTCTTGTTCCGCTCCTGCTACTGCTTCCTGGCCTTCTTGGGCTTCGCCAATAATGGCTTCACCCTCAGCCAATGAGGTCTTTGACCATACTCCATTGACCACGGAGAAACCACTTTTTCTCAAATTTCTGGACCGGATTGCTTGGCCCATTTTCTCAGATACATCGCCCACTATACTTATGCCAAAGTGCTTGAGAATCTTAGTCAGAAGATGAGCATATGGTAGGGATACATTCAATTTACTCTTGGTGTCCCATACCTGGGCACTGGCAAATTTCATCCTTTCAATCATAATCTCTGCTGTGTTGATTTCTTGATTCTGGATGGCCCAGAACATCAATTCCGAGTCTGCCCTAGTGCAGGTTGAAAACGTAGCACTCCTCGGAGTCACAATCTGACAAACTACAAAGTGCAGGAGGTGGTTGAACGCATTCATCTGATTTATATCTAGCTTATCATCCTTCAGTCTGAACTCAGGACCAACTATCCCTAGTCCTTTCGCCTGAATGTCCACAGTATGGATTCCACTGTGTCCGGAGGTCGTCACATTAAACAAAGTTTTCAATAGATCATGTGAGACCCTAACCTGGGTTCCCTTAACCATGGAGGTCAAGGTCCCGTCTGCCTCTTATTTCAGACACACATAAAAAGCTTTTACCAGGTCCGGAAAACTTACTTCAGAGATGGTAGCGATCGTTGTCCACTTCAATCTGTCTAGAGCTTCTACAAAAATGCTCATGCCGTTCTTCCTCAGGTCGGCTACATCCACTGCCTTGTGACCACACAGCTTCGTCTTCACGGTTGTGAACCTTGCCTATTGCTCTGCGGAGAGAAACTCAGCCCTGTAGCCCCCAACACTGGTGGATGCACCAGAAGAGGCCATGGTTTTGGATGGGAAGAGTTTCTGACGGATTGAGATGAAGAGGAATGTGAAAGCCCTCAAGAAATTTCTAGCGGAAAGAAGCTAGAATGATTCAAAGAGCTGATGCCGGAGTCGTTAGGGTATCGGCTCAGGCAAGTGAATGAGAGAGAGAGAGAGAGATAAAAGGTGGAAGATGAATCGTTCTCACACAGATTTCAAGATATACATAATAAAGAAAAGTGGCTTTTAGGAAATCGGAGGTGTCATAATGGCAGAAAATGACAAAACAATAGGTTCGACGGTAGTAAAAACCTTTTTTTTTTGAAAAAGCGAACCGTCAAGGATATTTACACAAAGGAGACGATTGAAATCTTTTGCTTAATTCAAGAGGGATAAATGATTTGAACTCTGAAATTTAATATTTCAGTCTTAAACAGATAATTCTTTCACAATTTACACATGCCTAATTCCCTTCTAAGAGAGGTAAATCTCTCTTCGGGTAAGGCTTTGTGAAGATATCTGCTAACTGATTATTTGTATCAATAAATGAAATTTCTATATTGCCATTAGCTACATGATCACGAATAAAATGGTATCTAACCTCAATGTGTTTTGTCCTTGAATGTTGTACTGGATTCTTGGTTAAATTAATGGCACTGGTGTTGTCGCACAGCAAGGGAATGGTCTTGATCTTGAGTCCATAATCCTCAATTTGTTGCTTAATCCATAAGAGTTGTATGCAGCAACTTCCAGCAGCTACGTACTCAGCTTCAGTTGTAGACAGTGCTACTGAATTTTGTTTCTTTGAGGACCATGAGATCAGACATCCTACAAGAAATTGACAACAATCACTGGTGCTTTTTCTATCTATCTTGCATCCAGCGTAGTCAGCATCAGAGTATCCTACTAGATTGATTTCACACGATTTTGGATACCACAAGCCTAAGTCATGAGTTCTAGCTAAATATCTAAATATTCTTTTGACAAAAATTAAATGAGACTCTCTAGGGTCTGCTTGATATCTAGCGCACATGCATACACTAAACATAATATTTGGTCTACTTGCTGTTAGATAAAGCAATGAGCCTATCATACCTCTGTAGATCTTTTGATCTACTTTCTTACCATCTTGATCATTGTCCATTCTTGTAGATGTACTCATCGGTGTTGACAGTGGCTTTGCACCTTCAAATCCAAATTTCTTTAAAAGTTCCTTGATGTATTTGGCTTGACAGATGTGGGTGCCATCCTTTCCTTGCTTGATTTGCAATCCAAGGAAGTAGTTTATCTCTCCCATCATGTCACGTCCCGAGAACTACGCAGCGGATATTATTTCGAATAATTCGAGTCGATATTTCGAGACGTGGACAGTAGGCAAATAAGCCTCTAGCTAGCACGCACTAAATGTGTATCAACACAACATCATAATAGGGCCCATATGTTGAACTCAATATAAATTGTATTCAAATCTCAACTTATTGTATTCAAAGTGGAAACCATTACAGGACTAAGACTCAATAAAACAAAAGTACATGGTACCTCACTTCCTACTACAAGAATCTAACACTCGAAATAAACTACTATAGGTAGACTCATAATTGGAACACTCTTCACTCGGACGCATTCCCTTCCTCAGCTGGATCTCCCTCTTGAACTTCGTACTCACCTAGATTGGGTAAAAGTAGGGAATGAGCAAACTAGCCCAGTAGGATTTATATCCCAATGTGCGGGCAATGATATAAGTGATTAACATTTTAGAACTAGGCAAGTACGATGAATGATATGCAAGTACGAATAAAAACTCGTTAAAACATGATATATAAAACAAGCTAGAGAGAGTGATTACGATAGAACAAGATTTGTGAACGAGATAGAACTAGCAATAGATCACTTTGCACCAGCACGCAAGATTTCAATTGATGTCAAGAATGCAAGATATCACTAATTGCATTAAATGCAGGATGGCCATATCACGCAAGCAAGCAAGCACTAGCACGATCAAGTAACACTAATCAGGCACGTAGACACTAATGTACACTGAGAAAAGATCCATCAAGAATGTACACTAGTTCACGTGTATGTGGTTGTTGTATCTATCATTCAACACGCACGCACGATTTTCCCAGCGCAGATGCAACGCCAGTAATCATTATACCCCATGGTTAACAGTATATCTATGACTCGCTGTCATTGGGGCTAGATTGGAGCCCTTGGACACACGCCGTGCCCTGTCAGCATCTCACTTAAATTTTTAAATGTAGATACCCACAGTCATTTATAATGGCCAATGAGAGTTTCAATAAGTAAGCATGTGTAATGTCATGTTTATGATGATGAGGGGAAGCTAGTAATAAGTAATTGAACATGATTTCATGATAACAATGATCAAGAGATAAATTCAGCAGCATAACGGTACGATTCCTCATTTAGTTCAATCTTTACATTAATGGCTTTAGTCTAGATTGTAAGTCACGCTCATGAGAACAAGAAGAGAAAGGAAGTGCACGCTATCTTCAGGGAACTTCAATGGTACAACCAACTCGTCGGCCATGTGGGAATCCATGGTCAGAGGAGATTTACGGAGGCCTTGGTGAAAAGGTCGCTAGTCTACCGATTCGGAATGACCGGTAGAGAGTTTCCAATTTCCCAAGAAAAGGCTACCTAACAGTGCTAGTGTGTAATGCGGTACGCGTGTCTCAATTCTCAAACCATCGGTCTCAAACTCGCATGAAGCACTTGACAATATAACATGGAATAAACTATGCACTTTAACTAATCATGGTTTGCAAGATTTTATGATAACCATTACCATTTAAACGTGGAAGAACAGTAGGAAGATTAAATCACAAGTAGCACGAATGGATCATAACATTTAAGGAGCACTTAGAATAGCATTTATGTAATTAAATCTTTTAAATGGGTTTAAAAATTTTAAGCCATTAAATATCAATCATGAAATGATCAGACCCAAAACATGCAACTTACACAGTAATTATCACGTTTAAACAGACCTTGGGTATATACGAGAAAATTTGTAAGAAAACACATGGTTTTGGTAAAATTCCTGAGATCGCAACATGGGCATATAAGGAAGGCGACAGGGCCTGTTAGGCCAGGGTCAGATCGCGACAGGGTCGTGTAAGGAAGGCGACGGATCGGGGCCAAAAGGCGACACAGGGGTGTGAGCATCGCGACGGGGTTGTCAGAACAGGTAGCCGGATAGCGACGGAGCGCATGTCGCCTTGAGAAAAGCGACAAGGGGTATGTCGCAATCAACCCTCTGAAGGCGACATATCGGGCCGTCGCGTTCACAGGGTCCGTGCCTGGCTCGGACAGAGCAAGGACAGTGCCTTGGATTGCGGACCTGTCTTTCCTTCTTTTGACATAGGGTTGTTCTAAAATAGAGAACAAATTGCACGGTGCGTGAAAAATAACGAAACTAGTTTTAAAATAACCTAGACATACTAGGGTACTTCCAGTAAATCGGAATTGAACAATAAAGATGGTTTCAATAGGCTTTGATCACGGGGAACACAAGGTCAGACCAAGGGTAACTTGAAGACGTAGTTTTATGCAGCAACCCTATTACCATGCTTATAAATCTCTAACTAATGAGATTTAGACAAACCGTTCAACATTAAACCTGACGAGGACAACTAGTAGAATAACTTTCATGTTATGAGTTTTCTCTAATTCGGTCTTGAAACATGTGCAACATATTAAAAACGGGAAAAGCTCTAACAGTGCGCGACTTTGGAAAATGCTTATAAATCAAGATCTACTAAATGAAATTCGATGAAACCAGTGGGAAATGAAAGTTAACTTGATGATCTACACATTGGTATAGGATATGTTAAGGTTTGGCCCGAGAAAACCTACCTTATGGGTTGAAGAAGTCCCATTATTCCAGAAAACCTGTGTTCAGACCACTTGGAGGAAAACGCTTACTATTCCATGTATACTGCATGGAATTTGAGCATTCCACTTGGGTTAGAATGTAGACTTTACCCTCTTTCCAGGGGTATAGGCCTTGCAAGGTTGGGTTTAGGTTTGACTCACCTTTGGTCGACTTCAAGAGAGTGGTTTGTGCAGGTCGCAGCAGATGGGAAGGGGAAGAAGAACGGCTTCTTGTGGTCGTTCCACAGCTCCTCAGCCACCTAGAGCTCCTCCACACGACCCTAGCAAGTTCTAAATTCGTTCCTAGGGTTTGGGTGAAGAGTATTTAAGTAACCATGGTGTTTAGGAGTCCTATTATAACTAGGAAAGGAGGATTTCGGGATTGGCATGTTTGGTTTCCTATTTTTGATGATTTCCTCCTCCCTTTGAGTGTGTGAGGCATTAGGAAACCTCCCCTCATAGTTAGGTACGAATTTGGGTTGCCATGAATGCATGATTGCATTCCAATTCAACTCTAATTGCCTCTTTTTAATTTCAGCTTATTTATGGTTACGAATTTCTATGTATTTTCTAGCTTTATTTGATTTTTGAGCCAAATGTTGTCCATTGGCCCGATTATGATAATGGGTCATCAATATATAATGTTGGAAGTCTCCCCAAGACTTTTATTTAATTTTTTATTGCATCGTATTTCCGTGTTAACGGTTTTCCAACTTGTTTCCTTATTTAGATAATCGGTCGCAATAACTCTTAAACCTAGCCTAATGATTTTTATTGGCCTAAATTTCTTGATGGGTCATTAGATGATATTATTTGAAGCACATCCATGATTTTTATTTAATTTTTTAACTCATCCCAGTACGTGTGATAATGATTTTACGACTTATTCATGAATTACGATAATAAGTCGTGAAACACTTTAAACTTGGATGATCTGATTTTTCTTGGCACAAATTTCTGTGTGAAACATTTAGTAATAATATTTAGGGTTGATTTATAATTTTTACGAATTTTCCTAAGTGTTTTAGCACGTACGATAATGATACGTATGTTTTGAATAATCTAATATTATGGAAATTATTTATTCTATTTATTTGTATTTTTATGTAATTAAAATTTCTGGGGTACTACACATCATGCTCATCTCAAATTCTCCATGTATAAGCTTTTCAAAGTACTTGCAAAGAGATTCACCAGTAGACCCAAAAATTATGTCATCTACATAAATTTGCATAAGTAGTATATGTTTGACCTTGGACTTGATAAATAGTGTACTATCTACTTGACCTCTAATGAAACCATGGTTTAACAGAAAAGAGCTAAGGCTTTCATACCAGGCTCTAGGTGCTTGTTTTAAACCATATAATGCTTTGTGTAATTTGAAAACGTGATCTGGAAAATCAGTATCATCAAAACCTGGAGGTTGTTCTACATAGACTTCCTCCTTAATAAAACCATTCAAAAATACAGACTTAACATCCATTTGAAATAATTTCAAATCTAATGCGGATGCATATGCAAGCAGAATTCTAATAGCCTCAAGTCTAGCTACAGGTGCATAGGTTTCATCGAAATCTATGCCTTCCTCTTGTGAATAGTCTTGAGCTACCAATCTGGCCTTGTTTCTTAGGATCACACCAGTTTCATCTAGTTTGTTTCTAAACAACCATTTGGTGTCAATCACTGGATAATCTGATGGTCTAGGAACAAGTGACCATACTTGGTTTCTCTTGAACTGATTAAGTTCATCTTGCATGGCTATAATCCAAGATTCATCAGTAAGAGCTTCATTGACTGTCCTAGGCTCTATTTGAGAAACAAATGCTAGATAATCACAAGGGATTATATTACCTCTTGTTCTTACCCCTACAGATGGATCACCAATGATGTTCTCTGGTGGGTGATCTTTCTTGTGTCTCCACTCCTTTGGAAGATTTTCATGTTCAATATCATTTTCTTGCATGTCTTCCAGAGGTGGATCTTTCTTGTCCTCAAATGATGTACTTTAACTTTTCGGACAGTTCATCTGCATCATTATCATTATTTTCTTCCTTTTTCAGGAGGGGTTAGTCTCATCAAAGATAATGTGCACAGTTTTTCAATCAATAGTGTACGTTTATTAAATGCTCTATAGCTTTAGGTTTAGAAGCATACCCCATGAAGATGCCTTCATCTGACTTGGCATCTAACTTACCAATGTCTCTTTTGCCGTTGTTGTGAATAAAGCATGGACATCTAAAAGTTCTGAAGTGACTGATCTTCGGCTTTTTCCCTTTATATAACTCATATGTTGTTTTCTTCAGTATGGGCCTGATCATTACTCTATTTATGATGTAGCTTGCTGTGTTCACTGCTTCAGCCCAGAAATACCTTGGTAAATCATATTCTGACAGCATGGTTCTTGCCATGTCCAAAAGAGTTCTATTATTTCTCTCAGCAACTCCATTTTGTTGAGGTGTCCTTGGTGCTGAGAATTTGTGCTCTATTCCTTGATCATCACAGAATCTTGCAAACTTCTCATTCTGGAACTCTCTTCCATGATCTGATCGAATTCCACAATGCAATATCTCTTATCTTTCTGTACCTTTCTGCTGAAGCTCACAAAGCTATCAAGGTATCATCTTTATGTTCCAAGAATGAGACTCATGTGTATCTGGAATAATCATCTACTATGACAAATCCAAAATTCTTTCCTCCAAGACTTGTGGTCCTCATTGGCCCAAATAGGTCCATATGAAGGATCTCTAAGGGTTTAGAGGTAGTTACCACAGTCTTTGACTTGAAGGAGCTTTTAGCATGTTTTCCTTTAGCACATGGTCTGCAAACTCCATCCATTCTGATGTGACTTTTGGCAGACCTTCCACCAGGCCTTTCTTGAATAGCTTCCTTATGTCATCCAAACTGCAGTGGCCCAATCTTCTGTGCCACAACTCAGTAGACTGTTCTTTGCTAGCAAATAAACATATCTTGCTCTTTAGTTCTTTAAGATATAGCACATACAAGTTCTTTTCTCTGTTTGCTTCAAAGATGACTGCTCCATCCTTCATGATACTGCACTTGGATTCTTGGAATCTGATTTGATGTCATTTGTCACACAACTGGCTGATACTGATAAGGTTGTGCTTTAATCCTTTAACGCATAGCACATCATCAATTACTGTTTTTCCTTTTCTGTTTACTGAACCACTACCAATGACAGTCCCTTTCCATTATCTCCATAGGTGACTGTTCCTTCTTCAGCTTTGAGGTGACAGAACAACTTTTTATTCCCTGATATATGCCTTGAGCACCTTCTATCCAAATACCATTTGGATGCTCGAAGGTTCTCCTGAAATAAAAACATCAAGCTTTAGGTACCCAAGTTCTTTTGGGTCCTGGTTGGTTAGTAACAGTATTTTCTCTTTTTATTATCCATTTTTTATGTCTAGTTGGACAAGTTTTCTTACTGTGACCTAGTTTGTTATAGTGACTGCAGCATGTAGTTTTAGTTACTTTTTCAAAATATTTAAAGTTTACTTTATACCTTGTGTCTTGTTCAGGTACAAACTTTGGAGTTGGATATATTTTAGGGTATACTACTGTGTCTTCATTATCTGGGGGTGTATAACCTAACCCATGCTTCTTTTTACCTGACCGTCTAGCACCTTTCAATATTAAGTTTGTTTTACTATTAGTAAACTTTTCTAATGTGCTGGATAGTTTTTCATTTTCTTCAGTTAATCTTATATTTTCTGTTTTTAGTTCATCTGAACTCTCTTGTTTTTCTAGCTAAACTATTTGTTTATTCTTGCTTTTTAAATCTTCACACAGCAACTCATTTCTTCTTTTAAGTTCATTAACTTGCTTCTCTAATTGTTCATTTTCTGATTTTAAATCTGAGTTAGTATTTTCTAAGCAAGCAACATTTTTCTTACTAGCTTTTAGTAGTTTAGAAACTTCCTTATATTTATTATAAGTTTCATTAAATGCTTCTTCTAGATTATCAGAATCTGAATCATTGCATGAATCAAAGGATGAATCAGAAGTTACCTTTTCATCTATGTTGGCCATGAAAGCTATATTGGCTTCTTCTTCTTCACTGCTTGAGTTTGACTCGCTGTCTGAGTCACTGTTGTTGTCCCAAGCAGTTGTCATGGCTTTCTTCTTATATTTTCTGAATTTTCTTGAATTGTCCTTCTTCCTGAACTCGGATTTCTTTAGCTTGGGACACTCTGCCTTGAGGTGTCCTGGTTTCCTACACTCGTAGCAGATGGGCTCAGCTTTCTTAAAGTCTTTTTTTTCTGGCTTCTTATGCTCCTTGTTCTTGAAGTATTTTCTACCAGACTGAAACCTTTTCTTTTTGGCCAGAATTCTCTGAAGTCTTCTAGATAGCATAGCTTCTTCGTTTTCACTGTCTTCACCGCTGGCTTCATCTTCAGATTGTTCCTCAGAGCTGCCTTCTACTGCTTTGAGAGCGTTGGTGTGCTTCTTTCTACTTGAGGACTCTCCTAACCTTTCCATGTTGATCTCATGGCCATAAGGGACCCAATGAGCTTTTCCAAAGACATTAGTTTCAGATCGTTTGCTTCCTCTATTGCTGTTACCTTAGGGGTCCAGGAGGATGGAAGAGATCTGAGAATTTTCCTGACCATGTCTCCATTCTCATACTTCTTCCCAAGACCAGCTAACCCATTTGTTATATCTGTGAATCTGCTGAACATCTGGGTTATTGATTCGCTTGGCTGCATTTGAATCTTCTCATATTGAGTTACCAGAATGTCTATTCTGGTTTCTTTAACTTTGTCTGTGCCTTCATAGGTGATTCTTAGTTTCTCCCACATCTCCATTGCGGATTTGCAGGTAGATACACGGTTGAACTCCTTTTTTGAGAGCACAACACAGAATGCTCTTGGCTTTACAGTTGAGAGAGATCTTCTTTCTGCCGTCGTCTTCCATTTATCCTTTGTATTTAGGATAACATAATCACCTTCTTCTATGATTAACCAGATTTGAAAATCGAAACCTTGCAGGAAATATACCATCCTAGTCTTCCAATATGTGTAATCTTCACCGTCAAAGAGAGGGGGTTGGTTTACGGACTGACCTTCTATGTTTCCTTGGGCTGCCATGGATCTTTACTCTTCAGATCGTTGGATCTTCTTCTTTGTCGAAGAGACTCGCTCTGATACCACTTGTTACCCAGCTAGCTAGCCCAGACGGGGGGTGAATGGGATACTTAAAAAATATTAAGTACTTGAAAACCTGATTACAAAAACAGTCACACAAACACACTTCGATGGTCGTTAGAGTTAGTAATGATAAAACAATAGACACACAATAGGCAATCACACAACACAAGAAATTATCTTGGTTCGGACCACCTTTCCTTAGGAGTCCTACATCCAGTCCCTGAGCAATTTCTCAGGAATTCATTACCAAGGGTACTGTCCCCCTTTTGGACCCTTACACCCAGCCGCAGTTGGTCTTCCTTCAACCTGAAGGGAATTACAACCCCCTGGATACCACACCAGGTCCTCCTTCAATACGAAGGGAAACACACCCTGGATCCCACCAGGTCTTCCTTCAATACGAAGGGAAACACACCCTGGATCCCACCAGGTCTTCCTTCTTATAGAAGGGAACAACTACAAGAAATGTGATCAAGAAGATGATGCCCCTAGATCAAGCTAATACAATGCAAGATCTGAAGTAGGGGGACTGAGAGAAGATGATCTACAATCAAGGCTCACTCTCAGAACCAAAACAGCTCTCTCTCAAGATGTACAGGCAATGCAGAGAGCAAAAAGAGCTAGTCTAATGGAATGAAGCTTGGCTCAGTTCACAACTCGCAGACTAGAGAAACAGCGTTGTGTCTTTCTTGTTTTTCTTCTGGAGCTTCTATCTTCTATATATACGTTCATTTCAAATTCGAACGTTGAGAAGTCTGTTGTCTCTAAGCATTTGTTTACGTTAGACTGCTTGACACTTGGAAGCTTCCAGTCAACAGTCCATTATCCATTTGTGCACGCAAAGAGATAGGATCTCCTCAGATGTCCTTTGGCTTCAACATGGTCCAACGTTGTATGACGATATGTTGTCAGTGACCTGCACACATTTATGAGCTTAAACAGTAGACAGCTAAGCTGTCTCTGGTTGTCAGTCAACGTCAGAGCAAACATTTCATCAAAATAGTAAAGCCATTTTGTAGTTACAAAAGATATTACCAGAGTAATACGAAAGTGGAAAATATTGTCTGCATGCATGCAGATACATTCAGTCTTCATAAATACACAACAGTCAAAAAGATATTCAGGAAGATATTTGACTTTTCAACGTAATTGGAAAACAAATCATTGTTTTTTGTGAAATCGTTATTTGCATGACTTATGAAATTGTTGTACAAGACGTTGTGAAGTTATGAAGAAATCGATGCACAAACCGTTGTGTTTCTATGAAGGAAATTGATGTGCAAATCGTTATGAATCGATGCGCAAATCGTTATGATTCATTAAAGAAATCAATGTGCAAATCGTTATAAATCGATGCGCAAATCGTTATGATTCATTAAAGAAATCGATGTGCAAATCGTTATGAATCGATGCGCAAATCGTTATGATTCATTAAAGAAATCGATGTGCAAATCGTTATAATTACTTATAGAATCGTTGCGGCGAGCAAGTTGTTGCGAGTTCTAAAGAAATCATTATGATTACTTAAGAAATCGTTACGGCGAGCAAGTCCTTTTGAGTTCTAAAGAAATCGTTATGATTACTTAAGAAATCGTTATGGCGAGCAAGTCGTTGCGAGTTCTAAAGAAATCGTTATGATTACTTAAGAAATCGTTACGGTGAGCAAGTCATTGCGAGTTCTAAAGAAATTGTTATGATTACTTAAGAAATCGTTACGGCGAGCAAGTCGTTGCGAGTTCTAAAGAAATCGTTATGATTACTTAAGAAATCGTTGCGACAGGCAAGTTGTTACGAGCTTTAAAGAAATCGTTATACGATCACTTATCAAATCGTTATGGTATCGATTTCTTTGCATTCATAGACACTTAGCGAATCTTTATGAATGTAAGGAAATCGTTATAGTTACACAGAAATCGTTATGCGCTTAGACAAAAAATAATGCTATGAACTTACTTTGCTGTAGTATAAGAAATACTTACCCGTTTGTCTTGTTTTTCTTTGTTCTTGTTCCTGTGCTTAATTCTCATGAAAAATATGTTAGTAGACTTTGTAATTGTTTTTTTAATCACCAAAATAAATATGTAATTAATTACATGGGAGCAGACTGATCATCATATTATAGGCACTTCATTCAAGATTTTCTAAGATTGCGGCACCCATGACTAGACTGACTAGGAAGGGTGTGCCATTTGTATGGTCTGATGAATGTCAAAGAAGTTTCGTGGAATTAAAGAAAAGACTTACAGCGGCACCAGTACTGACATTACCGACAGGTAATGGTGGTTTTTTTGTATATACAGATGCATCTAGGAGAGGGCTTGGCACAGTGCTAATGCAGTGTGGTAAGGTAATAGCTTATGCGTCCAGGCAATTAAAATCGGCAGAAGAGAATTACCCCACCCATGATTTAGAGCTGGCAGCAGTTGTGTTTGCCTTAAAAATGTTGACGTATTATCTTTATGGCGAGAGATTTGAGATTTTTACGGATCATAAAAGTTTAAAGTATATCTTTTTCCAGAAAGACTTAAATCTCCGTCAGCGTAGATGGGTAGAATATTTAAAAGATTATGATTTCAGTTTGGCTTACCATCCAGGTAAAGTCAATGTGGTGGCCGATGCCCTAAGCAGAAAAGCATATTTAAGTTAAATGATGATCAAGGAATGGAAGTTGTACGAGGAAATAATGGAAAACTCCTTGTATGTGCCAAGCAGTCAACGACAGGCAATATTAGCTAGTAGTGCTGTGGAACCGTCATTGTAATGGAAAATTGTCAAAGCTCAGAGAGCGGATGTAAATTTAGCTGAAATTGTGAAAATGTAAGGAGTGGCTATAGATGATAGTTGCATGGTCAGGCTCAGAGGTAGGTTATTTGTGCCAGTATAAAGAGAAGTAAAGCAGGGAGTATTAGAAGAAGCCCATAAATCCCGGTACACTATTCACCTCAGTAGTACCAAGATGTACCAGAACATGAAGAAGTATTTTTGGTGGCCTCATATGAAAAAAGAAATTACAGAATTTGTTTCAGATGTGCAGTTTGTCAACAAATCAAGGTAGAGCATCAGAAGCCTGGAGGTTTACTGCAACCATTACCCATTTCGCAGTGGAAATGGGATGATATTGCTATGGATTTTGTAGCAAGTTTGCCGAGGACAGCTTGAGGACATAATGGAATTTGGGTATTCGTTGATAGATTAACTAAAGTGTGCAGATTCGTGGCAGTAAGTATGTCCTGGACGTGGACAAGTTAGCAAAAGTTTATATTGATAGAATTGTTCCACTGCATGGTATTCCAAAATCTATTATGTCTGACAGGAACCCAGGTTTACTTCTGGTTTCTGGAGGAGCCTGCAGGGAGTAGTTGGCACCGAGTTAAGATATAGCTCAGCTTACCACCCCCAGATGGATGGTCAGATAGAGAGGACTATCCAGACAATTGAAGATATGTTGCGAGCATGTTGTTTAGTTTTGGGGTGGTAGCTGGGAGCAGCATCTCTGTATGGTGAATTTGCTTATAATAATAGTTATCATACTAGTTTCAGGATGGCACCGTATGAAGCTTTATATGGAAGGCCATGTAGAACACCATTGAATTGGCATGAAGTGGGAGAAAGAGACACTACCTACACCAAATTAGACTTTTAGTACATTTTACTAGCAGCCAATTTATATTGTTGTTATTAACAGCTTTTTTTATAAAATTGCTATTAAAGGTTACTAAAAAGTTATAAGGACTATTATATTTAACAGAAATAATTATTAGCTACTAATTAACAGCCATTTTTAATGTTGGCCGCTAAAGATTGAAATCTAATGACTTTTACGTTTAACAGCAATTGATTTGTTGTAAAATCTTTTTAAAATTACAGCTATTTTGGGTTTGGGGGGAAAGTGAATTTTTTAGAGATAGTCGTGTCCTATTCAACCTCTTGGCGCGCGATTTTTTTGAGTTTCCTTCGATCGTCTCCCGTATCCTCGATCGATCGCCGTCTCCCTTCCCCCGTAACCACTGTACATCGTCCTCCGGGAGTTCCTCCCTCGCCGGTCTGCTGAGCGCCCACGTCTCTCGATCGATCGCCTTCTCCTCCTTCACGAGGCAACCACAGGAACCGCCGTACTTGTAGCATCGATCGTCGTCGGTCGGCTGAGCACCCGCGCACAGGCCGGCCCTAACCCCCGCGAGTTAGCCGCACCTCCGGCAGTTCCTCTGTCGCCGGCTGGCTGACCGGCCATGTCAAGTGGCCTCCAGGTGGCCCGGTCGCCAACTGCAACATCTGCCGTCCGATGCTCACCTCATGCCGTCCCCTGCACGCGCGCCTCCTACATGTCGTCTGTCCGGTGTAGCATGCATCCGTTGCCGGCCGGCTGAGCGCCCGCGCACAGGCCCTAACACAGGCGAGGCAGTCGCACCTTCGGCAGTTCCTCTGTAGCCGGCTGACTGAGCGCCAGTGCTCTCCAACACATACGCCTCCTGCTAGGTGGCCTCGTCGCTAGGTGATGTAATAGGCCTTCTCCCTCCTCCATCTCCTTCCACTCCACGTCCCACCATCCAAGCCGCTGGGAGAGCAGCGGACGTGCAAGTCCCAGCCACCATTGTCTCCCCTCCTGACCCCCCCTCAGACATTATATCACACACACGCACATGCACACCAAGACCGGAGAAGATACTGTAGCGCTACAGTAATTTACTGTAGCGATACAGTAACTCACTATTCATTCAACGTTTTTCTTTTTTTCTTTCTTAGTTTGAATTTTTTTAAAATATCTGATTGGTTAATCTTAGTTGTTTTGATTTATAATTTTTTTAATATAAAATGTATATATATAAAAATATAAATTTTTTAGAAGTGATACTGTAGCGCTACAGTAACTACTGTGTGGCGCTACAGAACTCAGTCTTGATCATTTATCTTTTAACTTACTGTGTATTTATGTATTTTCACATATTATGCAGAATATTATCTGAGAATAAACATGTCGGCAGAGGAGATTACAATCGATCGACAACATCTTACCGAGTCCAACCGACGCCATCGATTCAGACTCCATCGGTATTTTACTTTGATTCTCATAAACTATTTTTTATTGTTTCAAAAGATGGGTAAAATTATCATTTTAATCATGTATGCATAATTACATTGAGCATGAATCCTTCAACAAGAAGTATGTGAATGAGAATTAATGAAGATATCCATGTGAAGAGGAGCTACATATATTGATATAAATAAATATACTTTTTTAGTAATATCATTATATCATCCATATTTATATATTATGTCCCACATTATATTTTTAGGATTCAATTCATTTGTATAAAAATGAATGTAATGAATAAATATTTGATATATAGGAATCCGATAAGAACCTATCAGATAGAACTTTTGTCCAAAATAACATGTCAGGAGAGGAGGTTACAATCGGACGGTAACATCTGCTCGAGTCCAACCAACACTGACGATTTCGACTCCATTGGTATCTTACTCTAAATCTAATAATATATTAGCTATTATTTGTCTTTTGATATTGTTATCCTTATGTCCTATTGTTGTCTATTGAGTATGTGTTTGAAGTTCTCTAACCCAATGACATTTATGTTTATACTGGACAATAGGAAATATTACAGAGGCCAAATGTGGAAAATGCAACAAGAAATATGCCTGTTGAGAATGAAGATATCCATACTTCAGAGGAGGTACAAATATTGATATAAAAGAGATGCTTATTTTAATTATATCATTATATCATCCCTTAAAGTATTAGTGCACATGTTTATTTTTATATACCCTGTACACGTGTTGGGTTGTGGGTTTCCACTTTTTTTTGCCAACTCTTTCACCAATTGTCACCATGCTACATAAGAGAGAGATTAGGGGAGACTGGTCATTTTCCATGCAACAGACTCTTCTCTACTCCTATTCTCTTCCCTACTCCTACACAAGAGAGATATCAGAGAGAGATGTCTGGTTGTGGGCTATGAATAATAATTTTTCTGTAATTTTCTCCTTGTCTGGTTTTTATTTTTTATTCCTCCTTGTCTTTGAAATAGTTCATATTAGTAAATCAGATTTTTTTTCATCTTCATTGATGATGCTACAGCTTTACCATTTAAACTATAGGTATGTCATATATATCTTCTAAATCAGTCTATTTAATTCAATCGGATTTTTTGTGTGATGCTTATGTCTTTAGATAATTTTTTTAAACTAATGAACAGGAGAAGTTTGAGGTTGATGATGCTTTGTATATATGGGTGATGAAAAGACTTGGAAATAAATGGAAGAACTTTAAATGCAGCCTTAAGAAAAAATATTTGAATGCTATCATAGCTGGCGAGGATATTCTAAATATATATGACCCACGAGTAGATCCTACACAATGAAAGGAGCTTCTTAACTTTTGGAGGTCTGAAAAAAGTCAAGTAAGAAATATTCCAAAATCTGTAATATAATAATATGTTTTACAATTCTCTAATATTCTTCTAAATTTATAGGAACGAAGTGCCATAAGAGGACAATGCGTCGCCCTCCATTGTTCATCAGGCACACGAGGATAATGCGTCGCAATGTATTGAATAAACTTCAAAGATATATTTTTTTTCTATCAGGCACACGAGGACAATGCGTCGCCCTCCATTTGTTCATCTGCTTCAAGTCGTGAAGTATAATATCACAATGTAAGAATTATGACAATTCTTTTATGTGTATTAGTTAACATAATTCTCTTATTTTCATAATATTAACTTGATCTAAATAATGGATAACATTAGGTCAATAGAATTCCCATCCAAGGCTCACATGACAAATTAATTTCAAAAAAGAAATCACAACTACATAGTGAGGTATATATTTCTGATGTTGTTATTTTTTCTAACCATTTTTTAGATCTTTGTTGAATGAGTTGTACTCTTGTTATTGAAAGGTGCAACGAGGATCAAAGAAAAGGGGAAGGAATGATGACATTTTGAATGCTCAGGTAAATATAACTCTTAATGTGGTTGTTTTTCTAACCATATTTAAAAAGGTTGAAGGTTGTGATTTAGGATATGAGTATGGGAAGTGGCTATAAATGTTGCTCTTGTTCACAATGAACCTCTCCCAAAGCCTTATGTACAATTCAAGACAATTGGAGATGCAATGGGGCTACCATTGGTTAGCCTTTCACTCTTGTATGTTTATTCGACATTTCTTTTATCATTATTAATAATATTGTCAATTCTATACTAAAAAAATGTGTTTTCTCTTACAGGTCACTAGAGCAGAAGAATGATCTACATGAAGACAACTTGGTTTTTCACTCTTGTACGTTATTCAATATTTCTTTTATCATTATTAATAATGTTGTCAATTCTATACTAAATAAATGTATTTTTTCTTACAGGTCACTAGAGCAGAAGAATGATCTACATGAAGACAGCTTGGAATGAAACTGATTTTTGTCTCTTTTTTCTTTTCTCTTGTTGACATTTAATGGTCACATAGAACCAGTTGTATATATTTTGGATGTTGATTGAGCAATGTTTGAAACACATATTTTACTCTTTTGTATTTGTCATTTCTAAAAATATGTGATGTCTTGTGAGAATGGATATGTATGATGTGAAATTTTATGTGTACAATTTTAGAAATGAATCATTTGTGATGGAGAGATTGAGAATGGATATGTATGATGTCATATTTCAGCTATACAATGTTTGGAAATGAATCATTTGTGATGGAGAGATTGAATGCACATAGAAGAATGTACATTTATTGATGACATAATTACAAAATAGGTGGTGTTTTTTATAATCAACTATAGTGACAATTTTAAATGTCTTTATTATAAACTTTTACACTTTTAATAGCAATTGTATATGTTCTTAAAAATACTTATTAGCAGCCAACTACTTATTTTTAGTAGCCATTTATAATGCATATATCTAATCTTTAAAAGCAATAAAAAATGTTGCTAATACATTATTGACAATTATGTTCTAATTTTTGAAAAATAAATAGCAGCCATTATGTTAGCTTCTACTGATATACAGTAGCAACAATTGTTTTGCTACTACAAGTAAATAGTACTAGCCAATAGATTAGCTACTAATAATAAACATATTTAGCAGCAATTTTAAGTGTTTTTAATGCTATGCTATCTCAACCATGTAAATTGCTGCTAAAGGCTTTGTGACGCTTAGACGACAATTTTGAAGATTTATAACAACATATATATTAGTCACCAAAACCTACTTTTTGTAGCCATTATTGTGAATGGCTGCTATTCCCTTTCAGCGATGGGACTTATAATAGCAAAATTTTGAATGGCTGCTAAAGAGTTTTAGTAGCAATCATTTATCTATAGCAGCTTATAAAATCGCTACTAAAAGTCTAATTTGGTGTAGTGAGAAATGGTAGGTCCTGAATTGATACAGCAAACCACTGAAATGGTAAAGTTTATTAAAGAAAAATTGCGAATAGCTCAAAGTAGGCAGAACAGTTATGCTGATAATCGAACAACACCACTTCAAATTGAGATTGGGGGCCTTATCTTTTAAGAGTTTCCCCTACAAAAGGTTTTGTGCGGTTCGGTAAGAAAGGAAAGTTGAGTCCGAGATATGTTGGGCCCTTTCGAGTGTTAGAAAGAGTTGGGGATACAGCTTATAGACTTGATTTGCCAGATGATTTTACAGATGTTCATGATATTTTTCATGTCTCCATGTTAAGAAAGTGCATTGAAGACCCAGCTCAAATAATCAGTTATCAAGGTGGAGATTCAAGGCTAGACATGTCTATGCCAGAATATCCGGTGCAAATCACAGGCCATAAGACAAGAAAGCTAAGGAATAAAGAAATCCAGTTAGTTAAAGTTAGGTGGGAAAATAGGCTGGGAGGTGAGGATACCTGGGAACTAGCCGAGGAAATGGCTAAAGGGTATCCTTACTTGTTTGAGTAAAGTTTTAAATCTTTTTAGATGATAGTATTTGTAATTAAGTTTGAATGTATTTGGAAAGTGTTATGAATTTCGAGGTTGAAATTTCTTTTTAAATGATAGTAATGTAACGTCGTGCATTTTTTAGATCCTTGTGGATCTTGTGTTCAGCGTTTGTGAGGCCAATGTGGCTTGTGGTTGGTGTGCGCTCGTGTTTCTGGGACTGACTGGGCAGATAGTTTGGGGCCTACAATACCCCAGAATTCTCTGTCTGTGATCGCGACAGCAGGGGATGTCACATTCTGAACGTGACACTCTTTCCCATCGCGTTCTTGTTGCCACTTTATGGCACTGATCGTCTGCATGCGTGCCTCGTGTTGGGTGCTAGGTGACTTACAGACGTCATCTATTAGGACGGTGACGCCTAGCTACGTTGCGATTAGGTCGTGACGCAACGAGATGTGGCGTTCTTAACCGCTGAGGGTTTTTAAATACCCTAGCCAGGGAGAACTGCAACGCGTTCTGCTTGGCCAGGGGAAGAGACTGTGCAGGTGTCCTGGAGGATTTCGGTGTGGAAGCTCGCGGGTGAAACGCGCGACATTGTTGACTGTGCGCTCTCGTGTTCAAAGTTCTTTGCACAGGTCAAAATGCTCGCCTTCTCTAAACTGTCTCACAAACATAAAATCATAAAGAAGAACTAGCACAATGGTGAGCACAGGTCATATCCACGGAGAGGCCGATAGAACTTGATTTAAACTAGTTCGACTTGAAACATGAAAGATCCAACAGTAAAATTCTACTTAAATCCACCTAGTTCACTAAAAGCTACAGTGTGATTTAGAATCCCACAATATCACATTCAATTGATCAATAACAAGATTTAAATTCTCAAAATAGTAAATTAAACTGAGAACTCTTACTAACAGACCAAGCCAAACAAGCATCCACTCACACTCCTCTCCAGAACAATCTCAGCAGAAAAGCAAAAATTCTCGTCTCCCACATGTTGAGATCCTCGTCACAGAAGAAAAGAAATTACACATAAGAAATGGCAGCAACAATTCGTAAGCTTCCTAAATGCTGAACGATTTAAAAAGACTGAATTACACAGATCTGATCAACAAGCAGAAGAATGGAAACAAAATTCACATGTTCAAATGTCGAACTCTTCAGCAATCTTTATAGAAGATACTGAAGAACATCCGACCTCCCCAACCAACAGCTAGTAGCAGAGAAGAAGAAATCAAAAGCAAAAACAAAACAAACTCCAGATCTGCTCTCTCTCCCCGCAGCCACATCAACCAAATAAATTGCAGAAGAAATGGACAAAGCAACAACCTGAACCCCAAACCCTCTGGAATCCCACACACGAGAAGAAGCAAATGAAGCAGTTGACTCAGCAGAACAGAAGAACTCCATTGGATCGATCTCCTCTAAACACAGAACTTGCAGTATACAGAAGAAATATAGAGCAATTTCCTCTGACCAACCATCTGGAGCAGCCGAATTCCATAAAAAAAAAATGTTAAACAGTCGGAAGAAGAGAAGAAGAATGCTCAGTCCTCTCACACAGCAGTTAATAGAGAACTGGAGGAATTGCAATAGAAAGGCAGAACACATAAGAAAATGCAAGAAAATTCTCCAAATACTCTGAATGCTTACAGAAGAACAGAAACAAATTCTAATTTCTAAACTAAAACTCCTTTACAACTCGAACTCAAATCTACTCTGCAATTCTACAGGAAGAAGAAAGTTAAACAAAAACCCCCAAGAACTCCTCTCTAATCGAACTGGAGAACTCTTCCATGCTCTGCTCAAACAAAGAAAATACAGAAGAAATGGCAAGAATTAAACTAAAATCTGAACTGGCTAAGCTCTCAATCTCTCACAATTCGTCTCCCTCACTGCACCATGGAAGAACAAAGAAATACAGGAAATAGTAAACTAAAATTCCTAAAAATTCTAACCAACCAAAGCTCACCGCAGACCCCCTCGGAGGACCTTTGGGGTCCCTTTATATAGGCTTCCGGGTCTTCTTGCTTCCTCCCCAGTGCGCACCAAGATCGCCACGTCGGCAGCCCTCAGATCGCTTCCTTCAAATGGTTCGACCACACCCATGCCTCCAAGCGCCATCGCCACCCAGCTGGCCGCCGCGCCCGAGCCTCCTGAGCACATCACATGAACCAGGGCAGCCATCGCCATCAGACGAACCAGGGCCTATCTGGCCGGCTCCTGCGCACCATCACACACTGGCCTGAGCCCCACAGCAGTACACGCAGCGCCCCCACACCAGATCTGCCCAGCACAACCGCGCCGCGCACACCATCACCGGCCTGATGGTTCACACGAGCCAGCCATCACCAGCCCCTCTGCATCGCGCCTGGGCTCCACACGCCAGCAGCTCTAACCGCCATCTGCACAGCCTGGACACCATCTGGCCAGGCCCATCACCACAGTTCCAGCCGCATGCATCCACCACAGCATCAGCAGGGCGCCTTCCTAGCCAGCTCCCCTGGGTCTCCCCCATCGCGCCATCCACCATCGCGCTGGGTGCTGGCCGCCCAGCCCTCCAGCCGCACAGCACCAGCTCCGCTTGCACAGGCGCCCGCCCATCTTCACATCGCCAGCGCCAGCAGCAGCCTGGATCTAGCACCGCGCACAGCTCTTCATCTTCCCAGCTCTGGACACCAAATCGCCTCTGCAGATCTGGGCACCGGCCGCTCAGCAGAGCTCCCCAGCACACCTCATCTGGCCCTCCAGGGGCTTCTGATGGAAAGAAATGGGAAGGGTTAGGATAATATCGGATTAAAAAATAGTTAAAATTGGAATGGGTTGTGGCATCACGTGATTAAAGGATTATTGGGATATTAAAATGTTTTGTTAATGGGAGTGGATGGGATACGTGGCATGATTGTAGTGTTTGTTTATTTAACTAAAATTCATTTAAATTTTGATTTATTTACAACTAATTTTTTACAAGAATTATTAGAATATAAGAAGACCAAAAATTATTTATGCACACTGTACCTGTAAAAGGGAAAAATATTAGTCGAACAAGTATACTTTAATTTTGTGTTCTACCCGAAAATTTAACTAAAAATGTTCAAATTTTATTTATGGATGAATGAAATTGAAATCAAATTGCACATTATTTATGGACAAAGACTGTCTAAAGTTAATTGTATGTATGAACTTTAACACGAAAAATTTAGTAGTTATCAGCGGGTTGGCGCGTTCTCACTGTGAGAAGTTCGCATGGAGTGGGAGAAATGCCGAGGGAATCACCGTACTGCGCGTTCTTCGCGGAGGTAGGGTGACTCCTCCTGTTTTCCGAGCTGTGGATTGTGTAGGAAGGTGGCTTGATTAGTTATTTGCTTTCCTAACAAAGCATGAAAAATAAGAATTAAGGGTGGTTTGCATAGCATATAATAGTAATCCGTGGAGAGGATCCCGGAATAGGGTTCCTGCCTGTTAAGGTGACGGAACCCCCTGCCGCGATCTAAAAGTGGCAGATCGACCCATCGCATTCAGATGGGGAATGCGACATAGTGGTGCGTCGCGTTCAGGTGGCGAACGCGCCATATCGGGCCGTCGCATTCTGAAGGCGACTTGGGCCCATATCGCAACTTTAGCCGAGTGGTCTGAATGTGCATGATTTATGTGACATGATTAACCGATCATTATTATTCGATGTATTTGGTAATACCATGTGGTGCATTGGCACCTACGGCTCTCTGGAAGCGCATGTTTTTTAGGCTAACATGTTGGTTACGTAGTTAGCTAGTGGTTTTATGTATCGGTGTGGTATGCACGTAAGGCACACTATGTTCACGTGTTGTGGACAGTTGGTACTCGTGAATATCGTCAGATTTCATGTGGTTTTTGCGGTGCACACATGGTTCTATGTGCGTGGCAGGTAGTACGATGCCTACCGTGGTTATCTCTCTAGTTGGGTGCCCCAGGTTCTTTGTGAGCCAGGCTGTTAGCTCGGGGCTTGTCCCGATACTTGTGTTGTACCATTGAGGTATGTGTCGTCTATCCTAGACACCCTCACTCCTTTGTTTGAGATGTGCATCCAGCTAAGGGAAAGACGACAGTGGGACAGTGACTCTTGAGTTTGTTTTTAGTCACTTGTAGCGCACTCTTAGTTGGGGGTATGGACACCGGTAGTCGACACTGGTCCCCAGCTAGTCCTTTCCAGTCCTCACTCTAGAGTGCTCCGGCCAGAGACCCTAGAGGTGTCAGGCATGGGCCTGCGGTTGTGTACCTGCAGGAGTGGTGTTTAGTTGGTCTCCACAGTTGTTTGACTTTTCCACGTGGAGCGGCAGTTGGATCTTTCATCCATGGCTGCGAGACTGAGAGGTAGACATGTGTTTGTCTGTTCGAGTCAGTTACTGGTGTCGCGAACCAGTCTACGTGGCTCGAGTGTGGCCGACTCTACTTTAGCTCATACACGTAATTGAGTTTTGCCGTTTATTTACTTACTTTGTTTAATATAGTCGGCAAAGGGTAAGTATATTTATGTTTTAATAACCTGCATGGTTGTGCTATAAATTATTAGTATAGTTTACCGCTTCCGTACTTGTGTATGGTTTGCTCGAGTTGGGGGAGTTCCCTACCGATCCAGTGACTAGTGAGGCTCACCCCTACTCCCCACAGGTGAAGGCGAGGAGGAGGTTTTGTTACCGTCTTCTAGTTTAGGGCTGCGCCGTAGCGGTGTTGGGCTAGCGCCTCCAGTAGTGTAGCTTCCGTAGCAGTGTAGTTTCTTTCTTCAGTAGTACCAATGTACCTCGGGGTATGCCCCAGGCTTTTGTACTTCCTTTAACATTTTTTGAAATTTGGCTATGTAAATCTGATGTAATATATTTACAATGGTAAATTACATATGTGAATATGTGTGTTTTCTTCTCTGTTTACATAGACTCAAACATAATATCCCTTGCGAGGCTACGGCCCATTCGCGGGAGGCGGACTCAGGTCAGGTTCGTTATTGGTTTAACGGGCTTGAGCTGGGCATTCCGTCACACACATAATCAAGCATATCATATTAAATGAAGGCATTTTCAAATTTTGCACACATTCTGTTGTCATGCCATGCACCATAAGTCCATAATCTCGCAGTTAATAAGTACGTTGGGGAGCTCCTCCCAAGAACGAGATAGGGCCCTTATTTGCACAAGCATTGATCATGGACCGAAGTCCCACATAGTACCAATCACACAGCATATTATGGCCAACAAATTTCCAAATGGGAACACAAGTAGCTAGTGTGATATTCTCATGGATTTCAAGGTACAATAGTAACTCAAGAATAACAAGGAATACGAATTTTGAGAGTGCAAGGATGGCAACAACATAGTCATGACAAGTAATAGGGTAGGCAGGATAATATCATCATGGGTTCCTACACGTTAAGACATGGGTTTTCAGTTTACATGGCAAGCAAGACTTTTAAGTTAGATTTCCAAATCAATCATATGAGAAAAGATTAAATCAAGATTCTTAAGAGTAGTTAGAATAAATTTCATGTATTTAAAGTTTTTTAGGAGTTCAAGAATGTCACAATATGAACAAGAGATAGGATCACATCAAGAACAAGACTCAAGAGCAAGACACCACGAACATGATTGTCAAGGAGACAGTTGGATAGCAAAATGTCATACTTTTAGTTCAGTTCTATATTTACATTAGTGATTTGGTTTTGATGTGTAGGGATAAGACTTAATGGAAGCAATAATTGGAATCATGACTTGTGACAAGATAAACCGACAATATTAGCATGTGTTCATTCATTTTTAGGACATGAGTTTCTAGTTTCAAGGAAAGCAAGATTTTTAAGATAGAATTTCAAAATTCATATGATGAGGAAATCAATCCAGACAGATAAAAGCCACTAGAATAAGTTTTTCATGAATTTAAAGCTTTTAACATGTACTAGAAGTCTTTAGGATACTAACAGACCATCATGAAGCACTAGACCAAGCAGTACATATCAAAAGAAATGGTTTCTAGATGGCTTTCAAAGTCACGTCAGGGATGACACCTATTTCAAGGATTAAAGAGTGAAAGAGATTAGCCTTTAGAAGGAAACAGACCAAACTTCCAACAAGGAAGTTGTTGACACTCAGTGTAGGAGAACTCTAAGAGTGTAGTTTGGATCAAACTTCATAGGGTGCCGAAATCAAGAGATGGTAAGAAAAATTCCAATACTGTGATCAAAAGAAAACACTTAATAAAGTTGGGGAAAACATGGGCAAATGAAAATAGACTTGAAAAGCCTTCAGATAAATCATGCTACATTATGTTTGTGCCCAAGATCACCTACCTTTGATAGATTATAGTGGTCTAGTTCCTACAGATTGAAGCAAGGACAAAAGGAAGAAGAGCTCCAAAATCCCAAGCTTCAGGATCGTCCCTCTTGCTTCAGGAGGTTCCTCTTACTTCAGGAAGTTCTCTTCACCACCTACTGCTCCCAGCTTTGCTTCCCATGTCCAAAAATGTTTAGAGGTTTTGGGTGGCCAAGGAGAGTCATATAATATATTCATAAGGCTTTTGTCCTAATAGAACCCCTTTTTATTCAACCAAAGTTAGTACATGAGAACAAATATTCAAAGATCTATCGTACTTGAGCCATACTTCCTCCACACCTAAAGTTGCCTTTGTTTGGGAAAGACAAACCCACCATACTTGAGCCATACCTAGGTGCCAATACTTCTACCAACCCCAAAATTCGACTACCACTAGTGCATAAAGTCAACTTTCATTAGTACCCAAAGTCGACTTCCGATTGGTGTTAAAATTAATTGATTACTAAACAAAAGTTCAATAATCCTTCTAATTGGTGTTATAGTCAAACCGATTACTGAACAAAGGTTCAGTAATCCCCTTTCGATTGGTGTTGTAATCACACTGATTACTGAACAACTAGTACATAAATCAACTTCTATCAGCATAACGGATCAGCCGGACAGGTTTATTTGGGAAGGGAACGCCTCGGGCGAGCTCACTGTCAAGTCTGCATATTCGCTTGCCTCCACTCGAGGAATTAGCCGTAGTGCGTAGGGCAAAGTTTGGCACCACGCCCTCCCCCCGGTCTGCCATGTTTACCTGGAAACTTCTTCACAGGGCCGTTCCGGTGGATTCCAGAATTATGGACAGTGGCATTAATCTGGTTTCTAAGTGTGTGTGCTGCAACTGTCACCAGCAAGAAACTATGGATCATTTGTTTATTTTTGGTGATATCACTCAGGAACTTTGGAGATGGCTGGCTCCCCTTTTGCACAACAGAATCAACTGGAGCGATCATGTTACTACTAGATGCTGGAGCATCATCGCTACTTCTAATATCAGTTCTGCTTATCAGTTCTTTGGCCTGGCTACCTGTTTACTTATGTTATGGGAAATCTGGAAATTTCGTTGCACTGCTAGAATGGAAGGTGTCCTCAGGACGGTTGATGATATCAAACGCTCCATTATGTTTAACGTGCACAGGATCGTCGGTGCTATTAAATTCTCTCGCCCCATCTCCACCAACCATGCTGATTCGTTAAGGTATTTTAGCATCAAGCCGATGGTTGATATCAAAGCTCCTATCCTGGTCAAATGGATTCCTCATGTTACTAATTTCAGCCTCAATGTTGATGGTGCCTCCAAAGGTAATCCGGGCCTTTGTGGAGGAGCAGGTTGCATCAGGGACTGTCATGGTCAATTTATTTGTGGCTTCACTTTCTTTTATGGCAACGGTAGTAGCATTTTGGCTGAAGCAAGGGCGATGCATGATGGTCTGCGGTTGGCTGCAGAGCGAAGACTTAATATCACTTCTCTCTATTCTGATTCTGCGATCCTTATTACATCGATCAGAAATGGGACATGTCTGCATTGGTCCATTTTCCCTTGGTGGAGGGGAATCTATAAGCTGATCAATGTCTTCAAGCCGAATATCCAGCATACTTATCGGGAAGGTAATCAGGTTGCCGACTCTTTGGCTAACTATGCGTGTACCCAGGAGGCGAGCAGTGTTTTCTCCACTTTTAGCTGTCTTCCTGCCACAACCAGGGGTGCGCTCAATGTTGATGCAGCTGGTCTTCCTAGTTTCCGTCATCCATAGTTCGGGCCCTTATGTGTGATGGTGTTATTATTATTGGAGTTGGGTGTCCTTTGGAGGTTGTGGACTCCTTTTCGGTTCTTTTGTTTGGGTCCTGTGGTGTCTTGTTCTTTCGGTGTCGGGTGTACCATGACTATATTTTGGAATATAATTTCCCTTTGATGGATCGCCTAGTGGAGTGAGAACACTCCCTCCCCTTGGGAGGGGGTGCACTCTCCTAGTCGCTGAACCATTAGAGGTTTTTGATTAAAAAAAAAAAACTTCTATCAGCACATAAGTCGACTTCTGACTTCCCATAAGTACACAAGTTGACTTCCACCATCACATAAGTCGACTTTTGACTTCCATCAATACACAAATTAACTTTCACCATCACATAAGTCGATTTATGACTTCCTTGTTGCACTCTGTAGATTTTGATGATCACAAAAACACTAAGTTTAACTCATGGTTCAAAAAATCGCAAAACATTGAATATAATTCATGTTTATGACCAAGCATTTGATTTATGTTTATTTAATTTGAGGGTCTAATTTGTGTGTTAAGTGTGCAGTAATTTTGTCCAAAAGTTGCATTTGAAGTGGTCAATACCAAGCCCAAGACTCGGACAAAATAAAAAAGACAAGACTGGAAGAAGAATTGCAAAACTGACAATCAAATGATCGACTTGCAGAAATCGGTCGACCGATATTTAAAGGAATCGATGTCAGATCGATTGTGGATCAAAGGTAATTGATGGATAATTGATTATGGACTAGGGAATCGTTGGACGATCGATTGTTGACCACCAAAAGTTGCGACCGATTTGGTATGTTCGGTCGATAGACCTAGCCAGAAGCTTTGGCAGTGGGACAATCAAAAGTCAAACGACCGACTTGAGGAAATCGTCGACCGATCCACCATCCGAAGTAGAATCACTTCGTATATTCACATTGTATTTCTACCATCCGAAGCATCTTGACTTTGGATGTCATGATTTGGCCAGTCGAAGTGTTAGTACTTCGGATGTTCACCTTATAACTACTCCAATCGAAGCATTGGTCGAAGCTAAACCCAAAATCAGCTAATCGAAATTCTAGAATCGGATGACCAAACCATCAGTCGATTTTCCAGTTGAAGTCCTGTTCAATGTGAGTCCAAAATTAGACGACTGATCTTGGGAAATCGGTCGACCGACTCTGGAAACATAGTTTCTAGTTTGGATAGGACTCTTTACTATTATGGATTCTACATGAGCTTATCTTCTAATCTATGATAAGTAGGAGTCTTCTGGTCGTGGGTTTCAAGGTAGAACTCTATTCTTATGTGTAGTATAAATACACATAGTTGGAGAACGAGATATCAACCAAGCTAGGGCGAAGGACGTACCAGCAGACCGAAGCACTTTCCAAGTGATTTCTTCAGAGGTTGCTAAACAATTCAAGGGTGTTGAATGTTTTGAAGATTGTGCATCCATAATACTTCGTCCATGAAGGCCTGAGTAAGCTTCTATGTTCTTCTCCGACGTTTCTCAACCACGCCAAAATAGGAGAATTCTAAACTGCAATTTTCATCTCTTTTCTCTTTTTCTTGGGTTGAGAATTGAATTTCAATTTATTTACACAACATTGTTGTGTGTGTGTGCTCTGTCTGTGAGCACATGTTTAGTTGGTGTGTAGTGTGTGCGTGCATACACACTGGGTTATCTCGTCCTTGGGAAACGGGGTGGGGTTATGCTTGTCCCAGAACAATTTGTGTGTGTGGGGGGGGGGGGGGGGGGGGGGGGGTCGCTTGTACCTAGGAAACCAGCTAGTGGAAATCCTCACAAGGGTGTGGGGTAGTGGATGTAGACACACACAGGGGTGTGTTTGTCGAACCACTCTAAATCATGTATGCATGTGTGGTTTGCATCCATATTTTCTATCTCCGTTCTAGCACGTTAGGATAGTTGGTTTCATCTGTATACTTGTTATATTCCGTTGTACATCTCACATGATAGGTTTTCTTAATTGAGTCTAATCTATTTTGTATTAAAATATTTTTCTATTGGGTGATAACCAATTCACCCCTCCCCTCTTGGTTGTCTATCGCATCCCGACACATCAATTGGTATCAAAGTAGAGTTCTTGATCTAAAGAGAGATCCTGTTTGTGATGGCCAACAAGGAATTCATGCTTGAAGGCTTCTCTATCCAACGTCCACCTTTCTTTGATGGTAGTAATTATTCCTACTGGAAAAATAGTATGCACATCTTTCTTAGAGCTCAAGATTATGAGATCTAGAAAGTCGTGAATACTGGTCCATACACACTGCCAGAAGATGAGGGAAAGTAGACGGAGGATAACATTAAAATGTCCAAGATAAATTTTAGTACCATGAATATAATGCAATGTGCAATTCAT
This sequence comes from Colocasia esculenta, assembly GCA_014218235.1. Taxonomy (NCBI): domain Eukaryota; kingdom Viridiplantae; phylum Streptophyta; class Magnoliopsida; order Alismatales; family Araceae; genus Colocasia; species Colocasia esculenta. The sequence goes on from CM024766.1 coordinate 29,436,706, forward strand.
CCTGATGAATATTCAAGTGTTTCTATGTGCAATTCAGCAAAGAAGATGTGGGACAAATTGAAGCTTATCTATGAAGGCACTTGAAAGGTCAAGGAGACCAAAGCCAACATCCTGGTCCATGAGTATGAGATGTTCAAGATGAGCCCAGTGGAAACAATCTCTGACATGTTTGCACGGCTCTCCAAGATCACCAATGGACTGATGGCTCTTGGCAAGACATGGACATGGAGATAGTCCGTAAAATTCTGAGATCCCTCCCACCAGTGTGGCACACAAAAGCCACAGTCCTCAAGGACTCCAAGAACCTATCAAGCCTCTATGTGGAGGAGTTGATTAGGAGTCTCATTGTAACGACCCTCCTTATACTGGTACGATTATACCAATCCACATCGGTATAAAGAACATCGTCACAGTGGGACATTTACCCATCACTAACATTTCATTGAGATATACATGAATATTAAAGAGAACATGGGAAATAAATAAGTATTCAATCTTATTCCATCATCCATATCATATCCACAGTCTAAATAGTAATGAAAGAAAACAAAAGTCCACATTATTACAATTCCCAATACAATTACATTGTCCATGCGAATTACATCATTATTGGAATACATACTTATGAAAAGAAAAGTGCAAAGAAGGGATCTCCACAACAAAAGCTACTCCTCTCGTTCGGAGTCGCTCCTAACTATCTCCTCGGAAGAAGTGGAGACACCAATCATACACACATCACATACACATGCTATCTTCTAATGCAAGTATGAGTCTAAATAGGCCCAGCAGGTAATCCATGCACATAATCATACACACATCACATACACATGCTATCTTCTAATGGAAATAAATATACATGGGACATGCTTTATACAAACTAAAACTACCATTCATGGAATCTAGAACAAATAGAATACATGGCACATGCTTACCAATTTATAACATAGAACACATGCTAGTTTTCTAAACAATTAAGGATAAACATAGTACATGTTTTATATTGCTTTAACAATTAAGTATAAAACTTATGACATGATTTCTACACCTTTTGTTCATCATGTTCAAGGAATTAAATTTCATTCAAACCATCTTGCAACTTTACATGATTTAAGCATGAAACTATACATAAGGTAAACAACATACCTAATATGAATTCTATTCAAATTTTTCATGTATTTAACACAATTGTACACACATTTTATTTGTTGTTTTGACATGGACTTACCACATTCACATAAGATTACACTAATTCACATGATGATACATTCACTTAATAGTTTCACGATTCACATATTTCACATTGCACATTTCACATGATCACATAAACATTTTCACATTTTTCGCTTAGTTGCCGTGACATATAGTCCAAACCACCACTAGAAGGACACACATAAACACATACACTTATCCATCACCTAGGCAACACAGTAATGGATCTTGGTTAACTACGCATAACTGGGAGAAGCACTCTCCACCCTAACCAGTGGTACTTGCCCACCTCCAAGATTTCACCCTAATGCCCTTAGGATATCACTCACATTGAACCTTCCCGTAGGGACTTTACTACGGTACAGTTCCACAACCTCTATGGTAGCAATGTCACACATGGGACAATTTACACATTAAACATTTACCACATTTACTTACATTATTCACATGCACTTGCACACACACACATGCATTTTTAACACATAAACATGGATCAGTTTACATGGAATGCTTTTTACTATTTTATAATGATGATCAACTTCTAATACAGTCCTGATCGGGTGGTTATTAACTAAATCTCATACAATTTAAACTAGCATGATTAACATGGTCATTTTCTCTCTTTAAAACCATAACAGTACCTACTGTTACCTAGACAATACGGAATTTTTATAATGAGTTCCAAACAGTAAATATAACGCATGCTCAATTTTCCATATTTTTTAGAACAGTAAACGAATTTCAGTAATTGAAAAAAATTTCATGCATTTTATCTCTAATTTCACTTCAATAGATTTCACAATAACACAATCATACCCAGTAGTGCTAACACCTGAACACAGTCATCATATAGTCATAGAAATTTTTTGAAACCCTAATTTAACATGGATCTAATTAAAAAGAATTAACAAGGCCAAATCATACTTAATATCCCATTTCATAAATTCTAATAAATAGTACAATGTACGAAAATTCGACCTAATCACATGGCATGTTCCACTGGATGTACTTGACCATACAAAATTTTTATAGCATGTGTTCATGTCCAAAAATCCAAAAAATATGTCACGAAGATCAAAACATGCATTCTGTCAAACCTGTTGAACTTGGCGGCACAGATGCTACCGCCAACATGGGTTAACGGCACAAGATCATGCCGTCAAACAGGGATCTTAATGGCAGTAAGTTGGTCGTTAAGTTCCTATCTGCAAAACACAGACTGAACACACAAAACAAAGGCGAATGGGGGTTCCAGGATGAGATAAATTCTATAAAATTCCTAGGACCTAGCTGACATGTGTAGGTTTGATGTACAAAGACAACTTGCCTCTCAAAAATTGTCAAACGAGATTTAATTGTCAAAGAAGCTCTTCTCGGCCAAGCTAAGAAGCCTCCCAAAAAACTCCCAGATCTGGTTTTGTGTTGTTGTTGCACACCGGAGTCGGGGAAGCTTCACAGTTGTTCCAAGTTCCTTCCAGTCGATGTAGATCACCAAGAGAACTCTTCAGTCGCCGGATCAAAGCCTCCAAAGTTTTAGGTTCACACAAGCAGTTCTAGGGTCTTAACAAGAAGCCAAAAATGTCTAATCCAGCCAGAGAAGGGTGTTTTATAGCCAAGGGAAGTTGGGTTGCGCAATTAGAAGGGCATCCTACTGTTGGATAGGAGTTTCCAAAATAGGAGCCGGAGGAAACGCAGCCGTTTCCAGATCTCATATTGCACAAGTTCTGGGAAATAGATGGCCACATTGGTTGCCGCCAACTAAGAGTTGGCATCCATCAATCTGGACGTCAACTTAACCCTAAACGAATGCATGTTGACATTAATTGGCCCTTCGGCCAGAACACAGAAATATAGAAAACCATGCTTACACTATGCACATACATGCAATGTATAATATATAACTTAAATACTATCTATACAATGTAAATAAAATAACATATACGTAATAAACACATATATACATATGTACAAAAATACTCAAGCAAATATGTACAGAAATAATTACATATGCATGCATATACATACATATGCATGGCACTATGCACAAGGCATTTAAACAACACATGACCGAAACTAAAAGGGCAAAATTCAAGGGCCTTACACTCATGGCCTGTGAAACAAAAAAAAAGAGGGAGGAGGTCGAGCCACCCTTGCTTATTAAGAAAAAGGATGTGGCTTTGAAGGCTAAGAAATCCAAGGTATATAGTTCTGAAAAAAATTCCTCAAGTGAAGATGTGGAGGAAGTGACCAAGCTAGCTCGTAGCTTCAAACGGTTTCTGTAAAAGAAGTCACAGTATGTGTCATCTTCCAAAGATTATAAGGGCAAAAACAAGCCAGAAGACTAGCAAAAAATCAGAGTTAGATCTACTACGAGTGCCAAGGAATTTAGCACATGAGATCAGAATTCCCAGTGTTTCTGAGGAAGCAGAATAAAGAGAAAGTAAAGAAGCTCAAAGCCATGGTCGCCACCTGGAGTGATTCTGACCAGACATCCTTCGAGGTTGAAGAAACCAAGAAGGAGAACTGCAGTCTCATAGCTATTGAGGACGAATCTCCAGAGGTAATTTCTGATCATGAATCCTTTACTCTTGAGGAGATGCAATCAATGTATACTGATTTGTATGAAAAATACATAAAAGTAAAAAAGGAAAATAAAGGACTAAAGATAAAAATCAATGATAGTTTCCATAATGAATATCCATGTGAATCGTGTGACTTGTTGAATGTTCAATGCAATGTTCTTCAAGATGAAAATGGAATCAAAGTAAATTTCATTGTATGAACAAGAAATGGAATGCAAGGCTCATGACAATGGTAATTTTGAAAAACTTAGCATGTTTGAGAAGGAAAATTTTCTCTAAAATCTGAAAAGAAGAATTGAAAAAACAAGTGCATGTGTTTGAAGAGAATGTTAAAAATTCTAAAAATTATGTTAAGAAAATGCATGAAACTATAGATGAGCTCAAGTCTAGTGTTTCTAGACTCATGAAGGGAAAGCAAAAACTTGATAAAGTCCTTAGTGTTAAGGTGAACACTAATAAATATGGTTTAGGATGTTCACCTAAAAACCACAAGAACAAGTATATTGAGTCTAAAACAATCACATCTTTTGTTCATGCTTTCAAAATCCCAAGCATTTTACAATCTCATGTTAATAAAACTATTCATGTGAAAAAACCTGTTCATTCTAAGAAATCTATGCAACTTGAAAATTATGTTCATGTTAAGAAATAGGTATGAAGAGACGTGATTTAAGTGTGCCTCCCAAGAGGTATTGTCCCCATGCTTGGGGTTTTGTCCTTTAAAAGGGCCCTCTTGGGAGAAGAGGTGAGGCTCTTGCTGATAAGCACACACTTGTTCTCACTATCTTTCAATGTGGGACTAAGATTACCTCTACACAGCCCCCCAGTGAGGATAAGGGTGTGCGGGTCTCATGAAGATGAGACGCTCGGGTAGGGCGCATGGCCTCTCGTTCGTTCCCACAGACGGCGCCAATGAAGAGACGTGATTTAAGTGTGCCTCCCAAGAGGTATTGTCCCCATGCTTGGGGTTTTGTCCTTTAAAAGGGCCCTCTTGGGAGAAGAGGTGAGGCTCTTGCTGATAGCACACACTTGTTCTCACTATCTTTCAATGTGGGACTAAAGATTACCTCTACAAGGTACAAAATAAAAAACAAACTCATGTGAAAGAAAAGCATGTTAATCATCATGTTGTTCATAGTTCACAACCCATAGAATACAATCATAATGTCACATGTTATTATGTGGTGGACATGGTCATATGAACTACAATTGTTCTTTAAATAAAAATATGCAGAAAATGAACTTGGTGTGGATTAGGAAGGATCTGCTCCCTTTCAGGACTAACAATGTTGGACCCAAAGCCATTTGGGTGCCAAGGAAATCCACCTGAGATCTATGGTTGTAGGTGTCTTGTGAAATTCTAAGATGAAGCATCAAATGATAACAATGTGAATCTCAAGGCATCTACAGTCTACACTATTCTGTGAGTATCTTGTTCTTCTATTTTGGACTTTCAAGTTAACACATGAATATTGATATATGCTTTATTGTTTACTCTTTTAGATTTTGTCTATAGACTGTGTTTTTGTTTTCTTTCTAATGAAAAAAAATTAAAAAAATCAAAAACACAAAAAGAGCCTTTGTATCTAGTGTCCTTTGCATGTCTATGCATTATATGCTTGTATGTTATGTATATGTAAAGACACTTCCTTAACTCTTTCTATAGCCTAATATTCCCTTGATATTCTATTGCAATGGCTTAAGACTTAGTGTGCATTAATTCAGCCACTAAGGGGGAGATTTCTGCATTTGGTGTGTGCATACATTAAGGGGGAGCCAATTAGTTATGTATTTAGCTTGCTTCTCAAAATTCATTTGAAATTGAAACCAACACACTAATGCACATGACTATGATTAATAGATATCACTTTAATGATCGGTGGAAATTTTTCTTAATACTTTTGTGATGCTTAAAATCCACTTTAGTAACTCGTGAGGAAAAAGCTACATGTCCAAAGTGAGAAGAGGAACTGAGCTTAGTAACCGGGTCTTTCCACTAAATAAGTGAGAAACCTCGAGTTAAACGGTAATACTTTCCTCAAAAGTGAAAGAAAAGAAATAAACAAAAAAAATGTCATCATTTGTTTCAGAACAAAAAAAGGGCAAAGTGATAGCTACCAAACATCGAGGGTCTATCATGCATGGGTAAGATTGAGGGTATTCATTAGTGTTAATTAGAATTCTACTTATCATCATGTGTGATGCCTTCTTAATCATATCTCACACTTCACATCTAATGGAATTTAATTTTGAATGTGTGTTGAGAACTTGATTAAACACTAGACTATTTAATGGCTATCTTTTAGAGCATGCACTCCCATCAAATTCCCCAAGTGACATTTTCACGTACTTAGTATTATGCCAATTTCACCTCTTATCCCTAATCCCACCCACTTTTGATACTTTCAAAAAGGGGGAGAGAATATTGAGGATTTTATATTTTTCTTTGGGGGGGGGGGGATCTTACATCCAAAAGAAAAGGGGAGAGTTAGAGTCATAAGTATTTTAGAAAGAGGGAGTTAATCTTGCATGACTGAATGCATGTATTTGTCATATGCAAACACATAAAAATCAAATCAAATTGATATCTAAAATCAAATGATGTGTTTTGTATGAAAAATCTACATGTATTTTGTTATCATCAAAAAGGGAGAGATTGTTATACTCTGTAGATTTTGATGATCACAAAAACACTAAGTTTAACTCATGATTCAGAAAATCACAAAACACTGAATATAATTCATGTTTATGACCAAGCATTTGATTTATGTTTACTTAATTTGAGGGTCTAATTTGTATGTTAAGTGTGCAATAATTTTGTCCGAAAGTCACATTTGAAGTGGTCAATACCAAACCCAAGAGTTGGACAAAATAGAAAGACAAGACTGGAAGAAGAACTGCAAAACTGATAATCAGATGATCGACTTGCAGAAATTGGTTGACCGAAAAGGAATCGATGTCAGATCTATTGTGGATCAAAGGTAATCGATGGATAATCAATTATGGACTATGGGAATCGTTGGATGATAGATTGTTGACCAAGCAGAAGTCAGACGACCGATTTGGTATGTTCGATCGATCGACCTAGCCAAAAGCTTTTGCAATGGGATAGTCAAAAGTCAGACGACAACTTGAGGAAATCGGTCGACCGATCCGCCATCTAAAGCAAAATCACTTCGTATATTCACATTGTATTTCTGCCATCCGAAGCATCATGACTTCGGATGTCATGATTTACACTTGGTCAGTCAAAGTGCTGGTACTTCAGATGTTCACCTTATAACCACTCCAGTTGTGACGGCCCTCATTATACAGGTACGGTTATACCAACCCACGTCGGTATAGCGAGTGCTGCCAGCCACAGTGGGACATTTACCCAACGATACAAACAGCTGAGATACACGCGAATATATATATAACAGAGTAGCGGAAGTAAAAGAGAACTATCTCCATTCATTCATCATCCACATTAAACATACATGCAGTTTACAATTTGCAAAAAGGAACTAAAATTCACATGATTTAATTTGCTGAAATAGAGATACAAAATGTCCACATATTACATTCTCTCAATGGTAATTCTAATACAATGTTCAAGTACATACTATGGAGCACACAATCACAAATAACTCAAAAACTGGCTAGTCTCCACGCTCGGAGTCCGTCTCTGCTACCTCCTCCGAAGGTACTGTGTCACCAACTATACCTGTACGCCGAAGCAAGGAGTGAGTCCAGGGACTCAGCAAGTAACACTATGCATGATATACACGTACAAGTCCTAGTGGTTTCTACACGCACATTACAATTTGCAACACATAGCATGCTAGTCCATTTAAGTTTTCAACCTATCATGAAAGTTCTACAATTTTATACATAACGCATGCTTTCAGGTTTCAAAAACAACATTCACCTACCACATGGTCTCTATTCAATTCACTCATGAGACTTTAATCAAAACGTGAGAGCTATTGACATGAGCAATTTACATACATGAACGGGGAACATATTTTGCATGGATTCCACATGTTCTTAAGTGCATACGTAACTTTTTCTCATGCTTTAGGTTGTTGATTTCACATGGTTCAATGACTATAACCCTACACATGAAAGCTACAACGTTGCTTAAACATAAAATATGAACAATCCATCATGCCATTTTGCTCACATACTCATTTGTTGTTCCTAACATGGATTCTAAACACTTTTACACACATAAACATGAGTATGATAACATACATTTTCTGAATTCACATGGTTTCAGATTTAGTCTCACATGGGTTCAATGAACCTTTACATATCTAGGATTTCACATTTTTCTTTACACTAGTTTCCTCTTTTCACATGTTTACACTTACACATACACATTCACATGTCATTACACATTTACACATGGTCACATACACTTTACACATTACACTTTACACATATTTAGGTGCCGTGACACATAGTCCAAACCACAAAGAAGGACACAAACACATCACATCACATAGACGCCATCTAGGCAATACAATGGCGACTCTTGGACTGCACAGACCGGGAGAACAAGTCTCCACCCTAACCAGTGGTACTTGTCCACTCCAGGATTTCCCCCTAATGCCCTTAGGGTCACTTAACACAATGAACTTTCTCAGGGGGACTTTTCCCTGATACGGCTCCACTGCCTTCTCGAAGCAGTATCACATTGGCACAGTTTACACTTTTACACATTACCGTTTTACACATGGTTTTACACTTGACACTCTTCATCTCATTCACTTTATATCTCTGTTTTTTTTCCTAACATGATACTACAGAATTTCAAGGTTTAACACACAGTAAACCATTAATCATGCTGGTTTTAGACCATAACAAACCACATTACAATCATATGCACAATTATCACATTTCACATGAAAACACATAACTTTTTATTTACTGTTCCAATTGACCTGAAATTTTAACCACATGCTGTTTTCGGGTTCAAAATCATACCCTCAATTTTTCAGATTTTTCTGAGCTAAATAGGATTTACAGAAAATCAAACACCTAATTAGCATATTATTCACAACATTAAGCTAACATGGGTCTAACACATTTTGCAATTTATCCACTTACTGTTTTGCACAGAGACTACTATATATGCATTTATTTAGAATACAACATCACCCTAAATCATACATCTATAATCAATTATCACAAACCATTTTTTTGTACGTTTTTATTTTACCGAACCGAACTTATTTACAATTTCTCAAGCATGGATAATTTCTAAAATTTGCAAACACACATGCTGACCCACTATTTCATGATCAAACCGAAACTAAGGCATTCACATTAATCTAATCATGAATCATGGATTTTGCCAAATGGTCTACGAGTCATGCTCACAAGTGTACAAGATATCATTACCCCACATTCACCATCACATCGCATTCATCCACAACCACAATGCACAATATACATAGAGTATAAGATGTACAATATATCCTCATCGCATAAAACATACCGAAATTAATGTATAAAAGGGACAGAACAGCTCACTGTTCTGTCCAGAAGAACTAGACGGCGGTCTCTGGCCGCTGACTCAGGGTCAGCGGCATGGTCGATGGACGCCAAGGATGAACTGGGCGTCCAGGGACCTTGCCGTCTACTCAGGTCTGTGCAGAAACACAGACCCGAGCTCTAAATCTTGGGTGAATTGGAGGGTCTAGGACTCGAGGAAAATTCCATAAAAATATCAAAACCCACCTAGACTCATACGGGGACACCATAGATAGGTCACTTGCCTCTCTAAAATTCCTCCAAGAGATTTATGGCTCGAAGAAGACCTCCTTGGGCAGTTCCAAGAAGTTGCAGAAGTGCCTCCAAGATCGCCTTCCTCCGGGCTCCTGGGTGATCTCCACGCCGAGGGGATGATGGGGAAGCCTTCCCCTTTGCTTCAGCTTCCTCTTGATGCAGAAGATCTCCAAATCCAGCTCCAAGGGATCGGATTTGAGGGTTCTAAAATGGGGTTTTCTCACAGAATGCTCTAGGGTTTTTCTCTTCTTCTCTCCTCTTGCAAGGGTGAAATGGGAAGTGGGGAGAGGCCAATTCGGGTTCAGGATGTAGGAGAGCCCCTCACCCACTCACCATACCGATTAGACAGCCTTAGAGCCGTTGGGGGACATCCCCCCAATGGTTGCCATGCCTTGTTTCAGAAGTTTGCAGCTCTGCTGCGCATGCAGGTCAGAGAATTTGACGTCCAGATCGCTGGACGCCGGAATTAGTGTTGGCGTCCAGGGCTGGACGCTGACACCACCTAACGGCCAGGGGTTGACGCCAATAGGGCCTTCGGCCAGAACCCTAATTTATGCAGAAACCATGCATACCAAGCTTCTATACATGCAATATGTACGTGGTATTATATTCATACTATCACCATGCAATACATACATTATTGTTAATATAAACACATGTACACGTAATTATACTATTTAATACCTACGTAAATACGTACATACATACTCAAACACAATATACACACATAAATACGAAAAATACGACGGAAATTGAGGGTCTTACCCTCTCCCCCTTAAAGAAACTTCGTCCTCGAAGTTAGAACGACACTACTCAAACAAAAGGGGATACTTCTTCTTCATCGCATCCTCAAGTTCCCACGTAGCCTCCTCACGTGAGAAGTTCCGCCATAGAACTTTCACTGACGCGATACTCTTGTTCCGGAGATGCTGAACCTTCCGGTCAAGAATGGCTACTGGTTGCTCGACATACGAAAGATTTGGCTGGATCTCCACGGGCTCATGACTAATCACATGAGACGGATCTCGGACATACTTCCTGAGCATAGATACGTGGAATACCGGGTGAACGCTAGCCAAAGCTGGGGGTAATGCTAGCTCGTACGCCACGTTGCCCAAACGTCTGAGAATCTCATATGGGCCAATGAATCTAGGGCTTAGCTTGCTATGCCTGCCAAATCTGACAACTCCACGAGTAGGCGATATCTTCAAGAAGACATGATCGCCAACCTCGAACTCCAAATCCTTTTCCTATTGTGGCATAACTCTTCTGCCTATCCTGTGCCGCAACAAGCCTTTCCTGATAAGCTGAATCTTATCCGAAGTTTCCTGAACCAACTCCGGTCGATCAACTGCCTATCACCAGTCTCCTCCCAACATAAAGGAGATCTGCAGGGCCTACCATACAACGCCTCGAATGGAGCCATTCCAATACTAGCATGAAAGCTGTTGTTGTATGCGAACTCCACAAGAGGTAAATGACGCTCCCAATCATCCTTCCAATCCAGAACACACGCTCTCAACATATCCTCGAGCGTCTGGATAGTCCTCTCGGACTGTCCATCGTCTGGGGATGAAACGCCGAACTGAGCTTAAGCTCCGAACCTAACGCATCCTGAAGACCCTTCCACAATCTCGAAGTAAATCTCGGATCTCGATCCGAAATGATCGACTTCGGCACACCATGCAACCTGATGATACCGCTAACATACAATCTAGCTAAACTCTCTACTGACTGCTTCTTCTTCATAGGCAAGAAATGAGCAGTCTTCGAGAATCTATCTACAACACCCAAATCGAGTCATTGCCCCTTCTAGATCGAGGCAAACCGATACGAAATCCATAGTGACAGCTTCCCACTTCCATACGGGGATATCCATCCTCTGCATAAGGCCGGATGGTCGCTGCCGCTCGGCTTTCACCTGCTGACATACTAGACATCTAGACACATAATCCGCAACATCCTTCTTCATGCCGGACCACCAAAATGATCTCTTCAGGTCTTGATACATCTTAGTGTTACCCGGATGAATAGAGAATCGCGATCTATGAGCCTCCGCTAACACATGCTCACGGACATCTACTACATCGGGGACACAAACACGGTGCTGAAATCTAATCACACCGTCCTCATCACGAGCAATGCCCGCCTTACCCACTAACTCTAACAATCTAGGATCGGCTTTCTGCTGCTCAATCACCTCATCCAAGACTGAGGATCTAAGGGATAGCTGAGCTACAAAAGCCTGACACAACGATGGCTCTAACTCGGTCATAGAGCACGCTGCATCCTCCAACATCTTCCAATCCTGCTGGAGCGAAGACCTCTTTCTACTAAGAGCATCCGCTACGACGTTCGCCTTTCCAGGATGATACTGAAGGTCGAAGTCATAGTCCTTCAAGAACTCAATCCATCTTCTCTGCCTCAGGTTTAATTCCTTTTGGGAGAAAAGATACTTCAAGCTCTTGTGGTCGGTAAACACCTCAAATCTGACACCATAAAGATAGTGCCTCCAGATCTTTAGTGCATGAACCACAGCTGCGAGCTCTAAATCATGAGTCGGATAGTTCCTCTCATGCTCCTTCAACTGACGAGAAGCATAAGCCACTACCCTCTCTTGCTGCATGAGCACACAGCCTAAACCAATCTGAGATGCATCCGTATAAATGGCAAAGCCTTCTAGACCACTAGGCAATACCAATACCGGAGCAGAAGTAAGCTTAGCCTTCAATAGCTGAAAGCTGCGCTCACATGCCTCAGACCATACAAACTTCTCACCCTTTCTGGTCAGCTTTGTCATAGGGGCGGCGATGGATGAGAAACCCTCAATGAATCGCCGTAGATAGTAACCAGCTAACCCAAGGAAACTACGAATCTCCGAAGGGGTCTTGGGAACATCCCAATCCATAACTGCCTGGATCTTTGCTGGATCAACAGCTACACCAGCGCCGGAGATAACATGCCCGAGAAAGTGAACCTCGCGCAACCAGAACTCGCACTTGCTGTACTTTGCATACAGTTTGTGCTCACGGAGAACCTCTAAGACTATCCTCAAATGCTGACGATGTGTGGCCTCATCCGGAGAATAGACCAACACGTCATCAATAAACACAACAACAAAGCTATCTAAATACGGACTAAACACCCGGTTCATGAGATCCATGAACGCTGCAGGGGCGTTGGTCAATCCGAAAGGAAGAACCAAAACTCATAATGTCCATAACGGGTTCTAAATGCCGTCTTGGACACATCCTCACTCCTAATCTTCAACATGATAACCAGATCGCAAGTCAATCTTGGAAAAGACTGATGCCTCTCGCAACTGGTCAAACAGATCATCAATCCGAGGTAAGGGATACCTGTTCTTCACAGTCACCTGGTTTAGCTTCCTATAATCAATGCACAACCGAAGTGACCCGTCTTTCTTCTTGACGAATAATACAGGTGCGCCCCAAGGGGAAACGCTAGGGCGAATAAATCCCTTATCGAGCAATTCTTGCAATTGCTTCCTCAACTCGGCTAATTCTGCAGGGGCCATCCGATATGGGGCCTTCGAGATAGGAGAGGTGCCTGGAAGCAACTCTATAGTGAACTCTATCTCCCTATCCGGTGGCAATCCAGACAAGTCATCGGGAAAGACATCTGGAAAGTCCTGCACCACATCAATCTCTGCAAGAGTCAGTGACGAACCAGCATCGGGTACTAGCATAACGCTGGCAAGAAATGCGTCACAACCCTTGTTCACCATGCGCATCGCCTTCATGGCAGAGATGACTAACTTTCCCGCTAAGTTCTTTGGCAAGGGATGAGAGAACTCGTCCTCGCAGGAATGCGGAAACAATCTTCTTCCTACGACAATCCACTAACGCATAGTGCTCCTCTAGCCAATCCAGACCAAGGATACAATCATAATCCTTCATCTTGAGCAAGAAGAAACACCCATCTAGGAACCTATCCTCAATGCACACAGGTAACGACGGAATGCACTTCCTAGTCGATACCGTACCCGCAGGGGTGTGCACAGACAAAGGGACCTCTAACTCCTCAGACTCTATGCCTGACTCTAGGGCTAACTGCCTAGCGAACCGCTCGGAAATGAACGAGTGAGTAGCACCCGTATCAAACAAAACCCGAGCGTGCACACCGAAAAGTAAAACTGTACCTTCGGTGACATGCTCCGCCTGCTCGGCGTCCTCACGAGCTAACGCAAACACTCGAGCTGGGGCTCGAGGCCTTCCTGGTCGTCCTGTAGCTGGCGCGGCTGCCGCTACTGCTGGTACTGGCGCTCCTCGCTGAGCTTCCTGCTGAAGTCTTGGGCAATCCTTGATCTTGTGGTCGCTGCTCCCACACTTTAAGCATCTACCCGCTACTAACCAGCACTCGGAACCTCCATGGGTCTTCCCACAATGGGGACACTCTCTCTTCGCACCGGGGGAACGTACAGAGGGTACCTGAGAGTTGCTGACTGCCATTTGTTTCTGCGGTGTCTGGTACACCGTTTTCCTCTTATCTTGCCGCTGGAAAGTCGCTGCCGGCCTCTTCTGCGAAGCCTTCTTCTCCTCCAAGTATTGCTCCATTTCTCCCTCCTGTCTGCAGGCTGCGCTGAGGGCCTCGTCTAGCGTGCGGTGGTCGAACGCCACGAGCCTCGTCCTCAGTGATGGTTTGAGACCCATCACGAATTCTTGGTCTTCCTGCGCTCATCCTCTACTATGTGCGGTGCATATTTAGAGAGTTCAGAAAACCTTGCCTCGTATTCCAGGACGGTCATTGATCCTTGCGTCAGGGAAAGGAATTCTTGCTCCATCTTGTCCTGGACGTGCTGGGGACGAACTTGGCTCGGAAGAGCCTCACGAACGCGTCCATGCCACATCTACTGCTCCGTCCTCGAAGCGCGTACGCAGTAGGGAGGACCACCATACATCAGCTCTCTCCTGCAACACACCTTCATAAGCTCTAACTAACAATTTCTAACTTAACAATCAACATACAAGCATAAACTAAAGCATACCTGTAGCATGTAGGTGGCTAAGGTCACCTTGTCCTCGTCAGGACACCTGATAGCTCGGAAGATTTTCTCGGTCTCCCTCATCCAGCTTTCTGCCAAAAGCGGATCACTCTCCCCTTAAAAGAGGGTGGGGTCATCCTCTTGAATCGCTCCATGATGGAAGGTCCACCATGGTCCTGAGCTGGGCCTGAGCCTGCTACATTAAACAACAAGCAATATACAATAAACACAATATCATACAATTCAAATAGCAGACTACTAGTTGTTTTATTATTTTACCTGGGCCTCCAACTGGGCCTGGAGTGCTGCCTGAGTGTGTGCCTGGGTCTGCATGGCCGCACCAGACCTTGCATGAACACTCCATAATCCACTGGCGGTGGTGGGGGAAGCACAGGGCCTCGGGGTGCTGGGGCCTGTGCTCCGCCTGATCATCACGCCTCTGCTCGTCGTCGCGAGCTGGCGCACCTCCACGTCGTCCACGGGAAGCCATGGCTGTAATAAAATTTCAGCCACCATTAGAGCTAGGTTACTAAGTTTTCTAACCATTTTCTTATCTACTTTTCACTTCTTATTAGTGTTTCTACACATGTGGACATACTTAGCATGCAATGGGGATGATGACTTAGTTATATTCATGTGTAATCTCAACCGGTCGCTCTGATACCAATCTCTGTGACGGCCCTCATTATACCGGTACGGTTACCAACCCACGTCGGTATAGCGAGTGCTGCCAGCCACAGTGGGACATTTACCCAACGATACAAACAGCTGAGATACACGCGATATATATAACAGAGTAGCGGAAGTAAAAGAGAACTATCTCCATTCATTCATCATCCACATTAAACATACATGCAGTTTACAATTTGCAAAAGGACTAAAATTCACATGATTAATTTGCTGAAATAGAGATACAAAATGTCCACATATTACATTCTCTCAATGGTAATTCTAATACAATGTTCAAGTACATACTAGGAGCACACAATCACAATAACTCAAAAACTGGCTAGTCTCCACGCTCGGAGTCCGTCTCTGCTACCTCCTCCGAAGGTACTGTGTCACCAACTATACCTGTACGCCGAAGCAAGGAGTCCAGGGACTCAGCAAGTAACACTAGCATGATATACACGTACAAGTCCTAGTGGTTTCTACACGCACATTACAATTTGCAACACATAGCATGCTAGTCCATTTAAGTTTTCAACCTATCATGAAAGTTCTACAATTATACATAACGCATGCTTTCAGATTTCAAAAATACATTCACCTATCACATGGTCTCTATTCAATTCACTCATGAGACTTTAATCAAAACGTGAGAGCTATGACATGAGCAATTTACATACATGAACGGGGAACATAATTAGCATGGATTCCACATGTTCTTAAGTACATACATAACTTTTCACATGCTTTAGGTTGCTGATTTCACATGGTTCAATGACTATAACCCTACACATGAAGCTACAACGTTGCTTAAACATAACATATGAACAATCCATCATGCCATTTTGCTCACATACTCATTTGTTGTTCCTAACATGGATTCTAAACACTTTTACACACATAAACATGAGTATGATAACATACATTTTCTGAATTCACATGGTTTCAGATTTAGTCTCACATGGGTTTCAATGACACATTTACATATCTAGGATTCACATTTTTCTTTACACTAGTTTCCTCTTTTCACATGTTTACACTTTACACATACACATTCACATGTCACTTACACATTTACACATGGTCACATACACTTTACACATTACACTTTACACTATTTAGGTGCCGTGACACATAGTCCAAACCACCAAAGAAGGACACAAACACATCACATCACATAGACGCCATCTAGGCAATACAATGGCGACTCTTGGACTGCGCAGACCGGGAGAACAAGTCTCCACCCTAACCAGTGGTACTTGTCCACCTCCAGGATTTCCCCCTAATGCCCTTAGGGTCACTTAACACAATGAACTTTCTCAGGGGGACTTTTCCCTGATACGGCTCCACTGCCTTCTCGGAAGCAGTATCACATTGGCACAGTTTACACTTTTACACATTTACCGTTTTACACATGGTTTTACACTTGACACTCTTCATCTCATTCACTTTAATATCTCTGTTTTTTTTTCCTAACATGATACTACAGAATTTCAAGGTTTAACACACAGTAAACACATTAATCATGCTGGTTTTAACCAAAACAAATCACATTACAATCATATGCACGAATTATCACATTTCACATGAAAACACATAACTTTTTATTTACTGTTCCAATTGACCTGAAATTTTAACCACATGCTGTTTTCGGGTTCAAATCATACCCTCAATTTTTCAGATTTTTCTGAGCTAAATAGGATTTACAGAAAATCAAACACCTAATTAGCATATTATTCACAACTTAAGCTAACATGGGTCTAACACATTTTGCAATTTATCCACTTACTGTTTTGCACAGAGACTACTAATATATGCATGATTTTAGAATACAACATCACCCTAATTCATACATCTATAATCAATATCACAAACCATTTTTTTTGATTTTTTATTTTACCGAACCGAACTTATTTACAATTTCAAAGCATGTGATAATTTCTAAAATTTGCAAACACACATGCTGACCCACTATTCTTCATGATCAAACGAAACTAAGGCATTCACATTATCTAAATCATGATCATGGATTTTGCCAAATGGTCTACAAGTCATGCTCACAAGTGTACAAGATATCATTACCCCACATTCACCATCACACCACATTCATCCACAACCACAATGCACAATATACATAGAGTATAAGGTGTACAATATATCCTCATCGCATAAAACATACCGAAATTAATGTATAAAAGGGACAGAACAGCTCACTGTTCTGTCCAGAAGAACTAGACGGCGGTCTCTGGCCGCTGACTCAGGGTCAGCGGCATGGTCGATGGACGCCAAGATGAACTGGGCTGGGGTCCAGGGACCTTGCCGTCTACTCAGGTCTGTGCAGAAACACAGACCCGAGCTCTAAATCTTGGGTGAATTGGAGGGTCTAGGACTCGAGGAAAATTCCATAAAAATATCAAAACCCACCTAGACTCATACGGGACACCATAGATAGGTCACTTGCCTCTCTAAAATTCCTCCAAGAGATTTATGGCTCGAAGAAGACCTCCTTGGGCAGTTCCAAGAAGTTGCAGAAGTGCCTCCAAGATCGCCTTCCTCCGGGCTCCTGGGTGATCTCCACGCCGAGGGGATGATGGGGAAGCCTTCCCCTTGCTTCAGCTTCCTCCTTGATGCAGAAGATCTCCAAATCCAGCTCCAAGGGATCGGATTTGAGGGTTCTAAAATGGGGTTTTCTCACAGAATGCTCTAGGGTTTTTCTCTCTTTTCTCTCCTCTTGCAAGGGTGAAATGGGAAGTGGGGAGAGGCCCCAATTCGGGTTCAGGATGTAGGAGAGCCCCTCACCCACTCACCATACCGATTAGACAGCCTTAGAG
Organism: Colocasia esculenta; assembly: GCA_014218235.1. Taxonomy (NCBI): domain Eukaryota; kingdom Viridiplantae; phylum Streptophyta; class Magnoliopsida; order Alismatales; family Araceae; genus Colocasia; species Colocasia esculenta. The sequence continues at coordinate 29,454,777 of CM024766.1, forward strand.
CCGTTGGGGACATCCCCCCAATGGTTGCCATGCCTTGTTTCAGAAGTTTGCAGCTCTGCTGCGCATGCAGGTCAGAGAATTTGACGTCCAGATCGCTGGACGCCGGAATTAGTGTTGGCGTCCAGGGCTGGACGCTGACACCACCTCAACGGCCAGGGGGTGACGCCAATAGGGCCTTCGGCCAGAACCCTAATTTATGCAGAAAACCATGCATACCAAGCTTTATACATGCAATATGTACGTGGTATTATATTCATCTATCACCATGCAATACATACATATTTACGTTTAATATAAACACATGTACACGTAATTATACTATTTTAATACCTACGTAAATACGTACATACATACTCAAACACAATATACACACATAAATACGAAAAATACGACGGAAATTCGAGGGTCTTACACCAGCCGAAGCATCAGTCGAAGCTAAACCTGAAATCGGTCGACCAAAATTCCTGAATCGAACGACCGAACTGTCAGTCAATTTGTCAGTCGAAGTCCCGGTCGATGTGAGTCCAAAATCGGATGACCGATCTTGGGAAATCGGTCAACCGACTCTGGAAACATAGTTTCCAATTTGGATAAGACTCTTTTCTATTATGGATTCTGTACGAGCTTATCTTCTAATCTATGGCCAAGTAGGAGTCTTTTGGTTGTGGGTTTCAAGGTAGAACTCTATTCTTGTGTGTAGTATAAATACACAGTTGGAGAACGAGATATCAACCAAACTAGGTTAAAGGACGTATCAGCAAACCGAAGCACTTTCCAAGTGATTTCTTTAGAGGTTGTTGAACAAGTTCAAGGTGTTGGATGTTCTAAAGATTGTGCATCCATAGTAATTCGTCCAGAAAGGACTGAGCAAGCTTATGTGTTCTTCTCAGACGTTTCTCAACCACTCCAAAATAGGAGAATTCTAAACTGTAAATTTCATCTATTTTCTCTTGTTTTGGGTTGAGAATTGAAGTTCAGTTTATTTACACAAACATCGTCGTGTGTGTGTGCATTATCTGTGAGCATGTGTTTAGTTGGTGTGTAGTGCGTGCGCGCATACACGTTGGGTTATCTCGTTCCTAGGAAACGAGGTGGGGTTATAGTTGTCCCTGGAAACAATTTGTGTGTGTGTGTGTGGTGGAGGGGGGGGGTCATCGCTTGTACCTGGAAAACAAGCTAGTGGAAATCCTCACAGGGGTGTGAGGCAATGGATGTAGCGCACACAGGGGTGTGTTTGTCGAACCACTCTAAATCCTATGTGCTTGTGTGGTTTGCATCCATCTTTTCTATCTCTGTTCTATGCACGTTAGGATAGTTGGTTTCATCTGTATGCTTGTTATATTTCGCTGTGTATCTCCTACATAGGTTTTCTTAATTGAGTCTAATCAATTTTGTGTTAAAAGATTTTTTTTTTTATTGAGCGATAACCAATTCACCCATCCCCTCTTGGTTGTCCTTCGCACCCCGGCACATCATTCCCATCAATACACAAGTTGACTTCCACCATCACATACGTCAAATTTCAATTGGTGTTATAGGTACATGATTACTAAACAAGGTTCAGTAATCCTTCTGATTAGTGTTATATTCACACTGATTACTGAACAAAAGGTTCAATAGCCTTCTGATAGTGTTATAATTGCATTGATTATTGAACAAAGTTTAGAATCCTTCCAATTAGTGTTATATTCACACTGATTACTAAACAAAGGGTTTAATACTCATCCAACTGGAGTTATAATTGAAACGATTACTGAAAAAGGTTCAGTAACCATTTGATTGGTGTTATAATTAATCAATTACTGAACAAAGGTTAAGTAATCATCCGAATGGAGTTATAAATGAACCGATTACTGAACAAAGGTTCAGTAACCATCTGATTGGTGTTATAATCACATCAATTTGTAAACAAAGGTCCAATAACCCTCTGATTAGCATGATAATTGCATCGATTATTGAACAAAGTTTAGAATCCTTCTAATTAGTGTTGTAATCATCCAATTGGAGTTAAAATTGAATCGATTATTGAACTAAGGTTCAGTAATCATTTGATTGGTGTTATAATCACACCAATTACTGAACAAGGGTCCAATAACCCTCTGATTGGTATTACAATCAAATTACCAACATTTATTTCTCATGAATTATTCACCTATGTTAATGGGTTCTAAATAAAAATTTAGGTCACTACACTTCCACTGTCTAATTATCAACTTTCCACTCTCGATAAAAAAAAAAATTTGTTGGTCTTTTACCTTAAAAAACTGATTTTGAACCCTTAACTATTTCCACCTCTTTATTCTATCTGTTTATGATTAAAAATTTAGGTTGTTACAATGTAGTATGGTATTAAATAGCATGTTTTAAAAGTAATGTATAAGTAAATCATGAAATGATATTCTGGGTTGCTTGTTGGATCTATTTAGACTCACTCTTATTTTCTTAAGTTTTCCCCTGGAGATTTAGATTGTGCTTTGAAGCTTGTTTCGCAAGAGGTCGAGTCTGACGTGGTGAGCATGGAGTAATTACTGAGCTTTAGATTGCACTAGTTGAGTAGTTCTTTTCTTTGAAAAATGTAATAAGATAGTATTAACTCCATCATTTTAGTTCTTTCTTATGTATTATGGACTTGTTATACTTCTGTCTTTTCAATTATGAAAGGTGGACTTCAATGATGTTGATGGAAAATTTTAGTTTCTGCTATTACATTGCGTATCGTGTTATGTTCCACCCTGATGTTCGATATCGTTCGGGTTACACCCGTTGTAGAACCTTACTTCTAATCTGATGTGAGTTGGTATAATTGTACCATGTTATGAAGTGGCATGTTACAGTGTTTATACCAGTTTCATACTCATTTCCCTCATGTTCATTAGAAAGCATGCATAGGTTTCAACTTTTGGTGTATTTTTGTTAAATTGTTATATATGAACTGACTGATGGAATGGTGCTGATTGTGTTTCTTTTCTGTGGCACATGAATTATATATTGATGTTTTGTAGAGGTTTCCTACTGGCATGTGATTTTGTGAGGCTCACACCCCTACACACTCCCTTTTAGGTGTTTAGTGAGCATGGTTTTGTGGAGGCAAACCTATACCACCAATAGTAGTGTGAGCTTTAGTTCCTGTTGTATTTATCGTGGTATGCCCCAGACTCTTATACTTTTCTTTTGGACATGTAATAATATATTGGGACAATGTAATTTTATGAATGTGTATAAGATCATATACTTTATCATGTATCCTTATACCTATGTGGTTGTCTTTTATATTCTTACTGAACATGTGCGAGATATCCCTTGCGATACTTCGGTCTGTTCGTGGTAGATCTGGATATGGAGCCCTTTTCAAGCACAAGTATCCAGGACCGCTATACTATGTGTCTGGACATGTATCACCAAGGGCCAACACACATCCAGAAGGCCGGTTAGACGATCAGACGTAGACATACTACTACAGACCTATGCATGTAAGTCCGCCAAGATACCCATGAGTTCAAGAAATCTAGTTTTACCGCCAATGTATGGTGCATTTATAACTACATGCTATGTGTTAAAAACACCAAAATTGTCAACTTGAGAGCTTGGGTTTCTAGCCATTCCAAAATCTCAATAAGCCCAAGACACTCTAGGTAACACTTCTAGGCCTTTCCAAATCCTCAACACCTTGAAAGACCACCAACAAAGTATCTAAAGACCCTGAACGCCACATCCTCAAGCCCGCAAGGCCTCTATTGGTTCAGACCTTAGTGGATAGGTCATTCCCAACCCAGGTCCTTCACCTTCTTCACTGTCTTCCAACTACCAAGGGGTGAGTCTTAGAAGATGTTCAACTTTAAAATAGCCGTAGTCGTGGCAAGGCATGTCCCAAAGACCCTAAAGTATGGTGACAATAGAAAGCCATGTCCCTATGACTCTAAAGTATGGTGATGATAGAAAAGCATGCCCCATGCCTCAATCAGAAGGTGTGCTATCCTATAACCATGATCAGTCAACCCACATAAAAGTCTCCAACTATCCCTAGAGACACATTGCATGGGAGTAGAGGAGATGGGGAGAACAATGGGAATCTCAAATGATGCTTATAAGAGGACATGTTGAGATAGAACGAGGAATGCACTCTTACACACTTACACCCGAACACTCGAGCACTAAATTGCTGACTTATATTCTCACTGTCTCATTCTCCCACCTCTTTTTAACTAAACATCAGAGGATTTTCCACTAAAACAACACCTGATGTCCCCTGATCGCTTGCACCATTTTGCATGTCCTTCACCATGTTTCCCTATATTATAAATCTCACAAGTGCATAAGTCGAACGATCTAGCTCACAAGACCATTTTTTGGCATCTATAGTTTATATCAGAGTTTCACATCCTATAAAAAATGTAAGAATGGGTCAATTAAGAGGAAAGAAAATGTCCATTGGCAGTAGGGTTGTCAATGGGCAGAGCCAGGGCCCGGCTTATCAATATGAAAGCCCAAGGCCAACCTAGGCCCGAGCAATGTCGAGCTAGGCCGGGCGGGCCAATATTTTTAAAAAAATGTGAAGCCCGACTAAGGTCCAACTCAGTTCAAAAATTTAAATAAAATAAATAATAAAAAAATATATTTAATAATATAAATTTATAATCTCACTCAATTAAATAGAGTTTTATGTTACTTATTTAATTTGTTTTTAAAAAAGAGTTTTTAACTTTTAAATAAGAAAATAACATATTATAGCTAAATAAATTTAAGATTTGAAAGGAGAAAAAAGAAAAGAGGACAGACCGAGCTAGTCGTTCGGGCCGAACTCAAAATCCAAGTCTGGCCCATGGATCTAATCAAGCTAAACTTTTAGACCTGACTAAAAATCTATGGGCCAAAAAACGTCTTGCGGCCTGGCCCAAAATCGGGCCAGGTCCGCGGGTCGGCCCAACTTATTGACAGCCCTAATAGACACTGTGAGGGCGTTTTCCTGTTTGGGCCGGAGCCAAACGGGCCTCCACTTAGAGATGGGGAAGACGATCGCTGGTGCGGACAGAAGCCTACAAAATCAAGACAGGATTAGGGGGGCCCGGTTGAAGAATCGGGGAGAACCCTTCGATGCCTAAGTCAGTAGACTGTGAGATGGCTTGGAGAAGGAAGGCTCAGTGAAGTGTGTGGCCTCATGCACGTGGGAATGCCTACCTCTACATGGTTCTTGTCTAGGCCTTTTATAGGCGAAGGTCATCAGAGAGTGGGGTTTGAACGTCCCCAAGGGGTGCCGGATGGAGCGCGCCAGTTCACACCCTTAGCGGGAAGTTATGCATTAAGGCGCCCATTGAGGGGGTTCTGCAATTAATGCACCACTTGATCGTGGGGTGTGTGCTGCGTCGTGGGCGTAACCGTCGCTGATTGGCGATGAACTTTACTGCTCCTCATGCTTGGGAGATACTGAGCAGAGGAAGTGCTCAATAACTGGACCGCCTGCTCAGTGCTTGGAGTTGACGAAGTTAAGGCATGCTTCGAGCCAGTACTATTCGGCAAGAGATGCCTAGGCCACATAGGCTATAGGGTGTCTGGAGATCACCCCTGGGGCCTGAAGATGCCCTACTCATGGTTCCTGCTCGGAGTCAGAAGGCTACGTTCGAGGATGCGTGGCGCCTACGAGGGGTGCCGTGTAGGGCTTTACTAGGCCATGATGGGCCCTAGGGATCTAGGTGGTTAGAAATAGCCACCACACTTGCCCCCTACGCCCTCGAGTTGGCTCGATAATCGAAGCGCTCGAGGGTGGAAGTCTACTCGAACTTCTTTCTAGCATTTAATGCGATGCCGACCTCGGACGTGTGAATGGCGGCAAGGCGATGTCGTTTGATGGTCTTCCTCGAGGTTAGAGGAAACCTCGTGATAAAAAAGGCAACGTGTCAAGCCAGAGGTTTCGCGCAATACGCTCGAATGTTCACTTGGAGCGGGGGAAGCGTCGTTTTGGCTTTTTTGAGTTTCGCACCCCTTCTTCCTTATAAGGAAGTGGAGGGGCGAAGGTGGGGAGCCATGCCTTCAAATCTTCTACTCTTCTGCCCTCCTCGCCCCTGTCTTCATCTTCGTCTTCTTCCTTGGGCCCTTCCCTTGTGCTTTCTGTGTTTTTGTCGTTTCTGGTAATGATGGACAAGGGTAGGGGTATAAATGGAACCCAATAACCCGATATTCCGACCCGATTCCGATAAAAATTATCAGTTTCAAAATTGAAAATTGATATCGATAGCTTATCGGAATCAGTATCGGATATTTCGATAAGCTATCAGAATCAAAATCAGAATTGAAAAATAATTGAAATCAGTATCGGTTATTCTGATAAATTATCCATAAAATTAAAATAAAAAAATATGGTAAGCACCTTACCTTATCAGAATTTCGGTTCCGGTAATGTTATTAGAATCGGAACAGAATTAGAATTAACCATTCCGATATTATCAGAATCGGAATCGAAACCATATTTTGGTTATCGAAATTGGAATCGGAATCTATGTTTCCAGTTCCAAACCCAACCCGTTTGTAGCCCTAGACAAGGGAAAAGTCGTCGCAGTCGCCGAGACGAGCGGAGTGATGGTGGCCGCGGCCCGGGGACCAAGGTATTGCCACTACGACGGTCTCCAGGAGCGTTTTAGGATCGGTGACGAATATGAGATCATCGATGCCAAGGAGGGGGAGTCATACCTGGTGAACAAACCAGGTTGTCTCACCCTCTCGCTTGATCATATGGAAGCAGGATATGGTTGCCGCTACCGGAGGTGATCAATGCGCTGCTAAACCGGTGGGGATTATTGCCCATCCAGCTGATGCCCAACTCATGGCGAACGATATGCATCTTCTGCATCGTCTGCAAGCTGAAGAAGGTCCGGGTCTCAGTTTAGTTTGGCGGCCTCGCCCTCATCGGGGGGGAGTATTTACTACACGAAGCATCATTCAGAGAGAATGCAAATCCACCTGGCGAAGAAATTTTTGAACAACAAGGGCTGGATGCAGTGACTCTTCTTCGTCAGGCGTCGCGGTAATGAGGAGTGGGGATTCCCGACCAGAATCTAGGTAGCATTGAAAGACATCTTCCCGAAGCTAGTCCAAGATGAGGCGAGGGCCTCGGACAGTCTGCTTCAGGCCTCCGTGCCGAACGACGACGGCTACCTGACGGAGTTTACACTCATCGAACATGGTCTGAGTAGATCATGGAGTAAGTGCCTTAACTCACCTTGCTTGCGTGTTCAAAAGGTGACTGCTTTCTGACCACCATTATGCTCTTTTTCCACAACTGCTGCAGAGTTGGCCGCTGGTCGGGACCAGGAGGCCAACGAAGATTTCACCGAGAAGATCCCCATCACCTCCCACCTGGTGTACGAGGGTGATGATGCTGCCACTGTGGTAAGGATTCCTACCACGGTGAACGTCCCTTCGGCTGTGACAACTGCACTCGTGGCGCCTATTCCTGCAGGAGGAAGTGTCGCAGTATGACCATCGGTCCCTGAGAAGGGACGCGAGAAGATTCTCCTGAAGAAAAAGGCATCAAAGGTGACGCAGGAGTCCTTAGCCGAAGGAAGCAGGGGGAGAAGAGGATCAACCTCTGGCCAAGAAAAGGAGGCTGCCAACGATCAAATAGCTGGCCTCCAAGGTCGAGGCCGAAGGAGAGGATTCCGAGGAGGAAGCTCCACAGCTGATAGCGTGAAATAAGCGCAAGGCCATTAAACGGCTAAAGAAGCAGTGTCGAAGCAAAGGACCGTTGAGGTGGCTGAGCAGACCAGGCCTTGCTAGGAAGAGGGGGCAGCCGAACAGACTAGGCTGCGAGTTACAATAACAATAAGGCCCCTATCCAGGGAAGGGGTCTATTTAGAATTCGAACTCATCGAAGTGAGCGATGGGTTCGAGTGCTCCGCAGAGGAGCACATGGGGGCGTCTACGCCTGAAGGCTTTGTTGGAGACCGGACCAGAGAGGCAGCTGTGCCAATAGCCCCAGACGGCATGGCAGCAGAGCAAGGCACAGCTGCAACGGGGGCTTCCAGCACCGACGCTACTAAGCACGGTGTAGGAGGAGGCAATGAGGGAGTGCCTGTCAGAGAAGAGGAGGAGATGCCACGCAGCCCTAAAATGCCTAGAGGGACTCTGATGACAGCAATGATGTCAGGAGCCCCAGCATCAAGGGAACTACCGATTGTGGCAACGTCTATTCCTTCGGCAACGGTGGCAGTGGAGTCGGCCCCCGTTCCCCCCACCGAAACGGCTGTTGGAGTCGAAGCACGAACAGCTGGTGCGGGTATCGAAGGGGTCGAAAATGTCATGGGGACCAAGGAGGAGGGAGCCCAAGGGTCTTCCTTTACTACCAAAGCACAGGGGACAGCGTCCGGCGCTCGCGTCCCCGAAGCTACTGAAGGAGCAGGACCTCAGTCGGGCGAACAGGCAAGGCCAACAAGGAGCAGACTGACTCTGGAGAGGACCGGTGGCCGTTGAGTGAGGTGCTGAAGAAGAATCCAACAAAACTCCCCACGGGGGCAGAATTGGAGGTGACGCTAAGGCACCTTGAGGGAATGCCTCAAGGCCTCTTACCCCATGTCCTACGGCGTCACACCTTAAGAGGGTGGTGTGGTGCCAGCAACTGAGTCCGGAGCAGACCCCAGAGCATTCCAGCGGGGCTTACCGTCCAGGACACCTCGCCGAACATGATGATGAAGATGACGTCGACGTGGAGGCGCTAGTGGATGGTATTGCAAAGTCTCTGGGGGTGCTGAAGAGGCTTGCTACTCGGGCCCAGAACCAAAAACAACTGTGGGAGGCTGAATCTGCCTTCTGCGACGAGTTGGTAACATGCCACAAAGCTGATGAGGCCGAGCTGTAGGAGGAGGTGAAGAACCTCCGGAGTGCACTTCGGACTTCCGAGCTTGAATTGGCCGTTGCTCGGGCCGAGAAAGAGGCACTCACCATAGTTCTAGCTAGTGCTAAGGCCCGTGGAGTGGCAGAGTATAAATCCGGACCTGACTTCAAGGAAGATTTGGAGCAGTTCGACCCTCATTGCTACAAAGTGGGTCTGGAAGCCGGAGAAGTCTGTGGTCAGAATCTGGCCTCCCTTGATTATGCTCGTGAAGCGTTCGAGGCGGCCGTGATGTTGAACCACTCTATGGCTGTCCTTGTATTTTGGTGATAACAAAACTTATGATGATAACATAATGAATATTTTTGTTTCATCTGTGTCGCATCAATCCCATAGCAAATGCTAAGTCTTTCATTGATGCAATATATGGCGCACTAAAATGATAAAATCGATGTTTAATCAATATACATCGATTTCTGTTTAAGTGCCAAAGTATCAAGCGCCGCAACGATTTGCTAAGAAGTCGATGCCATAACGATTTGATAAGTGGCCATAACGATTTCTTCTTTGAGCGTATTGATTTGATAAGAATCGTTCCCATAACGATTCCTTAGTGACCGAATGATTTTCCAAGAAGTCGATGCCATAACGATTTCATAAGTGTTCGCAACGATTTCTTCTATAAAGCGCAAGAAGTCGATGCCATAACGATTTCATAGTGTTCACAACGATTTCTTCTGTAAAGCGCAAGAAGTCGATGCCATAACGATTTCATAAGTGTTCGCAACGATTTCTTCTTTTAGCGCATTGATTTAGTAAGAAATCGATCTCATAACGATTCTATAAGTGAGCGCAACGACTTGCTCTCACAACGATTTGTTCACATCGATTTGTTTATAAATGAGCAACGACTCTTCACATAACAATTCATAAGTCATGCTCATAACGATTTCTTCATGGATTCTGTTCAAACACAGATTGCCTTTATATTTCAAATATGCCTGGCGCTTAAATGAAAAGTCAAATATCTTCTGACAAAAAGCTGCATGCATTTTCAGAGTCTTGTCAAAAAGATATGACCTATTTTCAGTATGTTAGCAGAAGCACAGTACCACGCATCGTTTATCATAAACACTCTTTTATGCTAACACTCTCTTCTATGCTCACAGACATCGAAGACCATCGGAGTCTGATTAAGACAAATGAAGAGGAGATAGCAACGGCTAGAACTCCAACGGATCTCTTCAACGGATCTATTCTAAAGCTGCTCAATATAAAAGATGGAGCATTGCTGAAGAACATAAGAGCCTTTTCTTGAATATCTTTGAAGGAGTGTACATCTGTGAGAAGCACCTTCACGCCACATACACTCAAGGAAAGAGAGAAAGAGCCCGAGCCAAGAAGAAGCAATCAAGCATCTCAAGCATTCAAGCTTCCGAGCTTTCTGTTCTTTCTCTCTTCTGTTTCTCTCCGAGCTCATTGTATATCTGGGGAGAGTTGGGACTGTGAGCTTTACATGAGTGTTCATCTTGTAAGGTCTCTCAGTCTGATCTTTCTAAGAAAGATCTGTGTCCAGCTGTAGGACTGTATACAGTTGTTAACACCAGCTAGGGGTTGGTGTCTAGCAGAACCTAAACTGGGGTTTGTACCAGTTGTCACCCAGCTAGGGGTTGTGTCTAGCAGAACCGCACTGGGGTTTGTTCCAGGAGGTTGGCTTCTTTACCTGTAAGAGAAGTGGGCTGCCTTCTTGCCGGGAAAGAGAAGAAGACCTGGTGGGGGATCCAGGGTGTTGTAAGGTCCATAAGGGGGACTGTACCCTTGGTTAGTGAAATCCCAAGAGTTTGCTGGGGACTGGACGTAGGACTTCCATGTGGAAGGGCCGAACCAGGATAAATCTCCTGTGTCCTTGTGTGATTGTTTATTTGCTTCCGCACTGCACTCTCTATCACACTGAACAACCAAGCTTTCAAGTGTTATTTTCTGTGTTTAAGATTCTATTTCAGATTTCAGAAAAACCTATTCACCCCCCCTCTAGGTTAGCTTACTGCCGTACCAAAGGGCCAACAGTTGAGGAGTGCCGGCAAAGGACCTAGGACTCGCGGCTGGACGGAGTGCGGTTCATGCACTTCCATTCGGGGCGTATATCCCATAGGGGTGATGACACTGGGCCCTCCGAGTAGGCTCCGTAGTTGCATCTGTTTGCCCTCCTTTTTTATGTAGCTTGGGCTTTCCGGGTTCTATAAGAAAAAAGGAATTTTAATGAATCCCTTTTTGAGTAAGTGGCTTCGCTTTTTCTATCTTCTTTCCCTTGCTATTGTCCTGTCTAAATCGGAATTCGTTGGTCGTTCAAGAGTTCTCTATTACCACGCAAGTCGTTTGGAACTGTAAGAAGTCCCGACTAGAGGTGTATTAGTAACACTTGATCGCTTGGAGGTATCACCGTATCCACCTGAACTGAAAAGTTCAAATAAGGATGTTTTGGATATCCCCTCAAGCAGACTAGAAGAACAGGAAGAAGAGAAGTAGGATGCCGAGGAGGAGGCTTTTCTAAGTAGTAAGCCTTTAGGTTAGAGATATGCCAAGTCCTGGGTATGGCCTCGCCACTAAGAGAAGTGAGCTTATAAGAGCCTTTCCCAAGCACCTGAGTGACCTAATAAGGTCCTTCCCATTTTGCGGCGAGTTTGCCAATTGCCTTTATGGGATCCGATGCCGAACAACGATGGAGGACTAGGTCACTTTCGAAGAAGCGCCGCTCGTGAACCCGGGCGTTATAATATTGTGCAAGTCGCTGCTAATAGGAGACCAGTTATATGCAGGCGTCACCTTGACGTTCACCGAGCATGTCTAGGTTCTCCCGCAATGCACGGTTGTTGGCAGCTTCGTCGAAGTGAGTCATTCAGATGGTTGGGAGAGCTACTTCCAAGGGCACAACAGCTTCAAAGCCATAGGCCAAATGGAAGGGAGTCTCACCAGTAGCCACTCGTGTTATTGTTCGGTGGCACCACAAAATGTTAGGGAGCTCGTCAATCCAGGAACCTCCTGCGGCTTCCACCTTTGTGTGTATCCCGTGTAGCAGTGTCCGGTTGGCGTTTTCTACCAAGCCGTTAGCTTGGGGATGTGCTACCGAAGTGAAGTGGTTGTAGATGCCGAGCTCAGAGCATTTCTGTTTAAAGAAGGAGTTGTCAAACTGCTTCCCATTGTCAGAAGTGATCACCCTTGGAACGCCAAACCGGCAGAGGATGTTCTTCCATACAAACTTCCACGCGGCTCACTCGGTGATTGTGGAAATGGGTTCTGCTTCGATCCACTTGGTGAAGTAGTCGATAGCCATGAATAGGAACTTCTTTCATCCTTGGTCCTCCGAGAAGGGACCCAAGATGTCAATTCCCCACCTGGTGAAAGGGCGAGGTTCGAGCAGGGTGTGAAGTTGCTCAGCGGGCTACTTAATAAGCTGCCCAAACTTCTGGCATTCCGGGCACCTTCTAACGAAGGATAGGCAGTCTTTTTGTAGAGAAGGCCACCAGAATACTGCCCGGATAGTGCTGCGTGCCAGCGTTCTACCCCCCAGGTGGCTTCCGCACAACTCCACCTAAACCTCCTCAGTAGCTGAAAGCGCCTCTTCGGGGCTGAGGCATCGCAGAAGAGGCCTTGAGAGGGATCGCCTATAGAGACGGCCTTCAATGAGGGTAAACCGCTGGGAACGCAACCAGATCTTCCGAGCTTTGCCCTGGTCGAGCGGAAGCTCTCCTCGAAGTAGATAGGCTAGGAGAGGTCGGAGCCGGTGGACCGGGCTCAATGGCAGCTACATCTATTTCGGTGCTCAGAGAAGCGAGCTCTTCAATGAATACGGAGCGAGAGGGGGTGATGTCGCCTGAAGATGCCAACTTGGCAAGTGCATCGGCTCGCGCATTCTGCTCTCATGGCACGTGTATCACTTCAAAATAAAGGAGACCCTCTGCTCGACTTTTGACCTGCTGGAGGTATTGTGCCACGCGGGGTTCCCTTGCCTCGAAGTGTCCGTTCACCTGGCTGGCGACCAACTGCGAGTCACTGAAGACCCGCAGTCGCAGAGCTCCAAGGTGCCTGGTAATTCGGATCGTGGACAGCAATGCCTCGTACTCCGAACATTGTTGGAGGTAGGAAAACAGAACCTTAAGGCGTACTGGAACTCCAGACCCTCCGGAGAGGTGAGCACTAGGCCTGCTCCGCTCCCTGGAACGCAGGAGGATCCATCTACATAGAGCTCCCAAGGGACTCATCAACCAACGACGAGTCCCGCTCGGCCTGGAGGGTGCACTCCGCAACGAAGTCAGCCAGCGCTTGTGCCTTCATAGCCATCCTTGGACGGTAGCTGATATCAAACTCACCTAGCTCGATGGCCCATTTGATGAGTCTGCCGGAAGCCTCTGGCCACTGAAGGATAAGCTTCAACGGCTGGTCGGTGAGGACTGTGATTGAATGGGCCTGAAAGTAGGGCCTAAGCTTCCGTATATCTGTGACCAGAGCAAGGGCGAGCTTCTCTGCTCGAGGGTACCTTCTTTTAGCTTCTTGAAAGACCCTGCTGATATAGTAGACAGGATTTTGTGCCGCCATCTCTTCTCTGATTAGCACTACACTGATGGAGTGTTCAGTGACCGAAAGGTACACTAACAACAGTTCTCTGAGCATAGGTTTTGAGAGAATAGGTGGGGCCATTAAATATGCCTTCAGCTCGGTGAAGGCGGCTTCACAGTCCTTGGTCCACTGTACCGCCCCCCTTGCTGTGAGGTGCCTTGGAGCCTCGCAGCAACCTAAAGAAGTTGAAACTCCTCTTGGCTGCCCGGGACATGAACCGGTTGAGTGCAGCGAGGCGTCCAGTGAGCCGTTGGACGTCGCGGACCGTCTTTGGACTGTTCATCTCCAAGATGGCTTGGATCTTCTCAGGGTTGGCCTCTATTCCTCTATTCGATACGAGGAAACTTAGGAACTTACCCGAGTGCACTCCAAACGCACATTTGGCTGGGTTAAGCTTCATGTTGTACCTCCGTAAGGTTGTGAAGGTTTCTTCAAGGTCTGCGATGTGGTCGACACTCAGAAGCGTTTTGAGCAACATATCATCAACATAGACTTCCATATTGTGCCCAATCTGCTACTCGAATATCTTGTTGACCAACTGCTGGTACATCGCGCCTACGTTCTTCAGACCAAAGGGCATCCTGGTGAAACAGTATAAGCCCAGGTCGGTGACGAACGTAGTGGCATCTTGGTCTGGGGGATTCATGCTGATTTGGTGGTACCCAAAATATGCATCCAAGAAGCTAACGAGTTCATGCCCAGACGTGGCGTCTACTAGCTGGTCAATGCGCGGCAAAGGAAAGTTGTCTTTGGGCGTGGCTTTGTTAAGATCTTTGTAGTCCACACATACACGTCATTTGCCATTAGCTTTACGTACGAGGACCACATTGGAGATCCACCTTGGATAGTGGGCTTCCCGGAGGAGCCCAACTGTTCGGCTTTTGACGATGTGATCATGGATCATGGTCTGCCATTCTCAGTTGACGGGTCGCCGCTGCTGCTGGACTGGTGGAACCTTCGGGTCAAGACGAAGGCGATGCACCATCACGTCCAGAGAGATGCCTGGTAGTTCGTCATCCGACCACGCAAACACATCTAATTGGATAACAGGAAAGCCTTGTAACATTGTTGTTCGGCTTCCGAGAGCAACAAGCCAATATAGAGGACATGCTTGGGGTCGTCATCTATGCGGATTGGAAGCAAATCTTCAGCAGGAGTCCCTCGACTAGTAGAAGGCTGGTCGGCTTGTAGAGGCGCGAGGGTCAGAGCCTCAAGAGGCTGCTTGTCCCTTAGTGAGAGAACATAGCACCGCCGAGACTCGCGCTAGTCGCCGAGCACCTCACCGATCCCACACGGAGTAGGAAACTTCATCTTCTGATGGAGTGACGAAGGTATCGCCTTAAGTTTGTCGATCAAGCCTCTGCCCAGGATAGCACTGTAACTAGGCATATTCTGGATGACCAAGAAGTCCACAATCTTGGTCATGCTTCTTGGAGCCATCCCAAGAGTTATTGGGAGGCGAGCTCATCCCATGGGCTGAACCGAGACCCCTGAGAAGCCGAACAGAGGTGACTCAACAGGGGTGAGCTGGTCAGTTTTCAGGCCCATAAGTAAAAAGCAATCGTAGGCCAACACATCTGGTGCACTTCCATTATCCACCAAGATTCGGCACACATTACAATGGTTGATGGTGGCTGAAACCACCAACGCATCAATGTGTGGAGTAGTAACTCCTACAAGATCTTCGTCCGAGAAGGTTATAACCTCCTCGGACTGTGCGCGTTCGGGATTAGGGGGATAAGAGGCTGGCCGGGGCACTGAGGGCCTGTCCACTGTATGCACTCGCCGAGCATAGTCGCATCGGCTTTGAGTGCTTTCTCCTCCCGCGCCAAAGCCTCCCGCGATCACATTGATTTCCTGCCCGTTAGGCTCGTTGTTGATCGGCTGCTCGGGAGTCCACTCTCGACGTCAGGGGTGATCTTCGTTACAGCGCACAAACCATCCAAGGTAGCCACGCTTGATGAGGGACTCAATCTCGTCCTTGAGCTGGCAGCATTCAGAGGTGTCTTGGCCATGGTCGCGGTGGAAGCGACAATACTTGTCTTGGTTGCGCCTTCGGGGGTTGGAGCGCATCCTCGGCGGCCACCGAACATAAGGCTCATCCCAGATTTCCGCCAGGATCTGTTTGGGTGCCACCGTGAGCGGGGTGTAGTCAGTGAAGGGGCGTGGTCGGCGCGGTGAGTCCCCGTTGTGCCGTCCTTTCTTCCGGTCACGGTCGGAACTATTATCGGAAGGCCTCTTCTTGTCCGATGATTCGCCCTGCTCTGCTCAGCAGTGGCCAGGCTCTACTCGTAGGCGGCATGATGCTGGGCAGTGGAGAGCAGCTCGACGAGGGTGGATGGCTGTTGTACTCTCAGCGTTCTCTGCAGGAAGCCATCGTGAGTGCCCTGAATGAGGGCACTGGTGGCTAACGGGACATCGAGGCGCGGGATGCTGAGCACCTCAGTCTGGAACCTCTTGACGTAGTCCCAGAGAGCTTCTCCCTTCTTCTGCTGAACAGCAAGAAGGGAGGCCATGGTACGCAGTTGTGACCTTCCACCCAGGAAGTTGTCCCGAAAGGACTTCTTCAACTGGTGGAAGGAAGAGATGGATCCTACAGGGAGGGCCTCGAACCATGCCCTGGCGGTTTCTTTTAGGGTGGCTGGAAAGGCCCGACACTTGGCCACATCAGATGCTCCGTGGAACACCATGTGCGACTCGAACCCATGGATGTGATCCGTTGGGTCGGTGGTGCCGTCGTACGGCACGATGGTGGGTAAAGGGAGCTTGGGAGAGACCCACGCTTTCAGGATCTCCACAATAAACATGGAGCGGAAGTTCAGATCCTCTTCAGCCAGAGCTTTGCCCTCTGTCCATTGTACCATCGCGTTGACACGAAACTCGAGGTCCACAACACGGCGGGGACGTCGGGCCAACTCCTGATCAGAGTGGACTGACTCCTCATGTCTGAACCGGTGGGAGTTGGCGCCCACAATGGAGCATAGAGGAGGCGCTGCGGAGCGATGGGGCGAGTTGCCATGCCCTTTCGGGGATCGGCGTGCCGATTGTACACGACGCGACCGGCGGGGCGACTCTGCCTGCTGCTCCTCCCGTGCCAAAGGAGCATGCGATCGTCGGCGGGATGACTCCGCCTGCTGCTCAGGCAGCGGGGGAACGGTCTAGGCTGGCGCTCGGGCCAGCTGGGCCTAGAGACCCAGGCAGTTCTCCGTCAAGTGCTGCATTTGACCCCAGAGTTCTGCTACCTTTAGGGCGGTTGCAGGCACGGCGACGGCAGGGATGGCGCCGGCTGCGCCAGTGGGAGCGACAGCAACGTCAACAGGGGGAACCCGCTGACGAGAGTTCACCTTGGACTGACGGGACCTCGTCATCCGGCTCCCAACGTTCTGGTATGAGGATCGTCCGCGAGCCATGGCTGTTGTTCTTCCCACAGATGGCGCCAAAAGTGTGAGGGCATTTTCCTGTTTGGGCCGGAGCCAAACGGGCCTCCACTTAGAGATGGGGAAGACAGTCTCCAATGCAGACATAAGCCTGCAAAACCAGGACAGGATCAGGGGGGGCGGTTGAAGAACCGGAGAGAACCCTCCGATACCTAAGTCAGTAGACTGTGAGATGGCTTGGAGAAGGAAGGCTCAGTGAAGTGTGTGGCCTCATGCATGTGGGAATGTGCACCTCAACATGGTTGTTGCCTGGGCCTTTTATAGGCGAAGGTCATGAGAGAGTGGGATTTGAACGTCCCCAAGGGACGCCGGATGGAGCGCGTCAGTTCGCACCCTTAGCGGGAAGTTATGCGTTAAGGCGCCCGTTGAGGGGGTTCTGCAGTTAACGCACCACTTGATCGTGGGGTGCGTGCTGCATCGTGGGCGTAACCGTCTCTGATTGGCGACAAACTTTACTGCTCCTCATGCTTGGGAGGTACCGAGCAGGGGGACTGCTCAGTAACTGGACCGCCTGCTCGGTGCTTGGAGTTGACGAAGTTAAGGCATGCTTCGAGCCAGTACTGTTCGGCAGGAGACGCCTAGGCCACATAGGCTACAAGGTGTCCGGAGATCACCTCTGGGGCCTGAAGATGCCCTGCTCGGGGTTCCTGCTCGGAGCCAGAAGGCTGCGTTCGAGGACGCGTGGTGCCTGCAAGGGGTGCCGTGTAGGGCTGTACTGGGCCATGATGGGCCCTAGGGGTCTAGGTGGTTAGAAATAGCCACCACATACACCACTAGCCACAAGTCCTTTTCCTTATAGTCCCCCTGGATCCAGAAAATACGACTTATCCCGTTGATGTTATTTTCCATCTGTCTCAACAAGCCAACCTCCCGCTGCCCTTGCTATCGCAATATTCGAAGTGTCATGGCGTGAAGTGATACCATTGTACAAATACTCTCAACGGGAAGAACCTAGGTCCTAATGGAGGAGGATTCGAGGAAGGCTTTTCTTTGTGAGTGGGACTTGCTGCCCACCTGGGCCCACCCTACTTATGTCTGCATGCAGGGAGCAGGCGGCCATCCCAGGGGGCCGCAAGTATTTCTCTTTCTAGGGTTGATCACATTAGCATGCGCGACACCTCTAATACATAGCAAGGTGCCTCTCATATCTGGAGGAGAGATCCCAGATTTTTGTAAACGAGCGCTATGGATGAATTGAGTGAGGCACCACCACCCACGGTTGGAGCTCTGGACCGCAATCTTGTGATGTGCAGTAAAAGGTGATGTGGTAAGTACATCTTTACTAAGATAACAAGACTCTAGATAAGATATAAAAGTGATAGTTGCGGTATCCAGATGTCTATCTTATCATTCTCATGTGGAACAATCACGTAGGGGTGTGTTTATCTCGCATCACTAGGCATGCGACTAATATTACTGAAGGACAAGTTTTCTCATCTGGAATGGATCATTATTTTGGGAGAAGGGCGCAAAAGAACAGATTTGAATAAGCATAAATTTCAACACCAGTAAGAGCAAACATACTATTACCCGATACATAAGTTGTTTCTGCCTTACAGAACAAATTGTTAGAAAGAATGGAATTTCCAAGACCAATTTAACATAAAGAATAAACAGAGGCCAAGAGGTCCATGAATATGGATATTACTATTTCTAAATGTATTGAGGCACATCCCAGAAATTAAGATGAGCAGCAGCTAGTCTTCTGGTTGACAGGTTGTCCACGAATATGTACTGTTGGGGGCCTTGCATTGTTCATCGCAGGTTGACTTGCCATCCTGATGTCGTCAAATGAGATGCAGCGAAGGTTAGTACCCAGAAACATCATATGGTAACTGACAAACAATTCCGGGTCGAGAAGAGTATAACCTGTTCTTTATGGCAGCAGCCATGGCCATGAATGCCTGTTCCACATTAGTTGCATTTTTTGCACTCGTCTCCATGAAAGGGATACCAATTTCATCAGCAAATGCCTGTGCAAATATAAACCAATTAGTACACCAAAGGCTAATAGACCTATAAGTCATATCCAGGTGGAGCTTGTAATTAGTGCGGATTTTTAGTGTCTAAAAGCTCTCAACTAACTCAGGATTTTTGTTTGAAGATGGTCTGGAATCCTGACACGCCATGATAAAAACAAAACTTTTGCCATGTTGGAAACAATACAATAGTTGTAACCCACAACTATGTTTCTCTTCTTCAATCTATTCTTCACTTGAGACACTGAACATTCCTGTGGCTGTGCAGTCCATTGACATTAATTTGTAGGCTATATCCAGGTAATGAATCCGTGAGAGAAGGTAATAGCAACCAAGCCATCATCCTACGCAATGATGCAGAAAGGTATTTCTGGCAACATGCCACTAACAGAATGTCTTCAAGCTCACATGCTATCACATGTTTTTCAAGTTTGCAAACTTTCTCACGTGTTCATTTACAGGGAACGGACAACTTAGATGTGTTCCAGGTCTCAATTGATCCATCCAAGGCGGCCATGAAGAATATAAAAACAAATCATCAACTAAAACATTGTAATATGAAATACCAAACAGAATTATCACATGGTCAAAAGGCATGAGTAAATGGAAATATGCAAAGTCATGGTGACAAAAAGCATGCAATTGAGGAAAGGATTGCTAGAATGCAAAGGAAAAGAAAAGAATTATATCAATCATTAGATCCATCATCTCAGTGAAAGAAATTTTCATAGTTCAACAGTATTACCTTGGCCGTCTCATATGATACTACTTTATTTGAAGTAAGATCACACTTGTTCCCAACTAGAAGTTTGTTGACATTGTCACTTGCATAACGGTCAATTTCATTCAACCATTGCTTGACATTGTTGAAGCTCTCTTGGTCAGTGACATCATAAACAATCTGTTAATGCAAATCAATATCAGTTGTTGCAACTGCCTTAAAAGGAAAGAAGAGTGCTTCAGAAACAAGCAGTGAATCTCCAAGCCATGAAAATAATACTTACAATAATTCCATGAGCACCACGGTAATAGCTGCTAGTAATTGTTCTGAATCGTTCTTGTCCAGCAGTATCCCACTGTTACATGGAATGTCCATCATGAAAGAAAGAACAATTAGTTTTGCCTTGTCAAGAAGGAAATGTCTGAAGTTTAAGAGAAGGTAACTAGAAGTTTGATAAGCAAAAAATAACTGGGATCCTGCAGGCCCATGCACTCCCCATGGTCAGATCCCTAAGTTATTTTAACATTTGAGCCCTCTGAGCTCCACGACTCGGTGCACACATGGTTGTGGTTCGGGGAGGGGCCAGGCTAGTGGGATGTGGAGGTGTGCTTGACCTCGGAAATTTAAAAAAAAAAAAAATGCTTGAGACCCTAGAGGAAAAGGAGAACTATGGTGTGGCATTTCTCCAAATGGCTTGCGTGGGAACTGGGTTAGTGGGATGTTGAGGTGAATTTGACCTTGAAAATCAAAAGATAATAGATGCTTGAGCCCTTAGAGAGAAAGGAGAGATATGATGTAACGTTCCTCCAACAATTATATTGCACCGTAGGTCCATAACTACAAGTACATGTGAAAGAGTCCACATTCTCTCTTTCTCAAGGATAAAAAGGTAAGAAACACTATGTTATGTTCTTCATCATGTACGACTAAGCTATCCACACCCCTATTTGAAAGGTATGCAAATGTCAAATTCTTCATATATGACACAATTAACCATTATCCTAGTCTGTACTTTGTCTCCTAGCAAATAATCTTTTCCATGCTCCAAAACAAGGAACAGGCTTGCTGAAAGAGGATGAAATTATGCAAATTTGGATATTACTCTGCAAGAGTAAGATGAATATCCAAGGGCAGGATCCACACACACAAGGAAATACATGGATTCCACTAAAACTTAAGAATAATGGAGAAATAAAAGGGTTAAAATTGCATGTATGATCCTAAATCATAGAATCCCTGTGCACTTCTCTTATCGCTAAATGGTAGGTTTGTGGGGAATAAGTTGGATGATGAAAATGCTATGAGAGGATAAGGTGAAAAAAAAAACAGATTTCCCAAACATTTAAGCTCATAAAATATGTAGTCACCAGTGAGGAATAAAGTGAAAGGACTGGAAACGACAGTGGGCATGCAAATGAGGAATAAAAAGGGATGCCGCTAAATGTAATTTTAATCACAAAACCATGGAGAAAAAAGCAATCTTTGTTTCATCCTGAGAGATGGCACTCCAGGTAAAGGTTTTCCAACTTTCTTCTGGGCCTGGCACAGCAGAGTTCACCTGTTAAATAGCACTAACTTGAAACTTCACATGACAGTACTAAGTGCAGTTTCTCAGACCCAAGGAATCATTTACTCATGTTTAAATTAGATGTAAGTGCAATAACCATGTTCCTTCACTGGATATAAGCTGAAAATAGTAGTTATGAAAATGGGACTTGGAGGTTGGCTTTTTTGTGGCTAAATACAAATGTTTCAGAAGGAAGAAAATCAAGATTTAATTACATATATGCCCCTACAATCTTTTACTTTATACACCAACATTTTGTTATCATAGGTGGCCCTATATTAATTAAGCACAATCACTTCATCTGCACACATCAGGGGTTAACACCATTAAGGTTAACAAAATATTATGTTCAACATGTGAAATATAAGACTTTAGAAGGATATATGAGACACTATAAAAGATTCTAGGGTTATGCATGTGTTTATTTTAATAACAGGGAAGATCAAACAAGGGTATATTAATCTTTTTCAGTTTAATCTGTCTAAACGAAGTTAAATGAACAGAAGATAACAGCAGAAGTATATATGATGAAACATGGTGCATTATGGTAGTATGCATGACAATGTAAATAATACAGGGGTTAGTATAATACACATGATTTGAGGATTATATATGTGATTATCCATATATAATCCTAACTCGGTGCATTATGGTAGTATGCTCCAATTGATAGAAAAATGAGAGAAAATTTAGGTGGTTTGGACACATGTACCGTCACCCTAACTCGGCGCCGGTTAAAAGATGTGACCAAATTTTAGTGGATGCTAGTAAAAGAGCTAGGGAAGGCCTAAAATGAGATGGTGCGATGTTATTAAGAAGGATTTGAACTTTTTGAGTTTAAACACGACTATAGCACTTGATAGAAATCTTTGGCGGAAAAGGATTCATGTAGCCGACCCCAAATAATGGGATAAGGCTCTGATGATGATGATGATGATGATGATATGTGATTATCCAAAATATGTATACTATATATGCAAAGACGCTTACAATCTGAAGTTTAATGGTTTTGCCATCTTGCTCCACAGTGCGAATTTTCTGCAGAACACCATGATAGCAATACTGTTAATAGCCTAGCTTTCAGTAAATATCAAGAGCAAGAGGTAGCCCTACTTACAAAATCAACTCCAATGGTACTGATGTAACTCTCCAAGTATGAATCATCCTGAATGAATAACAAAGTGGTTAAAAAGACTTATGTGCAAATAGTACTTGATATGTAAACAAAACTGGAGGAGTAATGAAATGCCTTAAGAATGGAGTTGCAATATGAAAGACTTATTTTAAATAAGCAAATAGAAACATGTAATTCTTCTCTGCTTCTGTGGTACCCAGAAGACAGATATTGGAGAAATTTGGTTTGCCTGTATGCGACCCAACAAAAATAAATAAATAAATACACACATCTATAACTTGTTTCTACAATGTTTTACACACATGGCTGCCTACTTGAAGAAATGAGTACACAAGTTATTGCTTTCAATGCATTGAACAAAACCAAAAAGAAACCATGAAATTTTAAATTTTGGCTTCAAAATTACACCCGTTTCACGATCATGTGATAGACATTTGTGTCCAGAGTTAAGGCACCTTACAGGTACAAACCAATTGGCAATGAAACACATCCTCTTATTGATCGGTGAAATTGGTGGTAAATTCTTATAGTATGCTATTACATTTTGCAATGGGGACACTAATGTAAATGGGAAAAATCTGGGGTGAGCAAAGGCATGGGTTATAGTATGCACTCGCAAACTGTAAAGAGGAAAACTCTATGGTTGTCATGAAAAATGGGGAGGGCCATGGTTGCTTACTGCAAATCTTAAAAGAAGGCATGACTTCCCCACACCTGAGTCTCCAATAAGCAAAAGCTTGAACAGATAGTCACTGCAGAGAAGAGACAAACGTGAATTAGTTTAATTTCTGTTCTGATATTGAAACAGAAGTGTTTAATACTTAAAAGGGCTTCAGAATTCCCAGAATGACCCAATTGGCCATTGCCCAAGAAGAAGAGGAGCAGAAAGAAATGACTAGCAAAAGCTTCTAACCATCATTAACCAAAAAAACTCATGGCAACAAGTCAAAGCATTATCAATTTTAGCATGATGTGCCATGGCAGTAGCCCCTGCATTGTTAACCCACACCCCCCCCCCCCAAAAAAAAAAAAAAAACTACATAATTTAAAGTAAGAGATGAATCAAATGTTCCCAGCGGTTCCCCTGGAAACATATACAAGTGCTAGTGACTTTGTTATGTGTGAAGATATTGTTTTAAACTTTTAAGAACCTTGTGAGGATTCCTTTATGTAAAATCCTGATACCTTCTTTAGGAAAAGAACCAACGAGCTCTGCACTAAGGTTCCTTTGAACAATAAGCTATATTCTTTCTGTTAAGAAACTAACATCTTGAACATCAAGAACAAAAGCTTCAAAAGTACCCGACAAACATCCACGTTCAGTTTATTTTAGACTAGGATCGGCTAATCCTAAATGCAGTAAGCCCAGATTGGCTGACGCATTTTCAATGGTTAGTTTTCTAGCTGTTGGGTAAAGGCAGTTAGCTACTGCGAGTCACTGGAAATAGCCTGCAAGTGCTCCTGAGGGCCTGGAACATAGATGGCAAAATCGGCCGACTCCGCTCCGAGTCAGCCAACTCGGAGCGGAATTGGCCCATGCCGACCCGACTTGGGGGGGGGGGGGGGGGGGGGGGACACCCACCCACCCACGGGACTAGGTTTGCAAAGTCCACTGCACGACTCAGCCCGACTCCGGCCCGAATCGGGTCGGGATCGGTCGAGGCCGACCCAGCCACCCGACCCGACTCGACTTCTCCATCCATGGTCTGGAAGGCTACCATACCCCTCCCCAGAAGAAGTCATTTCCTGTGTATTTATAAAAGAGGAGGCAAGTGATCCACATAATATGAAGCCATCACAGCAAAATCAATTTGAACATTCAGATGCATTGTTTTAGGCTTACCTTGATGGATATGAGAACCAAGTGATGGTATGTCATAAAAAGTCAATATGCAAAGTGAAAAAAAATCGGACAATATTTCAATGAATTGAGCTATTCAAGGGAAGCACCCTATAGGCTTATAGATCCCTATCTCTAAAGAAGCTGAATATATCCCCAATACCTTTGAATACATTATCCCAGCAGTTTACAATGGGATTCTACCTATTTCCAAGGATATTTATCCAAATACAGACGACTACACTCAGTATGTTATGGACTCAACAAATTTATGCATATTGCATGCCATGCATTGAATATGTGCGATGTGTAGAGAAATATAAGCCAATAGTAAAAAAAATCTTGCACTATATGTAGAGAAAAGGAGCTTAAGGATTTGAATATTGAATTTGCAGGCCATTAGATTACAGTATTCAGCTAACTGATTGCCATGGATCTGTATGTGGGTCAAAGGGTAGATCTTATCTACATTTACAACCAAATAGAAAGAGCTTAGAGTGATGTGAGGCAATTTCCTCATTTAAAAGGGGGGGAGGGAGGGGGGTGGGGAAAAGAATTGCAATTGATTGGTAATACAATGAAGATCTTCTGCTCACCAAAAGTAAGAACAAAGCTGCAGCAAATAGACTTGAAGGCCTCGATGACATTAAAAAAAGCTGCTGGTAGATATGAGTACATAAAACAGCCGAGGTGATCAAGGGGAACAACTAGGCATCCATGGTGGTGAAAATGGAAATGTAGTTATGGTAGCACAATATGACTGAGAATGAAATAAGCAATTCTGTAAGAACAGGCAATTTGTGGGAAAAAGAGGGGATGGAATGCTGGTAAGAAGGCCAATGGTCAATGCTAGAGAAACTCATGGTGCCTCATTGCATTTCAATTGTAGAAACTACAAGAGCTAAAAGAGGAGATGAATGAAAGCTTTATCTAGAAAATCTCAAAGGACCACTGATGTGATGAGGAGTACCACTGGCTTCAATCATTTCTCTTTTTTCATAGGTTGTCATGTGAAAAGAAGATTGTGAAAAAAAAAAGATCCCAATAGTGAAGACTGGATCCCACTTGTGCACTTAAAGGGTTTTGTTGATACTGTGTCAGGGACCTGTTGGGATCAGAGGTGCAGTGAAGATTGATCAAATGCCTGCCACATTCTTTCACATTGATCATCACAGTCATTTACTTTGTGTGGTGTAATGTACTTGCCCCTAAGTTACTCAAACCAGGGCCAAATAAAACTACACCTACTCATTTTCCAATGTTGTGTTAAACCACAAATAAAAATGCATGTAAAATTTTCTCTCAACAAAATTACAAAATCTCCGCATATAACTATAAATTGGAGCCCAAAGCTATTACTTAGCGAGCCTATGCACATGGTGACACAAGCCAATTAGAAGTTTCACATGAGCAAGCCCCTTTTGAGGTCAAAATCATTCATAATCATTCTACTGACAACATTTCAGAAGGCAAAATTTATGCGATCAGGAAAGATTTACTATAATCCTGCATCATGGGGACAATAATTCCATGGAGAGCCTCTAATTTTCTTCGGTTACCTTTTGACCAGATCCATCATGCTGGATCAGGGGCCACTTTAAAATACAACAGGCTAGTCCATTTGTATATTTTCTAGGGCCTCTCGGGATCCTGAATCTCTTGTTGGGGGGATTTGTGGCATAGCCAGGTAATGGGCGTCAATCTTGTGTAATTTGGATCAGGCCAACTCCTCTCCTTTTGCCTTATCGGGGAGTTGAGCCTTTATATATTTTGAGATGGATGGTGCTGTATAGGCGGGCTGGTCCGTTTTTTGGGGGATTCTTTTGTTGGCCTATACTTGTGCATTCTCTCTTTTCTTTAATATATCAGTGGTACTAACCACTTTTCAAAAAAAAATGCAACAGGATAGTACAAAAAATAACCGAGACAAAACCAACAAAATGTCAAATGGTTCCACATCGTAGATGACAGAGTGCATAAAATGCCCACTGCCTTAAACAACAGAGAGATATGCCAATTAAGACAAGTCTTCTTCCGCATTCAAATCGAATTCTTTAGCCAATTGAACCTAAATGGTACAAACTCAACTACTCATGTCGGAAGCATTAATTACCGTCGCAAAACCTGACCCAGCAATTAGATCCTCATTGACATCAACGGATCTGGAAGAGAAAAAACGCAGCAGATAGCAGCACGCAACCAGAAACGCATATTAAAATTTGAACCATATCTAACATCGGCAAGGAAGCATCGAAACGGTCTCCTCCAAGAAACAACACCACCAAATCTCACATCTAAATATAAGCCAACAGTTCAAACTATGATCAGAACCAAACAAACAGCACAAGAAGGGAAAAAAGAATATAAATCCGAGAACGAAGAGAGGTAAATCCATTTAATCGGCAATCAGAGTCTGCCAAAAGAGGGGAATAGAGGAAACAGCGAGCTGGGAATCGATAGAACTCACTATTCGGGATTCATGGTGAAGAGATCGTTCACCCGGCCGCGGGCTTTGCACAGAGGAAGGATTGGGGCTTCGCGACCGAGAAAAAAGAGATCGAAACACGCGAATTCTTCACCCTTTCCTCCCTGGCAGGATCTCGTCGCACGGGAAACAAGAAGAACCAAAGATTCTGCAGAGAGAGAGAGGGATGCGGAAAGAGGAGGGAAGGGGGGAAAGGAAGAATAAATACGTCCCCGACGACGTGAATGGAGAGCGCTCGTGAGCGCGCGGGCAACGAGATGATCCTCTTCATCTGGTGCAGCGCACCCGGCCAATTAACCAACGCCACGTATACATATGAGATGGCCAAACATTGGTAACGTCCTGGACCTCTTCACCCCGTTCGCAAATGGTGGGCGGTGTTTCATTTGGCCTCGGAAGTTGGGCAGTCCGATAAATAAAGGGGAAATTACAAACATACCTTATTATATCTGTAACTATATAAATATCATGCGTGTTAATTAAAAGGAAAATTTACTCATATGTCTCTAAAGTTTTTTATATTCAACAGTATACCGTTAAAATCTAACTATTAAATTATATACTCTTCAAATTGAATAAAAATATTGATTATATCTCTACGGTTAATTGATCATTAGAATATAAAAATATTTCATCCTCAAATAAATAGACGAAATTGTCAAAATAGATGTTAAAAGATAGAAATTCTCCTAAAGAGAAGAGAGAGAGAGGTTCAGATGAGGGGAGAGAGAAAGAGAAGGGGATGATTAAATAATGTCGTTGAATTAAATAGACAGAATAAAACAATAGAAATATATATGATATTTTCTTTTGATTTAAAAAATATATAATATAATAATTAAATTTAAAAATATATCGCTGAATATGAAAGATTTTAAGAATATATAGATAATTTTCTCTAATTGAAATAGAGAACGTCTTACTGCACAACTTTCGGAGAGGGTATGCAAGTACACTACGCGGTGATGGTGCCACGTCATCAGGACGCAATACCGAGCAGTCAATAACTATCTGATATGCGCGCACACCCCCCTCCAAGATGTACATCAAGATATTTCCATTGAAATAACTCTCGTATAGAAATACAAGTATAATAAAAGTACCTCAACTATTAACTACTGTAAGAAAACACGAACGGCATTAACATAGAGGTATTATTGCGCTTATTCTTATACAGCAAGATAATATTAATATTTGTATTTTTTGATATATTATTTTTACATTAACAAGACAAAATTCTAAGAACTCTTTTAAATACCTTTACACAGTGGGGTTATATACATCGAGGTGTGTCGGGGGGTGGCACTTATGTGATTATTCATATAAGAAGTTTATTTTTTATAATTTTTCCATAAACAGGCGGGATTCTTATCAAAATAACCCTCATACCCATCGAAATATTATTTTTAAATTCATATATATATACAATCTCATTATCTCTAGTATTACGCATAAAACCGTTCCCTTTCTTGGGACGCCATAATCTATTGTTAGAAAAATAAAATTACCTCAATTTTAAGGAATAACTATAGTCTCAAAAACAAACATTCTTAATTTCTTAACATGTTATGATAAAATAATCTTACTCTGCAAAAGAATCTGTTTGTTGACACAGCAGTGTGTATATTTTTGTGCATACATCTGAATGTAACAAAAAAATAACATACATGTAAAAGCGAAATTTCTATGAGTATACGTGTACTAGTGCTACTTTTTCCGAATAATATGACCCAAACCCACAGGCTCTTTCGGCGAAGGAGATCACCACATGTGGCTCCTGTTGGCCAAGGGATTGATATCTCATTTGTGCCCACGCAATAGTCAATAGGGAGCTAATTGTGCACTTTTGACAAGTTCTTACGATTTGTTTGCAGCGTAAGGGGACCGGGTTTAGACTTTAGAGGGTGATCCATGTGTTTATAATGTTGTTTCTTGGAAGAAGCTTCCATTTTTTTTTTTTTTTTTTTTGGGTTGCGACTTGCGACTTGGGAGTTGGGACTTGGGAGGGCACACGCGAGTGGTGGAATCAGAATAGCCTGAAATGTCACTATTCTAAAAAGAATACTTAATTTGGATGACCCACCCTACCTTAAATTGCATGGAGTTTGAAGCATAACCAAGAACAAAAGTCTACTTATTTGGCGGAACCATTAATTGACAGAGTTTCCCATAGTCATCTTGTTTTATTTAATACTTTGCTCTCTAGTTTCTTCTTCTTTTGAACTTCTTTCAGGACATATGGTTCAGTTGACTATGTGAATATAAGTTTTGTTTTCAATAAAATGATTAAATTTTAGATATTTACGATTTTCCTTCTCTTCAATAAAAGTCTTTTCCTATGCTATTATACATTTTTCCACATGTCATCCCTTGGTGGAAGCATCCAAGCTCAAATCCTTCAAAAAGGTCTTGGCTTTGGGGAAAGCAAGGAATGAATGATTATGGGTAGAGAAATGCTTCGTGCTCTTCTTCTGGGTAGGGGTCAGGTTTCCATTTCTCAGTGTGATAAGACCTCAAAAGAGATCTTAAAGTTGGGAATTAAATCCAAAACCCTTTTCATAACTATGCCACTAGACCATTATATGATCTATCTATCTATCAAAGTTAACTTGCCGGTGCGGTACAAGGAGTGAATAGTAAACCCTTTGCTATTAGAAAAAAAATAATGATTTATTTCAATATAATATTAACTAGTAATTTTGACGTGAGGTGCCTGTTCACTTTTAATGAACGGTCAAAACATCACGTGCCAGATTTTAAACATGTTGTTGACCAATAATGTGTGTTGCACATCTTGACCGATGTAGCTCATACGATGAGAAAAAGACGTAAATAGTGGATATAGAATTCACAGAACAGAGGATATAGAATTCACACATCTTTTCCGTCTCTCACCAGAAATTCTTAATTCTTTATCACACAAAATTCTTGATAGTTCTATGGTAAGTTACATATGCAGTTTTCTTAGTGTGCAGAAAAAAAAACGAAAAACCTCATATCAAACATTTAATCGGATGAAAGGGTATACATATTAAGAAAAGTTGGTCAAAATTCTATATCGAGCCATATCAGCTTTTTGTTGGTACAGTATATATCGAAATATATCGCTAATTAAAGTTGGTCGTACGGTCATACGGTCGTAGATCGTGGCAGGAGGCACACCCCCCCTTCCCGCCACGTCTAGTCCTCTCCCGCGCCCCCCCCCCCCCCTCCAATGCCCCCCACACGAGTTGAGATCCTCTCCACCCGCGGGTGGAGGGAACTCCATCAGTACAAGAGAGATTTTGAGTTTTTTTTGTTTTAACCTTTAAGTAAAAAAAAAAAATAAAACAAAATACAAGGGCTGAAACAAAAAAAGCCCAAAACCCCCATTGTACTGATGGAGTTCCCTCCACCGGCGGGTGGAGAGGATCTCCACTCCCCCCATACCCTCCCATGTTCCCCCTCCCCTCCCCGTCAGACGTGACGCCCTCCACCCCCCGTTTCCCCCTCCTTCCCCACTTCCCACAACCCCCACTCCACGTTTCTCCTTCCTCCTCCACCTTCCGCGCCCCCCACACCCTCCAATCTCCATTTCCCCCTCCTCCCCCACCTCCGGCGCCCCCCCACATCCCCTGCTTCTCGTTTTTCCCTCCTTCGCCACCTCAAAACCCCCCCCCCCCCCACACCCTGCACTCCCCACTCCTCCTCCACCTCCGGCACCCCCCCACTCCATGTTTCCCCCTCTCTCCCACCTCCGGTGCCCCCCACACTCCTCATTTGTTCCTTCGCAAGGAATTGGTCATATTGTTGTGGCACGGTGAACCATTATTTAAAAAACACGTGTGATGAAATTATTTAGAAAAAATACATATATATCCCTACAATACATCAACGTTTGAAACTATATCCTAAAATCTTCGTATGATATTCCATATCTTTGTATTCTATATATTTCATCGTATATGTCTATATCATTTGATTATATTTATTTAACCCATTTACAATTTAAAAATGTATTTTTAACAATTCTCTCTCTTTCTCGACCACCTTTCTTTCTCTTGAGCCTCTCCACCAATGCTAGAAGGGGACCTCCCCCTCCAGCACCTCTCTGTCCACCCCTCTACACACCCCACCCCGTGCAAATCTCTCTCTCTTCTCTAACACCACGACTGACAAAACAATAGAGAAAAAGTTCCTTGGATAAGTCAAAAGAGTAAGAGTCATTATGTTTGAGCCGAACAATTCAACTCTTTGCCCTAGATCTAGATCGGATAATAATCTTTGCTCCCATCCATCCAGCTGTCCATGCGTCATGACCCGATCACGTGGAACATGACATGGAAGTTGGATGGCAGACAACAGCAACTGATGATGCCAGTGGAAGGCAGCAGCAGGATGCAGCCACAGAGCAGAAATGACAGCGGTCACTGGTAGTGAAAAGCATCTCGACTCATTTTTCCCAAGGGCATACGTCTTCACCGTCACGGTCCAAATGTCCGTATCAAAGCGCCTTCTTAGAGGACAGTAACATAAAGTCATAAACCATGCTCTGCCATGAGCTCAGCTTCACTGACACCTGTTAGAGGATTTCTAAACATGTAGGTTTTGGTCCGCACAGCACAGCACAGGAGGCAACGGACCTTTAGTTGTGAATTGTGATGCTGTTGAAGGGGACTTGAGATTCCCATCTTTATCCGGAAAGTTGCATAGGTTGCTGCATTTTGGTGTGGTGGAATTTCCCCAATCAGAAGATTGGCATGTACGACCACCATCATTGAAGAATGATTTCTCATGATGCGTGAAAATGGCAACATTGACACAATCAACCATGCATTGAGAACAGTTCCTGGGGCTAAATTTATTTTGTTCATCAAATTTCACAGTATGAAAAGAGGGAGAAGATAATACATCAATACACCAAGCACAAACAGAATGACAGCCACCTTACCTGTAATTGGGTGATCAATAATGAGCTCCCTGTTGTTAAGGCGGAAAGAGGGTATGCCTATTGTAGCATAATACTACAAGCTCTAGAGTGCACCTCGGTAGCAAGGCCAGACAAATGGAAGCTAAAACTTTATCGATCCCCTGGGTCCAGTACAGCTTAATTCCAAAGCTTCCAACACGGCGACCATGGCACCATATCATCAAAGAAGAGCCACACTGTGATATATACTAAAGATCTGGTGCAATCCCGATACGCATTACAAACAATCTGCAACTCTGCAACATACGTCAAGGTGTGCAGTAGATTTTCTCCATATGCTTTAAGTTGCAGTCAATTATTCCTTCAACAGGCCGCTCTGTGACATCACCCTGGAAACTGATCACATAGGCTGGAAGAAAGAAACATATGATACACGTAAGCAATGAAGTAGCTAAGACTGGAAATACAATGATATGTAAGCAATACCGATGTAACCAAAATTTAAAAAAAGAAAACAAAAATTAAAAAACTGGAGAGCATAAAAGGATTCCAATCTCCTACTGGAACATGTAATATGAATAACAGCTGAAACATGACTATATTATCAAAGTTTGTATCATACATTCATGGATTCCCTGTTTCCCAAATGTTTATCTAGACCATGTAGCTCTATTATATGTGGATGGTTGAATTGTATGACTTTCATTCATCCTTCTGCTTGCATTATTTACACTTTAAAATTGAAAATCACAGTCAATATTATCAACATCATGAGTACCATATATAGTATAACATCTAGTGTGCTGGGTCCGGATTGAACTTCAAAGATTCCCTCCATATGAGCTCCTTGATGTTTTCTTCTGTGAATGATGGTTGCTCAAAGTCAAAATTGAAAGGATGTGGACAAACAGGCTCATCGTTGAGGTCATGGAGTGATGCCAAATATGGGTGACAAAGGGCCTCATCAACTGCACAACAAAATTGTTTCAAAAGGTGAGGCAGATCACAGTGAAGCTAGTATCAAGAAAGAGGACAAATGACTACTAAGAAATAAACCTGTTATTCGCTTGCTTGGGTCAAACACAAGCATTTTCTCAAGCAAGTCCACTGCTCCAGGAGACATGTTTGGAAATCTCAAAGAAAATTGTTGTTTTGGATACTGTGGAAGTTGTCTAACATATCTTCGAGCATTATCACTTCGTAGAAACCCAAGGCTCGAGTCATCAGGTGAACCTATTAGCTTTTCACAATGAAGAGATAAAATATAAAGCTGTCAAATTCAAATTGAAGATATGAAACTCTGTGCACTCAATTTTTCTTATTCTTCTTCCTAGCATACACCGATAGCTTCCTATGCTACATACCAAAACACTTGATGATAAAAACATAAATGAAATTAAACTTCTGTGATATTTCAAAATCCAGAACATATGATGCATATGGAGATTGGATTGTCAACAGATTCCATTAATCTGATTCAGGACCCTATACCAACAATTATGAGTAGGATCCATTAAAAAAAGGTCCAATGGACTTTCTGATAAAATATGGTAACTGAAAAGAGAGAGGAGGCTTTGTATTAAGTTCTCAGTATACGTCCAAAAAAGTGTATGTATATGCATAATATGCGCATATACATAGAATACCTTCCTGTTAGCAGGTAAGAGAGAAGTTTCCTGTTAACACATTTTTTATCAACCATATGAAAAAAAATGGACAACCAGATGGGGTGATTAACCAAGGTGGGATGCTAAGTCTTGTGTGCAATCCCAGGAGCAGCAATTTTGCCTTGTGCACGCAAGATTCTCTTGTGCACAGGGTGATACCTATGTTGCCTAGAGACTGTGCTAACAAGCACGCTGGGTGCAAAGCATGCTGGATGTCTGGTCGGCATTACCGTGCCAATTAGACAGCCTTGATATGCTTGCCCTTTTTCTCAAATTTGTTCTCCTATCAACTCTTCCCCTGGATACCAAAGGCATACAGCATACTGCTATCATGTGTTTCTTAATATATATATAGTACTACAACAGTAACAACACAGCCCAAGTAACTGGTGCTGCCTCCAACTTTCCTCTCAGCCAACAGATCTGATCTGATAGTCCACAAAGAAAAAAGAAGAAAACATTAGAAGCCCCTTGAGGAGGGTGGAGATCCAAGGGTTCCACAGAATGGCCAGGATGTATCAACTGTCCTGGTTGTACTGTAGCAGTTCTTCATATCTAACTGTCATATCTATTTCCAAGACTTAAAGTGTGCTGGCCCTCTGTTCACATTGGCTAGACTAAATCTCAAACAAGCTGGACCTTATTAGGACCCATGGCAGCAGGAGACATAAATTAGATCCTGTTCAGCACCCAGTCAAGGAAACACTAGCAATCCGAGGCTCACAATCTAGGGGTAAGCTTATTCCAGTGTCCTGAATTAGTTTTAGGGTAGGGGTTATATTTAATTGCATCATTAGCTTGCACGCAGGTAATATTGACAGGTGGGCTTAGGAAATCTTAAATCAGGAGCAAGGTTAAAGACCACAGAATGTGAACCAGTGTCCCAATGTCAAGGTAGAGGAAGCAAATCTGCTGTAAATCTGATATGAAGAAGCTGAACTCAGCATAGAACTGCCATGTTTCTTTCCAGGCCACTTTAGATGTGGTATAGGACAAGGTTCGCCGCATTGGGGAATCAGGGCGAATCGGGTTTTTCCTGATCCGCCACAACTCACCAAAATCGGACCGATTCGCATGGGAATCGGATGGGAATCGGTCCGATTTGATGGGAACCGGGCGAATCGGAATTCTCCTGATTCGATCCGATCCGGCAAACCATACTATAGGATCAACAAAAATGTGTATAATGACATACCAGTTAAACATCTATCCGGATTATTCAATACCAAAGGATACCAGAAAACATATTCAAAGAGACAAAACATCAACTTGTCTTCACGACAGTAATACAGTGGGACTACACATGTATCTGATAATTAACATTTAACATCTCACACGTATATGTGGAAATCAAACCTCTGTAATTAGCCTGAGCTGATGGACATAATCTTTTCCTGGAAAAAGAGGCTCCCTTGTTGCAATTTCACCAAGAATGCATCCTACTGACCAAATATCAATTGCAGCAGTGTATTCTGAGCAATTCAGGAGTAGCTCTGGCGCACGATACCAACGGGTCACAACATACTCAGTCATGAAGTCTGTCTCAGATGTAGTCCTTGCAAGTCCAAAATCTGCTATCTTAAGGTCACAATTTGCATTAAGGAGTAAATTGCTGGGCTTAAGATCACGATGCAACACACTTGCTGAATGTACATATTTCAGTCCCCGTAATACTTGATACAAAAAATACTGCAAGGAAGAACAGAAAATCATTAACTTGAAAGATGGTTTTACAAGCAAAAATGTTTGGTATCATGGAAAAATATGAATTACAGACATGCATCTAGGGGTGTGCATTACAAGCAAAATTGGGTGAAACTGGGCCGAACCGACCCATGCACATCCCTACATGCATCCAAAAAAAATTAAATCTTTGAGCTCAAGTAATGTCGGACGCGGAAATTCTCTCTTCTCTCAGAAAAATAGAAAAGATATTTGGGGTGCATGATCCTTCATTTTGTGCGGATGTGCCAGTCTGTTTAACAAACAAATTTAAAATTCGCTTAATGCGGGAATTTTACATGTCTATTTATCGGACAACTGCATCGATGTTTTTGGTGTATTTATTCCGTGCATTTATTTTATCAGGCGATTTGGGTTTTGTGTCCTTTACTGTGACCGGCATATTTATGTCCGAACAAGTTCGACCACCCTTGATTCATTACCAACTCTTGATAGCTTCTTGTGTTCGTAACTCCCCTTTTAAATGTCCTCCACATGAGATTTATTTATCGCACTTGGATAGTTTGATTCATTTTGTAGCTTTCTAGTGAAAAAAATAATAATAAGTATTTACATAATTATGGATGTTCCGGAACTTAACTGCAATTTTTACTTATACAGCTACTTCCCATTCCATAAGGCACAAACACTTATTTTTCTAGTCATTTTAATTGACGGAACGACACATCATAACTTCACTTTTCACATTCATACACATTGAAGGAGCGTATAGACAACTACAGTATTTTTGGATACATGAACAATCAAACAAGGGTTTTTTAAACCCACCCTCGTACTTGTAGCCACAGACACACAATGCTCTCTCTCCTTTCTGGAATCTCTGGACTCTTCAAAGCGCCAAGATGGCTCCAAGGAGATGCAAGGTATGCCCTTTGGCCTTCCCCTACCCCCTTATTTATAGGGGCACAGGCCCTGGATGGGGAAGTTCCCCCAAAGACCAAAGTTCGCCGAGAGAGAAACCTCCCCGCCCACTTGTGGGGGAAAGTTCCCCGTCTGCGCATGGGAGGCGCGGCCTCCCTGCAGGATGGCGGGGAATCTCCCCGTCGGCTAGGAGGTCCCACGCTTCTCCATTATAAATGGCAATCTTTGGCTCCACCTGTCCTTTTAGTTTGTACGATTCTTGGAGAAATTCTGTGGGCCCGGGCGTACTCCGCTTGTGTGCTTTTGCCGCGGTTTTTTTGCCCGGCTTCCATCTACACTCACAGCAGAAGGTCCTTGGACCAAAATAACTACTTTTCTAATCAGAATAATAATAGTAATTTCTCTTGCTTGCCCCTAATAAATTTTTGGGTGCAACAAGTAACTAGTAACTTTTACAAACAATTATATCAAAGGATTTGAACAAATAACATATCAGTAACATGCAGACAAATGCACAAGACCAGTGATTTTGAGGCATCTACAACCTATTGCAATGATAATAGTATAGTTCATACTTGGGGTCCTTGGTGTACAGGAGTGTCATTCTTCTTTCTGTTGCCCATCAGTTTAGGGTAATGACTCAAACTGGGAATTCAATGTTCTTGTTTTAGGACAGACAACGACACTGAAAGCTGGAATTTTCAATTCAGAAAGGAATTCAACATATTCAGGAACCAACAGAACATGGTGATAGGAGAACAAGGGGCTTCCATAATCAAATCCTTCATGAACTGGGGAATGAGTTTGGTGGAGAGGCAAGTCTGGCCACTGGCAATGCCCACAAGAAGAAGAATAAATTTGCATCCAAATCTTCTGACCTGAATCGGTAAAAATAAATTTAGGTCAGAGGTGAAGGAAAGAAGTGCATTTGATGCCAGTTTTGAAGGATCAGTTGACCTGACCATCTTCATTTGCCAACCGTAAAATTGTCTCAGCTGTCTGGAACACACTGACCAAAGATTCACAGCTGTACCATCATGTGCTAGGAGCCTCATGACATGTACAGTTCAAGGATCAGTGGGGAAGGCATGATCATTTAACAAAGGGACTAAAAGATCAGAGATGATGAGACATAGGAGAAGAGAGAAATTGAAGGGATGAGAGATAGGGAGATGGTGAGTAACCGGTGGTGGGAATCAACAGCCTTCCCCTCTCACTTTCTTCATTTTCTTCCATTTAATTGCAAAGGGAGATTGTCAGCAGCTAGCAGTGGGCCACCAGTAGCCACTCCCTCACCTTTTTCTTGATTTTCTTCTGTCTAATTGCTGCTTCTGTTTTCTAATTTCCTTTTTCCTTGGGTGATATTGCTGGTGCAATGTTCCCCACTGGGCAGTACGGTGGTGCTGTTACTCTACTCTCTTCCTTGATTCCTTCCCCCTTCATTTTAGTGGTCAGCTGGAGAGGTGAAAAGATGTTGGTCATCCTTCTCCTTGCCTATTGGGCTTTAATGCAAGGAAATGAAGATGAACATGGAGCAGGTTGCAGTGGCTGTTTCACAAACTTCTCCCTCCCCTAACCCCCCCCCCCCCCCCACAATGAAGCTTGCTGGCTGAGGTGAAAAGATGTTGGTCATCCTTCTCCCTGCCTATTGGGCTTTAATGCAAGGAAATGAAGATGAACATGGAGCAGGTTGCAGTGGCTGTTTCACAAACTTCTCTTTCCCCTACCCCCCCCCCCCTAATGAAGCTTGCTGGCTGTAGGCCAAAATTAGCATAGGGTCTTCAATAATGTATGCCAGCAGTTGTACCAGTCAGCACTCAGACCTGACGAGAACATGTCAACTAGAGCACTTGCACAGAAATGCCTCTGTCAGAAACATGAGCATGCAAATATGGTCGACTGGTTTTAAGTGGATGAAAATTAATTGCAAGATTATTGCCTGACCCTAATGCATATGTTCATGCAGAACAAAGACAATGGCAGGTATACCATTCTGTGCATGTGACAGTTAGCAGGCCTAGAGGTGCAGATGGGCCACGACACTTGACGAGTATCACTTGACCCTGGCTCGAATCATACTCAAATTTGGTGCATCTATTAGAAAAATGAACAAAGCTTGAACACATTCTTTTTATGGAGATTTTGCAGCCTCTTCTCCGCAAAGATCCTATATGAGATTATCTGGTGGAGCAGGTGCTACAGCAGTAGATTCAAACCCCATCTCTTTTGGAAGTAATCTCATAAAAATATATTCATTACTTATTCTTTTTTGAATCTTTAAAATTATCATTATAATGTTAAATAATGGCAATCCATGCGGGGGGACTTCCCCACCACGGCCTCCCTGCAGGATGGCGGGGAATCTCCCCGTGGGCTAGTTGGCCCCACCTGTCCTCTTAGTTGGTACGATTCTTGGAGAAATTCTGTGGGCCCGGGCGTACTCCGCTTGTGCACTTTTGCCGCGGTTTTTGTGCCCGGCTTCCATCTACACTCACAGCAGAAGGTCCTTGGACCAAAATAACTTCTTTTTTAATCAGAATAATAATAGTAATTTCTCTTGCTTGCCCCTAATAAATTTTTGGGTGCAACAAGTAACTAGTAACTTTTACAAACAATTATATCAAAGGATTTAAACAGATAACATATCAGTAACATGCAGACAAATGCACAAGACCAGTGATTTTGAGACAATGATAATAGTATAGTTCAAACTTGGGGTCCTTGGTGTACAGGAGTGTCATTCTTCTTCTGTTGCCCATCAGTTTAGGGTAATGACTCAAACTGGGAATTCAATGTTCTTGTTTTAGGACAGACAACAACACTGAAAGCTGGAATTTTCAATTCAGAAAGGAATTCAACATATTCAGGAACCAACAGAACATGGTGATAGGAGAACAAGGGGCTTCCATAATCAAATCCTTCATGAACTGGGGAATGAGTTTGGTGGAGGGGCAAGTCTGGCCACTGGCAATGCCCACAAAAAGAAGAATAAATTTGCATCCAAATCTTCTGACCTGAATCGGTAAAAATAAATTTAGGTCAGAGGTGAAGGAAAGAAGTGCATTTGATGCCAGTTTTGAAGGATCAGTTGACCTGACCATCTTCATTTGCCAACCGTAAAATTGTCTCAGCTGTCTCGAACACACTGACCAAAGATTCACAGCTGTACCATCATGTGCTAGGAGCCTCATGACATGTACAGTTCAAGGATCAGTGGGGAAGGCATGATCATTTAACCAAGGGACTAAAAGATCAGAGATGATGAGACATAGGAGAAGAGAGAAATCGAAGGGATGAGAGATAGGGAGATGGTGAGTAACCGGTGGTGGGAATCAGCAGCCTTCCCCTCTCACTTTCTTCATTTTCTTCCATTTAATTGCAAAGGGAGATTGTCAGCAGCTAGCAGTGGGCCACCAGTAGCCACTCCCTCACCTTTTTCTTGATTTTCTTTTGTATAATTGCTGCTTCTGTTTTCTAATTTCCTTTTTCTTTGGGTGATATTGCTGGTGCAATGTTCTCCACTGGGCAGTACGGTGGTGCTGTTACTCTACTCTCTTGATTCCTTCCCCTTTCATTTTAGTGGTCAGCTGGAGAGGTGAAAAGATGTTGGTCATCCTTCTCCCTGCCTATTGGGCTTTAATGCAAGGAAATGAAGATGAACATGGAGCAGGTTGCAGTGGCTGTTTCACAAACTTCTCCCTCCCCTAACACCCCCCCTCCCTAATGAAGCTTGCTGGC
This sequence comes from Colocasia esculenta, assembly GCA_014218235.1. Classification (NCBI taxonomy): domain Eukaryota; kingdom Viridiplantae; phylum Streptophyta; class Magnoliopsida; order Alismatales; family Araceae; genus Colocasia; species Colocasia esculenta. The sequence continues at coordinate 29,494,291 of CM024766.1, forward strand.
TGTAGGCCAAAATTTGCATAGGGTCTTCAATAATGTATGCCAGCAGTTGTACCAGTCAGCACTCAGACCTGACGAGAACATGTCAACTAGAGCACTTGCACAGAAATGCCTCTGTCAGAAACATGAGCATGCAAATATGGTCGACTGGTTTTAAGTGGATGAAAATTAATTGCAAGATTATTGCCTGACCCTAATGCTTATGTTCATGCAGAACAAAGACAATGGCAGGTATACCATTCTGTGCATGTGACAGTTAGCAGGACTAGAGGAGCAGATGGACCACGACACTTGACAAGTATCACTTGACCCTGGCTCGAATCATACTCAAATTTGGTGCATCTATTAGAAAAATGAACAAAGCTTGAACACATTCTTAAGCTCAGTTCATAAAGAGCGAGTTTTAGCACATATTATTAGGTCAATTATGTTTACAAATACATTTAAAATTTTCATTATTTAACATTATAATGATAATTTTAAAGTTTCAAAAAAGAATAAGTAATGAATATATTTTTATGAGATTACTTCCAAAAGAGATGGGGTTTGAATCTACTACTGTAGCACCTGCTCCGCCAGATAATCTCATATAGGATCTTTGCCGAGAAGAGGCTGCAAAATCTCCATAAAAAGAATACCTTATTGCTCTCTTCCCAGCACCTGGGCACATATGACTCATTGCATGCACTTGGCTTTAAGTGAACATTTCTCAGTTAAAAATATAATGAGAAGTTAGAAATAATCTAAAGAAAAGTAAGTAGAAATTGAATAAATTTAGATTCAGTTTAAATTGTTTAATAGGCTCGGGACAAACTCATCAAGTACCTACCGAGCCAAGTTATCTTAGTTACTCACTGAGTTTGAGCCAAGTACAAACTTGATTTTAGGTGCACAATGCACGAAATAGTTCGAGCAGAGCAATACTCTGTTCATTTCAGCTTGTTTGCACCGCTAGGCAGGTCTGTGAAATTTTTCATTACGCAGTCATGTTTCTGAAGCCAACCCATTACAACAAGTCCGAAGTCCCGTTCTCAAGGCTCCAACAACCTTTCTGACCCCAGCTTGGATCAAGTTCGGAGGACCGAGTTTTGGGCAAAATCCAATCAGAATCAGCAAATTCAACCCGATTTTGCCTGCCTTGAATGAATCTCATCATGTTTTCGAGCATATATTCCAAACAAGCACATAGTATAGCAGGTGAACTTAATTTGAGCAAATTTTCTCCAAATAACAGCAGTTATTAACAGTATCAAGAAAAGAACAGAGTAGGACATCCTTGACGTTAACAACAGTAATACACAAAAGTTGATAATTCCTTCATCTGGTTACTTCAAACCTGGCAATGATCATCTGTCAATGGTTGGCTGGAGCGTATTATCTGCTGAAGATCAGTGTCCATTAATTCACAAACAGTGTAGACATCATTGAAATTCTCCCTTTTTGGAGGTCGTATGATATCCTTGATAGCAATGACCTGTGGCAAAATAACATATTTCTTATAAACAAAGAAAAATTAGAAAGTTCAAAAGAAGACAGTCTTACTTCAGAGTAGGGAAAAAATTAAGAAAGACAAACGATGAACCAGTAAACCTCATCTTTTAGAAAACAGACATACAATTGAAAATAGCATATTCATTCTTTTGATAGGTTGCTAGAGGGCCAACGTTGAATATTGAGATTTAAAATATAAAAAAAAAATCCCGTCTCACAGCAAATCAAAAGACCAATCCATATAATAACAAAAATGCCACATTGCACCATCCATCACCCATGAGCAAAGAACATGGCGTAAATCTCATAAGATCTTCTGCCCATCACTAAATAATTATTCCAATATGAAACTATTGGCAAAACTCACAATGTAGGCAAGCATGCAAGATAAACTGGGTCTGCTGGCTCTTCAGGCTGCAGGATCTGGATAAGACCACTTCTGAGACATTTGCCCATATTTACATGCTGAGTCCGTAGAAAAGTATTAGAAAGCAAAGCCAAATGCTATATAGGGTTTAACAGAGTGTCTGGAAAAACTTGATCCTCTGAAGCTATTTCTCTTCTAAAATTTGTCTGATGTCACTTGTTTCTAAAAGTTGATAAATTGTCTGTAATCTACTTAGGTGCCGTTCGGAAGCGCGGTGACGAAAGCCAATTTCAACAAAATCAGCTTCGATGATGGCATGACATAGGCGGGGGAATTTCTCGCCTCGTCGCCCGTGCCTTTCGTGACATGAGCAACAAGGCCGTGCGAAGGTGAAAAAAAATCACTTGAAATTTGACTTTTTGTCAACTTTGAAGCATGTCGACGGTCCACATCATTGCCAGTGCCAAGAATATTTTGGAAGCAGCCTCCAACCCGCTTTTGGGCACGGAGTAGAGAGAGCAACCGTTCTCTCTCTCTCTCTCTCCTCCAGTAAAATTTCCCCGCATGCAAGCCGGAATGCGCCACCACATTTGGCGCCGCTTTAAAGAATTTTTTCCACCTCGCTCCTGTTGAACGGTAAAATTGTGATGAATGTATACCAAGAGAAACCACGATAACCCGTCATATAATGGTCCGATGGGTTGGTTAGCTGAAGCCTATTTTAGCGGTTAACTGTTCAAATGACCCATGTACAAAAGGGTCGTTGAGCCTTGAAGATCGGATGTTGGCTATCGGTGGACCTGATTTCAACAGATTATCAAACAGCCTACTCAGAGGCTAAGTAAATTGTGATTTAAAGTGACCCGAAGGTTGCTTAAATTACAAACTTATTCGGAGGTTCTTCTCCGAGTTCAGCAAAGAAATTTCGGCCCTTAAAATGGCGCCCGGTCTTCCGGTTAAATTGAAGTACGAGGGAGAACATGTCTCCGTTCAAAGTACAAGCACGGAAAAAATCCGGCAGCACAAAATCTATAAGACCAAGTACAAAGAACAAGTACAAGAACAAGCTCGAGGAAGAACTCCGAAGCTTGCAAAGGCAGTCTTCAGTCGGGCAGAACTCCGAGAAGGAAAGAAAACTCCAGCACCTCCGGCAAAGAACAAGTCTTGTAAATGGGGTGTGGGGGGGTATTTATAGAAATTCTCCTCCCCTCCCCCTTCTCTCTCCATCGGTTAGGAGACCCCTAACCAATGGTGACATCACAATGATGTCACCATCGGTTAAGGGGTTCTCCCCCTAACCGATGGTGAATCACCATCGGTTGAGAGTCCCCAACCGATGGTGACCTCATCATTGAGGTCACCATCGGCTCCCCTTAACCGATGGTGACCTCATCTTGAGGTCACCATCGGTTAAGGGGTTCTCCCCCCCAACCGATGGTGATTCACCATCAATTAGGAGACCCTAACCGATGGTGACCTCACTTGAGGTCACCATCGGTTAGCCCCAACCGATGGTGACATAACCCCATGTCACCATCGGTTGGGGGTTCTCTCCCCCACGCAATGTAAGGGGGGCCTTCCCCCTAGAAAAGGCCCCCCATTTCCCAAGCAAAAGAAGGCTTTTTCCTCCAAAAAAAAAAAAAAATCTCTGCAAAAATCCAGAAAAAATAGAAAAGAGCATTTGCTCATTCCAATTCCCTCTCTTCTTGTTCCCCAACCCCCCTGCTTGGTGTGCGAAGGTACTAATCCCTTCTTTAGCCCGATAAGCCAGGCGCGGAGAGGAGAGTCGGCACAAATCGTCATCGGCATTCCTTCTTCCCCCCCCCCCCCCCCATCCCCCCACATCGAGCAAGACTCTGTGGGGGAGATATTCTCCGGGGTTTAAATACCATTTATATCGAGCAAGACTCTATGGATATACGGTATTTAAATACCCTTGTTCTCGTGCTCTACATGCCTCCATATTGAGCAAGACTCTATGGGTATGCGCATTTAGATGTACATGTTCTCCCCGCCCATCGAGTAAGACTCTGGGATGGTGGATTTTGTGCTTATATGTATATATTTTCTTGAGGAGACTCTGCCCAAGCGGGGATTCTGCCCAAAAACATATTCGTATATTCACAAATTTGTGTTTTATGTATATGTTTCTTAAAGGAAACTCTGCCCAAGCGGAGGTTCTGTCCAAGAACATACATATAAAGATCGCAAATTTGTATTTATACATATATGTTCCTTGGGGAGAATCCCGCCTAGGCAAAAATCTCTCTCCGGGGACGTATCCATATAACTACAAACCCGTGTTTATATGTATATGTTTCTTAGAGGAGACTCTGCCCAAGCGGAGGTTCTGCCCGAGAACATATTCGTATATTCGCAAATTTGTTTTCTTATGTATATGTTTCTTAGAGGAAACTCTGCCCAAGCGGAGACTCTTCTAAGAATATATCCATAGAATTGCAAATTTGTGCTTATACGTGCATGTTTCTCAGGAGGAACTCTGCCTGGGCAGAAACTCCCTCTAAGTTCATATCCGTATAATCACAAATCCATGTTTATATACATATGTTTCTTAGTGGAGACTCTACCCAAATGGAGTTTCCGCCCTAGGACATATTTATATAATCATAAATTTACACTCATATGTATATACTTCTCAAAAGGGACTCTGCACAAGCAGAGGCACCTTTTACCGAGTACTCTGCTCAAACAGAGACGCCGCCGAGAATATATACATAAACTGTAAATTTGTGTTTATATGCGAATATGTTCCTTAGGGGAAATTCCCTTTAAGCGGATATTCTGCCTGAGGACATACTTATATAATCATAAATTTGCATTCATATGCATATACTTCTCAAAAGGGATTCTGCGCAAGCAGAGGTACCTTTTACCGGATACTCTGTTCAAACAGAGACACCGCTCGAGAATATGTTCATAGATTGCAAATTTGTGTTTATACACATTGTTCCTCAGGGAAAATTCCCTTCAAGCAAAGGTTCTCCCAAGAACATATTTATATAATCATAAGTTCATATGAATATATCTCCATGAGGACACTCTGCCTAAGCGGAGACTTTGCCGAAATATATATCCACATGCTCATAAATATTGTGTTGATATACACACGTCTTAAAAAAAGGGGGAGATAAGGACTGTACTCAAGCCATCCAAATGGAAGCACATACATATACTCATGAAAAAATTGCATCTATGTGGACAGTCTTTAGAAAGAGACTATAGTTTGACAAAGATTTCCATGGAGATATATTCATATGTTCTCCAAAATCATATTCATACAAGCAAGAAATGAGGAGAAAAGAAATTCTGCCTCAGCCCGGACCTTTTCCAAAAGGAATACTGTGAAAGAACCTCATATCAAAAATTGGCATAGTAATCCTTCTAATACGGAAGTGTTACTCCAGATCATAATACCCCCAAGTTCAGAATCAAATTTACGGGTATATACCCGTCCACAATGATAATCTTCATGTTTTACGAATAAAGTTTTCAATCAACCAAAATGTTCCTTTGTAAAAAAAAAGAGAGAAAGAAGAAGAGAGACCACAAATAGGTTCACGGGTATATACTCGTTCTCTTCAAAATCATATTTTGGACTCCAAAAGGGCAGTCATTTCAAAAAATGAAATACTCAAGCAAAAGCATTTCAAAGTAATAAAAGGGGAAAATATCATGATTAGAATTTTCTGAAAAAAGTGTATATTGTCTCATCCTTGCTATGAATGGTATTCAGGTTAAAACTGGTGTTAAATAATACCAACAGCTTTTAACTCGATGTAAATGTAACATCGATTCCGATCTATGGAGACAGAGGTCCAGCACATGCTACCCTAATTGTCTGATGAGTATAGACACAGGACTCAAGGAGTTCAGATTAAAAAACGGCGCACCCGTCCGTTCCTCGGACATCATACCTGTCCGTTTCACGGACACCCCACTTGTCCGTTCCACGGACACCCAAAAAAAAAAATTCTCTCTCCGTGTTGCGCGGATTCTTTTCTTTTGTCTGTTAGACAGGCTGGCACGCCCCGCATATACAAAAATCCAAAATATGCAAAATAAATGAATAAATGAAACAAAATGAAATTGAAATGAATAAAAATTGACGATGAAAAATTTTCCCGTGTCAACAGCTCCCAAACGACACCTTAGTACAATTTGTCTAATTCTTGAAACTTCTCTAAAACCATTAGGCAAACATTTTCTTTAAAATATGTTCACTCGTTAACATGAAATGAATGAAGATTCTACCATATTAAAAAAAAAGCTTACCCTTGTCGTATGTCACTATGAAGGTGATGGATGTATTGGATGCTTGTTGAAGCACCAATGCTCCCGTCCGACAAGTTAAGTAGACATTCACCTGTGGGCAACTACTCAGTTAGCTAGCCTGTGAAAAGAAGATGGCATTTAACCGGGAGTTGGCAACTACCGGTAAAATGTTGATCACACCTACCGGTTAAAATCCCACCTAACCGTTTAACGGCTTGATTAAGAGGTCAAAGCAGTTATGATTAGGGTGACCCCAAGGTTACTTAAAGTCATAACTTGATCCGAGCATTCAAGCTCTCAAGTATTGTCAAGCACCCCAAGCAAGTGGGAGATGCCGAGGAGAATAAATCTCCGAATAAAAATACGGCACGGAAGAATTCCGGCATTACAAGGTCTACAAGACCAAGATAAGTACAAGAACAAGTCCGCCACGAAGGCTCCAAAGACTTGCAATTGATTCTCCGTCCGGGACGGCAGAACTTCCGACAAAATGTACGGAATGGCACGACGGAATGGCACGGGCTTCTCCAAACGACAAGACCCCTTCAAATGAAGGGGAGGGTGGTCTATTTATAGACTTTTTAAGCCCCTCCCCTAAACCGATGTGAATACCATCGGTTAGGGGGTTTTTCCCCCTAACCGATGGTAGCTCCATCGGTTAAGGGGGGGTTTTCCCCTTAACCGATGGTACTTCCATCGGTTAGAGGGGAATCCCCCTCTAACCGATGGAAGCTCCATCGGTTTAGGGGAATTTTCCCCTCTAACCGATGGAGGTTCCATCGGTTAGGGGGATTCCCCCCTAAACCGATGGAACCCCCATCGGTTAAGGGGTCCCCCCTTTCAAAAAAAAAACATAAAACAAAAAAAAAAACAGAAAAATAAAGAAAAACAGAAAAAAACACAGAAAGACAGAAAACAAGAAAAACAAAAGAAAATAATAGAAAATAGAAAAAAACAGAAAATAAAAAAAAGGCCTAACCGATGGAACCCCCATCGGTTAGAGGGCCTTTAACCCTCTAACCGATGGGAGTCTCATCGGTTAGAGAGTTTTTTTCCTTTAACCGATGAGAGTCTCATCGGTTAGAGGGAATTTTCCCTCTAACCGATGGAACTCTCATCGGTTAAACTCCCCCACCCATGCAATGTAAGGGGGGGCCTTCCCCTATAAAAGGCACCCCCATCCCCCATGAAGAGGCTCCTCCCCGGCTCCTCGCCTCCGACCCCGGCTTGGAAACCCTCGGCTCCCGGCTTCCATTCTCCCGGATCCCCCATTCTCCATGTAAAAGCCCCCTGGCTCTTTAGCCCTCCTCTTTCTTGAAGGAAATAGAAATTTCCAAATCCATTTTCAATCTCGTTTCTTTGTGAGCCAAGGTACGGCATCGGCAAACTTCATCGGCTAAAAGTCCGCAATAGCGGCACTGGCCCTCACGGGCTATAGGTTCTAAATACCGTCCGTTTCGGACATATGGTATTTTAGATACCTTTGTTATTTATGCCACCTCCCATCGAGTTTTAAACTCTCCGGGATGGTGTGTTTGTGCTATATGCATATGTTTCTTAGAGGAGACTCTGCCCAAGTGGAGATTCTGCTCGAGAACGTATTCATATATTCACAGATTCGTATTTTTATATATATGCTTCCTAGGGGAAACTCTGCCCAAGTGGAGATTCCGCCTAAGAACATATCTATAAAGTTCAAATCTGTGTGTATATTTATATGTTTCTTAGAGGAGATTCTACCCAAGTGGAGATTCTGCCCGAGAACATGTTTGTATATTCACAAATTTGTATTTTTATGCATGTTTCCTAGAGGAAACTCTGCCCAAGTGGAGATTCCGTCTAAGAACATATTTATAAAACTCAAATTTGTGCCTATACACATATGTTTCTGGAAGGAAACCCTGCCTATGTCAGAGTTTTCCCTCTAAAAATATATCAATATAATCACAAACTTTGTATTCATATACATGTGTTTCCAAGAGGAAACTCTGCCCAAATGGAGTCTCCGACTACGGACGTGTTTATATAATCATAAAATTCGCAATTATATGCGTATACCTCTCAAAAGGGATTCTGCATATGCAGATGGTACCTTTTACCGGACATTCCACTCAAAAGGGAATACCGGTGAGAAAATATGCATAAACTGCAAATTTGTGTTTATACACACATACTTTCTTAAAGGCAAAATCCCTCCGGGCAAAGATTCTCTGAGGACACATGGATATAAGTACATGTTATATGAATATATCTCCGTGAGGGCATTCCGCATAAGCGGAAACTCTGCCAAAATAAATTTATGAAAATTGTGATAATATACACACATCCAAAGAAAAAAAGGACAGGACCCGAACTGTGACAGGACCGAACTGTGATAGGACCCGAACTGTGCTCAGATACTCCCAAGAGCAGCATGAATGCATACTCACAAGAACTGTGTTCGTATGGACAGTTTCCAGAAAGGAACTTCAAATTGACAAGAACGTCCATGGAGATATGTGCATACGTTCTCCAAAATCATACTCATACAAGTAAAAAAAAAATGAATGATGAATGAATGAAACGATGAACAAGGAGAAATGAAATTCTGCCTCAATTCGGACTTCTTTTAAAAAGAAGGATGTTGTAAAAGAATATCATGTCATAAAAGAAAAGGGGATTGATGTAGCAACTCTTCTAAATGCTACTTCTAATCACGACTTCCCTCAAGTTCAGAATCAAATGAACGGTATATGCCCGTCTGCAATAATAATCCTCACGTTTTCCAAAATAAAACCTTCAAACAACATCTTTCTCAAAAAAAAAGAGAGGAGGGAGACCCCAAATGGGTTCACGGAAATATACCCGTTCCCTTCTTAAAAAGTCATATCTCGAGCTCCACAAAGCGCAGTCTTTTCAAAATGAAACACTCAAAGCAAAAAGTATTTCAAAAATAACCAAAAGAAAATGATGCATCATGCCCAGGATTTTCTAAAAAAAAATGTGTATTCTCTCATCCCTTTTTGCTATGAATGGTATTCGGGTTAAAACTGATGTTAAATAACATCAAGAGTCTTAACTCGATGTAAATGTAACATCGATTTCGATCGATGGAGACAGAGGTCCAGCACATGTTACTCCAATCATCTGATGAGTATAGATACGGGACTCAAGGAGTTCAGATAAAAAACGGCGCACCCTAGTCGCCCGTCACACGGGCATCCCCGTCCATTTCATGGACAACCCAGTCGTCCGTCACACGGACACCTCTGTCCATTTCATGGACACCCAATATTTCTCTTCCGCATTGCGCGGATTTGTTTCTGTCTATTAGACAAACTGGCACGCCCCGCAAAATTCAAAGCATGTGAAATGAATATGCATAAACCTCCACCAAATGAAAAAAAAAATAATAAACCAAAATCAAATGGTTCGGTGTTCCCGCGCCGATGATACAGTGCGTGGTTCACCGAACCCTATCTCCATCCCGTGTCAACAACTGGCACGCCCGGTGGGACCTCTTCTCACCATTCATAGTAAAAAGGATGAGACGTACATATATTTTTCATGAAAATCCTAATACCAATATTTTCCTTTGAAGGTACTGTGAAGCTACCTCGAAGGCACAAGGAGCAGACCAAATGGCTGTCACCTATGGACCGCTCGTCATCAACAACCACGCCAAGTTCGGATACTTGGCGACTCCAATTGTATTTGGAGATTTTCCCCCAGTCATCGGATCCCCTTTCTTCTTGGGAGTCGTTCCGGCTCACCGAGGGGAGATGTCACTGAAGGATTCCCTATTCATAAACAACAAAGAAGAAGTCCAACAACAGCGGACGTGTCAACGCTCGTTCTGCTACTGTCAACAAGGGCACCCAAATGCCCATGAAGAATGATGCTGTCAAAGGGGGCAAACCCCATTCAACTCAAGTTCGGACCTATTCGGTCCATATGATTTCTTCTACCATTGTGATTCCTGCTTCCTCACAGCAGGGGCAATATAAACGCCACAAGAGCAAAAGGCTGCCAGCTGCCATCTCCAGATCCGGCAAATCCATTATGATCGGGAATGTGCAAGTGCGCCTTGATGGTACTCCACCTACCATTCCTCGTGATAGGTATGTTCCAAATATTCCAACCTCGAACCGCTTCTCAACTCTACGGTGGTTCCGAAAAAAGCATCAAGATTCCATGGTAGAAGCCGGTGCCAAACAAAAGACACGGCGTTTTACCAAGTGGAAGAAAATCTGGGTTCCCAAAAAGGAAACTCAGAAGTATGAAGGTCAAGTAAATACATCCAAGATGGCTTGGAGAAAGAAGAATATCAAGGATAATCCTCTCCAAGATGCTGGATTTGAACAGTCCAGAGGACGGAAGAGGAAGGGCATATATAGAAAATTAAACTATACCTCTCAAGACTCGGAGAATATCCGGGTAGATAAGCAAACCTCACCTCAACAGTCTCGCATATCGGTTTTTGACCGTATGTCGCGAATTCCAGTATTTAATAAGCCAAGGGCAATTCCTAGCGCCAATGTCCGTCCGTCAAAAAGACGACGTGTTACTTGGACAGCTCGGGAAAAGCCTAGGCTTATAATATTCTCCTGTTATGCTACTGGAATGGAGCCTGGCGAAGTCGCGGAGCAAATCGCGGCAGCCACTCCTAATGTTTCCACAGGGGTTATCCACCCCAATACTCGGCAATTCGCCAGAAGAGTTCGTCAGCTCGGTGGGCAAGTTGGCACCTCTAGCCAAGTTTTCCCACCAGTCGACACTCAGCATGAAGGTTCCCAAATTCCCTCTCTTGAAGAAACAAATATTCAACTTGAGGAAAGTGGACCTTCTACCTCTGCTGGGCATCCTGTCATCGACTTGCCGACAAAGGAAAATTTTCAAGCTATGTCAGATGATGACAAATATGAGATTATACAACAGTGGCGGTCTGAAATGACCTCACTTCTCAATAAAATGAGGCAATTGGCGACGACAAGTCACCGGCAAACCATGGAGCCGGCCTCTCTTCGACATCAACAAAGCCAGCATCCAGATGAATTTGTCTCATTAAATAATAATCCAGCAATTTCTTCAGCTGGTCTTCTCCCTCAGGCTACGGGTCCAGATATCAATGACCCATCTAATATTATGCCTCCTCAAATGGACGCATTTCAAAATATTGCCATACAACGGCATGAAATAAAGAAGATGGTTGAAGATATGTTCGCCCAGCAGGGCGAGGGTATTCAGGCTACGGGCTTATATTCTGTCTCGTTCCCCATACATCATCAACTCAAGAAGCTGCCAGAATCATGCCCCAAAGTCCCAAAATTGCCTAAATATGATGGGCATGGGACACCTCAGGAGCATGTGGCGCATTACATAATTGCCATGGGAGATCTGGCATCTGAGGAATCCTACCTCCTCAGATATTTTGCAACTTCTTTAACAGGGGTCGCATTCCAATGGTATGCAAAGCTCAAGGCTGGCTCAGTTCTCCATTGGGCTGATATGCAGTTAAAATTCTATGACCGTTTTCAAACGGCAGAAAGGAAGATCTCTCTCGCTGAGTTATGCTCCCTCACACAAAAGAAAGGGGAGTCGGCAATTGACTTCATTAAAAGATAGAGAGAGTTTAGCATGCAATGTGATAATCCTCCCATCCAACAAGATGCAGTAATTATTTGTCGGAGAGGCCTCATCCTAGCAATTAAAGAGAGACTCTTGGCGGCCAATATCCGAAGCTTCGACCAGTTGAATTTTGCTGTCGCAGAAGTTGAAGGGTTCTTAGCTGAGCAATCAACTCATACAGCTCAAAAGGGTAAAATCCCTAAAGAGCGCAATCCGCCAGCGAAAGAAATTAATGCTATTGACTTTTTGCCTAGCAGTGAAGCAAAGGGGGCAGTAATCCCCACTTCCTCAAAGAAAAAAGTAGAGCCAAAAGTACCTCCGCCTACATTGGCCGAGCGTATGAAAGCTCCCTATTCTTTCAGAAAAGAGCATACCAGAAAGCTATTTGATCTCTGTCTGGATAATCAGTTAATATCATTACCAACACCAAAGAAGCCAGCAGATATCAGTAAGGTCAATCAACCCAATTATTGCCCGTATCACCGTATGGTGGGGCATTCAATTGAAGATTGCTTTGTCTTCAAGAATGAGGCTCAAAAGGTAATCCAGGAAGGCCATATATCTATGCAAAATGGTCTGGTTGATCCTCCACAACCTCATACTTCGGATTGGCCGGAACAATCCGTTAATGTTATACACACGGCTGATCCCGCCACAAGCTCAAATAATTTTGAAGCAGGACCTTCTTGCAATCCACCCCAAGATATTTCTGGAGCTCATTCTCCCCCGAGGTCTAAACATCGGGGTACAAGAAAAACAATACAAAGAGTACAAAGGCAACTCGAGCAATTACAACAAAGCCAACAAGAGTTGCGCCAAATTATGCAAAGCATGGAAAGGCGTCAGGATGTGCCTGTTCAGGAATCCCACGCTTTCCAACCTACTTATTTTTATCCCCAGCATACCCGGAGCTGCCCCCTATGCCGCCATTCAAGACCCAATTGAGTGGGTTCTTGAAAATCCTCCAAATCCTGTCGAGCCGACAAGGTCATATTCCTTCCATAGCCAGCAAACCAAAAAGGTAGGCTATGCCAAATCCAAAATACCAAAACCATAGCCAACAAACCAAAAAGGTAGGCTATGCCAAATCCAAAATACCAAAACCATAGCCAGCAAACCAAAAGGTAGGCTATGTCAAATCCAAAATACCAAAATCATAGCCAACAAACCAAAAAGGTAGGCTATGCCAAATCCAAAACCATAGCCAGCAAACCAAAAAGGTAGGCTATGTCAAATCCAAAATACCAAAACCATAGCCAACAAACCAAAAAGGTAGGCTATGCCAAATCCAAAATACCAAAACCATAGCCAACAAACCAAAAAGGTAGGCTATGCCAAATCCAAAATACCAAAACCATAGCCAACAAACCAAAAAGGTAGGCTATGCCAATCCAAAATACCAAAGTCATAGTCAGCAAACCAAAAAGGTAGGCTATGTCAAATCAAAATACCAAAACCATAGCCAACAAACCACAAAGGTAGGCTATATCAAATCCAAATACCAAAAATCATAGCCAACAAACCAAAAGGGTAGGCTGTGTCAAAACGATACCAAAACCACAGCCAACAAACCAAAAAGGTAGGCTATGTCAACCCAAAACCAAAACTAAATAACCTAAACCCCAAATCCAAACCTTAAGTGCATGCCAAAGTCCAAAAAAGAGAAATAAAAGAGAAAGGGGTTAAAAATAGAGATACCCCAATGGACTTAAGTATACGATTCCTTGTGTACTTAAGGGTAAAAAGATCAAAAATCCAGCTGAGGTGAAAACCCGAAAGGGCGCTCCAGGCAAAAATGGATAACCCTCAACGTGAAAACCCGAAAGGGCGCGTTGGAAAAAGCTAAAGGGGGCCAGTCTTGGTGAAAACCCAAAAGGGCGCTAAGGCTGGTAATGTGACGAAAAAAAAAGAAAAAAGAAAATTTCTCAGCCCTTCATTCATACACTCACAAAATTACAAGTCACCACATTACAAACTTGCAAAAGGTGACAGATACCACATAGAAAAGAGATCAAGGCAACAAGCCCAATATACAAATGTGGTGATATGAAACAAAGGCAGGAAGGCTTCTTCCTCTCCGGCTATTCAAATCTAATTGTAAACCCCTTTACGCCGGCACTAAGCCATCAAGAAGGGCGAAATTCGGATCCCAAAGCCAAGTGATAAACACTGTTCCAGAGCCCATCCAAAACCAAATCCAGGGCCAAATCATACCCAAGTCTCATGCGCATATCCAAACCAAATCCAGAATACCACAAAAGTAATCCAACATATCCATATCCAAACCCAAATCTAAGATACCACAAAGGTGATCCAAGTCACCCAACATACTCATATTCAAACCCAAACCCACATCCAAATTCAAATTTCAAATCCCAATCCCCAATCATTGGCCAAATCTAAGTCTCAAACCATACCTAAAACCATCATCCGTTCCTCAGCCAAATCTTCAGTCATTCAACCATCCAAGTCAGTCAAGTCTTTAACAGTTTTGTTTAAAACAAAAACACAAAAAAGAGGGGTTAAAAATAGAGATACCCCGATGGACTCAAGTATACGACTTACTGTATATTTGAGGGCAAAAAGATCAAGAAATCCGGCTGAAGTGAAAACCCGAAAGGACGCTTCAGGCAAAAATGGATAACCTCTCGACGTGAAAACCCGAAAGGGCGCGTTGGAAAAAGCTAAAGGGGGCCAGTTTCGGTGAAAACCCGAAAGGGCACTGGGACTGGTAAAAAGAAAGAGAAGAAAAGAAAGAATAAGGAAAAGAAAGCGAAAGAGGAAGACTTCTTTATCCTTCATTTGTACATTTATGGAAATTACAAGTCATCATTACAAGCTCATAAAAGGTGACAGATATTACATACAAGATGAAAAGAGGACTGAGATTACAAGCTCAAAATACAAGTATTATGATGAAAAACAGAGGCAGGAAGGCTGCTTCCTCTTCAGCCGTTCAGCTTCTTTGATCTGAGAAGATCTAGCCCGGCGAGAACCATCCCCGTCCCTGACAAGGATGGCCTCTTCTTCAGAATCTCTAGCTGCATCCCTGGCATCTCGAGCTTGGGAAGATCTTTCTTTGCCAAGCTCGCGCTCCAGTCGAGCAATATTCTCACCTCTCGTGGCCATCCTCAACTCCCGTGTCTTCCGACGTTTGCGCACATCAGCAGCTCGGGAGTCATTTTCATCGATGTCATCAGATAGCGAACAGGTGTCGCTCTCCAAAGTTTGAAGCCGTTGGCCGTAAGAGGCCTGAATCGCATTGGCATGG
Organism: Colocasia esculenta; assembly: GCA_014218235.1. NCBI lineage: Eukaryota > Viridiplantae > Streptophyta > Magnoliopsida > Alismatales > Araceae > Colocasia > Colocasia esculenta. The sequence continues at coordinate 29,509,317 of CM024766.1, forward strand.
AGGTTATGCACCCTGCCCCAAGTATCCTCGACGAAGCCCATCCAGCGATCGCGGTGGATACCAATATTGAAAGCCCTGATGGTGTATTTTGCCAAAATCCGCCTGATAACTTCTACTGATGGAGGGTTTGCTGAGGACACCAGTGTCTGGACTTTGGCAGTAAGGCAATTCCAGATGTCGCCATCTTCATCATCAGAACTCAAATCTGGCCGATCTCTAGTAGGCCAGGTTATGTTGTGTTCGGGTGGAGCACCAATCTCCAATGCCGGGGAATTTGCAAATTCTGCCAAGATATCAACATGCATTCCATAAAGACAAATCAAGAAGAAATCCAACAAAGCATTTGAACCCTCATCACACCTTACCTGGCGAGGGGATCCTCTCCCTAATCGCCACCTCAGGATCTGGTGGCTCGACAAAATCCGGCTCCTCTGAAGAAAATCTTTCGGATCTGGAGGGATGGTCAACCGGATGAAAACCAAAATCTCTGGGTGGCAAAACTGGTGGATTAGCATTAGGATCCATGGCGGCATCTGCCTCCTGATATCCTCCGCCATAGCCCCCTACTCCATCCACTTGGAAGGCAGAATGGGCTCGCTCGGCCAAGTATGCATTTCCGGCATTACCCCAAGGCGAAAAGAAGGGATCGGCAGCTAGTGTGGGATACATGTCTATTGTACCCGACATGAAAAGCTGCTCGAAGAGTTCTTGTCCTTGTAAAAAAAAATAGTCAGGACAAACGAAGATATGAATACTAAAAAAATGATAGAAGAAAAAAAGGGGAAATGCACAGTGGTTCGAGAAGGAATATTCACCAAGAGGAGCCTCTGCTGTAGCCGTGGACTCCTCGACAGGTACAGGAATATAAACCTCCGTCGGCGCGGAAGAATACTGCCCCGACGAAACTCCCAGTTCAGAAAATGTGAACCCTGGATTATACCCACCTGCTGTAGCGGCTCCGGAAAGCTCCAAATGAGATGGCATCTCATAATGAGCATTCTCCGGAGAAAGATCGACGGCAGCCTGTGAAGTACTCCCGTACTCCTCCTCACGGATAGAGGGAGACCCCTCCGATAAAAAGCCTTCCTCATCCGAAAGGGCAGGGGTCTTCTCCTCTTCATTCATTTCATCCTCTGAGATAAAAAAAAAAAAGAAAGGAAAAAAAATGATGAACTAAAAAGAGTTATGTATGATAATGATGAGAGAAGAAAAGAAAAGGGAAAGACATACCACTCAAGTAGGTCTCTTCCACCGCTTTACCCTTGTCAATCCTGCCTCCTTGGGAAGGAAGGGAGCGAACCTCATCATTCCTTCCACCTCCAAATACTGGAGCTGGAATATCTGAAGGTAAAAAAAAAAAACAGTAAGAATATATATGAGAAAAGAGGAAGGAGAATCAGAAAAGAAATGCCTGCAAAAAGAAGGATGAAATATAAAAAAATGGTGAACTCAAGCAGGCTGAGAAGTACCTGTTAAGCCAAGTGGAGGACCTGGTACCAGCCACTGAAATTTAGCCTTGCAGATCTTTCCCACTCTCTGCATAAGGCTTCGGACATCATAAAGTGTCCTGGCATTTTCTAGATTAGACAAAAACTCCAGAGGCCCAGCATGGCCGATGGCGATTATAAGGTGCTTCTCCCAGCGCACCCAGCCCGGATCGTTGATACACTCGGGCGGAAGCTTGGTCGATAAGGCAACATTGGCAGAATGCCCAAGATCAAGTAATAGGTGGCTCCACCAATCATACTCCGGAAGATCACCATGAATGTCTGTGGCCTTCCTGTCAAAAAGCTCAATGGGATCCAAAGGCAGCATCTCCCCATAATAATATTGTTTACCAGAATCAGGCTTCCCTTTCTGGACGTCTTGGAATTATAGCGCTTGAGATACGAGCGCATTATTCCTTTGAAGTGGGCTTTGAGGAATTCCAAGTTCATCAAGACCAAAGGGAGACCCTTTTCCTTTAAACGAGTCTCTTCAAATTGCTTCAATTTCTGGGGGCAAGCCGGAAAATCTTGCTTCTGTCAAACCACCATCGGGCGTAGAAAAGATCTATACGCCCAGTTGCCTCAAGGGCCGGGAGAATACATGCCGAATTCACCTCTTCCCGGCAAAATAGTTCCACCAACTCGCCGCATTCATGTGAAGACAATGATCACGGTGTAGGCGAACTTCCAATGGAAATTCTGCATTTGGCGGAACTGATTGGTCATATCCAAAGTTCCTGGCAAATCTTGAAGGATAATAAGGCTCCAATATAAGGCTGGATCCTCGGCGACATACCAGTACACTTGGCCGGATGCAAAGTAACCAGTCTTTATACAAAACACACCAGAACCCCCACTATGAGGCAGATGGTAGGTGATCTCGCCAGATGTGCGGACACTATAAGGTCGGATTCCCCGGGATATAGCACCAAATTGGAGGAGAAATTGCTCGCCGTTTGGAAGAAAGGACAAACTATGGCGAGCTCCTGTCAGCTGAGATATTAAATCTTCACAGGGTCTATTTCTAATAGTAAAATTAAAGGAGCCATCGGCCGGGGCAAATCAACAGTTTGACAAAGCCCAGGCAGCAAAAGGCCTGCCCAGGCGCTCAAGTAATGAGTAGGGAGTAATGTTTTCCTATCCCGGGGATTCAGATGTGAACTTAATGAGCCCAACCCATGAAAGATATTGGCAAGGGCAGCAGGGGCTATGGCGAGCTTCATACCTTCTGCCAAAAGACAGGCGGGATAAATCAAACCCGCCGGATTTGCTCCTCCTCACCATGAGGAACAACAAAGGAAGATAGCCATACACTAGATACGCAGCCAAATAGGTGCGATCTGGTAACCGGCGAGGATTCCACCCTTTATTCTCAGGGGCAAAGATGAATCTCCCATGATGGGGCTTCCCTACACTGAGCTGGTTATACTCCTCCAGGCGGCGGCCTTCCGTCGCAAAGTTGTCAAAAAAGCAAAATGGCCCGTTATAGAAATAACGAAGCCAAGCATTCTGACTTACCCTGGGGTTCGCCACAGTGGACTCCGGATCCTCCGTCCTCTCAACTAGGACCAAGTCTCTCCATACCTTTGTCAGAAAGCGGAGGCTGTATGGAAGAATATATTCACCAGCGCCATTACTGCGATAGGTGTGCAAATCATCCAGAACAATTTCTTCATAAAAATACCCAGATATTGGCAACCCGGAGATCCGGTGGAAGCTCCATAAATCAATGGAAGTTTCACCTTCAGCCGTCCCAAAGGTGTTCCATCGGGGATTGAATCTCTCCACTAATGCCTGAAGAAGCCCAGTATGGCATGGGTAATTATACAACGCCGTCCCAACGGCCTCATAAATACCCGCTGAGTTCAAGATCTCCCCGTAATGGTGGAGGACCCCCATCAACCATTCAGTGGCACCAAAGTGAAAAATGTGAGAAGATAAAACTGACCAGTTCCCATACCAACTGGGACTAGTCAGATCGACAATTCGGTTCAGTAAGCACCGATTGTCATAATCTCCAGACACATACCTGGTGTTACAAGGCAGTAATTGTAGGCCATTAGTCTCCGGCCTCGCTTGGTGACGATTCATCAAGTTCCAAACTGCTGGAGAAATTTTCCTTGACCGGGTATAACTCTCCAGATCATGACTAAATGAACCCAGATCAACAGCCCGGGGGAGTCGGTGCTGAACAGCAAACCCCAAAGGGAAGCTGGGATATGAAAAGGCGCAGGTACCGAGAAGACTATCCCGGGACTTTAAAATGGCCGATTCTAAATACCGCCTTTCTACACTCAAGAAAAGATCACCTGCGGTCATGTGTGAAGGGATAAAATTCTGAATAAAGGTGAATAGCTCTGGATCTGATGGGAGATACTCCGGGTAGTCCTCCTCCCGCGAGTAATAATAAACTCCATTCCGGTGGCTAATGCGGGACACATCCACCCCGCCGTTGATAGCAAGACCGCTGGAATTTACTTCTGCTACAATATCATTTCCGCTATTCAAGTTGCGGCTTGAAGTACGAGGTGCTCCAAATCTCGGCATCACATCGTCAAGAAGGATCACCTTGTCCCGAGTCCGCTGGGCGTAGTCACCACGGCTCAAATATCCTCCTCCCCGAGGCATTTTGAAAATCTGAAAAAAGATACATGAAAGGGGAAGAGAAAATGAGAACAGAAAAATATTGAAGAAATCAGAAATCAACAAAGGAAGGACAGTCCAAGATACAAGACAGACTGTTGTACTATTGGGCATATGTCATCTCTTCCCCCCCCAAAGGGAGAGGAGGAAGAATAAAGGTATTAACCTGGCGACAGAACAAAGTCGGAAATTGGCAATTAAAGAATAGTCCGAGATATGAAGAAGACTGCTATATGGGGTTCGCACGGGCTACGTGCCGTCACTCCAACTCCGACACGTACCCCGTGGGGGGCATTTGTTGGAACAAAAAAAAAAGCAAATATGAAGGTGATGGATGTATTGGATGCTTGTTAAGGGAAGCACCAATGCTCCCTTATATAGTGGTCCGACAAGTTAAGTAGGTGACATTCACCTGTGGGCAACTACTCAGTTAGCTAGCCTGTGAAAAGAAGATGGCTATTTAACCGGGAGTTGGCAACTACCGGTAAAATGTTGATCACACCTGACCGGTTAAAATCCACCTAACCGGTTTAACGGCTTGATTAAGAGGTCAAAGCAGTTATGATTAGGGTGACCCCAAGGTTACTTAAAGTCATAACTTGATCCGAGCATTCAAGCTCTCAAGTATTGTCAAGCACCCCAAGCAAGTGGGAGATGCCGAGGAGAATAAATCTCCGAATAAAAATACGGCACGGAAGAATTCCGGCATTACAAGGTCTACAAGACCAAGATAAGTACAAGAACAAGTCCGCCACGAAGGCTCCAAAGACTTGCAATTGATTCTCCGTCCGGGACGGCAGAACTTCCGACAAAATGTACGGAATGGCACGACGGAATGGCACGGGCTTCTCCAAACGACAAGACCCCTTCAAATGAAGGGGAGGGTGGTCTATTTATAGACTTTTTAAGCCCCTCCCCTAAACCGATGTGAATACCATCGGTTAGGGGGTTTTTCCCCCTAACCGATGGTAGCTCCATCGGTTAAGGGGGGTTTTCCCCCTTACCGATGGTACTTCCATCGGTTAGAGGGGAATCCCCTCTAACCGATGGAAGCTCCATCGGTTTAGGGGAATTTTCCCCTCTAACCGATGGAGGTTCCATCGGTTAGGGGGATTCCCCCCTAAACGATGGAACCCCCATCGGGGGTTCAAAAAAAAAACATAAAACAAAAAAAAACAGAAAAATAGGACAGAAAACAAGGAAAATATAATAGAAAATAGAAAAAACCCTAACCGATGGAACCCCCATCGGTTAGAGGGCCTTTAACCCTCTAACCGATGGGAGTCTCATCGGTTAGAGAGTTTTTTTTCCTTTAACCGATAGATTCCTCATCGGTAGAGGGGATTTTCCCTCTAACCGATGGAACTCTCATCGGTTTAAACTCCCCCACCCATGCAATGTAAGGGGGGCCTTCCCCTATAAAAGGCACCCCATCCCCCATGAAGAGGCTCTCCCCGGCTCCTCGCCTCCGACCCCGGCTTGGAAACCCTCGGCTCCCGGCTTCCATTCTCCCATCCCCCATTCTCCATGTAAAAGCCCCCTGGCTCTTAGCCATCCTCTTCTTGAAGGAAATAGAAATTTCCAAATCCATTTTCAATCTCGTTTCTTTGTGAGCCAAGGTACGGCATCGGCAAACTTCATCGGCTAAAAGTCCGCAATAGCGGCACTGGCCCTCACGGGCTATAGGTTCTAAATACCGTCCGTTTCGGACATATGGTATTTTAGATACCTTTGTTATTTATGCCACCTCCCATCGAGTTTTAAACTCTCCGGGATGGTGTGTTTGTGCTATATGCATATGTTTCTTAGAGGAGACTCTGCCCAAGTGGAGATTCTGCTCGAGAACGTATTCATATATTCACAGATTCATTTTTATATATATGCTTCCTAGGGGAAACTCTGCCCAAGTGGAGATTCCGCCTAAGAACATATCTATAAAGTTCAAATCTGTGTGTATATTATATGTTTCTTAGAGGAGATTCTACCCAAGTGGAGATTCTGCCCGAGAACATGTTTGTATATTCACAAATTTGTATTTTATATGCATGTTTCCTAGAGGAAACTCTGCCCAAGTGGAGATTCCGTCTAAGAACATATTTATAAAACTCAAATTTGTGCCTATACACATATGTTTCTTGGAAGGAAACCCTGCCTATGTCAGAGTTTTCCCTCTAAAAATATATCAATATAATCACAAACTTTGTATTCATATACATGTGTTTCCAAGAGGAAACTCTGCCCAAATGGAGTCTCCGACTACGGACGTGTTTATATAATCATAAAATTCGCAATTATATGCGTATACCTCTCAAAAGGGATTCTGCATATGCAGATGGTACCTTTTACCGGACATTCCACTCAAAAGGGAATACCGGTGAGAAAATATGCATAAACTGCAAATTTGTGTTTATACACACATACTTCTTAAAGGCAAAATCCCTCCGGGCAAAGATTCTCTGAGGACACATGGATATAAGTACATGTTTATATGAATATCTCCGTGAGGGCATTCCGCATAAGCGGAAACTCTGCCAAAATAAATTTATGAAAATTGTGATAATATACACACATCCAAAGAAAAAAAGGACAGGACCCGAACTGTGACAGGACCCGAACTGTGACAGGACCCGAACTGTGATAGGACCCGAACTGTGCTCAGATACTCCCAAGAGCAGCATGAATGCATACTCACAAGAACTGTGTTCGTATGGACAGTTTCCAGAAAGGAACTTCAAATTGACAAGAACGTCCATGGAGATATGTGCATACGTTCTCCAAAATCATACTCATACAAGTAAAAAAAATGAATGATGAATGAATGAAACGATGAACAAGGAGAAATGAAATTTTGCCTCAATTCGGACTTCTTTTAAAAAGAAGGATGTTGTAAAAGATATCATGTCATAAAAGAAAAGGGGATTGATGTAGCAACTCTCTAAATGCTACTTCTAATCACGACTTCCCTCAAGTTCAGAATCAAATGAACGGGTATATGCCCGTCTGCAATAATAATCCTCACGTTTTCCAAAATAAACCTTCAAACAACATCTTTCTCAAAAAAAAAGAGAGGAGGGAGACCCCAAATGGGTTCACGGAAATATACCCGTTCCCTTCTTAAAAGTCATATCTCGAGCTCCACAAAGGGCAGTCTTTTCAAAATGAAACACTCAAAGCAAAAAGTATTTCAAAAATAACCAAAAGAAAATGATGCATCATGCCCAGGATTTTCTAAAAAAAAAAATGTGTATTCTCTCATCCCTTTTTGCTATGAATGGTATTCGGGTTAAAACTGATGTTAAATAACATCAAGAGTCTTAACTCGATGTAAATGTAACATCGATTTCGATCGATGGAGACAGAGGTCCAGCACATGTTACTCCAATCATCTGATGAGTATAGATACGGGACTCAAGGAGTTCAGATAAAAAACGGCGCACCCTAGTCGCCCGTCACACGGGCATCCCCGTCCATTTCATGGACAACCCAGTCGTCCGTCACACGGACACCTCTGTCCATTTCATGGACACCCAATATTTCTCTTCCGCATTGCGCGGATTTGTTTCTGTCTATTAGACAAACTGGCACGCCCCGCAAAATTCAAAGCATGTGAAATGAATATGCATAAACCTCCACCAAATGAAAAAAATAATAATAAACCAAATCAAATGGTTCGGTGTTCCCGCGCCGATGATACAGTGCGTGTTCACCGAACCCTATCTCCATCCCGTGTCAACAGCGGGCAGGCGCAGTACGGAGGGCGGGCGGGCGCGGTTCACGGGCCACACCGCGCACGGTTCGAGGGGTCACGATTTGTCCCATCGTGTCCCCTGTTAAATTTTTTTTAATATTTTTAACACGTTAAAACCCCAGTTACCCCACCCTTCGTCCCTCACTCCCTTCTACTCCCTTCTTGCGGCGAGCTCACCTCTCTCCCTCCCGAGTCTTCTCTACCCTCACACCTCTGCCAGTCTGCCCTCCACCGCCGGAGGCCGTTGCAGCTCCAGCTGCTCCACCGTGGTCCCCCACCCTCCACCGTCGTCTCCCCTTCCCTCTCCCATCCTCACGCCACCCCGTCTCTCTCTCACGCCGGTTGCGGCCTACTCTACCCCTCATCGCCATCACCGAACGGCGCTCCGTCGGCCGCGACCTCCACTGTTGTCCCCCCCCCCTCTCTCTCTCACCCTCACACCACCACCGTCCCCCCCTCCATGATGGTCCCCTCCCCCCCCCGACCTCCACTATTGTCCCCCCCCGGACCTCCACTGTCATCCCCCCGCCCCCCAGACACACATACACACCCACACGCAGCTCCACCGCAGTCCCTCCCCCCCTCACCTCACACCTCCACCATCGTCCCCTTCCCCCCCTCACACCTCCACTGTCGTCTCCCCCCCCCCCTCCCCACCACACACACACATACACACCCACACGCACCCTTCTACCTCCCACACACACACACTTCCACTGTCCGTCCCCCACCCCACTGTCTCCACAACCCCCCCCCCCCCACACACACACACACCTCCACTGTCTGTCCCCCACCCCACTGTCTCCACAACCCCCCCCCACACACACACCTCCACTGTCCATCCCCCACCCCACTGTCTCCACACCCCCCCCAAACACCTCCATTGTCTCCACGCCCCCCCCCCCCTCCACTGTCTCCACCCCCCCCCCCGGGGCAGTCCCGACCCCCACCCCCACATCCACGGTCTCCCACCCCCACAGTCACAGACTCACAGTCAAAGTTTGATAATTGATGGATAATATTATTTATTTATTTTTTAAAAATGTTTTTGTCTCATCTTTTCTCTATGATTTGCGGGTTTTTTATTTATTATTTGAGCTGAATTTGTGTACATTTTTATTTATTCTTTGAGCTGAATTTGTGTACATCTTTTCTCCATGGACAACTATGTATTTAGAAGGCAGACTTCAACACAGCCTAAAATCAAGTAGACATTGAGAGGTGTCAAGAAATCAACAAAATCTACAAGGCATGTATTTAAAAGTATTTGCAAGTGGTTCTTGCACGTAGTGTGCTTGCCCATACAACTGAATCAAAGTATTTGCAACCTATAATTGATGTTGTAGCAGATGTTGGGCCTAGTTTCAAGGCTCCATGTCACGGCATATATGGATGGAGAGTGGTCGCACTATTATGTGTGATGGTTAAACTGATACCACGAAAAATCCCTGATTAACCCTCTTGTTTATTGCATTGAAAGTACAATATTTGTTAAATCTGTTGATGCATCAAATTATGAGAAGAATCCCCACTACCTATTTCATTTGATGGATGACATGGTGGTAAAAATTGGAGAGGAAAATGTTATGCAGGTAGTCACTACTAATGAAGTCAGTTACAAAGTTGCAGGCAAAAAGTTGATGCAGAAAAGAAAATATTTTTATTGGCTTCTATGTGCAGCATATTACCTTGACCTGATACTTGAGGACATTGGCAAAGATAAAAATGTGAAGATCACAACTGATTGAGCACAAGTGATAACACGATAGATATATAGTTATCCCAAGATCCTTAACATGTTCAAGGAGTTTGCAAGTGGGGGCCAAGAAATCATCTGTGCAGGGCCAACAAGATTTGCTTTTGATTTCATATTCGAGGAGTCATTGCACAAGTTTAAGAATGAGCTGAATTCTTTCATGTATCACAAGAACCAACGTAAATATGTAGACAAAAGCAGTGTTGAAAGTTAGATGGATTACTTGGATTGTTGCCATGTTGCAAAAGACAAACATTCTGGGAGAGAGTTGCACGTTATTTGAAAGTCGCCACTTCTCTTGTGAAGGTGCTTAGTAGGGCTGTAAACGGATCCGGATAATATCCGGATCCGATCCGAATCCGCATCCGATTAAACATATCCGTATCCGTTTAACAGATATCCGACGGAGCAAATTCGGATACGGATATTATCCGAATAATAAACGGAGCGGACGCGGAAATAAGAGATCCGCTCCGTTTAAGATCCGATCCGAAATGGGGTTAATGCTGGCCATTGGATCTTACATCTAATGGCCCATACCTAACATATAAATACTCAAATTTAAAACCCTACCGGGCCTACCCGACCTCCCTCTCATCGGATTGACGCCTACCCGACCTCCCTCTCTCGAGTCTCCCACTCTCCCCCAAATCTCATCGCCAAAACCTAATCAAAATCCCCTCCGCCGTCACAACTCCTGCATCCTCCCCTCGTCGCCCTTGTCATCGTGCCTCGCCGGCTCGCCGCCCCGGGGAAGCAGAGCTGCAAAGGGACGCCTCAGATCAGACGACCGCTGGCGCACCGCCCAGTCCACAGCGCCCTCTCGGGCCCCGGCGGCCTTCCAGACGCGGCGGCCCTCTGTCTTGGCCGAACCCCAGCAACCTCCCCCCCCCCCCCCCCCCCCCCCACGCCCTCCCCCCCTGCGAACCCCCCTGTGGTCAGAACCCCCCCCTCCACCGGCACACCAACCTCAGGGCCTTCTAGACGCGGCGGCGGCCTCTGTCTCGGCCCAGCCCCACCCCCCCCCCCCCCCCGCGCCCTCCCCCCTTGCGAACCCCCCTTGCGATCGGAAACCCCCCTCCCGGGCCTCCCCCCCGCCCTGTGCCCTCCCCCCCTGTGATTGGAAACCCCCCTCCCCCCCGCCCTGTGCCCTCCCCCCCTGCGAACCCCCCCCCCCCCCCCCCCGACGGCTGGAAGCACCCCCCTGCTACGCCACCCCCTGCCGTCGACGGCCGTGCTAGAGGAGCCTCCGGCTCCCATCCCCCCACCTAGCTTCCCCCTCTGGCCCTCCCTCTCTATGGATCTCTCTCTCTGCCCGCCGGCGGCCAGTGCCTTTTACAGATTTATTATTATTATTTTATTATTTTTAAGTCACTTAATATCTCTAGGTCTCATATTTTCGAAGCGGATAATATCTGAATCCGAATATTATCCGACTAAGATATCTGCTCCGTATCCGAATTTTATACGGAGCGGATACGAATTATCCGATTACGTATTCAGAGCGGACACGGAAAACACATATCCACTCCGTATCCGATCCGTTTACAGCCCTAGTGCTTAGAATGGTGGATAACGATGATAAAAATGACATGGGATATTTGTACGAAACCATGGACCGTGCCAAGTTGAAGTTGCAACAGTCCCTCTCCAGAGACTATAAGAAGTGGTGGAAAATTATTGACCACAGATGGAAGAACACTTTATATCATGATTTACATTCAACTAGTGAATGATGAATCATTTCATTACTATTTCCTATTACATTAATCTACATCTCACATTCACTTAATTATACATAAATGTAGGTTATTTCCTCAACCCTTGATTAATGTATATCGGCAATGCACATGTTGATGGTGAGGTGCTTGAAGGCAACTTAAATGTCATTAGTCATTTATCCATGACATTAGAAAAAGGTTGGAGGCCGAGCTTCAAGTTGGTCTTCACTTTTTTATCATGTTATCAATAAGAGGGAATGTTTGGGAATAGTGAGCTGATGTTAAACTGTTAATATTTTTCAATAAATGCATATAGAATGAAGACTAAGACATATTCTGACTCCCAATTACAATATGTTGTAGGAAGAGTCAACCCAAGTACAGCAAATTTACCCAACATGTATACATATATTATGATGAGTTGATCTCCATTTAAACCAAATGTTCAATTTGTTATGATTGGTGGACAACTAACTAGTGGATTATGGTCAATAATAGGGATTTGGACAGTAATGCATTAGCTTTCATTGCTATTTGGATGCTCAGTCAAACAACATGAGTCAGTCAATGTTAAAGGAACTGGAGTACGTTTAGTCTTATACACTCAACTGTTTGCAATCAGTTGAAGGCAGAACGATTAGAAAAATTGGTTTATTGCCATTACAATATAAGATTGGGATAAAACATAAGGCTAAGACAATAGCTGAGGGACAAATGCCACACAGATGATACAACTAAACAAATTGATGTCGATGCCTTATTTGATGATGATAATCCCTTGCAATCTTAGGTTGAGGTATAAGAGGGGACTGATGACCCCATTTTTGATCCCACTGATACAACCTAAGCAGAAGGAATATTAGATGGAGATGAGCCAAGGGATCCAAAATTCAAAGTGCCAGCAAAAAGACCAAGAGCATCACCATCAAAGGAAAAGCAGCCTGAGATTGTTGAGGACATTGAGGAGTAACCTGAGCGTGAGCCAACTCTATACTCAAAATTAGATTGCAAGCCAATCACTCCTAGAATGATGAAGCCACCTCCATCATTAAGAAGAACTACATCAAGGATATATATGACTGAGGGGGCTAGTGCTGTTGTTCGAGACAACTAGCAATTGAGAAGATGAAGCAAATTTATGTGAGAGGAACGTCAAGGGGAAAAAGACTCCATACAAAGATACAAGAGATGAACCGACCAACAAAAAGGAAAAAAGAGTCAAAGACTGGAAGAAGGCATTTGGTGTCTTATCACTTATGCTTCCGAGGATAATGATGATGATCATAATGATCCTAGTGCAGTTGCAGGTGCTACTACTGGCGATGGCACATATACACAGTCACAAGGCAATTATGGGCATGATTCACAAGGTGACTATGAACCATGGATGGCAGAGTCGGGTCGGGTGGCTGGGTCGGACCCAGCCGATCCCGACCCGAGTCAGGTCGGATTCGTGGATCCGCCTGACTCCAATGGAGTCTGGCCGATCCAAGATCAGCCAGGTTTAAAAAATGTTAAAAAATTGGAGGAAAAAATCAGGAAAATCAGGGGAAAATCTGAAAAATCAGTAAAAATTGCAGAAAATTATGAAGACACATACAACATTCATTGAATACAAACACAATGAAATTCAAATCTTATCATGTTCATGTATCATAAAGAACAATAACAATGATTAAAGACATAATGATTATGTTCATACATTGAAAAAATAGATATATGTATAAGTTGATAACATGAAATAAATAAAAATACCTTCTCAATTTGACATTTATGAAGCATTATCCTCTACCTCATGAAACTGAACAGGTGACACATACTCATGTCCTCCATACTGGGTATATTCAAAGCCAAACAAAGAATTTGCAATGTCTTGGAATCCTCTTTAGATGCCTCGAGGTGTCATTGCTTGTTGGCTTGAATTTTCTCCTGATTGTCCCGGAGTGAAGAAACTACCATACCCAATAGTTTGAATATTGCCCAAATAACTAGTCCCACTACTAGAACTGATATCTGAATATGGCAATTTTAGGGGACTAAAAAAGGGTGGATAAGAAGGCCCATATCCCCAATCATGCCCTGCTTGCCTTTGTTGGCCTTCATATCCCCTATGTTGTTGTTGTGCTTCCCCTTGGCTTCCTTGTTGTTGTTGGGGTGGTGCTGAGTAATCCTCATATCCTGAGAGGATACCCCCAAGCCCATAACCTCCTGTGGCTCCAGTACCTGCAGCATCACCATCATCATCACCATCATCATCATCAGGTGATTGAGTGGAGTCATCACTCCCCACTGTTTTTCCTTTTCCTTTCTTAATCATCTTTTTTCGACGTTGATAATATTTTTTCTCTGCCTCATATAATCTAGCCAAGTGAGCTGGTAGGGGTGGAGCCTCAAAAAATGGCTCCCCAATATGTGTCTCTGCCTCAGGAGAGTCCTCTGCACCTTCTTGTGATTTTCTTCTTGGTTCTTCTATTCTTCTTTCTTTGTTGGACTTTGCTTTTTTCTTGCCTTTGTCTTTCTTTCTTTTAGGCTCCAGTAGATCTTCTGAATTCTGGCTGAGATGAAGAAATTCTAGTATCCTGGACAGTGGCAGATCTTCTTAATTCGAGCCTTTCACCTCTCTCAGGTACATGTTCTTCTAATAAAACATCTTCTTCACATGCCTGAACTAGGCGATCATCAAGATGAAAGTCAGGTATGTCTCCCTCAGCTCTCGTCTCCACTCAAGCATGTAAAGGGTGTTCTTCATTTAACAACTCATCCACATCTATCTCAAGAACTACCTCCTCAAATGGTCTACCAGCTAGCTGCATGAATCTCTGTCTTTCTATCTTTTGCCTTTCTTCTTTTTGCTTCACCCTTAAACGCATATTATAGTGACAATAAACCAACTTCTCTAGCCTATCCACACCCAGCCTATTACGGATTTTTGTGTGAATAAGACTGAATGTACTCAAATTTCTTTCACATGGGCTAGAAGAAGTGGTTTGACTTAAGACTCTCACTGCAACATACGTTAAAACTTAAAAGATTTGTCCCAGCTTGCTGATAATTGACTTGAATCTACCATTCTGCTGTTGCAATAAAAGGAGTCAACATTAATCATTTTATAATGGTGAATTCCTAAATTTAGGATTTTAGGCAAACACCCAAGCATGTAAAATAACCTGGAGTGAGTCTTTGAGCTGCATATGTCATGTCATATCCTTCATATATCCCAAGTTTCATCTTATATCTCCACCTACAAAATGGAAGATATAACATATGTGAAATGAAACATGCATACATATGCAAAAGAAAACATTATATCCTACCTCTGCCATTGCATTTAATCTCTCATTCATTGTCCTTGCAAGGCGAGTGATGACATTCATGGTGCCTCTCATCACTTCTCCATCATTGTGCACATTATCTTTGTATTGAATTCTAGGGTTGAAAAAATACCTTGCATATGATAAACATTTTCATCATGGTATCATAAAAAATTCAGCAATTAATTAGATTAAATAAATTACCTGCAGCATGAAGATCATGGTGGAGAGTCATCTCCCATCTCCTGTCTATGATGGCCCACAATTTTCTGTATGCTTTGGGATTCCTTTCCCTCAAATTTTTCTTTGCTTTGTCCATTGCCTCGTACAAATACCCCATATCATTTTTGTCATCACCATCAACCATTCTAAGGATAAGTACCAGAGGCTCTATTACTTTGAGGTAGTAGAAAATTTTCTCCCAAAATCGTGCATTGCTAATCATATCTTGGACTTGGAGAGCAACATCTTTACTATCAGGTCGTAGAGTGTTTACATGTTGCAAAAATTCCTCAGAATTAATCAATTGGCCCAATTGATGCCTATATTTCATGAGACTCTCCAAAGAAATAAAATTTGATACAAATCGAGTGGGACCAGTATGAAGAAGATCTCTCCCATCTGTGTACTGCCTCATCATATTCAAAATCATGTTGTGACTATAAATAAATGAAGTTATCATCTGAGCATCATCGATGAGGCCATGAATATGTACATCTTTGCCTATGTCCTCCATCATCAAATCAATACAATGTGTTGCACAAGAAACCCAATAGAAATGTTATCTCTTTTCCATCAACAATCTACCAGCAGCCTTGTAGCTCACTTCATTGTCAGTCACAACCTGTACAACATTTTCTTCACCCACTTCCTCCACAACTTCATCCATTAGTCTAAACAAATAATCTGCATTCTTGATCTTGTTAGATGCATCAACAATAGACCCCTCACAGCAATACACTAGAAAATTAATCATAGATTTCCTTGTGGTCCCTGTCCAACCATCACACATAATGGTGCAACCACATTCTTTCCATACATTTTGGAAGCTATTCACCCATCCTTTCAACTCATCATACTCCTCATTAAGCCTAGCATCATAAATGTACTTCCGTGTAGGAGCCTTAAGACCAGGCCCAGCTTCCGCAATTGCATCCAACATACTCTGGAAATATGGGCTCTCTGTCGTATGTGCCGGCACACTTGCATGTAAAAACCATTTCACAATGCCTTTGATTGCTACTTTTGCTACCTTTGCAATGGCTTTCACTCCTTTCAATGCCTGCTTGATTCCTGGTTGCTTTACAGACCTTGATCTATACAAATATGTATCCATAGGACCTTGTGTAGGAGCATGAACATCTGAAAGTCTACCTCCACACCCTAATGCACCAACAGCCCTACGAACTGATGTACTCCTAGGAAGAGATCTCCTAGAGTCATCTCTAGACAAATGTGGCCCCGATGTCCCCAAGCCCCTTCGTCTCTCATCTTCCTCCGCATAAGAACGGCGACTAGCACGTGCAGCTGCAGTGAACTCAAGATCAGGATCATCATCATCTTCATCATCATCCACATTGATTGGTAAAGTATAATCTCTACGAATCTGTCGCCCAGAAATCTCATCTTGAAGTTGTTGTTGCTGAGTTGTCAATAATTTTTCTATTTTTTTCCCCTTCATATATGCTTCATTTCATTCCTAACTTCAAGTGGACAAGATGGGCATTCCAGCAAGATGTTGTTTAAGGCGATATATGCCTCCAAACATCTCCTTTGAACACCAATTACATTTCACTTTTTTCTGTCGTGCATCAAAGAGAGTACCATGAGCCCAACCAGGATCAATGGCCTGCTCCACCTCTTGCTCTTCATGTTCTTGATGTGCCATATTCCTGTGTAAGAATGCAATTGAATTGCACGTTAATTACACAAAATCCCTAATTTTTAAACCCTAATTAAGGTTCAATTTGGGAATTTTGGGAAAAAAAAGGTCATGCAATGTAATTGAATCTACAAAAAAACTCTAATCAACTCAAATGACTACATTGGACACTCTCACTGCACATTAATTATATTAATGACCCAAAATCCCTAATTTTTAAACCCTAATTAGGGTTCAATTTGGGAATTTTCAGAAAAAGGGTCATGCAATGTAATTGAATCTACATAAAAACTCTAATCAACTTAAATGACTACATTGGACACTCAATTGCACATTAATTATATTAATGACCTAAAATCCCTAATTTTTAAACCCTAATTAAGGTCATTTGGGGATTTTGGGGAAAAATAGACCATGTAATGCAATTGAGTCTACCAACAAACTCTAATCAACTAAAATAAGTCTATTAGACACTCAATTGCACATTAGTTTTATTCATGGACATAAAATCCCTAATTTTTAAACCCTACTTAGGGTTCAATTTGGGGATTTTGGAGAATGAGGGTCATAAACATATTATCAATGCTATTTATCTATAGATCTATAGCATATTTAACATTTCCTATTTTTTCAGATTTTTTAAAAAAATTTTAAAAAAAACTCACCTGAGGGAAGAGAGAGAAGAGAACAGAGAGAGAGGAAGAAGCAAGCAGCAGCAGCGGCGGCGTGCAGCGGCGGAGTCGAGACGAGTCGGGCCGAGCCAGGACGAGTTGGGCCGACTCTGGCCGATTTCGGTCGACCCACCCCCGATTCCACCTAGCCCCATAGGTGGGTGGGTGTTCCCCCCCCCCCCCCCCAAGTCGGGTCGCCAGGGGCTGACTCCACTCTGAGTCGGCCGACTCCGCTCCGAGTCGGCCGATTTTGCCATCCATGCTATGAACATGGTTTACAAGGACAAGGTTACTATAGACATGATTCATAGGTATAATATGGGCATGATTCATAGGTATAATATAGGCATGATTCAGGTTATGATCCTTACGGAGGTGGCCAACACGAAACAAGAATGTATCGGTGGGTTCATGAACTTGAATTCCAATTTCAACCACTTCCAGCCAGTAGTAGTGGCTCAACATCCTCTTCTCATACTTGAGGTTCTTCTTATTCTGATTTTGAATTCCAATCAACCCAACAACCTTTCACTCCAAGAGGAATCCAAAGAGGGATGAATAAGTTGGCTGCATCTTTGTTTGGCTGTAATGAATATTCCGAATATATGAACCCTCTTTATGGGTATCAAGGACAGCAACCATACGATGAGAGAGAAGATTCTTCCGACTATTATCCATCTTAGTGCATTCTGATGTTTGGGTAAGAATACTTAATTTCTGCATCATTTATCGTGTTTGTAATGTTTATTGAAGTGCAAGACTCCAAGTTCACTCCATGTTTATTGTTTAAATGTTTAACATGAATCTAATACTCTATTAACATGTCAAACACATATATTTAACACTTCATCCAATTTTCTTCAAACTTAAATGCATGTCCACTGATTTTTTTTGTGTGTTCTGATGATTTTTACATTTTTTATGAATTTGTACAATTTATTCTAATTTTTTGTATTTGCTTTTTTTTACAGGTTTCAGCCAGTTTTGGCCAAAACCGAAACGGTTTCGGTTTCAGACCCGGCCAAAACCAAGACTGAAACCGGTACCAACATCCTTGATATTCAGCCTGATGCCAGAATTATCAGGAAAGATCCTTTTTTTCTTTTCGAAAAGGTAGTTTGTACTACCAATTTTATCCATTCAAAAAGGCAGTACAATAAGGAGAGGAGAGGAGAGGTTGCTCATCCTCTAGAGAAAACAACTAAAAAGATTGAAAGCACTTGAGAAAATAAACAGGTGCTTGGAGGATATGTCTGCTCCAGCTGTATATGAAGGCAAAGTGATGCGGCACAGCGGGCGGGGAAGGGAAGATGACAGGAAAACAGGGAGAAGGCGGCGGGAGGAAGAAGAAGTGCAGGTTTTGGGGATTCCACCCCGCCGAAGAAGGGCTTCCACCCTGGGGATTCCACCCCGCTGGAGAAGACAAGACGGCTGCGCTAAAAGCTCATCAAATCTTCATTATTTTCTAAAATAGATGATTACACCTTATTTATAGTGAGGGAACCCTAATGGTCCTCACTAATACATGTAAAGACCAAAATAAACTCAAGCCTAAAAAATAGGTCCAAAATCGGACCAAAAAATACACAGAAAATAATAGAACTCTAATGGGCCTCATATGGGCCTTATTACATCAACTAAATGCCCAAATTCGTAAAATAAATATGCTAGTGATCCGAAAGCACATTGCCAAGCCAAATGGATGTCGTTGTTGCTGCACGTCGCCTCCGTCTTCGATAGACTTGCACCAAATGGCCCGGTCCCAGGCTCGGATGTCCCCACCAATTCTCCCCTGATTCGAGAAAACTCGTCCTCGAGTTTTGAAGTAGGGCAATATCCAAAGGGAGATGAGGTAAGGAGCAAACACAAGACACATCTCGAAAACATGTAGGTCCATCAAGCAAAGAACCACATCTGGAGTAGAAAATGTGCCTTAGTTTCACTCCATATGTGATCAAAGTCATCCAAATTGATGATATCCTGCATAATCGTTGGCTGTTCGACCGCAACTTCAATTACTTCTTCCATTGTCACCTCATTCGCCTTAATAAAATCATTTGCGCCAAACATCTCAGACTTAAGCTGTGTATAATACTCATCTATCAATGATTCATCTGCTTCATAAGATACTTCGACTAGTTGGCTTTCAGACTCCTTAATAATCGAGGAGTCAGCCTCATAGACAATCTCTTCTTGTTTGGCCAACTCGTCACATAATCGTTGAAGAAGATTATCTATTCTCACGAAACGTTGATCCCATTCACGTCTAAATCTAGAATCAACACATAAACTATGTTCATGTCTGCCTGTTCGGATGTCCTCATGAATCACATCCTGCATCGAGATGTCCTATGCTATAGGTTCCGGTGGCAACTCCGAGACGTTGGTGAAGCCACCATAAGGGACTATGCAAGCCTCGGGTGGTGGTCGTAGAACACATGATGTCGTCCCAAATCTCAAATCAACATGTCGCTCCGCTAACCACTCAGCCCTAAGAGTGATGAACAACTCATTAGATGGATAGATCTCAACCCATGCGCTGTCTGAATAAACGCACCGTTGGAGGGTATCGCAACGACAACAATCAAAAGAGAACTCCACAAAAGCAATGTCTGGATAGATGATAATCTCCCATGTTCGAGATAACAAATCTACAACACTCTGGGAGATATAATTACCTGGCTGATTAGGTTCGAGCAACATACGGACAAACTGACCATTATTATTTGATTATTTTGTACAAATGTTTTCTACAACACTGAGAGATATAATTACCTGGCTGATTAGGTTCGAGCAACATACGGACAAACTGACCATTTAAAAATGTGATTATTTATTCTAGCACAAATGTTTTCTACACATGCCTTTCTGCCAAAAAATGTGATCAGCCCTCACCTACCAAATACTCCAACACACTGCTGCAGCCTGCAGGTACAATATTCATAATCTGGGAGGAGGTAACAGAATTATGGATCCCGTTCTTCCTTTTAATTTTCCATATACTGATCTCAACTTTCAACCTTGGAACTTCCATGTGACCACCTCTTCACCAGAATCAGTCAGAATTGACAACAGGACTGCAATCATATTAACTCCATCAGGTTAGACCAGTCCCAAAACGAATCCTGATCTCTAAACTGCAAGAAACTGTCTGTAACTGCAATAGCTGAAGAACCCTAGATTCTCCCACCTGCCAGCAACCCAACTCTACTCTCAAAGGCAACAGCAAAGTAAAGGATGCATTGTACCTTGAGAGTATTAAGGAATCAACATCTTCATTAAAATCTATTTTTTTCACCAAAACAATCAATTCATGCCAAAATCGAAACCATTGATCATTCTTTGCCCTTTTTAAGTGTCACACAGCAGCTATTCAGTGGCTGCATAATGTAAAATAGGTCCCATGCTTGACCTTCCTGATTATTAATCATGGAATACTTAGTGCTTACCACTTACCATAAAAAAAGGGAAATGTACAAAATAATCAAATAATAATAATAAAATATTAAATAAATAATCACATTTTTAAAAATAATTGCAGAAGTAGTCACGAATGACAGGCTTGGCCCGCGGCCCCGGTTTTGTGACAGCCATGTCCTCATTGCCAACGTTGACATCGGCGTTGCTAACGCCGACATTAGTCTGGAGACAGAAAAAAGTCATCACCCAGTGTCTATGTCCAAGACAAACTCATGTGGGCGTTGCTCATGCCGACATTGCTCTCACAAAACCAGGGCCGCGGGCCAAGCCGATCATTCGTGACTACTTCTGCAATTATTTTTAAAATGTGATTATTTATTTCATATTTTGTTATTTTGATAAATTAAGGGAGAAATACTATTTATAGAATACGTCAACATATAATGTAACAACAACACAATGATCACTCAAGACTACTGCATCTTGTGCTTGTGAGTCTGAGACAAACATTTTGTTACTGTCTGCATCTTATACAACAGTAGCAATGATTCTACTTAACAGTAAACAGGTTATCAGTTTGTTCAGGTAAGTACCCAGGAGGGTTTTCTGATTTGTTCAGTAACCATAGCAAGCCAAGTGGTCCAAAGAAAACTGGCAGCATTGGATGGGATGTGTCAACCCATCAGGAAGAACATGGGCATAAAACTTATCAGAGTGATGAAATGTCTTACATTTTCATGATCCATGTGACGGAGGAGCTTTATTTCTCTAAGAGTTCTTTTGGCATCAGTCCTATTATCAAATGCATTGCCAATCTTCTTAATGGCAACCTCCTCACGTGTCTGGGAATTCACTGCAGCACTGAAGACAAAGAGAATGGGCATGTTCATCATCAGGTCAATGAAGAAAATGGATCTTCAGAAAAAGAATATGGAAAAGGCCCTTTATCTCAAAGAGAGGATAAATCAGATCAAGAACACATTCATATTCAAGCATCAAGCAAAAATTGCAACAGAGTTACGAAGTATACCACTATTATGAACAAAGAACCAATCAAGATTGTTCATCATTTCAGGATATGCTCCCTAAAGAGTCACATTATTTCTAAAAAAATGAGCCATATACTTGGCTTCCAACTAAATGTATCAGATAATAGTTTACTTTTTCTCAGTTCCTCCAGCATGGGAGTTGGGGGGTGAACTCAGGTCATGTTGTTGAAGCCACTCAAATGCTAGACTGGTGTTGGATGTATACCATGGTTTTCTAAAATACTCTTATGGGAGATTAATGAAACAGCAGATTCAAGGGCATCAGTTGAGAGAGAATCTCCAACTTTAGTATACATGATCCCTAAGTTGGTTGATCCTCCATTATGTTACTCTTTGGTGGATTAATATGATTCTCCTAGTTGAGGCTTTGGATATACTTTGTGAAGCAGATCTGATGAGAAATAGAGGCACATAGAAACCATGCAAGGAAAAAACAAATGAGGCTGAGGCCTACTTCTAGGTGTGAGCTTGGGGGTTTGGGGTGGGGGGGAGGGGGGGAGTCCAAGAGATAAGGAGAGATAAGAGGAAGAGTTTTCTTTTTCTTTTCTTTTTTTTGAAAGTGGGTAGTACAACATGTATATATTGAGAAAGAGAATAAGAATGTACAAAGTATAGGTGGGCCTAAAACCCGAAAAAAGACCAACCCTCCAGCACCTATACGTCAAAATGACACCAAGGCGGTGTAAAAGACACCAACCTCCCAAGGTACCAAAAATAGGAGATGTCAAATGATGTACATTTGACAAAACGACCACCCACTCCTTGACCCTATCCCAAACAAAATGAGCCAACGTCTTCTCAGAACAGGACTCCCTCCTGAAGATATGATGGTTATGCTCCCCCCACACAGCCCATAGTGTGGCATGGAGGATAAGCCTCCACATTATCCTATCCGCCTTGAGGTGCCACTATCTATGCCAATCCCAGAGCAAAGAAGTGACACCACCTCGTAAGGTGATGGAGTGTCCTGTCCTCCAAGCAATGTCCCACCAAAGCCCCTGAGAATAAGAACAGCTCACAAAAGATGATCCAAGGACTCCTCCTCCACGCCACAAAGACAGCAAATAGGGCTCACATCAAGTAGAAATCGAATCGATCTGTCCCAGGTAGGAAGCCTTCCATGAGCGATCCTCCAACCAAAATCTGAATCTTGAGGCTTGGGCGTCCTCCACAATTCCTAAAAGAAGGCAAACCGCACACTCCCCATATGTGCAAACTTCATAGGCTGATTTGACAGTGTGTCATCCTTCCCCCATCTCCAGATCCATCCATCCTCCCTATCTTACAGATGCAAAGGAAGGATAAAACTTAGCGAACTCTAAAACTGCTCCAACTCCTCCTGCGAGAAGTGCCTCCTAGAAGTCGAGGCCCAGGCACCACCTGGGATCTGCTGATCATAAGCTTGAGCCACAGAGCCAAGTGGAGACGCCGACAAAGTAAAAAGGCTGGGAAACAGCATCTCCAAAGTGAAGTTGCGACACCACCTGCCTTTCCAAAAGAGACACTTTTGTCCATCTCCCAGCTTCACTGGGATTCCAGAAGTAAGAAGATCCCTGCAGTAAGAGATACCACGCCAGATGGGGGAGGTCCTGTATCAAGCGAGGCTTCCAAGTCCCAAACTCTTTAAAACTGGCAAACAAAATAAAAAAGGCAATAAACCCCATTTGAGAGAGAGAGAAAGAGGGAGGAAGCAGCATTAGAAATGACGACAAACCTTTCAGAAGAAAAACCACATTGTAAGTTTGAAATATCTGAAAAGAATATTCTTCTTAAAGCTCATACATGTAAAGGACAAAAAGGACCTGCTTCCAAGGAAAGTTAAGTTTCTTGTATTTAGCACTAAATAGTCAAGTTACAGAGTCTAAAAGCTAATTATAAAGATTACAGGGACTAAGAGCTAAAAAATTTGTTTCTAACATAACACCACAGCCACCATTAAATGCTTTATAAACAACTCTATGCTTAATTTATGTAAAATGACTTTTAACATACCAAAATGAACTAGAAAAGAACATGATAAGTATATTAGATAAGATAAAAATATAAGGTTGACTTATTGACATTATTATATACAAGGGAAGGTTACACATTGCAATATGAAATTCTTATAACTAGAATATTTCATTTTTCAATGTATTATAGTGTCATATTTTTGTTATTACACTCACCACTTATGGGGCTTGCTATATACTAATTCAATACACGATAAAAGGTCATACCAACTTTTAAATATTTTGTGTTGAAAGATGTAAAAGTGATCGCGTATAGATCAGATCGAGGAAAAAAAAGAACTTCCATTTGTGAAACATGCAAGGTCATTATTTCTAGCCTGCCTCTTACAGGCATGAAGTTCAAGATGAGCATCCTCTTTAGATATTATAACTTACACAGCCCAATTACATAGTTTCATAACTTCTTCACCTTTTTCCATAATTTTTCAACGAAAGAAAGAAAAAATTTTGAGAAGTAGAATAAAAAGCTGTGGTGAGGTGTTGACACCTATAAAATTCAACTCAACCAAGGGCAGGTCTGAACCAACAAGCAGAAGAAGGGTCAGAACCAGTAGGCAGAAGCAGGGACAAAAATCAACTCCCTGAGAAGCCTAGAAATCAACTCTCAAAAATGGACAAAATCAACTCCCTGAACAGACTCCAGGAATCAACTCTCAAAAAGGGACAAAAATCAACTCCCTGAGAGACCTTCAGAATTGAGTCATGAAGAACTGAAGAAAATCAAGTCCCCTAGTGCCGATCAACTTGGTGCCGGATCAATTTGTCACATTGAGAGAGACCAGAAAATCAAGTCTTGGAGCTCGAAAAATGAGTCTCAAACTGGATCCCACAAATTGAGTCTCAAGACTCAAAGCCAAAACAAGTCTCAAGACTCAGGCCCAAAATGAGTCTCAAGACAAGACAGAAATCAAGTCTCAAGACTCAGGTAGAAAACAAGTCTCAAGGCACAGTCCAAAACGAGTCTCAAGACTCAAAGCCAAAGCAAGTCTCAAGACTTAGGCCAAAATGAGTCTCAAGTCTCAAGAGTCCAAGACTCAAGGCAGAAATCAAGTCTCAAGACTCAAGCCAAAATGAGTCTTAAGACAATAAAAAATGAGTCTCAAGACAGCCAAAAATGAGTCTCAAGACAACCAGAAACGAGTCTCAGACTGAAGCTCAAAATCGAGTCTCAAGACTCAGTCAGAAACGAGTCTCAGACTGAAGCTCAAAATCAAGTCTCAAGACTCAGCCAGAAACGGGTCTCAAACTGAAGCTCAAAATCGAGTCTCAAAACTCAGTCAAAAAGACTGAAGCTCAAAATCAAGTCTCGGACTCAAGCCAAAAATCGAGTTTGACTCACAAAGAATCGAGTCTAACTTAGTAAAGAATCAAGTCTCAAGACTAAAGCAGAATCGAGTCTCAAACTCATGTGAGAATCAAGTCCCAGACTCATGCAAGAATCAAGTCCCAACACTCAAGCAAAATCGAGTCCTAGACTCGATTCTTGACCCAAGCAAAATCGAGTCCTAGACTCATGCAAAAATTGAATCCTAGACTCAAGCAGAATCAAGTCTGATGCATGCAAGAATCGAGTCCCAAACTCATGCAAGAATCGAGTTTGACTCATAATTGAGTCCCAGACTCATGCAAAAATCAAGTCTGATTCAGTCAAGAAACAACTCCCAAAGAGGCTAAGAATCGAGTCTTAAAGGCAGTCAAAGAATCAACTCTCTAAGAGTAAGAATCGACTCCTAGAGAGAATCGAGTCCCAAGGGGCTAAGAATTAAGTCCTGAAGGTGTCAGAATCAACTCCCAAAGAGACTAAGAATCAAGTCTTGAAGGTAGTCAGAATCGACTCCCAAGGGGCTAAGAATGTGGTTCTGAAGGTGTCAAAATCGACTCCCATAAAGGCTAAAAATCAAGTCCTGAAGGCAGTCAAAGAATCAACTCCCAAAGGGCTAAGAATTGAGTCCTGAATGTGTCAGAATTGACTTCCAAAGAGGCTAAGAATCAAGTCTTGAAGATAGTCAAAGAATCAACTCCTAAGAAGCTAAGAATCAAGTCTTAAAGGTGTTAGAATCCACTTTCAGAGAGGGAATCGAGTCCTAAGGCAGTAAGAATCGACTCCAAGGGGCTAAGAATCGTGTCCTGCATCAGAATTGACTCCCAAAGAGGCTAAGAATCAAGTCTTGAAGGTAGTCAGAATCGAGTCCCAAGGCAGTAAGAATCAACTCCCAAAGACTCAAGAATCGACTCCAAGAGACTAAGAATCGAGTCCTAAAGGTGTAAGAATCGACTCCCATAGAGGCTAAGAATCGAGTCTTGAAGGCAGTCAGAATCGAGTTCAATGCAGTAAGAATCAACCCCCAAAGACTCATGAATCGACTCCCAAGAGGTTAAGAATCGAGTCTTGAAGGTGTCAGAATCGACTTCCAGAGAGGCTAAGAATTGAGTCTTGAAGGCAGTCGGAATCGACTCTCTTGAGGGTAAGAATAAACTCCCAAAGAATCGACTCCCAAAAGGGCTAAGAATTGAGTCCTAAAGGTGATAGAATCGACTCCCAAAAGGCTAAGAATTGAGTCTTGGAGCTCCAAGAACTGACTCTGTGAGTAGGAATCGACTCCCAAAGACATCGGTTGACCAAACAGGGACAATCGGTCGATCGACGCCCTCACAAAAGTAGTAAAGTTCAAGGAATATATATAGGTCAACCAAATAGGAAAAACTGGTCGACCAATTCAATAATCAGATGATCAAGCAATCAATGTCGGTCGACCAATCCGCCCTCACAGAAGGATCAAAAGTCAGCCAAGACACATCCGTCGACCAAGCAGTCAACTTCGATCAACTGATACCCTTCCAGACGCCAGATCAAGTTCTAAGTTCCAGTGAAGTGTCGGATCAACCGGTGTGCCGAATCAACTTGCCATGCTTCTACGTGATACCTATGTCAGTTAACTTAATTGGTGTCATTTTAGGTGACTTCGTGCCTATAAAAAGCCCCTGTGCACAACAAGAAAATGTTCGAAGGCTCTTCTTTGGGGGGGGGAGGGGGGCTTCTAGACTCTAGAGAGAGGATTTTTTTTGGAAATCGAAGGGTCTTTCTTGGGGAAAAGTTCCGAGAGAGTCCCATTTTGCCAGAGATAGAGAGAGAGGAGAGCATCCATTGTAAAGGGAGGGTTCATGCTCGAGCCTTGCTCAAGAGTTTCTATGTTTACCAGCTTTCTATATTGAATTTCTTTTATAAATCGAATTTACTACTCATTCATGCTCTATTGAGCCTATGTGTTCTAGTTTACTTATATCTCCACCCCCATCTCCCGTGCAAGCTCTTTCCTTGCATTCATCAATGCATCTTGGGCCGCTGATTGACTGTATACCTGATCAGTTCGATTTCTTTAAATAAGGGAGAGATCTTTTGCAGAAATCCACGTCTGGGATCTGTCTTGAATCATAGGCATGATCCCAAGACAAAGGGAATCTTAAATATGATCTTGCCTTCAAGATTTCCGAATTGATCATACTGATATCATTCTCTCTTCTAGTTTCTTGCAAAAGAGGTAAGTCTCTCCCGAAAAATGCATGATGCTGATAGCATGTCAGACATCCTAAATCCATGGGCCTACAAGTACTATCTCGCTGTTTACACCAAAACTTTTGAAGCAATTTCCAGAGCACTTGTTTCAGTCCACTTTGAGCCGAATTTGAGGCAGCAAATCTGGCCCAATTCTTAGGGGAATGACTAGTCTCTAATATAACAATATCATGGTCTTGGTCAGAACTGGTGATAGCTCCATCTTACTGCATCTACTTTGGTATATTAACCCAGGCATGCTCTGTTCTGACTAAGTGAACAGAGCATCTTCAGATCTCCGATGAACCAGTCTGTACTCCTTGGGTTTGCTTATATCATGACCAAGGTCTGAACTCTGTCAGCTTTGGTAAGAGTTATGGGATGGGTTATCTGGGGGTATATACATGGTTAATACGTAAATGGACTTTGGTAAGTTGATTATCTTAACCAGGGGATATCTCGGTTATCTAGGGGTTAGGGTAAGGTTATCGAACCCTAGCATGCAGGCTTGGTTATAGCGGGTTAACTTGGTTAACCAAGGGCACCTGGCGTGTCAAAGCAATATGGGTTAAGTTTATAGTTTAGCAACACTTGATTACAATTAACCATGGAAGCCTTAACCGATTATCAAAGTTGGCCTAAATGGATCCAACATTCGGTTAATTTGTGGCCTTCTCCGCTTGATTTCTGTTGTAGTCTACAGTAACCGACCGCTTCTCTATGTGTGCCCTCTTTGGAAATTAGATTTCAGAACACACAAAGAGTCCAAGTTCCTGGTGAATTCACAGCCAAGGGCTACTAATGTCAATACTATGCTCTTGGTACAGATCAGACTCAAAATGGGACCTCGAATGAGTTTTCTGCTCACTGTTTTGTCCAGTATGGCACACAGTCTGCCAGTTTCTCTTTCCTTAGGTTTGTGTTTCGGTTTACAACCCCGGTATATCCATAGCCGAACAGCCCTCTCTGGGGCCCCAGTATACGGTCCATGGTAAAATTGATGGGTTAGACAACGAAGGTGCCCTTCAAGGTGCGCCGAAATAGCTTGCAGCCCCGTTCAGAATTCTCAAGCGACCCAGATCCTTTGGCAAGCTAGTCCTCAAGGATACAGTGTTTGGGATGATTTCAGTGTTGCCGTTTCGGGAGCATTTATATCATTCAGGGACCATCTCGCATTCACGTAAATGAATACCAACTACATCTCCCCCAACATGCACTAGAATAGGAGGAAATGCTGCCAAAATTCCACCAGAATTATGTCCGAACTGATTTGAATGTTTGTGCATGATGTGCTTTTCTAAACATCTCATTGTCTAAATTTCAACTAAAATGAAATGAACAACTAACTTTGATGCTCCATTTTGATGCTAAGCTTTGAACAACTTCCAGAATGCTCATCACATACCAATACACATGTATTCGACAGAGGACAAGCATACAATGATACTCACGACAAATTTGTAATTACATTTACTATTTTGTGCCAGATAATCAAAGAGCAAAACCAAAAAATAATAATAACTGACCATCACTTCCAGAATAATATAAATATTTCAAAAAAAGCAAGCAGCAACTAGCTCATTTTCCTTCGTTTTACAA
This sequence comes from Colocasia esculenta, assembly GCA_014218235.1. Classification (NCBI taxonomy): domain Eukaryota; kingdom Viridiplantae; phylum Streptophyta; class Magnoliopsida; order Alismatales; family Araceae; genus Colocasia; species Colocasia esculenta. The sequence continues at coordinate 29,538,169 of CM024766.1, forward strand.
ACAATTTCAGAAATAGATTTCAGGTCATAAGGTCCTTCTTCCTAACAATTAACCAAGGGTTTTCTCATTTCGAGGAGATGTAATTAACGTTGTAGCCTTTATGGTATGCCAGGTCTTTGATCCCAACCTGATATCCACTTTTGTCTGATTGGTTAGACAATGCACATATTTATAAAACTCCAAACCCTTCGACTCTCAGAGACAAAACATTGTCACTTCATGACCGGCACGCCTGTGCACATACACAAACCATGCCTGAACAAAATCTTAAATAATCCAATTTAAAATCTATCCCCACAATCGGTCTTAACACACCCATTTACCCAATCCTTCCCACCAACACAGGGCACATTGTTCATGGGGGCAGCCAGTTTCTCTTTAGGCCTTATGAATATCCGAAGGGTCTCACAGGGGAGATCTCTACAGGCTCTCCCTGTCACACACACAAGGAAGAGTAAGTATCAAGATTTTGACTTGTCCCCTGCCTATAGGGCTCAAAATTTCCTCAAGTTAAGCTCCCTCTTCAGCTTAAGTACTTCAGATCCCTTTCAGAGTCCAAGAATTAATGTTCCTTAAACATCCAAGGACCACATATTACAGACAGGAGAAAATATTCACTTCTGCCTGCATTCCAATCTTCAAGGTGCTTTCTGCTGATCACCTGATACATATTCTGCCCAAAATCACATGTCAATGAGTTGAAAAAAGACAAAAGGCATAGGCTATTTTTCTATCTGATTTTGATCCCATCATAACCAACTGGCAACTGCCTTATGTCAATACATAAGTGGAGCAAATTGATCCAGTTGATGGATAAACCTCAGGCTCCAAGGTACATGGAAATTCTCGACAAGCATATCCAATTTATGGAGAAGACACTGTTTGATTCTTCTTCCTGGTTAAATAGACTCCTCCATATTCCATAAGATGCCAAAACATTTTCTTGGGTCAGTCTATCCTTCAGGAATATTGCTTGTTCTGCCAAATTTGATGATGGCTTCACTCAGCCTGCTACAAAATAGTTCTAATTAAAGATCTGTTAGGGCCCGCTATCAGCAAATTTATCAGCTAGAAGATTCCAGTGTTTCAACAACTTTCTTAAAGGAGTGGCAAAATGGATTTTTGCTTCAAACCTTCTTTGCACTCATGTCAGCCTGTTAGGAAGAGAATTTTGTTTTCTAAAATGGTGGAATGTACCACCAATTTGATCTAGAATCAATGATAATAAAAGTAGATTGGCATATCCTAACATTGCCTTCACTAAGTAATAGCCAATGGAAGAAGTAGGAATCTAAATGCACTTGCACAATGCATTACATAAGCAACCACTCTCATACAAATGTTCCAGATACATGCCTCCCTTTCCTGAAATACTAATTCATGTTGCTCCCTCCAAATCCTCCAACGTCCAGCATCAGAAGTAGGGTCAGCAACCGTGGTATCGGGCTCTCTAACTGACCAAACATCATTTTTTTCTGTACGTGTGTTTTTTGTGGTGTTTTGGTAGGGATAACCAGAAAAAAAAATTCAGTCTGTCGATGTAAGGCAACAGTTTGTAGGATTCTTTCCATTGTTGCTAGGAGAGATGCGAATACCACTTTCAATCAAAGGAGATTTTTTTTCCTTCTTCCTTTGCACAAAATGGGCGCCATCCTCCAGCAAGTTCACCAAATGCCCACTTTTTAGGTAACTCATCCATTGAGAAGGAAAACTGGAGAAATAATCTTGCAAATGCAGCCTGTCAAAAAATGTGAATATTTTCACTAGACTTCATAGAAAATAATGACATCTCTTTCTACCTGAACAACTTTCACCTTCTGATCTGCCATAGGCTTGAAGGGAAGTGGTAGCTAGTAGAGTCTATGCTTTGTGCAGGCACTAGAGAGCATCCCATATCTATGGTTCTATTATTGAATGTCAAGACCACTGTGATGGTATCACCTCAAACTTTTCAAACATCAAAATGCTAACTTTGAAATTGCATGATTTCCCCAACATTTTCCTGTGTCTAACACTCTAACATAATGTTGTTGTTTTCCCCCTTTTCACTCCTTCAAGCAGCATGATGAAAGTTCACACAAACTGCCCTCATTGAAGCAAGCATGTCATCACCACCCTATCCAGACAACGTTGGAGAAGATCTGGATTAAGAAAATGTCACCATCAGGAAATAATACTCTCTCAGCTCCAGACACAATAATTGTCTTTCTAAACACCTTTTCTCTGTCAAGAATCTCTCCTGTGGACAGCTCCAAGTGCTCAATCCATTAAAAATCAAATACGTAATATAATAGCTTAAAGATCAGAACATCTGAAGCAACATTTTGGCTTTATCAAAACATTGTCATGTACCTTTCTGCGTTTTCATTCTTCCAAGTAAAATGATACAAATGCATTGAAACAGACTGTTCCCGTGGAAGCCAGCATGTCTTATCCTCCAATCCAGAAAAGATTGCAGAAGATGAAAATTAGAGAATAGTCACTTGATGTAAATAACAATGTCTCTCTCTCATCTGAGCACGGTAATGGCATTGCTTATCACCAATTTGAGGCATTATTTTGCCCACTGTCACCGGTTGAGGGCTGCAATTTCCTTTCGAATCGACAAGCAGCATAGGATTTAACAGCCTAAGACCACAGCATATTTGAAGCTGGTGTCCCGAAACACCCCCTATATCTGGCCTTCCTTTCAGATAAATAGTCAAACCGAGACAACCGTGGCACTAAAGCCGACTCTATTTGCGCAGAAAAAGCGAAACGACGAGGATGACGATGCAAGATAGAAACATTGGTCTGATGAAGAAAAAATTAAAAGAGCTTTTAGCGGGACGCCATGTTTCAGTTCATTTCCTCATGTTCAGAAAGTAAGATGCCCCCGGCGCACCAACTACTGAACGGATCCATAATACTCGCGATCACAAGCACTGCATCTACAATCACACGCTGAAGGAGAGAGCACAAGAAACAGAGACAGCGACAAGCAGCTCACCAGACAATGCCATAGGCACCCCTGCCGACGGGCCGTATGGGGGGCACGTACTTGCTGGAGACCTCAAACAGGTTACCATAGATGTTGTACTGGACGTACCGCCCCCCGTGCGTAGGCACCCCTCTTATGTGGGTGGCGTCCCCGCAGCCGCCGGAACCCGACCCCAGCTCCATGCCCTCCAATCTTGCCGCGTCGGAGAGCAGCAACAACAGGGGCAGCAGGCAGCTCGGAATCCCCTATCTGCGCCGGATCAAGGAATGGGAGGCGCGGGACCAGATGAGGACGACAGTTATGGGAGGAGAAGAGAGGGGGGTGGGGTTAGGCGGGGTGGGTGGGAAGAAGAGGGAGGGGGGACAGGGGGGAAGGGGAAGGGGAAGGAGGAGGAAGAAAGAAGGGGAAGGGAGTGAGAAAAGTTGGGGCTCCGGGAGCGTTTGGACTTCGCAGAACACGTGAACAGGGTTACAGGGGGAGGAGATCACCCCCACTCCCTCTCTCTCTCTCTCTCTCTCTCTCTCTCTCTCTCTCTCTCTCTCTCTCTCTCTCTCTCTCTCTCTCTCTCCCCGTGCAATAGTTGGTCTTATTTACTTCTTCCCGTCTTCTCCTCTTTTCTTTTCTTTTCTTCCTCTCGAGCTGTCTCTGTCCTTCTCCATGGGCCATGTTTCTTTATTTTGAACCTCTCGTAGTTGGAGTCTGGAGTGCGTTTTACTTTAGGTTGTAATTTGTTGTCCGCATATAAACCCCTATCTTCTGTAAATTGATACAATACCCCTGATATTTTTGAATGATTATAATTTAAAGAAGATAATATAAAATTGGTAATAGATTAACAAAAGTTACAAAAAAATAAAAGTATCCCTTAAGGTGTACGGTCTCGTAATAGATTTCTCATTTCATAGATTATATTATACTTAGGTTGACCAGAAATGTAATATTTTGAAATTTGTTTGGAGGCAAGGTTGGTTAAACCAGTTCACAGTACCAAATCAAATTCTCATTCGGATGGTACCACATGGTCTACAATACCCTACTAGTTCGATTCAACTCACTTTGGGCAAGAGATTTATATATATATATAATGAGTTTTTTGCAGAATTCAATATTTTTTAATATTTTAGCTATTTTTTGTGTAATAATTTCAATGAGAAAATACGACAATGTAATAAAATAACTGTGGTTGGGATGTTGAGGAGCAATCAATGAAGGAACAACGAAGGCCTTGTCTCCCTACTTCGAAAGTATAGTGGCATCTTAGGCAACGTTTGACAACACCGGTGGTGGAGATTTTTGTGTTAAAATCTCAGACAACAGCAGAAGCGTTTTCAAATAAACGCTGCTGGCTTCGACTTTCGCGCAGCTCCGATTTTGTGCCGAGGAGAGAGATAGAGAGAAACTGTGTGGAGCTAAAAAGCGGTCGAAGACGACCGCTTTTACATCGCTTTTGGGCAAGGGCGGCGGATAGAAGGAAATGACGACGGTGAGAATTTTTTTTTTACAATTTTCGCCGTCCGTTTGCGAGTGCGCACAGACGACGAGACCTCGTCGCCCGCGCCGCAAAAGGCGCAGGCGACGAGGCCTCACAGCGCTTCGCGCCGCTGCATTTTGCAAATTTTTTTTTTATTTTTACTTTTTAACAATTGATACCAAACGTTGTCTTAGAGTTGTACCACTTCTTGATGTGTCTCCTTCATCATGGAGAGGTAATTCTAAATCTCCTTTAACCCATGCCTCGGCCTACTCTTACGTAGAACCCATTGATAATCTTGCTAGTATAGACCTCACACTGTAACATGGAGATTTGAATCCTAAGATGAAAAATCCTCCTCCTCATCAAACCCTCCTTCCTTATGTCCAATACTATGCAACCTCTTCTTTGCCATAATCTACTTCAAGTATTGAGCCATCCCAATTTTAACTTCCATATGAAATATTTGGACAATCAAACACTTTGTTGCACCAAGCACCTGCATCCCGAGCTTTCGTATCGTGGTCCGTAGATTTTGGGTTGGCCCAGGCTCTTGAGAGGGCTCTGAGGGTGCCATCTAACCCAGTCGAGACATTTTCGTTGGAGTTTTGAGGGGTTTTTGCATTGAGTCCGAGATGTGGTCATCCTAGTTGATGCATCTCTAAATGCAGCTGGGAGGGACGACATGTAACGCCCCATCCCCCTTCGGTACGGCCATATTGACCCTTGTCGGATTAAAGGAAGATGTCACAGTGGGAACGACCCAATAATGAACATTTAGGTTGAGAATTGCAGTAGAAAAAATAATAAATATCCATCAACTTATTAATCTGCACGTCAGAGTCTATAAAGTCCAAATAAAAGTGCGAATACAATAGTCGATCTATTATTACAAAAAAACTCAAAGTCCAAATTACAATTATTCCGCATACGCTAATACTAAGGACAATATATCAGCAATCTCTACTCCTCTCTATCAAAGTCTGATCTAGCAATTTCCTCTTCTTGATCTTCAGCCTCTCCCTAAATAGTTAGTAAGGGTGTGTCTATGCAATAGACTCAGCAAGCAACCCAAGATAATAATCCACAATCTATCATATACATTACTTTGAAATCATGCTAATTCAAATATCATTACTAGGACATCCATGATGATCTATACACTAATCTTAATCATATATATTCTAATCATGTCATTTTATATAACTATCAATCTTGATTACAATAATCCATTTATGACTATCAATTAGCATTTAAAACTTCTAATATGGGATCATGCATAACATTATAAATCACTAAACATGGATACTCATTATAACATGAGATCAATTAACATGTAAGGCAATATCAAATATATAACATATATCATCGACATGACCCCCGCCAGGGACCCCAAAGGTCACGCCGCCACCCACGGATCCAAATGAAAGGTTTGCGGAATCCCAATATGGTAATCTAGAAGGGGGGTTGAATAGATTACCGTTAATTAAAAGTTTAAAACAACCCTTTTTAACCACAACAAAGTCTTTTGAGTTTTCAGTAGAAACTGAGTGAGATTTAAATGTGTTGATGACGTGTAGATGAATTTGCAATTTATCTAGCGTGTGTAAATGCAACGTGTCTATCAAGCATCTAACGTGAAAAATGTTCAAACCACAGGACACGAAGATTTACGTGGTTCGGAGTACACAAATCGTGTATCCTACGTCCACGGCACACACACACGCAGAGAAAACTGCTTATGAGAGAGTACGGTGACTACAACTCACACACATGTGTTTTCTGATGTGCACCCACGATCAGAACAACACACACACGTGATCTCAAGCACAAGGGTCGCTTGAATCACCACAACACACACACGGACGGTAGAAATACGAAAACAGAGAGAGTTCTAAGTGAGAGAATAAATCCTGATGAAGAACTCTTCTGAGAACGCCTGGAGGAAGTTCAATCTTCGACTTGAATGCTTTGAGTCGATGGAGAAGGTTGAATCATCGACGTTCTATCTTCAGGAACTGCTGGATCGACGGATCTTTAGGGCTCTGGGCAGCAGTCTTAAGTAGAGCAGCAGCAACTCTTTTGGAATTTGGAATAGCTCTAGGGTTTTGGTTGTGGCTGCTTCTGTACGAAATTTCTTCCAAAGAGGTGTTTAAATATAGGTCTTCTCACTTGGAGAAACGTGAGACTTGGAAACACTATCTTGGATAACTTAGAAACTTTCGTAGTTTGAAATATTCTTCGTCTGTCGACAGGTCTTGACCATCTGTCGACAGGCGACAATGAGTTTGCAACAAACTGAAGTCTTGATCTTCGGCTCTGTGCAATCTGTCGACAGTCGATGACCATCTGTCGACAGATGTCTTCTTTTGTGCAAATGACAGAAGTCTGGATGTTCAGAACTGTGGGATCTGTCGACAGTCGACTTCCCATCTGTCGACAGATGAAGACTTCCTGAGCAATGTGACTTCGGGCTGATCTTTCCTGTGCAATCTGTCGACAGGTACTTTTGTGTCTATCGACAGGTGACCTTATTTCTTGATTTTTGTGATCTTTCTCACTTGTTTGGTGAGAGCTTGACTTTGGACATTTGGGGCATTTGTACCTACATGATAAAACATGTGAAGCTAAGTATTTTGAATACACAAATGATCAAGTATTGCATTGGGTTCTTTGTCATGTGTCAAGTGTATCAAACCTCAATTGAAGTTATTCATCATCAAAAAACATGTTGTTATAAATGTTAGAATGAAAACCCAACACCAAAGACCCGGAAGGGTTAGAATTTAGTCTAGTGAGATAAGCAATGAATTCAAATAACTATAACAAGAAAGTTCGTACATTAATAAAGAAATTATGTACAACATGTCCCAAATAAAAGTACAGGTACATAAAGAAAGGTGCAGTCCTTAAGGGGCATACCCCGAGGACTTGCAAAAAGGCCACTCTCAACTCACGGTACAAAGAGCACTCACGCTCACAACTCACACTGCTGGCAACGCACGGCGAACAAGCCGCCACCATGACCGTCCAGCAACGAACTCCTACAACAGCAAGTCCCTATCTAAAGAGAGTAGGGGGGTGAGCTTTGCGAACAAGGCTCAGTAGGGATAACCAATCCCTTACCAGCCAGAGCAGCAGGAACTCTAACAAAAGCGGAAGCAAAACTACTCTAGAAAGTAGTAAAGCGGGAAACACCTACTGCAGAGAGCTACAAAGCAGCGGAATAGAGAAAATGCCACGACCCACAATCAGAGTCGGGCCCAACACGACTCCCGCAGAACCAACGGAGTCAAACCAATGCGGAAGCAAACACCTCGGCACACACCCATCGAGACAACGAAGCTCATGGAACACCAGAGCAACCACGTGAGACCAGAGTCTCATGACACAAGCACCAACATCCCGGACCTCCACGAGGTTGGGAAGGAACAACCAGGTGTCACCACGAGAGACACCGAGCAAACACATGAGAAGCACCGTCTCACCACAGGCACGGCCACCTCAGACCTCCACAAGGTCGAGGGCCCACAAGCAGAACCACCCTGCACCTCGGACACGCCACGAGGTCAAGGAACTACACACTCCGGTGCCACCACGGATGGCACCAAGGAATGGTTACCGAAACAACAGTTGGGTGCCTGCACAAGGCACCCCGAGAGAACCTACAGAGCGGAAACCACTAAACACGGTCCACGAGGCCAAACCAACCAAGCCCACGGAACTAGACACGGCTAGGCTACAACCACTGTGTAGGCTAGGGTGACGAGAAACCCAATCTCAGAAACAGCGTGAGAAACACCGTCACGCAAGAGCACACAAGCCACCGCCACAGGCAGCTAAGAGGAGGACACACAATCCACTCCTCCAGCTCGCCAGTCGTCGACTCCTGCCTACTACCTCCCCGGTAGAGTGAGGCTAGTGAGTCACAGCCAAGAACACAACCACAAACACTGCAGTCTAGCCGAACTGCAGCCCCACGCCTGACCTCCCTACGCGGCTCCAGAACCAACGTAGAGCGAGGCAGTGAGACGGGATAGCTGGTCCACACCGGACGAGCGCCTGAACCACCTCAGAGACCCAAACCAGCTAAGAGAGCTCTACAAACGACTCACGCCGTTGTCCCCACCGTTTTCCCCTTCTGCTCCAAGTCCATGGCTTGAGCACGCCTGCCGCCCGGAGCAACTCCCTCTAACACAGACGCGCGGGGCTAGGGGTCCCAGGTAACGGTAACAACCTATCTCGCGGACAAGCCCTCAAGTGCTGAGCACCAGACGAAAGAGAACTGGCGTGGCAACCACCAACAGAAACAACACAACTGGCTTGTAACCAAGACAAGCCCAGCAGGCACAGGCACGCACGACACCTTCCGGAAACCCCCAGAAAGGGTCGTCGGCCAACGCCGACACACACGGCACGGCCGGAGAAACCGGAACACACCAGATAGAACAGAAACCAATGCTCTTCTAATAATCGATTGACCGACAGACAATCATGATGTTACTTTATTCATTTAATCCGATTTAAATCAAACTCACATAACATGATGTAATTAACATCTGAAAAATCATAAATATACCTAAAATGATTAGAACATGCTCAGATTTTAACTATACAGCGCTTACATGCAATAAATCAAATCTCTAAATTTTCATAAATTTTGAAATAGCAAATCTATTTTTCTAATTAAAATAGTGATCAAGAAAATATTATAAAATACACAGAAAAAAAATCTATAAACATGGGTACCGTGAATTTATTAATTGGAAAACATTCACACACAAAAATTCATTATATGTAATTTTTGACAATTTTGATGACACATATACTATATAAGAATTAATCTAACAATATTTCACTTTGCTTTCACATAAATAGAATTTAAAATAAAAACTTTAAACACCCAAAAAATATCTAGGGCTACATTGTCATGTCACAATAGTTAGCACTCCATGACATGATAGACAGAAGCTTCATATGATCATCAATATAATAGATACGGCATATAGAATGAAATCTAAAAAATTGGAAAATTGAAGAACTTGGTGATAAGAAAGGGTGCCATCAAGTGAGACTTGATGTTAGCCCCAAGTGTCATCAAGGAGAACTTGGCAATAGTCTATGTTGGTGCCAAGTTCCTACAAACAAAAACTTGTGTAGAACTATCCATAAAACCCCGAAAATTGGGCAACGAAACATCTACAAAAGAAATTTAATAGAAATATAAAATTATAAAACATATTATCATAGACTAAAATCCTAAGTTACTTGCCTCTAAAACCTCATCTAAATTATTAATTAGAGCCAATGATGCCCCCTTAGCAACCAAGACGGTCTCCTCCTTCACGGCTAAATCCTCCTCACAAGCACCTTCTGGGCATGAACGACGACGTCCCCTACGTATTGTAGAAGCTCCTCCACCTCTACAGCAACACGAACTGGCCACAACGATCGATGGAGAAACTCTCACAAACCCTCTCTCTCTCTCCCTCATGGAAAGACCAAAACCTAGAAGGGCAAAACGATTCCCCCTTCATAAATAATCCCATATTTATAGGGGTTAGTATCGTGCATAGGGTGGAATCCTTTCCCCAAATGATTCTAACTTGCCACATTAATTCATGTTAAATAATCAATCTCGAAATCAAATTGTGAAACACAACGCAAAAATCTTGACATAAACATAAGTTGTCGCTAGCACAAAACTTGATGGCATTCAATTATGTCGTCAACACAAAATCTAAAAATCATCATCAAAACACCAAACTTAACGACATGATAGACTATCACCAACCTAAGTAAACGACACTTCATCTTGCCATCAAGAAGGCCTTGACAACAATCAATATTGTCGTCAAACCTAGACCAGTTAGCACCCTATCCATCCATCCAAAAAGAAGAAAATTCAGAAAATTTAACATATTAAAACCTGCAAAACCAAGACAATTGCGTTAAGAAAATCTAGGGCATCACACGACGCACTAGGTTTTTGTCATTTGTGTGGCCCGGGTGTGTTGGTAGATTGGGAACGTCTATTCGAGGGCACTACATGGTGTTTTTGCATGTCCCTAGTCATGGATGGTCAACCTAACGTGTTTAGGTAGTGTGTTGGTTAATGTTGATACATGTCTGCATGCATGCCAAGTGTCGAGATGTGTTAGCCCAATCATGGTTGGGGAGGGCAACACGTATTGAGATCTGATCTCTGATCCCGACACATCTTTGTCCCAATGGCATTTAAGTACTAGTTGATCTCCAGTTGACCCAACCAATTTCTCCCTTCACCCCTCTGGTAGAACCCCCTCTCCCACCATCTCCTTCTCTATCGGATGGCCAATGGCGAGTGGGGGATGCGGCAGTGGCAATGTGGGGCTCTTCTCAGCATGGTGATGGCTTGGATGTGGTAGGATCAACAATAAGGAGGTGCCCAAATGACGTAAAGGCCCCAACAAGTCAATGCTAGCTTTCTAGGAGGTAGGGTGACGATCCTTTGCTTCTCGATCATGGTTCTCGACATTTTTAAGCAATGAGGCTTAGCATGCATGCAAGAATGATGTGTTTCTTTCCATGTGATGGGGAATGAGGTCAATTTTTAGTGTGTTCTTGGTTTAATCGAAAGATTGAGGGTTTGCATATGTGTTTTTTAAGCTGTAGGTGCATTCCCAGAACTCCCTCTATCCTTTTCTATGTTTTCTCAATGGTTTGTGATTAGGATGGCCATGTCTGGTGAGCTCGGGCTCGTCTGGTGTTATGAGCGGTGTCGCAGTGTATTGCAGATGGGTGTTTCGAAATGTTGTGTTTTGTAGTGGCGTGATTAGGAACTCAAACTTGTTGGCCCACTTACGATTGGCAATAAGGATGGCCTAGAGGGGGGTGAATAGGATAATTTGAAAGTACAGATAAAAATTACCACTTGAAAACTTTGGTTAGTGAATGTAGTTGTGTGCAGTAGATAGAGTAGCAGTGCGGAAACAATTTAAACAAACAATCACACAAATGAACACAGAGAATTTTATCCTGGTTCGGTACTTCTCAAATGAAAGACCTACGTCCAGTCCCCAAGCAAATCTTGAGATTTCACTAACTAGGGCACAATCCTCCTAAGGATATACAAACCTCCAGCTCCCCGCTGGTCCTCTTCCTTTCCGAGTAGGAAGGAAACTCACTTCTGTTACAGGTCAAGAAGCCACCCTTCTGGAACAAACCCCAGTGTAGTTCTGCTAGACTTAAACCCCTAGCTAGGTTCTGCTGACACCAACCCTAGCTAGGTTTTTCCCTCAAACTAAGGGAACACAATGTGTACAGTCCCACAAATGGACAAAATCCACCAGCACCCCCCTGGCCTTCTCTTCACACAGGAAGATGAACACTGTATATAGTCCTATAGCTAGACACAAGTCTTTCTTAGAAAAGAAAGAACAAGCTGAGAGCTTTACAAGATGAACCCTAAGGAACTTAAAATCTCAACTCACAGTCTCTCCCCTAGATTTACAATGATGCACAGAGAGAGTGAAGAGAGGAAAGAAACTTGAATGCTTGAAGACTTCAGATAGTTGCATGCATGCACACTTCTTCTTGGGCCCGAGCTCTTTCTCTCTTGATTTTGGTGTGTATGACGTTGAGGCTTCTCACTAGATGTGCACTCTTTCATAAGGATTTTCAGAAAGGCTCTCATGTTCATCTACTGCTTTTTCAAACTTCAACTCCACATATATAAGCTTCAGAGACTTTTCTTCCCGTTTGAATGTAGCCGTTTGAAATTGAACGTTGTGTCTTGAGACTTGAGACTTCTTGAGATCATGGTTTGTCATGGCGAATCGGATCAGGCCGATTCGGGCGAATCAAGGGAAACCCGATTTGCGATTCGCCTGATTCGGTTCAATTCACATAATATATATATATATATGTAAGACATATATGCATGCATATATGTAACATATGTATGTTAGATATGAGAATGGGCTAAGGGATTCACATGGTATGACATGGAAGTCATTCCTTATTTACATTCCATATCATTTAAGTAAATGTTATATAACATTTACTTAAATGATATGGAATGTAAATAAGAAAGTACCCCCTATTTGAATCCAATAAAAATATCAAAAAAATCATCTCTTACAAAAAAAGTCAACTCTCCCATCGAAGAAGAAAATCACGATTTCAATGATTTTAGCGAAATGCTAACTTTCTAATCTCTCATAATTTGATCTATCTAAAATTTTGATAATTCAAATAAACTATATGGAACACTAAAAATCCAAAGTCCGATAAAAAAAGTCAAACGTGCATGTGACTTTTTTCAATAGGAGAGCGGCTCCCTTGGAGAAGTCACATGCACGTTTGACTTTTTTTTTACCAGACTTTGGATTTTTAGTGTTCCATATGGTTTATTTGAATTATCAAATTTTTAGATAGACCAAATTATGAGAGATTAGAAAGTTAGCATTTCGCTAAAATCACTGAAATTGTGATTTTCTTCTTCGATGGGAGAGTTGACTTTTTTATATAAGAGAGATGATTTCTTTTACATTTTTTTTGGATTCAAATGGGGGGTACTTCCTTATTTACATGTAATATCTTAAGTGAATGAAACAACAACTTATAACATTTACTAAATAAGGTATGAAGAGAAAACTGTGTTCCCCTATGGGTAATATATATACACACACATACATAACTATAATATATATAATAATCAAATGGGAATCAGACCGATTCCATGCGAATCGAACTGAATTAGGGGGAACCCGATTCGATCCGAATCGCCGATCCATCAAACCTTGCTTCAGATGTCCATCATCAGATCTTTGAGTCTCAACGGCTTCAGGCTATGCAGATAGCTTCATGGCTCCATTTGACAGCTTCAATAAATGTATGCAAGCTCCATGCCCATGACTGAAAGATAGCTAGTATGCTTTTGTAGGTAGCTGAGTGTCTGCATGGTCAAGAGAAATATGTAGGTACCTCCATTCTCTTGGAGGTAGGTAAGATACCATAGAATATATAAAATAGAAGATCCAAGACAAACAGATGTGCAATACATTTAAAGACGTTTGTATAGGTCATGCAAAGGTTTTTTCTTAAAACATGGAGTTCTGATAGAAAGTAAGAGACAAGTCATTTTGTTAAGAGATATCTATCAGTTCCATAGAGAAAGTCTGTCTTTTGAATAGAACAAAGTTAAGTGAGCATTCAAGAGGAATAGACACCTGCTTGGCGCGTAGTATATCTGCAAATGACCTTTTCCTTAAAATCTGGAAATTGGATATTCTGAAGGGTACTTACACATGTCTTTGTAAGACACGTACTATTCTGAAAAGATAAACTATGAAACTGATCTTAAGAGAAAATTTATGTCAGAAATATTAAACAAAAGGAATAGAGAAGTACAATGCACAATGAATAAATTATCGTATTGATAACAAAGAGAATATCAAAGTGTAGATCATGTGTTCATCTGTTGTTCATTAAATGATTTCATAAATATTAAAACATTAATCACACCAACTTAATAGTTTTGCAAATAAAATAATAGTTATTAAGTACAGTTAGCAATCAATATAGCCAACAATCGATATGAATCATGTAGGCAATCGATGTTCATAACTAAGGTCAATTGATATTTAAGTGTACTAGCAATCGATATGAAATAACAACAATCGATGCATGAAGGCAATCAATGTTTATGTGAAAAGCAATAGATGTTTAATGCAATCGATGTTTAAGATGGTCAGCAATCGATATGAACAACAACAATCGATTTAGAGCTTCGACTGGACAAGAAAACAATGTAGTCAGTCGAAGTTATGCTTCGACGAAGTTAACTTCGGATATGACAAAGTGAAACTTTGGATATGACGAAATGAACTTCGGATGAACAGAAAATAATGTTGTCGATCGAAGCTGAAACACGTAGTCGGTCGAAGTGCACTTCGTATATAGCTTCGAATATGATGAAGTTAACTTTGAATATGAGAAAGTTAGACTGCAACTGATCACGACCAAAAACATGCATGACGAAGTGCCAACTTCAGATATGACGAAGTAGACTTCGGATATGATGAAGCTAGCTTCGTATATGATGAAGTAAGCTTCAGCTGAACATGATAAAAACATGCATGACGAAGTTGAAACTCTGTTAATCTATAATGATAATGCAAAAATATATTGCATTCATGGGAGAAACATGATATAAAATATATTAATGATATTTTAAGTTAAACATGGGTTTTGTTATCACTAAAATAAAAGGACAAAATATAGGAGTGGTTCAACAAAACTCTCAGATCACAAACTCTCCCCAGATTTACAATGTAGCGTAGAGAGAGGGAAGAGATAAAAGAAGCTTGAATGCTTAAAGACTTTAGATGGATGCTTGTGCATACACTTATTCTTGGGCTCGATCTCTTTCTCTCTTATTTGAGTGTATATGGAGTTAGGTGCTTACTGGATGTACACTCCTTCAAAGATTTTCATGTTCGCTCATTTTGTTCTTCAGCCTTGCTTCATCCTTCTATAGAGCAGAAAGATAGATCCGTTGAGGAGATCTGTTGTAGGTCCTTCTAGCTGTTCTTCTTCTGCTATCTTTGTGTCTAACGGATGCTTGCTTGAGTCTTAACGGATTTTTCATGTAAAAACTAGACTCTTGCAGGCATTTAATGCACGGAAGAGAATGTTAGACTACATAAATCTTCTGACAGATAGCACATACTTCTTATGTGCAAAGGTCCATGATTTTCGCTGACATCTAGATATGTTAGGTATGGTCTTTAATTTTTAGCATAAGGAATGAGTTCTTTTAGTCCTCATTTTCTACTGACTGCTTTTCTTACCTATCCTGATAAGATAGAAAATACACAACATGAATATCTTAAAGATTTGAAGGCTATTTGAATTTTCATTTGGCGCCACAAACATTTGAAATCATGTAAACATCAATTGATATGAAAGTTATTTAAGTGTTCGTCAATCAATGTGAAACTTATCAACAATCGATGTGTAAAGACAATCGATGTGTTAAAGGTAATCGATGTTCAAACATAACAGCAATCGATGTGAATGAAGACAATCAATGTGAATGAAGAGAAATCGATGTTCTTAAGGCAATCAATGTTTTAAAGGCAATCAATGTTTGAGGGCAATTGATATGAATCAAGGCAATCGATGTTTAAGCGAAGAGCAGTCGATGTTTAAGAAGCAATTGATGTTTTTAAAGACAATCGATGTTGTAAAGGTAATCAATGTTTAAGGCAATCGATGTTAAGGGCAATCGATATGAATCAAGGCAATCGATGTTTAAGTGAAGAGCAGTCGATGTTTAAGAAGCAACGATGTTTTGAAGACAATCAATGTTTTAAAGGTAATCAATGTTTAAACATAACAACAATAGATGTTTAAGTTAAATAACAATCGATGTGAACTTCGACTAGCGACTTCGACTAATGAAGAAATGGTCAGCAATCGATATCTCACTTCGACTGCCAACATCGACTCATGAAGAAACTTCAACTAATGAAGAAATATAACGTAGCAGTCGATGTTGTGCTTCGATTGCTAGCATCGACTGGTCAAGAAATAATGTAATCAGTCGAAGTTTTCACTTCGAATGCAATCAAATTAAAATGCGATCAGTCGAAGTGAAGAGCTTCGGATGAATACAAAGTGGGACTTCGACTGGAATCATTTTCAAGGCGATTAGTTGAAGTGAATAGACTTTAGATAATATGAAATGCAACTTCGACTGAAGCAGTTATGAAGCGATCAGTCGAAGTGAAGGACTTCGACTGGAATCATTACAAAGTAATCAGTCGAAGTGAGAAGCTTTAGATAAACATGTTATTTCTTATGCTTAAATAATATTGAAAAATGGTTATAAATATATTCATATTATTTATGATAATCATGAGAATTTGTTATCGCCAAAATAAAATGATAAAATATAGGAGTGGTTCAACATTAGGAATATTTGCCGCCAAAAGAACACTTTTCCAAAACCTTGTATGGTGTGCCAAGGAGTCCTCAATCATTGGGCCTTGGATCATGTGCCCAAACTTGAGACGCTATCATGAGGACTTTATTACTGGAAAATTTAGTTTGGATGTGTGTCACATCTTGTGCACTGCGTCGACGCACTTTGTAATCTTTCCAAGAATGGCTCACTTGAGGAGTCACTTGCGTCGACGTACTTTGAAACTTGCATCGACATCCTTTTTCATTTCTTCGCCACTTGAACATTGGATGAGTACTTATGTCGACCTGGTTTCCAACCTGTGTCGACGTTTTGTGTACTTTTCAATTTAGCGCTCACTGGAATAACTACTTGCGTCGACCTGATCTCTCTCTTGCATCGACACATGTGTTCTCATTTTGTAAATGGTGGTACTGGAAGAACTACTGGCGTTGACCTGATCTCCATCTTGCATCAACACATGTGTTCTCATTATGTAAAAGATGGTACCTGTTATAAGTCTAAGATTTGTTAGAGTATATTAATCATTTGTGTGGATTACTTATCATAGTTAGACATGGTCTGAGCATCATCAAAACCAGGGACACAACATTAATCTCCTCATTTTTTATGATGGCAACTATGATATATAAATCCTTTTGCAATTTGTGTAAATCATTAATTTAGGCTATACCATCACACTTTCATTTCAAACATTCAAGTATATAAAGCCATCACAAATGTTGGGGACAACCATGAGTTGTATTGCTTTTCAAAAAATTATACATGCACTGAGAATGCATACAGTAAATGAGTATAAATGAGTGATGAGTGAGTAACAGTTCTCAACCCATTGTACCATTGCATTTCATAAAAGAAAGACTTTCTCTCCCTCTTTGACATCATCAAAAAGGATGTTGTGGAGACTGAGAGGAACTGGCAAATAGTTTAGCTTCAATTTTGGCCAAGCGAGCATTCAGAGTATCATAGTTGGTCTCAATGTAGATCTTTAGGTCTTGAAGTCTGATATCGAAGGTTTCATGCAAGGATGTGAAAGTGACATGGCTGCTATGTTGATCCTGATCAATGTCATTTTTCAACTGGACCAATTCTCTTCCCATTTCAATGTTGTGGTCCTTCAACAGACTTAAACTCTCAACTAGATGATTATATGAAACTCTGAGGGATGGAAGATCATTGATCTACCCTTTGTTGTCTCGTACCAACCTTTCTATGGTTTGTACTTCACCATATATGTGAGATTGAGTATAAGTAGCATGATTAAACATCTGGACAAGTTTCTCAATCAACTTGTTCATTTCTGAACCTTGCAAAATCAGCTTTTTCTTCCGTCATCTTAAAACCAACAGTAATTGACTTTTCAATATCTGTCAATCTTTCTTTAAATCTGGTGGATTTTTGGTCCACTTTGTCATTTAACTGTGCCACAAAGTTTTGCATCTTGTCAAACTAGTCTTGAATCAACTCAAATAATTGGTTAGGGATTACAAATGTAGTAGCTGAAGAGGATGTTGTTGCTTGAGCTCTTTAGACTTCATGTGCCCTGGACTATGTGGTGGATTTTGATGAACAGGAGATGGGTACGTAGTGTTCATCTCTGACATACTTATCTTGGTTCATCTCATTAGGTGGTTGATCCACCTGAATTCCAGCATTCTCATCTTCTTGGATATTTGGTGAATTCACAAGAGGTTCTTCATCTTGAAGTGCTTTTGGTTGGTCCATAGAGGGTTGCTCAACATGAGAAATTGGCCCCCGTACCACTCTTTCTCCCTCCATTTTGAACTTCATAAATTTTGTCATGTTTTCAAAGCAATATATGTTATATTTTGGAATGGATTGTGATTTTGATTGACTCAGAGGTACTCTAGCTTTCTGGAAGATGGGTGTTAAATGGACAGCATATGGTAAACATCTTCTTAGCTCTTTCCTGGTGGTCTCATGAATGATTTGACAAAATACTTCAGCCAAATTAGCTTTCACCTTTTTGAGCAAACAATAAAGTAGGAATCTTTGCACTCCTGTGACTCTACTTTTCCCCCCTCCTTGAGGTGTCAATATGGTTGTACATATATGATGTAGCATTCTATTCAAAGGAGGGAATCTATTTGCATTCAAACATGAAACCCTAGTTTGCATAGCATTCTGCTTATCATGTTCAAGTCTAGTCATCAATGTGTAAGCTTCATGTTGGAAAAACTTGTACTTATAAACATTCTTTCCACCAAATGGAATCCCCAATGCTTCTTCCACAAATCTGGTTGACAAATCCATGTGAATTCCTTGGACTGTAGTTTCTAAAGCTCTTTTGTGGCTTTTCATATTAACATAGAACTCTTGGACTAAAGTAGGATAAAAAATCTTATGGATACTAATGAAATTTGTCCAACCTTGGAACTCAAACAGTTCAAATAATTCTAGGAAGGTTTGCTGGAAACCTTCATCTTCAGTATTGACAACTCTTGGTTTAAGAATCTCCCTATTTTCATTTGAACCCATAGTAACTGTGTCTTCACTTGCATCTTACCCTGATTCAAATTCATCTGATTCTTCCTTATCATTTTCTAAACTGGTGGTTTCTACTTCTAGTTGACTAGGCCTTGGTGCTGAAGTGTGTTGTGCCTTTTCTTCTTGTGACTCAGTATCCTTAGTGCTGTTTTTTTATTCTTCTGTCTCGTTATCATATTCATGGCTATGTGGTAGTAAGGAACCCGAACCCTTCTCAGTAGGGTTTTGAGTGCTTTTTTCTGGAGCAGCAGACTCACCCTCTTCATCTGAAGTATTGAGAGAGACAAATTCAATCTTCTTCTTACCTTTTGACAAAGCCTTTTCTTTAGCTGTGCGAGGATGAGATAATCTACAGCTTGAAAAGGTAGCCGCCACTGCTTTTCTCTTTTACAATGTTGCTCTCTTCTCAGTATCAAACCTACCCTTGCTTTTGCACTCAGTAGGCTCGTCAATGACGATCCTTGGTTCTGCAGGCCTCACTTTTCCACCCCTTCATTGGTGCCATGGTGATGGAGATGAATAAACGAGGGAAAAGCTCGTCGGAGAACGAAGGAGCTTCAAGAGGTGAGAGAGAGAATTGGAAGGAAGGAATATGAACAGATGGGTGTGTCGAGACCAATTTGGGTCATTGTAAGAGGAACGCATCAACCTGCCCTAGAAGGTAAAGTAGACGCAAGGAGCAATGAAGCTTAGTTGGTTCCATAGTAAAGAGAATAGACTGTGTCGACATAGAGCCTTATGTGTGTCGACCTGCATGAGAACAAAGAATCAGAATAAAGTCCAGAAAAATTAAGGGATGAGTGTTTAAACATGAGAATTATGACTGTCTTAGGTTTTCAGGATTTGTGAAGGAGTTAATGATGTTACCCACTTTTCTTTTTATTTGCCCCCTTTTGAGAGATTGATGGTTTGAAAGTTATAAGCCTTGATTTGACCATTAAAATACCTGAACGACCATAAGACACATTTAATAGAATTATAACACTTTTTCAAAATAGATTGGTATAACCTTTAACTCTTACTTATTATTTGCATATAGGAAACTCTAGAAGAAAAACATTAAGAAAGTATTGAATTTAAACACTCCTCAAATTTTTTTATAGGCATAAGATTTTACGTCTTTCTTGCAGATTTTTCCTTTAATCTTTGTGATATAGAAAAAGAACATTCAGATATACCACATCTTTTTCATATAAGAATCTGTGTTTTTTCACACACCAAAATTCCTGATTACTTAAGTTGGGTAATCATCCTGTCTCAAGGGTTATGTGCAACCTTTTTACATGAAGATACACATTGTTTAGACACAGGAATCCCCAGTTACTCAATAGCAGAAAACTTTAATAATTTTATTAACCCTTTAATGAACAGAGATAACTAGCTCTTCATGACCTACAATGATTCTTCATTTTATGAAGATATGTAGTTCTCGGAAACTGGTCATTGCTCTGCCATTTTTTTTAACATGATTTATGTTCTTAGCCTATTGCAAAGTAGGGGAATGTTTAAAAATACGTATTTTGAAAATTTTCAATTAAGGAAACCTACAAACTCATGAATTTCAGAGTTCAGAGAGATGCAAATTTCCAAAATGTTTTAAAGCTATTATCTATCCTCTCTTAGGTTCTTTTCAGAATTTTTAGAGTCACGTTTGAAGGTTTATAAATCACAAGTCATTCCTCTGATTTTCAGGGGTATGAAGATAAGAGATTAACAGCTTTAACTCCCCTTGAATAATTGCCCTTGGGTCAAACCTCATCATAATTAAATACTCCCCCTTAAAAAGTATGTTTGTTCAAGAATGGTGTGAAGAAAATGGGGAAAGATCAAAGATAAGGAGAAAGTGTGTTGACACACGATCAAGTAGTGTCGACCTACAACATATTAAATTAAACAGTGTCTGAATCTTTCAGCCTTTTTTGCCTTAGAACTCAGCAAGACCACAAATCAATCAACTTAGCAACATTTTCCTTTGCAGTTTCAATACTCAATACTTAAGAAAGATCCTCTTTTATTTAACAAGTGCTCCTCCTTGGTATGAGCAAGATTCTAAGGGATGTGCAATGAGCATGAGCATGAGCATGATTTTGTCATACACAATTTATCATATATTATATGATATTTAATACTTTGCGGAGAAAATTTCTCACGCATAATGAAAGTTTTCAGACAAACCTAACTTGCCCTTCCACAAATCACCACTTGATATACCAAAAAATTGAGATACATAATACATTAAAAAAAATTCATTCAAGTAAGCAATATCACACACAAATTGATCATTCACTCAACCAAGCATAGCCCAAGATCTCTTCTCAAAGATGAAAAATCTTTCATCGCAAAGGGGTTTTGTGAAGATATCAGAATTTGTTTTGAGGTTTCAATAAAATGCATTTGAAAATATTTCTTGTTAACTTCATCTCTTAAAAAATGGTGTCTAATTTCAATGTGCATAGTCCTAGAGTGTTGTATTGGATCTTTTGCTAAGCTTATGGCACTAGTGACATTATTGGGACACATTCAAGATCTACTTGGTAGCCCTGAAGTTGTTATTTAATTCATAACACTTGGGTTCCACAGCTCCCTGCAGCAACATACTCTGTCTCTGTAGTGGAGAGTGCAACAGAGTGTTGTTTCTTGGAAGCCCAAGATACTAAACATCCTTCCAAGAATTGGCAATAGCCAATAGTACTTTTCTATCCAATTTGCATCTAGCGTAATCCGCATCAGAGTAAGAGATTAAGTTCAAAACACATGATGTAGAATACCACAATCCCAACTAATGAGTTCTAGCTAAGTATCTAAAAATTCTTTTTACTGCACTCATGTGGGATTCTCTAGGACTAGCCTGAAATCTAGCACATATGCACACTGAAAACTATATATCTCACCTAGATGTTGTAAGGTAAATAAGTATTTGATCATACCTCTATAGGTTTTTGTATCTACCATGTTACCTTTGAAGTCTGCATCAAGACTCAGAGTGGTACTCATTGGAGTTGCCAAGACTTTTGAATTTTCCATCTTGTATTTCTTCAGCAACTTCATGATATACTTTGATTGGCTGATGAATGTTCCTTCAGGAGCTTGATTGATTTGCAATCCAAAAAAAAAAAAAATTAGTTCTCCCATTAGGCTCATTTCAAATTCATTTGTCATTAGATCTGTAAATTCTCTACACATGGAAGGTTTTGTTGATCCAAACACAATATCATCAACATAAATTTGAATGACAATAATGTCATTTTTCTAAAATTTTATGAAGAGTGTTTGATCAACTTTACCTCTCATGTACCCCCTACTAGTAAGAAATGAGCTCAACCTGTCATACCAAGCTTGTGGGGCCTACTTGAGTCTATAGAGAGCTTTATCTAGTTTAAACACATGGTTAGGGAAATCAGAAGATTCATAACTTGGGGATTGCTCAAGAAAGACTTCCTCCTTTATGAAGCCATTTAGAAAGGCACTTTTTACATCCATTTATTGAAGTTCGATTTTATGTGCACATGCAAAAGCTAGCATAATTCTTATAGCCTCTAGCCTAGCTACATGAGCAAAAGATTCTTCGAAGTCATTTCCAAATTCTTGATTATAACCTTTTGCAACTAGCCTAGCTTTATTTTTTATTATTTTTCCATCTTCACTTGTTTTATTTCTAAACACCCATTTAGTTCCTATAACCGATTGAGAAGTTGGTCTAAGAACTAAATGCCAAACTTTATTTCTTTCAAATTGATTTAACTCTTCATGCATGACATCAATCCACAAATTATCTTTTAGTGCTTCTTCAATGCTTTTAGGTTCAAGTTGGGAAACCAGTGCCATTTGGTCCATTTCTACAACTAGCCTAGCATGAGATCTAGTTTTTCTAGGTTCATGAAGACTACCAATGATGTTGTCTAAAGGATGACCTTTGAGCACTTTGATGTTTATTGGAACATTACCTAAATTAGTAGATAAAGGTCCATCTTCACCATACTCACCTTGTTTCTCATTTTGTCTTGGTACTTCTTCATGTGATTTTTGTTTCTCCTTATCCTCTAGAAAGTCTCCATCTTCCTCTTTTTGCATGAATTATCATTAAATTCATCAAATGTTATGTGTGAAGATTCTTCAACAATTTGATCTTTAAGATTGAATACCCTATATGCTCTAGAATGATTTGAATACCCAAGGAAAATACTCAGTTCACTCTTGGGTCATACTTATTCAGATCCTTCTTATCATTATTCAAAATAAAGCACTTGGTACCAAAAACTTTGAAATGAGCAATTGAGGGTTTCTTACCTTTCAGAAGTTCATATGGAGTTTTCTTACTAAAAGGCCTAATTACCAGTGTACGATTAATTGTGTAGCAAGAAGTATTGATTGCCTCAGCCCAAAATCTCCTTGATAGTCCACTTTCCACCAACAGTGTTCTGGCCATTTCAACTAAGGTCCTATTTCTTCTTTCGACAACTCCATTCTGTTCTGGAGTCCTCGGGGATGAGAATTTGTGAGAAATTCCTTTAGTTCTGAAAAAATTGTCAAAATTAGAATTCTCAAATTCCCCACCATGGTATGACATAATTGAAGAAATTCTAAAATTTTCTTCTTGCATGATCTTTTTAAAGAATTTCATAAATTCAGTGAAAGCATCATTTTTGTGTGCAAGATAGAACACCCATGTAAATCTAGAAAAATCATCAACAAGCACATATCTAAACCTTTTACCATTAAGACTGGCAGTCCTAGTGTGTCCAAACAAGTCCATGTGAATAAGTTAAAAAGGATTGGAAGTCAATTTTTCAGTTCTACTTTTGAATGATTTTCTAGATTGCTTACTTTGGGTTCATGCTGCACAAATTCTAGTGTTTTGTTTGAAGGAGATTTCTGGTAGACCTTTGACCATGTTATACTTTACAAGTTTATGCAACTAATGTAGCTGCATGACCTAGTCTACGATGCCATAAACATGCCAGATCATCTTTATTTACGGTAAGACACATATTCACATTTTCAGGGGCATCCAAGTCAACCATGTATACATTATTTACTCTCTTACCAGTAAATTTGACTGTTTGAGAATTTGGTTCAAAGATGGTACATATAAAAGAGTTGAACATCACCTTGTGTTCTTTATCACAGAGTTGACTGATGCTTAGTATGTTATATTTCAATCCTTCCACTAAGAGCACATCTTCAATTGAATTGGAAATATTCTTACCTACTTTCCCTAATCCAATAATTTTTTTCCTTTGTTGTTGCCTTCGAAGGTGACATGACCAACTTGTTTTTCAACTATCAAGCAGAATTTACTTTTATCTCCAGTCATATGTCTTGAACAACCACTGTCAAGGAACCACTTGTTGTGCACGACTGCAAGACATTCCTAAAAAAAAACATTAAACAAGAGTTTTTGGAACCCATTCATAATTGGGTCCCTTGGAATCATGCGAATCCATTGTACTCAAAAACAAGTTTTTAGGAATCCACACTTGTCTCATTATTTTAGAGTTATCTCTACTCTTGACTTTGCTTTGCATAGCTTTCTTGTTTTTGTTCACATTTGAATTCTTATTCTTAAATTGAAATTTGTTGTCCCAACAAGAGTTTACTGTGTATTAGAACCACCCATAATACCTAGGATCTTTAGGTCTTGCAAAGAATTGTGAGTATGTCGACACTGGGAATGAGTTGTGTCAACTTGCCTATGGCCATCCATAGATATTCTGAGTTATGGCTGGTGGTTGTATCGACCTACTACGAAAAGTGTGTCGGCCTACCCAACTATTCAGTTGCCAATAATGGTTCCTGTGAGATCCTTGGGTCGACCTTGTGTACAAATGAGGTGGACGCACATGAATGCCAGTGGGCTTCATGTTGGAGTTAGGCTGACCTCGTTTGTATTCAACATTGACCTTACCTTCTCCATTGGGATGGCTTTTGACTTTGTCTTTGAATTTTTTATTAACAGAAGTTTTTCCTTTTTCCTTTTTCTTGTTTTTTTGAGACTCTTCATTTTTGTTGTTTATTTGGTTGTGGGACTCAGACATTGAAGTGAAAATAAATGTGATTGTTTTCTTTCCAATTTTCTTTTTCTTTGAAGGATTAAATCCCAACTCTTCTTTGTTAAAGTTCATTTTTGTTCCAAGCAAGGCATCTAAATTATCTCTTCTACTAACAAACTTTTCCAATGCTTGTTGTTTATCAGTTAGATCTTTTAACAGTATTTCAATTTCTTTTTGCATGTCAAGATGAACCTATTTAGTTGCCTCAAATTTCTCTATAGCAATCTTGGTTTCATTTTCTTTCTGAAGGCTCTTCACTTTCAATTCATTAATCACATTCATTAGTTCATTTACTTCTATCTTAAGATTTTCATTCTTTTCATTTACTGAAGTGTCGTGAACCATGTGATTTATCTTCTTCTTGAGGATTTTATTTTCTCTTTTAACTTCATCATAAGTATCCATCAATTCGAAATAGACTTTTTCCCAATCACTGGTTGAGAAGTCTGCAAAAGGAAAACTTACCTCTTCTCCTTCTCCTTCTCCTTCTTTTCTTGCCATTAAGCAAACTTTGATGTCCTTGTCTGTAGGATCAAATATGTAGGATGAATAGATCTAGAAGGGGGGGAGGGGTTGAATAGATCTAACTCAAATCTCAGCGGAAGCTTAGGCAATTAAAAAATCACTTCAAATTATAGATCCATTTAGACAGACAATCTTACTGATCTGATGTGTGGGTGTGTGTAGTTGATGTGTGAAGCAATTAGACAAGTAGTGTAAAGGCAAAATTCCTATGCATGCATCTAGCGCATAAAACAGATCAAACCACTACACAGGAGATTTTTAGGTGGTTCAGAAATCACACCAGTGATTCCTACATCCACCCCTTACACAGTGAGGACACACTACTCAAATTTGAGTATAACACACACACACACACTTGAGCTCGACGGCTCAAACCACACACACACTTGAGCACGACGGCTTAAACACCCTTAAGCTCGACGGCTCAAACAATACACATGAGAACGACAGCTCAACCACACTAGCTAGATCAAATTCACAAGAAATCAGATCCTCTAGCACTGATCTGATTCACACGACTACATGCACATAGAAATCTGCACAGAACACATGTACAGATTTCTCACGAGCACTCAAAAATAAATTGAGAAAAACACTCCAATAAAATTGAATGAAAGAGAGGTGAATTAGATGTCCCTTGTTGAAGATGATCTGCAGAAGATTGAATTGAAGGTTCTTGAGGAGATCAGATGGAGTACTCCTTCAATCCACGATGCTCTATTTTCAAATCTACTACTTGCACGATTCATCCTTCTTTCTCTACTGCTCTTCTTCTTGATCTGCTCCTCTTTCATCACTTCAATGCTTTCTCTCACTGCTTGGCTTGATCCCCACGTTCTCTGTGTTGGGATTTTGATGGATGGCTGCTTCAGATGAGACAAGAGTGTAATGACCCTGAGAACCCGACCCTCGGCCTAAGCTGAAGACCCGATTTTCGCAGTCGCCGCCTACGGATCCGGAGGCCCGGAAGGGCTATAACACAAGTCTAACAGAATATGTAAGGTAAATAAATGTCAACTACTGAACTAGAAGCACACACGCGGAAGCTAAAAGGAGAGCGAGACCGCAGCGTATCGCTCTAGGTACAGTCCTAACACACGCACACTAGTACAAGTAAAAAGGGAAGGACAGAGCCCTTAGGGGCATAACCCGAGGGAGACATACAACTAAAGGGGGAGAACACTGCTAGCTGCAGGAACGACGACTACTGCCCCGCCTCCTCTGCCCGATGCGCGCCCTACTGCTGTTGAGGCTTATATATATATATACAATTAATTAAATAACAATAGTTATATCTTCTACTCTACAAGGGAAAGCAAAGCTAGTAACTAGCAACGGTATGGAGGGACACCACGGTCGGAAAACTCAGTAGAACTGCACGTTGTGACAACCACACGGCTGGAAACACGGACAGAGAGAACCCTGCCTGGACAAGAGACGCTAGCTATGGGAAACTCTACCACTAGTCAACCGGTCAGGTGCGTCCACTGACATCTTATCCTCGACCCAGGTCCAAACCTCCATGTCTTGTCAGAGTGAGGCTGGAACAAGTAACACAACAGTAACTGTCGTAGTCTGCCTGGACTACCGTCCCACACCTAGCCTCTCTAAGTGGTTCCGGGGCCATAAAGAGTGAGGCAGTGAGAAAAGGATTGACTGGCCTACGTCGGGAAGGACTCCAAACGGCCTCGGCGTCCCAGACCAACCAAGAGAGCTCTACAAACGACTCAACGCCACTGTCCTAACCACCATTTTCCCCTCTGCTCAAAAGTCTGCGACTCTAGCATGCCCGCCGCCCAGAGTACTCCCTCAATAGGCGTGCGGGGATGGGGGTCCCAGACAACGGTAACAACCTCTCTCACGAGACAAGCCCTCAAGTGCCGAGCACCGGGCGAACGACTAGTGTAGGACCGTACTAGGAAACTAGCACTGGTGCCACAGGTCTAGAAAGAATCGGAACGACGAAGACTCCATAGAAAATGGAACTTCACAAGACTTACCTATCTCAGATGCTGTCGCGATGCATCAGGGTGTCGCGATAGTGTCGCGACGCCCAAGGCCATCGCGACCATGTCGTGACTCTATAGCGGTTGCGATCTCAGTCGAGAGGGGTCCCGGTACAGTCCTCCCAAGGACCACCCCAAAATCGATACAAACCATCTCTATAGGGGAAGGGGAGCATGGGTAAACACTAGGAAAGCTTGTAAATGCACCAAACCACCCTCAACCCCATAAAACATGGATTACGAAGAATCTACGCTCGAAGGAAGCCTCACTCACTATGAGCATGATCCTCACACACCCCCACGACCCCAAACCACAGAGAAAGCACCATCTCAAGGGGGAGGGGAGCATGCTAGGATGAGTGGGAGACGAGGGTCCCTACCTCCAAGAGTAGAGCCGACCCGTTGGGGCCTTCACGTCAGAATGGCCACCTCTTCCTCGCTCCAAGCACCACGAGCACGTCCCCTACACGATGGAGATGACACCTCCTCACCACGAGCACCACGAACACCAAGAATCACTAGAGAACACGAGAGAGCTCGGGAGAGGAAGAAGGAAGAAGAAGAGGAAGAAAAGGGAGAGAGGGGGAAATGGGGCGCCGGCCTCTGTTATAAACCAATGGGCCCCGAGACGTGACGAGTCGGCCTGGCGCGACAACAAGCATGTCGCGACGCCCCCGGGCATCGCGATCATGTCGCGACAGCCATCCCAGTGCGACACCGAACAACAGTCAAACCTCGAAGATCGAGAAACCAAAATGCGACGGTCTGCCAGGTCGCGTCAATACTGTACACACCTGACACTCGACAAGGCCGTTCTGATAGAAAGGACATCGGTCAAATCGGTCAGAAAAGCAGTCGCGATGCCACCAGACGCTGCGACAAGAACGCGATGCCCACCCGCATCGGGACCATGTCGCGACGGCCAAGTGCATCGCGTCTCGAAGCTTGTCGGACGGGCTCCCCTGGCGCGACCATGTTGCGGCCAGAGTGTTTGTCATGACCCTGAGGACTGGGCCAAGAGCCCGAGAGGGCCGGGTCTTACATCCTACCCTCCTTAAAGAAATTTCATCCTCAAAATTAAAAGAAACTCAGTTTCAACAGGAAGAAACATAAAAGGGAAAGTAACGTACCAATCAATCAAACAAATATGGGAACTGCTCTCTCATCTCATCCTCGCGCTCCCAAGTGGCCTCGCCACCAACACGGTTCTCCCAAACCACCTTGACTAGCGAGATTTGCTTCCTGTGCAACTGCTGCACTCTGCGGTCTACAACTCTGACCGGGTACTCTGGCACTGACAAGTCTGGTGCTACCTCAAGCTGTGAGTAGTCCAACACGTGCGACGGATCTACAACGTACCTTTTGAGCTGCGAAACGTGGAAGACACTGTGCACGCCTACGAACTCTACCGGAAGACACAACCTGTAAGCCACCTCTCCGATTCTCTCTGTGATGGGGAAATGCTCAATATACCTCGGACTGAGCTTCCCTTTCTTGCCAAATCTCATAACTCCCTTGGTCGGCGAAACCCGCAAGAACACAAGGTCACCCACGCTGAACTGCAATGGCCTCCTGCGAACATCTGCATAGCTCTTTTGCCTGCTCTTTGCTGTCTGAAGCCTCTGCTTGACTAAGCTGACTGTGTCTGCACACTGCTAAACCATCTCTGGTCCCAAAAGCTGCCTCTCACCCACTTCAAACCAGTGAAGTGGTGTCCTGCACGGCCGGCCATACAAAGCCTCGTATGGTGCCATTCCAATGCTCGAGTGGTAACTGTTGTTGTATGCAAACTCTACCATCGGAAAGTGCGACTCCCAAGTGCCACTCCAGTCCAAGCAACAAGCTCTCAACATATGCTCCAAAGTCTGAATAGTCCTCTCTGACTGACCATATGACTGCGGGTGATACGCTGAACTCAGCCTCAACTCTGTACCGAGAGCTCTCTACAAACTGCGCCAAAACCTTGAAGCGAACCTCGGATCTCTGTCGAAAACAATAGAAACTGGGGTCCCGTGCAATGGAACAACTCGGTCCACGTATAGTCTGGCAAGTCTATCCACTGACCAAGAAATCCTAACAGGAAGGAAATGTGCTGACTTGGTCAACCTATCCACAATCACCCAGATACCATCATGCCTCTGCGGAGTATGAGGCAAACCAACCACAAAGTCCATGGTGATGTCATCCCACTTCCACTCGGGAATGGATAACGACTGCAGCTCACCACCAGGACGCTGATTGTGACAGACCACGTCATTCAAACCTGTTAACCCAATAATGAGCCTTATCCGACTCCGTCTCCCACGAACGAGCCGTAGCCTCGCAAGGGATATCGCTCGCATGTCCGTGAAAACACAAAGGAACACACTGATATGTATTTGATTCATAAGATCACACATATTTATATTGGATTTACATAGCCAAATTTCAACAAAAGTCAAAGTAAAGTACACAAGCCTGGGGCATACCCCAAGGTACAACAGGAAAAGAAACTACACTGCTGGAGACCGCCACACACAAGCCTACTTACCATTTGCCGTCAACACAAATCAACTTTAATAAACAAACGACACACAACAACTTGGTGTACGTGCTAAAGTAGAGACCGCCACACTCGAGCCACGTAGACTGGTTCGCGACACCAGCAACTGACCCGGACAAACCACACAGGTCTACCTCTTAGCCTCGCAGCCACGAACAGAAGGTCCAACTGCCGCTCCACGAGAACACGTTAAACAACTGTAGAGGCCAACCAACACCACACCCGCGGACCACACTGTCACGGGCCCATGCCTGGCACCTTTAGAGACTCTGGCCTGAGCTCTCTAAAGTGAGGCACTGGGAAACAGGACTAGCTGAGGACCAGTGATGTCTACTGGTGTCCGTACCCCCAATTATGAGCGCGCTGCAAGCGACAACACAACAAACTCTCACAGGTTGCTGTCCCACTATCGTCTTTCCCTCAGTCGGACGTACAACTCAAACACAGGAGTGAGGGTGTCCATGACAGACGACACAGACCTTAACAGTACTGCACAAGTACGGAGACAAACCCCGAGGACAAAGCCTGGCTCACACAGAACCTGGGGCACCCAACTGAAGAGGTAACCACGGTAGGCGTCATACTACCCGCCACGTACACACAACCACGTGCACATCATGCAAGCCACGTGAAACCTCACGTCAACCACGTGAACACAACACACAAATCGCGTGAATATTAAACTAGCCACGTGAACCACCCAACACCCTCACAGGGCATCACAGGTGCCAACGCACCGCTAATACTTGCCAAGTACGTAAAATATCGATAATCAGATAGCTTTGCCATTAAAACCATACCCACTTGACCTCTCAGCTGAGGTCGCGACGCAGGTTAGTGTCACCTTCAGAACGCGACACCCCGACATGTCGCGTTCCTAACCTGAATGCGACGGGTCGACCTGTCACGTTCAGAACGCGACAGGGGGTTCTGTCACCTTCACAGGCGAAAACCCTAATTTGGGATCCTCTCCATGGATCGCCACCCCAAACCATGCATTCTATACTTAATTCATATTTTTCATGCTTTAATGAGTGCCCTATCAGGATATCTATTGTTCTTAAAGAAAATAACACCTTTTAACGTCATCACATGAAATCCACAACCCCAAACACGAGAGGAATCACCCTACCTCTACGAAGAACACGAAGAACGACACTTTCTCGGCGTTTCCCCCGCTCCACATAAGGTCTTCATGGCAAAAACTCGCCAAGAACACCTCAAATCCACCAAATTGCCCAAGAAATCACCACAGCTTCCTTCCCCTGATCGAGCAGAACTGGTTACAGCTCTGCTTGGCCAGGGCAACTTAAAAACGTCCAGCGGTTGGGAACATGATGGACCCCTCCGTCGCGACCTGAACACGACGGGGTAGGGCGTCGCCTTCCCAAGGCTGACGTCTGCATGTCGCCCAGCGCGCGACACGCGGCACGCATGCAAATGACAACCGCTCAACGGCGGCAACATGAACGCGACATGCAGGACCGTTGTGTTCAAAACGCGACGTTCCTCATTGTCGCGTTCACAGACAGTGAACGGGCAGGTGTTTTGGGCCCACCCTGCCGGTCCACAACACCCCAAAACCTGAACACATGCCTAAAACACGCCACATTGGCAACACACTGGCCACCACAAACATTGAATGAAGGATCCACAAGGATCCGAAAAACGCACGACGTTACATTACTATCATCTAAAAAGAAATTTCGACCTCGAAATTCAGATCATAATTCACATATCTAAAGCTATAAACACCACAACAAGCACTATCATCTAAAAAGATTTAAAAGCTTACTCAAACAAGTATGGATACGCTTTAGCCATTTCCTCTGCTAACTCCCAGGTATCCTCTCCTCCCTGTCTATTTTCCCATCTGACCTTTACTAGTTCAATTTCCTTATTCCTCAACTTCTGTGTCCTGTGACCTGTGATTTATACTGGGTATTCTGGCATAGACATATCTAGTTTCAAATCATCCCGCTAATAACTGACTATTTGTGCTGAATCTTCAATACATTTTCTCAACATAGATACATGGAAGACATCATGAGCATCAGTGAAATCCGCTGGCAAATCAATTCTGTAAGCTGTCTCCCCAATTCTTTCTGACACTTGGAAGGGCCCCACATACCTTGGGCTCAACTTATCTTTCTTACTGAATCTTAAAACACCATTTGTAGGAGAAACTCTCAGAAAAACAAAGTCTTCAACCTCAAACTGTAATGGTCGGCGTCGAGTATCTGCATAGCTTTTCTGCCGGCTCTGAGCTGTCTGCAACTTTTCTTTAATAAATTTGACCATTTCTGTAGTTTGTTGAATCAATTCAGGACCCATTACCTACCTTTCTCCAACTTCATGCCAATTTAGTGGTGTTCTGCATGGTCTACCATATAATGCTTCATATGGTGCCATCCCGATGTTGGTGTGGTAACTGTTATTATAAGCAAACTCTACCATGCCCAGATGATGCTCCCAGCTGCCTCCCCACACTAAACAACAAGCTCGTAACATGTCTTCAATCATCTGTATTGTTCTCTCTATCTGACCATCAGTCTGAGGGTGATAGGCTGAGTTGTATCTTAATTTTGTACCAATAACTCTTTGTAAACTTCTCCAAAAACCAGAAGTGAACCTTGGATCTCTATCAGAAACAATTGTCTTCGGAATACCATGTAATGGAACAATTCTGTCAATATAAATTCTTGCTAATCTGTCCACTGTCCAACACATACTTACTGCCACTAATCTGCATACTTTAGTCAATCTGTCAACAAATGCCCATATTCCATTGTGCCCTGTAGCTGTCCTTGGTAATCCTACCACAAAATCCATAGCAATATCGTCCCATTTCCACTGTGGAATTGGTAACAGTTGTAATAAACCTCCGGGCTTTTGATGCTCTGCCTTTATCTACTGACAAACTGCACATCTTGCAATGAATTCCGCTATTTCTCTTTTCATATACGGCCACTAGAAATGCTTTTTCAAATCTTGATACATTTTTGTGCTGCCAGGATGAATGGTATATCTGGATATATGTGCCTCTTCTAAAACTCTTTGCTTTACTTCTCTTTCTGTGGGTACATATAACCTGCCTCTGAGCCTGACCACACAATTATCATCAATGGTGACACCTTCCATTTTCACAATCTCTGCTAAATTTCTGTCAGTTCTCTGAGCTTCAATAATCTGCCAATACAAAGATGGTTCTATAGCACTACTGGCTAGTACTGCTCGTCGTTGACTGCTTGGAACATACAGTGAATTTTCTGCTATTTCCTCATATAATTTCCATTCTTTTATCATCATATGACTCAAATATGCTTTCCTGCTCAGTGCATTAGCTACAACATTGGCTTTACTTGGGTGGTAAGCCAAACTAAAATCATAATCTTTTAAATATTTCACCCACCTACGCTGACGAAGATTCAAATCTTTCTGAGAGAAGATATACTTCAAACTTTTATGATATGTGATAATTTCAAATCTCTCACCATAAAGGTAATGCCTCCACATATTCAAGGCAAAAACAACTGCTGCTAGCTCCAGATCATGAGTTGGGTAGTTCTCCTCTGCTGGCTTCAATTGTCTGGATGCATAAGCTATCACTTTACTATGATGTATTAATACTGCTCCAAGCCCTCTTCTGGACGCATCTGTGTAAATCACAAAACCACCACTGTTGCTGGTAATGTTAATATTGGCACTGCTGTAAGCCTCTTCTTCAATTCCATAAAACTTTTCTGACATTCACTTGACCACACAAACGACACGCCTTTTTTGGTCAATTTAGTCATGGGTGTTGCAATTCTGGAGAAGTCCTGAATAAAATGCATGTAATAACCTGCTAAAATTAAAAAACTCCTAATTTCTATGATTGTTTTCAGCGCTTCCTACTTCATAACTGCCTCCACTTTAGCTGGATCGGCTGCTACTCCCTCTGCTAAAATAACATGACTTAGAAACTGAATTTATTTCAACCAAAACTCACACTGACTGAATTTAGCATACAATTGATTATCCCGTAAAATCTGTAAAGTAAGTCTCAGATGTGCTGCATGCTCTTCTTCAGATGCTGAATAAATCAGTATATCATCTATAAAAACCACGATAAACTGATCCAAATATGGATGAAAAATTCTATTCATCAGATTCATAAACGCTGCTGGCGCGTTGGTTAGCCCAAATGACATAACCACAAACTCATAATGCCCATACCTGGTTCTGAATGCTGTCTCATCAATATCTTCTTCCCTGATCCTTAACTGATGGTACCCTGACCTTAAGTCAATTTCAGAGAATACCTTAGCTGACTGAAGTTGATCAAACAAATCATCAATTCTTGGCAATGGGTACTAATTCTTTATAGTCACATCTTTCAACTTTCTATAGTCAATACACATCCTAAAATTGCCATCTTTCTTTCTTACAAATAGTACAGGAGCTCCCCACAGTGAATGACTCGGCCTGATAAAACCCTTTTCCAACAATTCTTGCAACTGCTTCTTTAATTCCTTGAGTTCAGCTGGTGCCATCCTGTATGGTGCCTTAGAAATGGGCATTGTTCCTGGCTGCAATTCAATTGTAAAATCTACCTTTCTCTGTGGAGCTAATCCTAGCAAATCATCTGGGAATACATCTGTAAATTCCCTGACCACTGGAACTGCCTCTATTGATTTACCGGTTTCTACCAGACTCACTGAAGCTAAATAAGCTACACACCCCTCATTCAACAATTTTCTAACTTTAATTGCTGAAATTATCAACTTAGATGTATAGAAAGACATACCTTGAAATTCAAACACTGCTCCACTGGGGTGTCAAAACCTGACTCTCTTCTTTCTGCAATCTACCATAGCCCCATAGGCCTCAATCCAATCCATACCTAAAATAATATCATAATCTCTCAATTGCAAAGCATATAATCTAGATGACATCTGATTCCCTTGAACCACAATAGGAGCCTCATCTATGTTACAAGAAGTGAGCATAAACTCACCCGAAGGGACTTCTACCACCAACTCACACGATTTTTCCTCTAATGGATGCACCATACAATCCAAAAACTATTCAGAAATAAAAGAATGTGAAGCACTCGGACCGGATCAAATAAAACTCTTGCTGAAAAGTCATAGATAGGTAGTATACCTTCTATCAAATTTGATGCTTTTGCCTGGGCTCGGGTGATAGCCATAACCCGACCCCTACCTCACTGATGTGGTGCTCCTCTACCACGTCCTACTGGTGGCTGCTGGGGCTGCTGCTGTTGTGGCTGTTGAACTCCTCTTCCATATCCATACTCTCTGGGATAGGGGCAATTGCGGATCAAATGCCCCGGCTGATCACAGTTATAACATCTGTACCCTGGTGGAAGAGTAGGCTACCTGGCGGTACTCTGCTGAGACTCCTCCACCTCTAGCCTATAACCACGCCCCTGCTGAAACATCTGCTGGCGACCTCCTCCTCGACCTCTGAATATTTTCTTCAATTTTGAGCCCCACTTATTGAAACCTGAAGAAGATGGTCCTGCTGGCACTTTTCCCTTACTAATTCCTAAAGACTGCTGGGATAGTCGAAAACTACCAGAACCTGTCTCTCCTACCTGACGAGTCCGAACGGACCTCTCTAGTGTGGCTGCTCTCTGGGCCACCTCTTCCACAGTCTTACACATAAGTGGTATCACTATAGTCTGCAACTCAATCCTCAAACCTCAGATGAAATACTCAACCATCATAGCATTATCTGATGCAACATATAGCGCATATCTGCTAAGTGCCATAAATCGCATCTGGTACTCCAAGACAGAAGAGTTTCCTTGCTGAAGTGTCAGAAACTGCTCCCTTTTGGCCTGCTGAACTTGCACAGGGAAGAATGTATCATTAAATGGCTCGATAAATTCCGGCCATGTGATAGTCTCCTCTGCCCTGCCTACGAAAGTAGTCTGCATCTTTAACCTCCACCATTCCTGCGCAAAACCCCGCAACTGATATGTAGCTAACACAACCCTGTCTGCTGGTGGACATCTCATTGTCACAAAAACTCTTTCAACCCTGTCTGTAGGCGGCTGCAATCTCAAAAAATTTTCAACCTGCATAACCGGTTCCTCTGCTGCCCTCACTAGCTGAAGTGGTGGTACAGGTACCACAATAGGTGCCTCTACACCAGGTGATGGTGGAAATGGTGCCACAGGTACGGTCCCTCCTGCAGCCGGTGGTACCGCTGCTGGCTGTACCAGTCCCTGCTGATCCATTCTCATACGAATATCCATAAGACTCTCCCATATTCTTTCTATCATTCGCTGAGTTGACTCCTCCTGCTCATCTCCTCCACCACCCCAATCTCTCCTATCGGCCATCTCAAATTCCTACACAAACAACATTCCAACCACATACATGCCAATATATCATTATAAAACCAGGGTCAGCTACCAACAGTAGACAAGTGTAGAAATAAGGCTATGTAATTCCCCAGTTTCTTTATATTTACACGGACCTTGCTCTGATACCAACTGTGATGGACCACGTCGTTCAAACCCGTTAACCCAATAACGAGCCTGATCCGACTCCGTCTCCCGCGAACGAGCCATAGGCGCAAGGGATATCGCTCGCATGTCCGTGAAAACACAAAGGAACACACTAATATATATATATATATATATATATATATATATATATATATATATGATTCACAAGATCACACATATTTATATTGGATTTACATAGCCAAATTTCAACAAAAGTCAAAGTAAAGTACACAAGCCTGGGACATACCCCAAGGTACAACAGGAAAAGAAACTACACTGCTGGAGGCGTCGACCTAACTCCGCTGCGATGCAGCTCTGAACTAGAAGACGGTAGAGAAACCTACTGCTCTCCTTCACCTGTAGGGAGTAGGGGTGAGCCTCGCAAGTCACTGGCTCAGTAGGGAAACTCCCCCAAAACCCGAGCAAACCAAACTCAAACACGAGAACAGAAAGCTACACTAACAATTTATAGCACAACTAAGTAGGATATTAAAGCTGTAAATACTACTTACCATTTGTTGTCAACACAAATCAACTTTAATAAACAAACGGCATACCACAACTCGGTGTACGTGCTAAAGTAGAGACTTCCACACTCGAGCCACGTAGACTGGTTCGCAACACCAGCAACTGACCAAGACAAACCACATAGGTCTACCTCTCAGCCTCGCAGCCACGGACGGAAGGTCCAGCTGTCGCTCCACGAGAACAAGTCAAACAACTGTGGCAGCCAACCAACACCACACCCGCAGACCACACTGCCACGGGCCCATGCCTGGCACCTTTAGAGACTCTGGCCTGAGCTCTCTAAAGTGAGGTACTGGGAAACAGGACTAGCTGGGGACCAGTGACGTCTACTGGTGTCTGTACCCCCAACTACGAGTGTGCTACAAGAGACAACACAACAAACTCTCACAGGTCGCTGTCCCACTGTCATCTTTCCCTCAGCCAGACATACAACTCAAACACAGGAGTGAGGGTGTCTAGGACAGACGACACATACCTTAACAGTATAGCACAAGTACCGGGACAAGCCCGGAGCACAAATCCTGGCTCACACAGAATCTGGGGCACCCAACTGAAGAGGTAACCACGGTAGGCATCGTACTACCCGCCACATACACACAACCACGTGCGCATCGTGCAAGCCACGTGAAACCTCACGTCAACCACGTGAACACAACAAACAAGTCGTGTGAATATTAATCTAGCCATGTGAACCACCCAACACCCTCACAGGGCGTCACAGGTGCCAACGCACCACTAATACTTGCCAAGTACGTAAAATATGGATAATCGGATAGCTTTGCTGTTAAAACCATACCCACATGACCTCTCAGCTGAGGTCATGATGTAGGGTAGTGTCACCTTCAGAACGCGACACCCCGACAGGTCGTGTTCTTAACTTGAATGCAACGGGTCGGCTTGTCGTGTTCAGAATGCGATAGGGGGTTCTGTCGCCTTCACAGGCGAAAACCCTAATCCGAGATCCTCTCCATGGATCACCACCCCAAACCATGCATTCTATACTTAATTCATATTTTACATGCTTTAATGAGTGCCCTATTAGGATATCTATTGTTCTTAAAGCAAATAACACCTTTTAACGTCATCACATGAAATCCACAGCCCCAAACATGGGAGGAATCACCCTACCTCTACGAAGAACATGAAGAACGACACTTTCTCGGCGTTTCCCCTGCTCCACGCAAGGTCCTTGCGGCAAAAACTCGCCAAGAACACCTCAAATCCACCAAATTACCCATGAAATCGCCACAACTTCCTCCCCTTGGCCAAGCAGAACTAGTTACAGCTCTGCTTGGCCAAGGCAACTTAAAAACGTCCAACGGTTGGGAACGCGACGGACCCCTCCGTTGCGACCTGAATGCGAGGGGGTAGGGCGTCGCCTTCCCAGGGATGACGTCTGCATGTCGCTCAGCGAGCGACACCCGGCGCGCATGCAAACGACAACCGCTCAACGGCGGCAACAGGAACGCGACATGCAGGACTGTCGCATTCACAGATAGTGAACGAGCAGGTGTTTTGGGCCCAGCCTGCCGGCCCATAACACCCTAAAACCTGAACACATGCCTAAAACATGCCACATTGGCCACACACTGGCCACCACAAACACTGAACGAATGATCCATAAGGATCCGAAAAATGCGCGACGTTACACTGATGCTCAGCCTTCACTTGCTGACAGGTAAGGCACCGAGGGACAAACTCTGCCATGCCCCTCTTCATCCTTGGCCACTAGAAGAACCTCCTCAGGTTATGATACATCTTGGTGGAACCAGGATGAACAGCATACCTCGACCGGTGTGCCTCTGACAACAGTGCCTGGCGTGCATCACAGAGAATGTACAATCTGCCTCTGAACCTGACCTCACTGTCCTCATCCAGCTCAACATCTGGCATCTACAAAATATCTGCCAACTCTGAATCTGCCTACTGTGCCTCCAGTACCTAATGGTACACTGACGGGCAAACTAAAAAACTGGTCATCACTGCATGGTCTCTGTACCTCGAAGGGCAGAAAACTCCCTCAGACAGGTCCTCAAATAGCCTCCACTCTCTGACTAGTAATGAACTCAGGCGAACCTGTCTGCTCAAAGCATCTGCTACAACGTTAGCCTTTCCCGGGTGGTAGGAGAGGGTAAGGTCGTAGTCCTTCAAATACTCTATCCATCTGCGCTGCCTCAAGTTCAAATCCTTCTGAGTGAAGATATACTGCAAGCTCTGATGATCCGTGAAGATCTCAAACATCTCGCCGTATAAATAGTGCCTCCACAACTTCAGAGCGAACACCACTGCTGCCAACTCTAAGTCATGGATAGGGTAGTTCTCCTCATGCTTCTTCAACTGCCGAGAAGCATAGGCAACAACCCCACCATACTGCATCAGCACGACACCCAAACCTGACCTCAAAGCGTCAGTGTAGACCACAAAACCTTCGCTACCTGACGGTAAGACCAACACTGGTGCTGAAGTCAACCTCATCTTCAGCTCCTAGAAACTCCGCTCACAGTCCTTATCCAAACAAATCTAGCCTCAAGTCTTGTCAATCTGGTCAACAGCTCTGTAATCCTGGAAAAATCCTGAATGAACCTTCTGTAATAACCTGTCAAACCCAGAAAGTTGCTAACCTCTAACACTGAAGTGGGCTGCTCCCAAGACAACATTGCCTTAACCTTGGCAAGGTCCACTGCCACACCAGAACTTGAGATCACATGCTCGAGAAAGTGCACCTCCCTCAGCCAGAATTTGCACTTATCGAACTTGGCATAAAGTTGGTGACTCCACAACATCTCCAGCACAATCCTCAGATGCTCCTCGTGCTCCCCCTTCGAAGCTGAGTAGACCAAAATGTCATCCACAAAGATGACCACAAAACTGTCTAGGTACTCACTGAACACTCTGTGCATCAAATCCATAAAAGCTGATGGCGTGTTCGTGAGCCCAAACGACATCACGACAAACTCAAAGTGACCATACCTCGAACGGAAAGCTGTCATGCCAATATCTGACTCTCTGATCCTCAACTGGTAGTAGCCTGATCTCAAGTCAATCTCAGCTTGGCTGACTGCAATTGATCAAACAAGCCATCGATTCTAGGCAACAGATACTTGTTCTTTACTGTTACCTAGTTCAGCTACCTATAGTCGATGCACAACCTCAAACTGTCATCCTTCTTCCTCACGAACAACACTGATGCGCCCCATGGTGAACGACTTGGACGGATGAAACCCAACGCAAGCAACTCCTACAATTGGCGCTTCAGCTCGCGCAACTCAGTCAGAGCCATCTGGTAAGGTGCCTTAGACAAAGGCATCGTACTAGGCAAAAGCCCAATGGAGAACTCCACCTCCCACTCAGGCGGTAACCCAGATAGGTCCTCCAGAAAAACATCAGAGAACTCACAAACAACAGGTACATCAAAAACCGACGACCCGCTAGGCTCAGAAGAAGAAACAGAAGCAAGATATGCTACGCAACCATCGCGGATCAGACGACAAGCTCTATAGAAAGAAATAAAAGGTCGACGGGTAGACCAGATACGTCAGAAGCAGAGAATAGGCGCTCCAGGTATCTCAAACCGAACGGTCTTCCGCTTACAATCCACTATAGCTGAGTGAGCCTCCAACCAGTCCATGCCAAGGATGATGTCAAAGTCACGAAGCTGCAATGCGTACAACCTGGCCAGCAACTGGTGTCCTTAGACCTCAATTGTGACACCCTCCAGATAACCAAAGAACGCATGTAATCACCGGACGGGAGATTGACCATCACATCACACTGCCTCTCAGGGGTGTGACGAACCAGCGACTCATAAAACTCCTCGGAAGCAAAACAAAGGGAAGCACCGGGATCAACCAAACCATGAGCAGCTCTACCAAGGATAGGCAAAGTACCTATAACCAGGTTCGACGCCTCGGACACCTCCCTGGTGAGAGCCATCACACGACCATGACCACACCCACGCTGCAACGCCTGCTGGGGTTGCTACTGCTGAGGCAGATGCTGGTGCTGTGGAAACTGCTGCTGCTGTTGGTACAACTGGAACTGCTGAGGCTGCTGAAACTACTGAGGCTGCAAATGGTACTGCCCCTACTGTTGCTGACGGGGTACCTGTTGCTGCTGTTGGGGGTACTGGTACTGAGGCAACTACTGAGTGTACTGCATTGGCTGCTGCGGCTGCTGAACTTGCCCCATCGGGCAATCCCTCCTGAAGTGGCCCCGCAAACCACAAGTGTAATAGACTACCTCCTGCCTGCCCTGCTTAGCTCCTTGCTGGACCGATTGCTCTGCAAACCTCGACTGACACTTCTGCTGTCGGCTTCGTCCACCCCCGCGAGTGTTCATCTGCCTGAACTTCGAGCGCAAATCGGAAATGTTCGAACTGCCCGAGCCCGAAGAAGAAGAGGTCGCACTACCGCGACTACCTGTGGGACGCCAGTATGGTGAGGTCCTAGAGGAAGCTCCTCCCTACTGCTGCTGCTGCTACTACTACTACTACTACTACTGTTGGGGCTGCTAGGTCTATCTCTCCAAGGTGATGGCCTTAGCCACAGCCTCTCCCAAAGTGGCACACATGTGAGAGGTCACACCCCACCTCAAATCTGGCCTCAATCCTACAATAAACCTCTCTGCACAAGCCTGCTCACTGCTGGCAACATGAGGGACATGCCTCAACAACCAGATAAACCTCTGATGGTATTGGGTAACTGACAAATCACCCTGAACCAACTCATGAAATTGGTCTCGTCTGTAGCACCCCGGAAATTTTAGTGATTTAAAATTTTTAAATAAATGGAAAATAGATAATTTTCGTATTATCGGAATGGTAGAACATACGTACCACTATCGTACGTGCAAGGACACATCGGAAAATTCTGTAAAAATTATAAATCAACCCTAAACATTATTCCTAAATGTTCCACAAAGAAATTCGTGCAAAGAAAAATCTGATTGGCCAAGTGTACGTCACAATGTGACTAATTATCCAAATTAGGAAACTAAGTCGGAAAACTGTTAACACGGAAATATAACATGATCACAAATTAAATAA
The DNA here is from genome assembly GCA_014218235.1 of Colocasia esculenta. Taxonomy (NCBI): domain Eukaryota; kingdom Viridiplantae; phylum Streptophyta; class Magnoliopsida; order Alismatales; family Araceae; genus Colocasia; species Colocasia esculenta. The sequence goes on from CM024766.1 coordinate 29,580,317, forward strand.
ACATGTTGGAGAGACTTCCAACATCATGTATTGATGACCCATTATCGAAATTGGGACAATGGATCACTTTTGGCCCAAGAATAAAATGGAGCAAGAAAAATGCCCAGAAATTCGTAACCCTAATTAAGCTGAAATTAGAAAGAGGCAATTAGGGTAAAACTTGAGGCAATTACTCACACATAGCAACCAAATGTCATGCCTAGCCATACTAGAGAGTTTCCTAAAGCCTCACACACTCTATTGGGGTGAGAAATCATCAAAATATGGAAGGTGGGTGACCAAAACCACAACCCTCCCTTCCTACACCCAATTGGACTTCTAAAAAACACTAGATGCATATATACTTGTCATGAAACCCTAGGGGACGAATTTACACATTGTTGGGGTCATGGGAGGCTGTTCTTGAGCACCAGAGGTGGAGGAAAACGCCCCAACTTAGAGCCTTCTTCCCTACTGTGTCTGCATCGACCTGTGCAGAGTGCACTTCTTGAAGTCGACCTAAGGTAAGCCAAACCTTAACCAAATCATGCAAGACTTATACCCCTGGAAAGAGGGTGTATTAAGCGTTCTCCAAGCGGTCTGAACGAGGGCTTTCTGGAGGATGAGACTTCTTCAACCCAAAAGGTAGGTAATCTCAGGCCAAATATAAATAAATCCTATATCAATGTGTAGAGCATCAAGTCTACTTTCATGTGCAAGTGATTTCATCGATTTTCATTGAGTATATCTCGAGTATTAAGTGTTTTGCCAAAGTCGAGCATGTTAGCATTTCACGTTCCTGTCAATTTCGCATGCATCCCAAGGCCAATTTTCATGAAAACAAAACCATATTTCTCTTCTATTTCATGTTCCCAACAAGTTTCATGTTTACACTTTTGGCCCATGAGCCCTAGATTAGGAGTTATAAGCGTTGCATGCGTTGTGTCTATTTTCTGCATTTTCGGGCAAGAACCCAAAACGCGACGGGACTAGACGTCGCGTTCTTGCATGGATGAACGCGACGTACTAGTCCGATGCATTCATACAAAATGCGACCATGCCCTACATCATAATTTTGACCAAGATAGTACTGTTCTGACACCTCAAATTGTGTGCTGCATGGTTTTTAGAGCCTGCATGAATGCGACGTGTACCCCCGTTGCGATTCGACCAGGTTTCCCGCTCATGGTTTCACGTGATTTTTATATTATTGTTTTGAGTACATCTCATGAACGTGATGGGATAAACCGTCGTGATTCAAGGATGAAGGCGACGGTATAGTCTGTCGCGATTTAAGTCTTTACAGGTTAGTCATGTTCTGATTGTACACTGCGTTATGAAATGCGTCAACTGTGTCCGTTGCGAATTTCAAGACCTACTTGAGGCATGTTTTACATGGTATAGAGTTCATGGTTTGCTAGTCTTGGTTCTGGTCAATGCATGAGGTCTGTTTAATGGCTTAAAAGCAGTCAACCCATGAAAAAGCTATAACTACATGAAGGTTATTCTAATTGCTCTTTAATGAAATGACCTATTCATGCAACTAGTGATTTGTTCATCTTACTATTCTATCTTGCTAAAATGATAATTGTTATCTTAAAAAGATTGCAAACCCATGTATAGTTAAATGCATAGTTCATCTCATGCTATCATGTTACTTGTTTTCCGTAAGTTTGAAACCGATGGATTGTGGATTGAGACACGTGTTCACTAAACACTTGCACATGTAGGCAGCCCTTTCTTGGGGGATTGGAAGCTCTCTGTTGGTCATTCCGTATTGGCAAACTAGCAACCTTTCTGCTAAGACCTCCGTAATTCTCTGTACTCTGTGGATTCCTTCATGGAGACCGAGTTGGTTGTACCATTAAAGTTCCCTGGAGATAGCGTGCACTTTCTTTCTTCTCTTATTCTCGTGAGTGTGATTTACAATATAGACTTAAGCCATTAATGTAAAGAGTGAACTAAAGTATAAATTGCGCCGTTATGATGCCAAAATTATGTCTTGACTATTATATCATGAAATCATGTTCACATTACTTACTACTTGTTCTCATCATCATCATGAACATGACACTACACTTGCTTACATCTTGAAACTCTTATTGGTCATTAAATGACTGTGGGTATCTACATTTAAAAATTGTGAGATGCTGATCGGGCACAGAGAGTGCCCAAGGGCTCCAGTCTAGCCCCAATGATGGAGAGTCATAAATATACTGTTAACCATGGGGTATAATGATTACTGGCGTTGCATCTGCGCTGGGAGTACTTGCGTGTTGAATGCTAGATACAATAACCACATACACGTGTTCTAGTGTGTATTTCAAGGTGGATCTTTCCTTGGTGTACATTAGTATCATCGTGCTTGATAAGTGTTACATGATCGTGCTCGTGCTTGCTTGCTTTCGTGATATGGCCATCCTGCAATTTTTGCAATTTAAAGTGATATCTTGCGTGCTTGTTACGTGACACACTAGTGATAACTCTTGCTCATTATATCATTCTAGATCTTGCTGTATCATGATCATTCCTTCTGGCTTGTTCAAGTATCTTGTTTAATGAGTTTTATTTGTACATGCATATCTTGATCATCATGCTTACCTAGTTCTAAATTGCTAATCACTTATATCATTGACCACACGTTGAGATATAAATCCTACTGGGCTAGTTTGCTTATTCCCTACTTTTAACCATTCTAGGTGACTATGAAATTCAATAAGAGGAGCAAGTCGAGGATGGGAATGTGTCCGAGTGATGAGCGTCCCAACACTTGAGTCTATCTATAGTTAGTTTGTCTGGAGTGTTAGATTCATGTAGTAGGTAGTGAGGAATAAATGTACTTTTCCTTTTATTGAGTCTTAGTGCTGTTATACAATGTTTAAGAGTTGTATTAGTTCACTATGATACAATGAGATGAGATTTGAATACAATTTCAATTGAGTTCATTAATTGGGCCCTATTATGATGTTGCATTGATATACAATTAGTGCTTGCCAGCTAGAGGCTTATTTGACGACTGTTCACGTCTCGAAATATCGACTCGAATTATCCAAATATTATCTGTTGCGTAATTCTCGGGACGTGACATCGTCTCTCACGTCGAGCATAGTCAGGAAAATACTCGCAGTGAAAGACCCCTAAAAACCTCTGCCAAGTGATCTGATCCAAATGTTGCCCTGGAAAGTGAGTCTGCCTCTGAACTCTCCACCACTCATGGGCTGGCCCCTTGAGCTGATACACTCCCAGTCTCACTTGGTCCTCCTCGGCGCACTCCTTGGTCTCGAACGTACACTCCAACTCATGCATCCAACTCTCTGCCTTGTTTGGATCATAGTCGCCGAAAAACATCGGCGGTCGGAGACTCAGAAATCTCTCTAAGAGGGCTGTCCTGTCCTCAGTGACAACCGTCCTCCTCCTATTGGCTCGGGTACTCCCAGTATCCGACGCCTGTTGAACTACTGGCTGCTCCATCTGCGAATCTGCCTGCTGCTCTGGTATTGCTGGGGGAGGTACTGGAGGCTGACCTCCCGCTACTGCCTGCCCAGGCTGCCACGCTCCCTGGTACAAGGTCCTGAAGAACTACTCAGCCATGGAGAACCAATCCGCATACTGCTGTGGCGGGGGCTGATGCCACTACTACTGCTGCTCACCTGCCACTGCTCCTTGAGGCTGTGCCACAGACTCCTCTACTGATACCTCCTCCTGAACCTGACCCGGCACTGGAATATCTGACTCACCCTATTGCTCTATTAGCTCTCTGACCTACCTAAGTCTGCACGGAGCCATGTCCTGCACGACACACAACCAACAAGGTTAACAATACCAACTCGGGTGGCTAGCAGTGTACTTGTACTATTGTTGGGACTTCCTGTTGTAGTTTAAATCCACTAAAAGTTTTGTTAGACTCTCACTCTGATACCAACTGTAATGACCTCGAGAACCCGACCCTCGGCCCAAGCTGAGGACTCGATTTTCACGGTCGCCACCCATGGATCCGGAGACCTCGAAGGGCTATAACACAAGTCTAACAAAATATGTAAGGGAAATCAACATCAACTACTGAACTAGAAGCACACATGCGGAAGCAGAAAGGAGAGCGAGACCACAGCGTATCGCTCTAGGTACAGTCCTAACACACGCACACTAGTAGAAGTAAAAAGAGAAGGACAGAGCCCTTAGGGGCATACCCCGAGGGTGACGTACAACTGAAGGGGGAGAACACTGCTAGCTGCGGGAATGACGACTACCGCCCCGCCTCCTCCGCCCGACGCGCGCCCTGTCGCTGCTGATAAGTCTCACCTGGAAAAGGAAGGGATGAGCTTCACAACAGAAGCTCAGTAGGGACTACCAATCTCCTACTGGCTCTAATAGGCAGAAGACTATATATATATATAATTAATTAAATAACAACAGTTACATCTTCTACTCTATAAGGGAAAGTGCGGAAGCAAAGCTAGTAACTAGCAACGGTATGGAGGGACATCAAGGTCTGAAAACTCCGTAGAACTGCACGTCGTGACCACCACACGGCTGGAAACACAGACATAGAGAACCCTGCCTAGACAAGAGACACTAGCTATGGGAAACTCTACCACTAGTCAACTGGTCAGGTGCGTCCACTAACGTCTTATCCTCGACCCAGGTCTAAACCTCCACGTCTCGTCAGAGTGAGGCAGGAACAAGTAACACAATAGTAACTACCGTAGTCTGGCCGGACTACGGTCCCACGCCTGGCCTCTCTAAGTGGTTTCGGGGCCACAAAGAGCGAGGCAGTGAGAAAAGGACTGACTGGCCTGTGCCGGGAAGGATTCCAAACGGCCTCGACGTCCCAGACCAACCAAGAGAGCTCTGTAAATGACTCAACATCACTGTCCTAACCACTGCTTTCCCCTCCGCTCCAAAGTCCGCGACTCCAGCACGCCCACCGCCCGGAGTACTCCCTCAACAGGCGCGCGGGGACGGGGGTCCCAGGCAACAGTAACAACCTCTCTCATGGGACAAGCCCTCAAGTGCCGAGTACCAAGCGAACGACTAGTGTAGGACCATACTAGAAAACTAGCACTGGTGCCATGAGTACAAAAAGAACCGGATCGGCGAAGACTCCATAGAAAATGGAACTCCACAAGACTTATCTGTCTCAGATGCTGTTGCGACGCATCGGGCCGTCGCGACACTATCGCGACACCCAAGGCCATCGCAACCATGTTGCGATGCCTTAGAGTGTCACGATGATGTCGCGACGGCCTTGCCTGTCGCGACATCATCACGACCTCTATAGCAGTCGCGATCTCAGCCGAGAGGGGTCCCGGTACAGTCCTCCCAAGGACCACCCCAAAACCGATACAAACCATCTCTATAGGGGGAGGGGAGCATGGATAAACACTAGGAAAGCTTGTAAATGCACCAAACCACCCTCAACCCCATAAAACATGGATTACGAAGAATCTTCGCTCGAAGGAAGCCTCACTCACCACAAGCATGATCCTCAAACACCCCACGACCCCAAACCATGGAGAAACCACCATCTCAAGGGGGAGGGGAGCATGCTAGGATGAGCGGGAGACGAGGGTCCCTACCTCCAAGAGTAGAGCCGACCTGTTGGGGCCTTCACATCGGAATGGCCACCTCCTCCTCGCTCCAAGTACCACGAGTACTGTCACGCCCCAACGCGGAATATCGGAGCGCGAAGGCAGTTGCAAGAAAGGTATAGAGCGTATACTAGACATCAAACCATTGCACACTGAATAATACTAAAGCAAATCTTTCTCATTATTAATTTTCCAAATGTCTAGTTACAACCACTAATATCAGAGCCATTCTAAAGGGCCCAATTACATTGCAACAGAAGGAAATAACTAACTACAACTCTAAGATAACATAATGACTCAAGGGTACTCCTGGCTTCACTCTTGGTCATTCCCTTCCTCGTGAGTGTATGTGTCATCCTCGGTCTCACCTGAGAACACAACATCAAATAACGTAGGGTGAGCGATAACGCCCATTAGGACTTAAATCTCAGGCTCAAGCAGGCTTTAAATAATTAACGCATTTAATGGCAGAGTGTCTAGAGATAGCAGGTACAAGAGAGTCAAAATATAGCACAACAGGTAACAAGATAGCACAATAGCACGAGATCGAGTATAGTTTCCAAAAATAGCACAAGTATCGAATATAGCGCGAATAGCAGGATGGCCATAGCACAACTAGCACAAGTATAGTAATAGCACGACGAGTATAGCACTTGTTTGTCATTCTAGACATCGAGAGAGTATAGCACGTTTTGTGTTTTGATTGTCATATAGATAGTCGAGATAGATAGCACTTGAGTGTAATGCCAAACACTCTGATCATTTAACTCCCATGGGCACTAGCACTTTCGGGCGCACATCCCAGGACCAGATCGGGCCCTTTATATATTGCCAGGCATTGGTTATATTGTTTATCTTTAGACAATCAGTCAATGGCCAGTATAGAGTACCAAGAAATAGATAAGAGCACTAGATGAATAGACGAGCTAGTAGAGTGAACGTGAATAGGTGAGCGAGTAGAGTATAGATGAGAGCTAGTGGACATTGCACGTAATACGTCGAGTAATCAAGCGATAGTAACAGTTGCACAACACGCGCACTTGGTGTTGGCAGTCAGGTGGAACTCACGACCCTACCGCTGGCCTTGTTATGCACAGGTCCAGAGGTCCGGCGTGATTTAAGACGAGAGTGAATCTCTAATAGCCGTTTGGATCATATAGATCCCTAAAGGGTATCATAGGTATTAGGGTACAACCGGCTCGTCGACCATGTGGGAATCCATGATCAGAGGAGACTTACGGAGGCCTTGTGCAAGAGTTCACTAGTCCGGCGAAAGGAATATCCGACGGAGAGTTCACCACAAGCCAAGAAAAGTGTGTATATAAAACAGGTGCTCAACGTTCTAGAGGAATTCTAGGACAGTGGAGCGTCGATATCGGTATTATAAGCAATGCAAGAAACGAATACAAGTCCTTAAAATAGGGCAATTAATGTACTTTATTTCAATAAATTACCAAGCACATTATGAGATATTTTCTGAAATATTTCAGCCATAAATGGATGGTTCAAGTGTGTGCAAGTGCAAGAGAAATCATAGATAGAAATAAGTCGTGAACATGTATTTTAAATCATTCAATATAGCATCCTTTTTAAGTAGGGTTTTTACTGGGGGTATAACGGTAAGAAGGGGTAAGGATTATTTAGAAAGCGACAAAAATATTTTTCATGGGTTTTTCTCAAAATTCTTATGAAGGCGACATAGGGCTGTAAGGATGGCGACATGGGCTAGGCAGAACGCGACAGGGTCTTGCAGAGGTAGCGACAGGGCATGCAAATCGGGTACTGAGAACGCGACGGCTCACCTGTTGCCTTCTTGGTCGCGACAGGGAGGCTGTCGCAATCAAGCCCTAGAAAGCGACATGTCGAGGCGTCGCCTTCTGGTTGTCTGCGCCTGACTTTGACAGGAGTCAGACCAGACATTGGATTGCGGACTAGAACATTTAAATTTCGATACAGGGTCATTTAGAAAATCATAACTAATTATATAGTCAACGAAAAATCATGAAACCAGTTGCAAATTAAACTAGACATGCAAGAGTACATCCAGTAATTCGGAATTAGAGAGAGAGCATGGTTTGAACATGGTTTGAGAACGAACAAGGACGAGTAACATAGAACATGACATAGAGAGCAAGACTGATTTAATTCGAGCAACATGCTCAATGAAATTTAGGCTTTTTAAGGGCAAATGATCCCTAACAACATGAAGTATCTACAGTAAAACTTTCGTAGTATGGGATCAAGTATTCATAGAGATTTGAATTAAACATGACACCTCGGGGTTATCATGTTTGTAGTTCTTCAAAAATTAAGAACAAAAGATAGGATGGATGGAAAAATATGAAACTTCGGGGTTTCGTTCAAGAGGGTAGGAAGAACCTACAGAAAAAGTTTCATGGTTTATGCTTGTGAGAATGCCTACCTTTGGATTTATTTGTCTTCTAGGGTTGAAACTCCCAAAAACGAGGAAGAAGCTTCAAGAACACCTTCTTCCCACGAGATCCTCTCCTCCTTGACCTCTTCCCCACGTCCAGCAACCTTTGGCTACGAGCTAGGGTCGACCAAGAGGGTTTATGAGGTGTATTTATGCATGCATGAATTCCTATTCCTATTTCTACTCTAATTCCTCTAAATTCCGAGATTTCCTAACTCCAACCTTCCTTCCTTGCTTTCCAATCCCTATTTAGACTTGGATGAGATCTAAATTCGTGCTAAACCATATAGGGTAGGTTTAGGAATCCTATTATGACTCAAACTAGCTATTTAATGTATTAAATAACTCTTTTCTATATAAGTAATATTCTAGTTACGAATTTAGGGTATTTTCCTATTATTTCCCTTTTATAATTTCTTATTTTGACCCACAAATTTCTAATGGGTCCATTTAATAAAGCCCATTACTTGTTTTCATTTAATGGGTTTCGTTTAATTCCCTTTTTGTGTGAATCTTCCATTATTTAATTTTCTTTTATTGATTTTTTTTCCAATAATTCAATTTTTAATTATTATAAAAATCCAGGTTGCTACAAGTACGTCCCCTACATGATGGAGACGACACCTCCTCACCACGAGCACCACGAACGCCAAGAATCGCCGGAGAACACGAGAGAGCTCGAGAGAGGAAGAAGGAAGAAGATGAGGAAAGAAAAGGAGAGAGGGGGAAATGGGGTGCCGGCCTTGGTTTTAAACCGATGGGCCCCGAGACGCAATGGGTCGGCCTGGCGCGACAACAAGCATGTCGCGACGCCCCCGAGCATCGCGATCATGTTGTGACAGCCATCCCCGGTGCGACACTAAACGACAGTCAAACCTCGAAGACCAAGAAACTAGAACGCGATGGTCTGCCAGGTCGCGTCAATATTGTACGCACCTGACACCCGACAAGGCCATTTTGATAGAAAGGACAACAGTCAAATCGGTCAGAAAAAGTAGTCACGACGCCACCAGATGCCGCGACATTAATGTGACGCCCATCCCTGTCACAACTATGTCACGACGGCCAGGTGCGCCGCGTCCCGAAGCCTATCGCGACGGGCTCCCCTGGCACGACCATGTCGCGGCCAGGGTGTCTATCGTGACCTTGAGGACTGGGCCAAGGGCCCGAGAGGGTTGAGTTTTACAAAGAGAGCCTTTATAGCCTCTGTGCAGTCCCTTGTACGTGGGAGAGAGGTGCACAGAAACCTAGAATGCACCCAAGGCTGCCACATGTCCAAAAGTCCTTTTTATCATTGCCACTTGGATGAAAGGGCATTTTGGTAATAATAAAATCTCCCAAATAGTCTCCAGAAATAAATCACAGCCATTGGATATCATACCCTTTGCGTTTCTAAGTTTTTACGCAATGTGTGTTGACTCAAGTTTCCATGTGTGTCGACACTACTGACCAAATATCAGTTCCAGCTTGCTGGCAGAACACTAGTGTCGACCTGACAGACAGCTAGTGTCGACCTGACTTTCAACTGGTGTCGACCTGATCAACAGCTAGTGTCGACCTCCTGTGTATTTCTTCAAATAAGGTTCATTGGAATGAAACTAGTGTCGACCTGATTTTCAACTAGTGTTGACACTACTATAACTTGTTCTTTTTTAATTAAAAGCGATATGTAGACTGATACGACAAAGGAGTGAGCCTCCAATGTCGCAATCAGCTAGACAGATATATATATATATATATATATATATATATAGAAAAGCATGAAAGGAAAGTACATAAGCACCGGGGCACAAGCTAAAGACTCCCTACGCAGAGGGGTCAAGTGTGCGTGAAGCAACGACCCAAGAAACCAAGACAAGAAACTATGATAAGTCCTCTAACTCCTCAGCTGAATTCACATGTCGAAGTAAGCTGCATGTCCTGACCCTTGGTTGACGTGGTCGCAGTATTGGGGGATCAACCGGACCTACCCAGCTGCTGTGGAGTTGGAGCAGGTCCACGTCCTCATCCTCGAGGCCTGGGATGCTTCTTATGCCGTATTGCATAAGGAGACAGATTGCATGGCCATGGGTGCTGTCCTCCATGCTCGGTTGGGAAGTTGCTGAGGTGTGTGTAGTGAATGCAGGATAAGATGGCAGAAATTGTGCTGCCCCTATGGGCGCTACAAATGGGGAACTCGAGGGCGGAGGTTTAGTTGTGATCATGCGGATCTCGCCTCTTTTGGTCTTCTTACATAGTGCGTCGGCGAAGGACATACGGGGAGCTGATGGAGGTGCATCCCCAGAAGGCGAGGCAGCCAGTGCAGCACCCTTGACTTCAGTGGGAGGCGGGGTGTCTTCAGCAGAAATTCTTTCCAGGAACTTCACGAACTGTCTTGGGTCCTCAAGGAGGACTGCATCCTTTTCGGGTTGGGGGCTTGAAGGGGTTGGCCTCCAAGCAGGGGCAGCATCATTCAAAGCATGGGGTGAGTGAGGCGCTGGCTTGATTGCATCCCCAGTCAGAATGGTACAATCCACCGTGAGGGGGGGGGGGGGGGGGCTTGCTGCTGCACCACTAGAAAGCATCAGAGCAGAGGTAGTAGAAGCAGAACCAAAGCTGATGGTAGTGGGTGGTGGCACCTTAAGGATGGCAGATCTGCTTGGCTCACTGAGAGGGGCAGTGAGAGGGATTGTTGCACATACCATGTTGTTCTGAGCTGGTTGGGGTGATCCATCAAAAACCTGCTGTGCATCAGTCGGAGAAGAAGGTCGGGCTGTGTAAATAGCAGCCACACTGCTTGATTCACATACACTGGTCATGGCGCTGGTTTCACATGCAATGGGCAAAGGCACCTCAAGATATGCAGAACTGCTTGACTCGCTGGGAGGGATAGCAGTGGGTCCTGTTGCACGTGCCATGCCCTTCTGAACATGCTGAGGCAGTCCATCAAACACCTGGTGTGCAGCCGATGAAGGAGAGGAGATGGCTGTGCAACCAGCAGCTATCTTGCTTGTTGCACCCACATCTTGGTTGCATTGCCCATATGTTTAATGGGTTGCCATACTGGTTTGGAAGCTGATTGACAAGGAATGGGAGCTCCAGACTTGGAATTCTGGTTGGCACCCAGATGTCCCCCATCTCCATCAGTGCGAATGACACCTTTCTTATAGTTTGATGCCACATGGCCCAGCCTTTTGTTGGTGTTACAGAACTTAGGAGGGTCTGGGTATGTTACTGGTTGCCAGTAACCACCTGCACCGATGCCTACCCAGATTCGCTCCGGCAAACGCTTTTAGATGTCCAACTGGACATTCACTCGAGCAGCTTGTGTGCGGGTTAAGCAGATGGTATTCCTGTCCACCTTAAGCACAGGGCCAATGCTCCCAGCTAGGGTACATACCATGGCAGTGTTGTAGAAGTTAGCTGGGAGGGCTGGCAGCTCAATCCACACGAGAATTTTGGGGCAATCCTTGTCAGGGGAGAAGTCCATTGTCCATTTGAAAAAGTAGAAAAGTCTGCCTTGGACATATAGAAATTCTTTGAGCAGCACCAGCAGAAAGTCTTCTTTGTTCTGGAATCGGATGAGAAAGTGGCAGCCATCCAGTGCACTGATGAAGAAGTCTTGTTTAAATGTGAATCTCTATGCCAAGTGGGATCTGATGTCTTGAAAAGGGGGGTGGCCCTGTGGTGTCCTGGCAATGACAGTAAAGTCTAATGGCTTGCAAGACACCTTGATCTCTTCCATGGTGAAGAAAGCAGCAGGTTCACCTTGGTCTGTGACTGTAGGTCCATGAATGACCAGAGGAAGGACAGGGGGCGAAATGGACTGCAGAAGTACCTGAGCAAACGAGGGGCCAGTAGCAGAAGGAGTGGGTGCGTGGGGTGCACTCCTGGGGCAAGGAGGGGCTGCTGGCGAAGTAGATGTGCCAGGGGGAAGTGCAGGCCCCCTTTAACAGATTGCTAATCCAAATCCCGTCGGATGCTGCTCGAGCAAGGGTGACGAGAGATGAATCGGCAATTTGCATAGCGCAGGCGTGCCAGCCACCGGAGTGGCAACAAGTGTTCTGCCTCCGAGAGTCGAAGGACTTTAGGTCTATTGTGCGCACCGTTTGACTTCGTCAAACGAAAGTGAGTGTCGGGTTGGGACCAAGATCCCGCCGCTGCCTAAGCGCAACGACATTAATTACATCTCTTTAGAAAGAGAAAACCCTTGATTAATCACCAGAATTGAAAGTCTTGTGGCCTAAAATGGGACATCTGATAATGGTGCAAAATAAAACCCCAAGGATGCAGTTAAGATTTGCTTTAATAGACCCTTTAGTGTCAATTTGCATACTTATTCATTTGTTCTTTTATCTATTATGCAATGTCTCTTAACATGCTTTTAGTCGTCGTGGATCTTTTCATGATTCGGTGTCATCTATTCATTGCATGCAACAAGCGCAGCTCATTCTGCAGGGTGGATAACCCATTCTGCGGGACATACACACTTCATTCAATTTGGTAAACAGATCGATTCGGCAGCCAAAATGATACGACAGGGGTGAACCGGCAACCAGGCTCGTTCTGCAGGGGTGAATCGGCAGCCATACTCATTCTACAGGGCAAACTGATTCTGCAGGGGTGAATCGGCAGCCAAACTCATTCTGTAGGGCAGACTGATTCTGCAGGGGTGAATCTGCAGGGCAGATTGATTCTGCAGGGGTGAATCGACAGCCATACTCATTCTGCAGGGATACTATTGAGAGGCTGCAGATTTGCTTAAACAGATTCGAATGTTCAAACAGAAATTCAACAACATTTCCCCTCTCATTGGATGATGGGGAAAAGCACGGTAACCATCCACCATAGTGGAGACGGCACCGGAAACAAGGTGTATGCCAAAAGATGACATCACCCGGATGGCACATGGTACCGGTTCCAAAGGGATGCCCAGCCGGAGACTGGTTAATACCGATACCAAAAGAAATCCAATAAGTGACAAAACAATGTTTGAGTCCATTTAACCGGGCCTAGATATTACATTATCTAACCCGAAGTCTCATGGATTTCTCATTCGTGGGCGAATCTGCAAGGCTGATGATTCTGCACAAGTGATTCGGCAAGGGTTCTGTTCAAATGATACGGCAGGGGACCCTGCAGAATCACTTGGCTTATGGATAACCATTCTGCAGGGTACCCTGCTGGATCGGCCCTGCCGGATCAGTCTTGCCGGATCAGCACAATTCTCAAGTTTAAGTGATTCTGTGGCCCTATTTATGCACAGTTCTTGAAATCCGTGAGGATCTGAATGTCCAATTGGGAGGACAGGATATTTGGCACATATGGACACCACTCATGAACTCAGACAGGGTCCAGGTATTGATTACCTAACCCTTGATGTTCAAAGTCACATGGAAAAGTGATTCTGCAGCCCTGTTTGGACACGGTTCTCAAAATCCATGAGGGATCTGAGCATCCAACTTGGGGACAAAACATTCATTCCATAAGGAACCAATCTATAGGCTTGAACCGTGCCTAGATATTGCTCATCCAACCCTTCGTGTTCAAAGCCACATGAAAAAGTGATTCTGCAGCCCTGTTCGGACATAGTTCTCAAAATCCATGAGGGATCTGAGCATCCAATTTTGGGAACAGAACCTTCAACATATGAGGAATCAATTTATAGGCTTGAATCGGACCTAGATATTGATTATCCAGCCCTTTGTGTTCAAAGTCATAGGAAAAAGTGATTCTGCATCCCTGTTTGGACGTGGTTCTCAAGATCCGTGAAGGATCTGAGCGTCCAATTTGGGGGACAGAACCTCCAACATATGAGGAACCAATTTATAGGCTTGAACCGGACCCAGATGTTGATTATCCAGCCCTTTGTGTTCAAAGCCATAGGAAAAAGTGATTCTGCAGCCCTGTTTGGACACGGTTCTCAAAATCCGTGAAGGATCTGAGCGTCCAATTTGGGGGACAAAACCTCCAACATATGAGGAACTGATTTATAGGTTTGAACCAGATCCAGATATTGATTATCCAGTCTTTTATGTTCAAAGCCGCAAGAAAAAGTGATTCTGCAGCCCTGTTTGGATGTGGTTCTCAAGATCCGTGAAGGATCTGAGCGTCCAATTTGGGGGACAAAACCTCCAATACGTATAGACACTATCCATGAGCTCAAACATGATCCATTTATCGATTACCTGACCCTTGGTGTTCAAAACCTCATGGAAAAGTGAATCTACGGGGCTTGAGACAATGATAAAGGGCAGCAACGATGGGGTATTTGGTCTTTTAAAGCTTAAATGAAGAGAGGGAGAGAGAGCCATGCACAACAGTAGCAAGCCCCCCATATCCCTTCACTCGGTCCCATTGGTTTTAGGTGTGGGAATGTCCATGGATGGACCTCTCATAGGGCACCCTTCCATGGGCCAAGAGGTATCCGATGGCTCCATATAATGGTTCCCTTGGGAGTGGGATGAGGCATTGAATCACCCTCCTCACTGCCCAAATGGGGAATGAACCAACATCTCATGCAAAAGAAAAGGAAGGACACATAAAGGGGAAGACAAATCTCATTCAATACACATGGAGAACATCTCGATCTCATGCAAAAAGAGAAAAGAAAACACAACTAACAGGGAAAAGGGGGAGCATGCAAGCATGGATTTTAGGACCTATGCTAACCACAACCTAGGGAGCCATGCACATAACAAAAAGAAATAGAAGAAGATGGTCTTTTCACTGTTGGAATGTGGGTGCTACATGAGGAATGAGAAGGGAATAAGCAAAGAAAGAAAACACAAATGTGGGGGGATTGCAACGGCAGTCCCCTCTTCCCCTTTCTCTCCTCTCACTCTTCTTCTTTTCTTCCTCCTTTTGCTTCTCTTCTTTCTGGGAAAATGCAGGTGAATGCCAATCCAAGAGGTACAGGAGGAAACCTCTTGCGTAGCCTTCTCCTCCTCTCTTTTCTCTGGCCTTTTCTACTCCTTTTCTTGCTCAGCCGGTCAACCCAGCCAAGCCTCCAACCGTCTTCTCCTCTCTTGCCCTATAACCAGCCAAGAGGAAGGAGTGAAGAAGCTTCTTTTCCACTGCTTTCTTCCTCCACACAACCAGGCAGCAGCATCAACTATTTTTCTGCCCGCCACCAGCACCAGGAGGAATAAGGAAGAAGGCCCTTTCAATTGCTCCTCTCTTCTTCACGTAGCCGGGCCACCAGCGTAAGGAGGAACAGGGAAGAACGTTCCCAGCCGCCTCCACCTCTTCTGCGTAACCAACAGGATGGGAGGAGAGGACCCAGGTGCAACCTGCTCTGCCCCAGCCCTTTCTATGCAGCCCCCTTCAGAAGAATCTTCTCTCTGCCTTTTTTTAGAATCCCCAGCCCCCCCTCTTTTCTTTGCTCCCGTAACCCACCAAAAAGGATGGGATGAGAGAGAGAGAGACCAGCCGCCCTTCACCTCTGCTGCAACAACAGCTTTCCTTGCAGTGGGGAGGTGTTGCATTCTCTTAGGATGACCCCCTTGCATAGGGTAGATGGGCCATTGGGTAGTGGGTTTCTTTGGATGGTCTTTTGTGGGCCGGTTAGTGGGTCTTTTCCTTTTAAATGGAAGTGGGCTGAGCGGGTCATAACAGGCCGCCCCAAAATTTTTAGGGTGCCCACAAATGCCCCCCACCCGCAGGTGGTGCGAGAGGAGGTGAGCAGTGCCTGCGGGTGCAGCTTAACGGGCTTGCATTTTTGCAGCCACATATGTGCCGGTCTCATTAATGCGGGGGATGTCCGACTTGCTAGCCTATTTGATGATCTCACGATGTCTGGCAGAAAACTGCACAAACTGGCGGTACTTGGGGCGGCATATGCGATTCAATAGAGGCTTAGGCGATTTTGCATAGAAATCCTCCTCTTTTGATTCCGTGGGGGTTCACTGTGAATCTGCAGGGTTGAACCGACGGGGCCGAATCGACGGGGTCCTCTTTTGGGCGAACCGGCAGGGTCGAATTGGCAAGCTCCCCTTTTGGGCGAAACGTCGGGAGTGAACCGAAGAGGGTTCACTTTTCGCAAACCATGCCCCTGCTTTTTCGTGAACCAGTAGAGGCACCCTCGAACAGTGTGCCCTGCCTTCTCTTTCTTGAAGAGAGGTGGGCACCGCCTCTCTCCTCCCGTCCTCTTCTCTATTCGAAAAGGGCCGTCTCCTTTCTCCACCAAAAGAGCCCTACACGGGAAGGCTTTGTCTACCGTGCCGCCTCTAGGGAGGATCGGAGAGCAACTCTCTTCCATTGGCCAAGGCTGGGCCATAGCTAGCTCCTCCAAGCTGATGTCGCAAAGGTGCCGAAGAGTGGCTGGAAACTCATCCGCCTTGACCGTGGGCAAAGTCAGGGTAGGGGGCGGCTTCATCTTCCTAGCCGCTGACCTCGCTTTCAAGTATCGGTCAGCTGCTTTCCTGTCTTTGGGATATAGCCGCATCAAGTGCTGTTTGCTGATATCCAGGGTAGGCTTGTCTTGTAGTCGCAATATCTTGCGTTCAACACTATCCCAGCAATCTGATTTGCAAGCCCTATAAAATCCGGTTTGAGTATTCCACCATTGGATATACTCTGAGGTGGCACGGGGAATGCGGCCGAGCTGAGGCACCCTGAAAATTGACTGATCAAAATGATGGAAAAAGTCCCATCAAACTCGGGTCTGATCTTCAACATGAGACCCAGAAAGCTCCCGAGCAGGTGAAGGGAACGTAGCACAAAAGGAGGGGATATGCTGGTCATATCCAAAGTTCCGGCCGAACCGAAAAGGGTAATACTGCTCAAAGTAAACCGTGCCACCACGGCGAAATATTAATACACTGGGCCGAATGGACAAGGCCCAATCCCTCAACTCTGGTTCCAGCACTGACAATGTCAACCGGAGATTGCTAATTGGATGCACATATTCCTTGGTGACACTAGCGCTGCACTCATGATGTGGGTCGGCTAACCGAGCAGAATGACTGGCCAAACGCCAGAATGGGATGGTACCAGGGGAATCTGTAGGAATACTCGTTAGCCTTCCTCTGATATCAAACAACTATGAAGAAGTGGAAGGAGGTTCTACACTGGCAAACTCCAGCATGCAGGGGAAAAGCTGAGGAGACTGGAGTGAATGGGGAGCGAACTCTGGGAACAAGCTGCACGCCCATGCACTAAAGAAATGCCAGGGCCCAACAACACGAAGATTCCTTGGAACAGGGCGACGGTGCAATTCGCCAAGAGACCGTTATATCAAACATAGAGCTACCGGACATAGAGACAACTTGATGCCCCAGGCCATCTGGTAAGCTGGGTATATGGAGTCAGGGCGAATGACAGAGTCATCACCCGTAGGAAGAGCGAAAGAGCATAACCAATACGCCAAATAAGCGGCGCAATGGGTGTACGGATCCACATTGGTCGGATTAGGCCTAGTGCCCCGATCCTTAAAAATGAAATCCGGTAGAGAGACTTTCTGCCGGCTGCAATTCTTTGACTTCTCAGTGGGACCCGCATAAGCAAAATCATCATATTTCCGCTATGTGGAAAAGAAATAGGCTAACCAAATTTGGAGACTAACTTTCTTCCGATCTCCCTTCTTCTTCGCTCCGGGTGAACCCCCACCTTGGCTGACACTTGAAAGGCTCAAATAGCAGTGAATCTTCATGAGAAATCTGTAAGAATAGCCCAACAAATACCGACCCCCGCCATCGGTCTCATCCTTCAAGATATCAGGGAGACATACTTCTTCATAAGGTTCCCTGTCGATCGGCAGCCCAGTGAGTTGATGTAGACTCCAAAGATCCAATGAAGTTTCGCCCTCGGCGGTGTAAAAAGTGTTAAACTCTGGCACAAACACCTCTGCCAGGCCGCAGCAAAGTCCCCAAGACAAGGCATATCGGTACCGGGCCGCAAACACGCTGTGATAAATTCCGGCAGTCATAAGCAGGGGTGCATAATTATGGAGAACAAACTCCGTAGCCTCCCCGGTGTAGACCCAAAAATGATGGGCATCCGATGCCCGCAGATCCCCAAACCAGCCAACCGCCAACTGGTGCTTAAAACGGAGGGCCAAACAATCAAGAACGAAAGGCTCTTCACGGTAGCCCCATTTGAGAGGACACAAAAAGAGCTCTAAGGCAGGATGTTCCCTATTAACTCTGCCCACGGAATTGTCCCATCTGGCAGGTGTAAAAGTAGGGGCTCTAGTCAGTTTGCCTCCCTCAGGCATCAACTCCTCCACCCCTAGCATGGGGGACCACCGTCGAGGCGCCTCGATGATGTAAATGGGCTCGGAGCGGGGAACGCAGTTAACCAAGCTATCTCTCTCCAGAAGTACGGCCCCCTCCATCTGCAGAACCTTCAGTAAATCTCTCTTGCCATCCAGAGAGTGGGTTTGAAGAAACTTTATCAGATGACAATCCTTCGGGTGATCGGCCTAGTAGCCTCTCCCTCAGAAAAAGAAAATTGGAGTAGAATCCATCCCGAATCTTGATACGTCCATAGTATCAGCTTCGTCATCGGAAGAGTCGGCAACCATGGCAATTCTGCGGTGCCCCCTGTCCAATTGGGGATAGTCTTCCCATGAGACCAGCAAAGCTTTGCCAGAACGTTTGCCTCGGCCACTGCCAGAAGGAACAGAAGATGAAGTCCCGGTAGCCATGGCTTCTGTAAAACAAAAAAAACATGTCAACATGATGCCAAAAGAAATTAAAAAGATGCATGAAGTGACAGCCAAAATTTCGGCAGCACCTCCCCTTGTCAAACTGACTATGGGGGGGGGGGGGTGTCACGAGTACTCGTCCACGCACAAAGGCAAGACGGCCCCAAAAGACATGCTAAGCATGTTGATTAGCTCTCCGGGAACTCTCGCAATCCCCCAGGCCTGACCTGTACGGGGTAAGGAGCCCAGTGCCTGACTGCGGTTAGAAGACCCGCCATGATGGACTGATGTCCACAAAGTGAATGTGAATTGGCCTGCTACAGTTCCCTCGCCAATTGAATTGAACAGTACCCTCACCCAACAGACTTTAGGGGCCGGCTGTGAGAGTACCTACTATCCTGTGCGCAAAATAAAACAAAAATACACGAAATTTTACCCCCACTGATTGAGCAGACATGAACCCCATTCAGCAAACCCCTGGCTCCCCCAAATTGACCATTGAAGGCCTCTGCCCTGTGCATCAAGAAAAGAGAAGCGAATGCCCCAAACAAACCCGACAACTCGCAGGCCCCACTGTTCTCACAGGACGCACCACTTGCTGGCCAGTTTGCCATTGCCCCTCTGTACAGGTCTGATAAAAAAAAAAAAAAACACAACGAAACAGCACAACCCTCATCGTTAGGAACCTATAAAAAGAAAGCAAGGAAGCAATGATCTTCCCGCTGGAGCTACTCCCAGGCGCTACTCCTCGCCAAGCTGCGACGGCCAAGAGACCACCGCCCTCTAGAACAGTCACGAGCCGATGCGTTTGCCACTGCGGAGTGGCGTCCTCCACCTGAGCAGCAACCGGCGGTGACCGTTCTGGTTTCCTCCCTACACAGGCACCCTAATCGCCCTGCGTCGCCCCGAGACAGCCTCGGTGCCGTCATAATAGGAGCTTGAGCACCGCCGCCTCAGGAGTAGAAGCCCTAGAGCGCCCGCCGTGAGTTCCTCTATGTCACGGATGCCTCAGCGTGCCTGTCACGAGCATGCCTCGCCGCCGTCGCCCTAGCCACTGTTGGGTGGCGCTCTTCGCCTCAACGGCAGCCGGCGGCAGCTGATGCTGTCTTCCACACCGGCGCCTTGCCTGCTCTCCACCTCGAGAGAGCCTCGCTGCTATTTCAGCGAGAACCCAAGTGCCACTGCCTCAGGAGCAGAAACCCCAGCACGCTGCCGCGGTTTCCTCTTCGCCGCCCCTCATCGCACCAACCTCATCGCACACCGCAGGGGGAAGGCAGAGAAAGGAGACGACCCTTTTCAAAAAGAGAAGAGGATGGGAGAAGAAAGGCGGTGCCCGCCTCTCTTCAAGAAAGAGAAGGTGGGGCACACTATTTGAGGGCACCCCCGCCGGTTCACGAAAAGGCAGGGGCACAGTTCGCGAAAAGCGAACCCTCTTCAGTTCACCCCCACCGTTTCGCCCAAAAGGGGAGCTTGCCAGTTCGCCCAAAAGAGGACCCTGCCGATTCGGCCCTGTCAGTTCAACCCTGCAGATTCACAGTGAACCCCCACAGAATCAAAAGATGTGGATTTCTACGCAAAACCACCCGAGCCTCTATTGAATCGCATATGCCGCCCCAAGTACCGCCCGTTTGTGCAGTTTTCTGCCAGACATCGTGAGATCATCAAATAGGCTAGCACGTCGGACATCCCCTGCATTAATGAGACTGGCCCATATGTGGCTGCAAAAATGCAAGCCCATTAAGCTGCACCCGTAGGCACTGCTTGCCTCCTCTCGCACCACCTGCGGGTGGGGGGCATTTGTGGGCACCTCAAAAATTCTGCTGCGGCCTGTTATGACCCGCTCAGCCCACTTCCATTTAAAAGGAAAAGACCCACTAACCGGCCCACAAAAGACCATCCAAAGAAACCCACTACCCAATGGCCCATCTACCCCATGTAAGGGGGTCATCCTAAGCAAATGCAACACCTCCCCACTATAAGGAAAGCTACTGTTGTAGCAGAGGTGAAGGGCGGCTGGTCTCTCTCTCTCTCATCCAATCCTTTTTGGTGGGTTACGGGAGCAAAGAAAAGAGGGGGGGGGGGGGGCTGGGGATTCTAAAAAAAGGCAGAGAGAAGATTCTTCTGAAGGGGGC
Organism: Colocasia esculenta; assembly: GCA_014218235.1. Lineage (NCBI taxonomy): Eukaryota > Viridiplantae > Streptophyta > Magnoliopsida > Alismatales > Araceae > Colocasia > Colocasia esculenta. Next base: position 29,601,077 of record CM024766.1, read on the forward strand.
TGCGTAGAAAGGGCTGGGGCAGAGCTGGTTGCACCTGGGTCCTCTCCTCCCATCCTACTGGTTACGCAGAAGAGGTGGAGGCGGCTGGGAACGTTCTTCCCTGTTCCTCTTTGCGCTGGTGGCCTGGCTACGTGAAGAAGAGAGGAGCAGTTGAAAGGGCCTTCTTCCTTATTCCTCCTGGTGCGGGTGGCGGGCAGAAAAAGAGTTGCTGCTGTTGCTTGGTTGCATGGAGGAAGAAAGCAGTGGAAAAGAAGCTTCTTCACTCCTTCCTCATGGCTGGTTGTAGGGCAAGGGAGGAGAAGGCGGCTGGAGGCTTGGCTGGGTTGACCGACTGAGCAAGAAAAGGAGTAGAAAAGGCCAGAGAAAAGAGAGGCGGAGAAGGCTACGCAAGAGGTTTCCTCCTGTCCCTCTTGGATTGGCATTCACCTACATTTTCCCAGAAAGAAGAGAAGCAAAAGGAGGAAGAAAAGAAGAAGAGTGAGAGGAGAGAAAGGAGGAAGAGGGGACTGCCGTTGCAATCCCCCACATTTGTGTTTTCTTTCTTTGCTTATTCCCTTCTCATTCCTCATGTAGCACTCCTCATTCCAACAATGAAAAGACCCTCTTCTTCTATTTCTTTTTGTTGTGTGCATGGCTCCCTGGGTTGTGGTTAGCATAGGTCCTAAAAGCCATGCTTGCATGCTCCCCCTTTTCCCTGTTAGTTGTGTTTTCTTTTCTCTTTTTGCATGAGACCGAGATGTTCTCCATGTGTATTGAATGAGATTTGTCTTCCCCTTTATGTGTCCTTCCTTTTCTTTTGTATGAGATGTTGGTTCATTCCCCATTTGGGCAGAGAGGAGGGCGATTCAATGCCTCATCCCACTCCCAAGGGAACCATTATGTGGAGCCATCGGATACCTCTTGGCCCATGGAAGGGCGCTCTATGAGAGGTCCATCCATGGACATTCCCACACCTAAAAATGATGGGACCGAGTGAAGGGATATGGGGGGCTTGCTACTGCTGTTCATGGCTCTCTCTCCCTCTCTTCATTTAAGCTTTAAAAGACCAAATACCCCATCGTTGCTGCCCTTTATCACTGTCTCAAGCCCTGCAGATTCCCTTTTTCATGAGGTTTTAAACACCAAGGGTCAGGTAACCGATACATGGATCCTATTTGAGCTCATGGATAATGTCTATACGTATTGGAGGTTCTGTCCCCTAAATTGGATGCTCAGATCCTTCACGGATCTTGAGAACCACGTCCAAACAGGGCTGCAGAATCACTTTTTCTTGTGGTTTTGAACACAAAAGATTGGATAATCAATATCTGGATCCAGTTCAAGCCTATAAATCGGTTCCTCATATGTTGGAGGTTCTGTCCCCCAAATTGGACGCTCAGATCCTTCACGGATCTTGGGAACCACGTCCAAACAGGGTTGCAGAATCACTTTTTTCTATGGCTTTAATCATAAAGGGCTGGATAATCAATATATGGGTCCGGTTCAAGCCTATAAATTGGTTCCTCATATGTTGGAGGTTCTGTGCCCAAAATTGGACCCTCAGAACCTTCACGGATCTTGAGAACCACGTCCAAACAGGGCTGCAGAATCACTTTTTCCTATGGCTTTGAACACAAAGGGTTGGATAATCAATATCTGGGTCCGGTTCAAGCCTATAAATTGATTCCTCATATGTTGAAGGTTCTGTTCCCCAAATTGGACGCTCAGATCCCTCACGAATTTTGAGAACTACGTCCAAACAGGGCTGCGGAATCACTTTTTCATGTGGCTTTGAACACGAAGGGCTGGATGAGAAATATCTAGGCCCGGTTCAAGCCTATAGATTGGTTCCTTATTGATTGAATGTTCTGCCCCCCAAGTTGGATGCTCAGATCCCTCATGGATTTTGAGAACTGTGTCCAAACAGGGCTGCAGAATCACTTTTCCATGAGATTTTGAACATCAATGGTTGGGTAATCAATACCTGGACCCTGTCTGAGTTCATGAGTGGTGTCCATATGTGCAAAATATCCTATCCTCCCAATTGGACATTCAGATTCCTCACGGATTTCAAGAACTGTGCATAAATAGGGCCTTAGAATCACTTAAACTTGAGAATTGTGCTGATCCGTCAGGGCCGTTCCGGCAGGGTACCCTGCAGAATGGTTATCCATAAGCCATGTGATTCTGTAGGGTCCCCTGCCGTATCATTTGATCAGAACCCTTCCCGAATCACTTGTGCAGAATCATCAGCCTTGCAGATTTGCCCACGAATGAGAAATCCACGAGACTCCGGGTTAGATAATGTAATATCTAGGCCCGGTTAAATGGACTCAAACATTGTTTTGTCACTTATTGGATTTCTTTTGGTCTCGGTATTAGCCGGTCTCCCGCTGGGCATCCCTTGGGAATCGGTACCGTGTGCCATCCGGGTGATGTCATCTTTTGGCATACACCTTATTTTCGGTGCCGTCTCCACTATGATGGATGGTTACCGTGCTTTTCCCCATCATCCAATGAGAGGGGAAATGCTGCCGAATTTCCGTTTGAACATTCGAATCTGTTTAAGCAAATATGCAGCCTCTCAATAGTATCCCTGCAGAATGAGTATGGCTGCCGATTCACCCCTGCAGAATCAGTCTGCCTTGCAGAATGAGTTTGGCTGTCAATTCACCCCTGTAGAATCAGTTTGCCCTGCAGAATGAGTATGGCTGCCGATTCACCCCTGCAGAATCAGTTTGCCCTGCAGAATGAGCCTGGCTACTAGTTCACCCCTGCCGTATCATTTTGGCTGCCGAATAGATCTGTTTACCGAATTGAATGAAGTGTGTATGCCCCGCAGAATGGGTTATCCACCATGCAGAATGAGCTGCGCTTGTTGCACGCAATGAATAGATGACACCGAATCATGAAAAGAGTCATGACGACTAAAAGCATGTTAAGAGACATTGCATAATAGATAAAAGAACAAATGAATAAGTATGCAAATTGACACTAAAGGGTCTATTAAAGCAAATCTTAACTGCATCCTTGTGGTTTTATTTTGCACCGTTATCGGATGTCCCGTTTTAAGCCACAAGACTTTCAATTCTGGCGATTAATCAAGGGTTTTCTCTTTCTAAAGAGATGTAATTAATGCCGTTGCGCTTAGGCAGCAGTGGGATCTTGGTCCCGACCCGACACTCACTTTTGTTTGACGAAGTCAAATGGTGCGCATAATAGACCTAAAGTCCTTCGACTCTCGGAGGTAGAACACTTGTTGCCACTCTGGTGGCTGGCACGCCTGCGCTATGCAAATTGCCGATTCATCTCTCGTCACCATTGCTCGAGCAGCATCCGACGAGATTTGGATTAGCAATACGCATTCATGAGAACATGAGAAACATGATAAAAAAGAACCAATATTTAAAAAGAATTTTGAGATTTTGATTTTCAAAATCCATTTTCATAGCGTGACGAGAGTCAACATGAGAAACTATAACTTGTTCTTCAGGAGCTTACTGGGCAGACTTTGTGTGTCGACCTGATTGTCAACTAGAGTCAACCTACTTCGACAAAACTTTGTAAACTTGTATATATGAAGAGTGGACCATCAAAACATGTCATTATCAGTAAAATATGAATTAATAAGTATCAAAAACATGTTGTTTAGTCATTATTGTAATATGTACAATATGTCATCATCAAAATCAAGGTATGAGTGATGTCCATTGGTCATCATTAAGATATTCAAATACACACTCAACACAACATTGTCATCATCCTCTGAGCTTTCTTCTTCTATATCTTCTTCTTCTTCACTCTAGGTTCCAATTATAGCTTTGAGCTTGTTCTTTTGCCACCTGGTTTGAGATTTTTTCAGATCATCAGGGAATTTTGATTTTACATGTCCTGGCTTTCTACAATTGTAGCAAACAATTCTGTCAGATTTTTTGTTCTTAAGTTGTTTTGGTTTAGAAGAGTTGCCTACTTGAGGTCTTCTTTTAAGAAATCCTTTACTTTCTTTTCTTAAGAATTTTCCGAGCTTCCTTGTAAGCAAGGCAAATTCGCTTGAATCATTTCTTGAGCTTGATGACTCTCCTTCATCAGATGATTCTTTCACACTAAGACTTGCTTTAAGTGCGAGTGACTTCTTTTTCTTCACATCATCATCTGTCCCTTTTAAAGTCAATTCACAGGTCATAAGTTAGCCAATTAATTGGTCAACTATTGTTGTCGATAGATTCCTAGATTCTTCTACAACAATGGCTTTGGTGTGCTAAATGGGGGTTAAAGATCTAAGATTTTTTCTCACTACTTCATACTCAGTATAATTTATCCCTAGACTCTTAAGACCATTTGTCAACAAGGTTAGTCTAACATACATCTCAGAAATTATTTCTTCAGGTTTCATTCTAAACGATTCATGTTTAGAAATAAGCATATTAGCCTTAGTTTGTTTTACCTCAGAAGTACCTTCATATATTACCTCCAAATGATCCCACATCTCCTTAGCCGTTGCGCATAAAGACACTCTTGAGAACTCTGTGGGATGTAGTGAACATTGCATGATGTTCATTGCACTTGAATTTGTGTTAGCCTTCTTAATCTGCTCAGCAGTCCATTTGTCTTCATCCTTTTCAGCAATCTCATAAGGTTCTTTGCTTACCACTCTCCATATTTCATGGTCTTGTGCTCTCAAGAACACATGCATTCAGTTTTCCCAATAAACATAGTTAGATCCATCAAAATATGGAGGTCTGTTAATAGAATGTTCCTCTGGAACATATCCTCTTGGATCCATTCCACACTAAACTCTTCTGGTTGTTAAACTAGATGAAGGAGAGCCTAGCTCTGATATCATGTGTTGGTTGTGGAATGGAAGATCTAGAGGGGGGTGAATAGATCTTACCCCTTAAAAATACTTCAGAATACAAAGCTTAAAATATATGGTATGAAAGCAAGAGGCAAGCAAGCAACTCATACAGGACATAGAATTTTAAGGTTGTTCGGCTCCAAGGAGGAGACCTACGTCCAACCCTCACTTAAACCTAGTGAGGCTTCACTGGGAACAACCCAACAGTGTGAGACACTCACAAATTTTTGATTCACAGCTTCTACACCCACTGACTAACAACTTAATACCTGCTAATTCACAGCTTCAAGGTCACACTGACCTCCTTAATCCACACACAAACACGATGTGGGATCAACACTCCTATCACCAGTGGGAACACCCAAAGAATTCTAGAGTAATTTAAAGGTAAAATAAGTTGCACAAGAGAATTAGAGTTCAGGAAACAAATCCACAAACACTAGTCCTTCAATCTTGCTTTATCTTTTGCGTATTGCTCAATTTGACCTCAGATACCTCAAGTCCTGATGGCTTGGATTATATTTTAGATCATATTACGTGTGTTCACCATATGATACTTTCCAGAAGTAAGTTGACTTGATCTCCCTCAAATCAGACTTGGCTAGCGATGCTCTGCTTATGTATCTTTAGAGTCGATGTCTTTGCAACATCCATCCTCTTTTTCTTTCCGCAGCTAATTGCCTTGGTCTTCTTCTTCAGGAGAAGGCTCTTCAGAAATTGAGAATTGAAATCATACTCCTCACAAATCAGCAAACTAAAAGAGCTCTTCAAGCGATTTGGCTTAAGCTCCCTTGATCCATGGTGAATTCACGATGCTCTACTTCTTGGTTCCTCTTGAAGGAGGGAAGTGTTTTTTTCTTTTCTGAGCTTCAAAGAATTTTTTAGCCTTCTTCTCCTCCAAAAACTTCAGAGTTTGCCAAAGACTCGTCTCTTTTTCTTTTTTGGCAATTTTTAAGATAGAGCGATGCCCCTCACCATTTTGCAGTGCCTAGGAGTCTTTTTGGTGGTCCCCACTAGATCCCCAAATTGTTTAGGGATATTTGCCGCCAAAAGAACATTTTTTCTAGAACCTTGTATGGTGTGCCAAGGCGTCCTCAATCATTGGGCCTTGAATCATGTGCCCAAACTTGACACACTGTCATGAGGAATTTATCGTTGGAAAATTCAGTTTGAATGTGTATCGACGCATCTTGTGCATTGCGTCGACACACTGTGTAATCTTTCCAAGAATGGCTCACTGGAGGAGTCAATTGCGTCAACGTACTTTGAAAGTCGCATCGACATTTTTTTTTTTTGCCACTTGAGCACTGGATGAGCACTTGTGTCGACCTGGTTTCCAACTTATGTCGATGTTCTGTGTACTTTTCAATTTAACGCTCACTAGAATAACTACTTGCATCCACCTGATCTCTCTCTTGTGTCGACACATGTGTTCTCATTTTGTAAATGGTGGTACTGGAAAAACTACTGGCATCAACTTGATCTCCATCTTGCGTCGACACATGTGTTCTCATTATGTAAAAGATGGTACCTATTATAAATATAAGATTTGTTATAATATATTAATCATTTGTGTGGATTATTTATCATAGTTAGACATGGTCTTGGCCATCATCAAAACCAAGGACACAACAAACTCCTGCACCACTAGGCACTTAGTATGGATTCCTAAAGGTTATTTAATATGCATCTAACCATCAAGGACCCAAAAAAGTTTTGAGTACCTATTTCTGAGTGATTTACTTGTAGTTGAGCCTTAGAACATCATGGACAAAGAATGCTTAATGCATTGGTGACTGTCGGTTTTTCACTTCACTCAAATCTGAAGAGAAAGTAGTTATAGATTAATGTAATTCTTAATTTCTATTTACAAATGCTACTAATTAGTCTCTTGCAATATATATATATATATTTAAGACCAATACAAGGAATTTTCTTAAAGACATGACAAACAACAATAAGTTGAAACGATAAGGAAAACATGTGAAAGTTCGTCTAGCATAAATTCAGGGGGAGCCATATACTGGGGGGGGGGGGGGGGGGGGCATCACATTTAGAGGGAGGCAGTCAAATCCAAGCTTCAAAAGGAGAGGTAACACCTCCTCATTACATTCATTATTGAACCTCTCCCTTCTTACAAAGAAATGGTAAGAAGTTCCTACAACTGAAAAAGGAGAGAATGTTTTATCTCTAAATTTTTGTTTATTACTTATATTGAATATCTTAATTTTAGAAAATTGACATGAGTTTTATCATCACCAAAAAGGGGGGAGATTGTTGAACCACTCTTACATTTTATCCATTTGTGTTGGTGACAACAAAAACTCATATTTATCATAAATCTCATAAATATATTTAATAATATTTTTCCCTCATAGTTATCATGAAAGTATCTATTGTAATAAAGATTTGATCTTCAATTGATAACTTTGACTGGTGAAGGTTTTTGGTCACAAGTCGAAGTTAGACTTCAATGACCCAAGAATGACGTTGGGGCGATTGGTGAATGATTGGTAATACACGTCATGTTAAGTGGATGCATTTCCTGTTCCGATTGGTGTGTTCCGATTACTAAATAAAGCGCCTAACGATTGGTGACCAAATTTTATACCGATTATTGTTTTCTTTCGATTGGTGACCAAGTATTGTTTTGATTGATGTTTAGATGTTCTAATTAATGAACAAAAGTTTTATTTCCTTATGATTGATGTTTAGATGTTCCAATTAGTGAACAAAAAATCTATTTCCTTTCGATTGGTGAACAATTGACTTAAAATATTTCGATTGGTGAACAAATGCATCGATTAGTGTTATTTTCCTTCCGATTACTGAACACTTTCCTTATTTGCATTCCAATTAATGTTAAAATATATTGATTGATGTTATAAGTGTTCAATACTTATATTGTACATCGATTATTAATGACTTACTCTTGTCTGCATGATTAGTGAACAAATGTCTTTGGCGCCCAATGAAAATTCAAATATTTTTTAAATCATTAAATTATTCATGATGTGTGCTTTCTATCTTATTAGGGTAGGTAGGAAAATGTGTCAGTGGAAAACATGGACTCAAAGGACTCCTTCTTTCCTCCAAGAAAGAAAGGCACCTACCTACTATAATATGTTGTTAGCAGGAAATATAGACTAAAGGCAAAAGATGTATGGTTCAACTGACATGTTATGTATCTCACTCTTACTATCCTCTTCTTGAATTTAATGTTTGCAGACACTTACTACCTACGACCTTCAAAACAAGCACAAACCTATGAAGACTCTCTTTTGCTCCAAAGAGACCGTTAGATACAAAAAGAGAGCAGAAGAAGAAGAAGACCATAGTGTGCATTCAAGTCTTCATTCCTTCTTCCCTCTCTGTGTGCAATATTGTAAATCTGGGGGAGAGAGATTGTGATTTGAGAGTTTGAGTTTTCTTATTTATTTTCTATAGATCTCAGCCTATTCTTTCTTTTCTTAAGGAAGATCATAGTGTCCAACTGTGGAATTGTACACAATATTGCTTTTCATGTGTGAAGAGAGGACCAGCTTGGGAGCTGGGGGTTGTACCTCTTTGTTGAAGGGAGGACCAACTTGTGAGTTGGGGGTTAAGAACCACGCTGAGGTTTGTTCCAGTATGTTTGCTTATGAACCTTGAAAAGAAGTGGGCTACCTTCTTTCCCGAGAAAGAGAAGAAGACCAGTAGGGGCTGGGTGCTGTATATCCTTAGGGGGATTGTACCCCAGTTAGTGAAATCCAAGATTTACTTGTGGTTGAATGTAGGTCTTTCATTGGGAAGTACCACACCAGGACAAATCCGTGTGTTCATTGTGTGTGATTGATTCCGCTTATTTAACTTTCATTGCACATGATTTTGTATCACTAACTGAAAGTTCAAAGCATTTGATTTGGTTTCAGATTTCTGTCTACACCTATTCACCCCCCCTCTAAGTGCCTGTAGCTGTAATCACGGGGAATGTGCACCCCCAAAACACGCAACAAAATGTTCAATCTAAAAGTACAGAAATAAGGAATGTGATCGCCACCTAGATAGTTGCCACTAATGGGAATTAAATAGGCTAACTACGCTAGGAAAAGGAAGGAGAATGAGGACCTGACCTTTGTCACGACGAGGAAGACTGCCGCAATGGAGCTGATGTCGCGATGCCATAACAAGGCGCGTCTCTGCTGTCGCGACACCCTCTCCTGCCGCGTTCTCTACAATGCAGGAGAAAGTTGGCTGGACCTTCTTCCTGTCCTCCGGCCGGCCAGAAGACAAGAGCCCCTCATTGATATTTGCTCGTGTGCCTGCCAAAACAAGGAAAACAACAAAGAACACCCTGTTAGAATAAACTTAAATGTAGCATCTACTCAAAAATGAAAAGAAAAGGTGAAGCATGGAGAGAACGAACCTGGGGGTGTTTTTTTTAAACCCCTAGGGTGGTAGGAAAACATAGGAAGGAATAGGAAATATGTCCTATCTAGAAGGAAATAGCAACAAGCATGAAAAGTGAAATGAAGGAGAGGGAAGGAAAGAGCCCCGTATGGGGCGACTCCCAAGCATTGTGCGCATCCTTGGCTCACGCTGAAGCCTCAGAAGGAAATGGAAGCCGCCCTCCTCATGCATCAAGCTCCATGGATGATCAAACGGGCAAGGCTTGATGTGGAGGATATGAGAAAATGGGAGGTGAAGAGAGGGCCACGAGCTAACTCCAAGGTCTGATGAGATTTCGGCAGCACTTCGTGGGAAATTCGATCTCTCTCCTCCTCTGAAGGAGAGGCCTTGCTTATATAGACTAGGAGAGAGAAAAATCCTGTTTTCAGGTGATAATAATCCAAATAAAAGAGATATATCCATATAAATCCGTATGGGAGAGTCCAAGGAGGTTCCTAAGGAGTCCCACAACCCCAAACCGTGCTCAGGTGGGTTAGGAAGTTGCATGGGATGAGGATAAGGCCATAGAGGATAAAGAGGAGGTGGTTGCGGAGGCCAGCACACTCGGCTATAGTCACGACGGGTCGTAGGGGCGCTACAGAGATGAAGACGACGACCAGGAGGGGCGCGACTCTGAAGCCACGTGCATGGATATGCATGGGCTGTCGCGACGGCCAAGGGGGGCGCAACAACGCTAACGCGGCGCCCCGACCCGTCGCGTTAAGGAAAATAGAATATTCTAAAAAATGGATCAATAAAATGGGAGAATAATGGGGAGTTAAGGCACATGGACTCTTTTAAAAGGATAATGGACGGGATATCATGAAAATTGGGCTTTTAATGAGCTCAAAGCAAGGGTAATGGTGGGCTCAAGGTGAATGACCAACTTGAGGCTCATTAAGATAACAAGAAATGAGGTTCAACTTGTAAGCCAGAATCAGGTGTCTATAGATTGCCCCTCCTTGGCTTCCACTTTGCAAGGGAGTGAAGCGGAAGCATAGCGGAGGTATCATGAATTGACGGCGAAGCGGAGATGACGCAGAGTGGACTGAAAAGTGGGAGCCAAGGTAAAGAGACACCCGATCTAACTAACAAGCAATTGGAATCTTCTTGAAAGCCCCGAGTTAGCTACTCGAGCAGAATGCAAGGAAAACACAAGTCTAGACAAGAGGGAGAAAGAAAAGGACGATGAACCCCTTGATTGAGAGGTACCCTAGCCGATTGGCCTGCAGGTTTCATTTTAGAGGGACATGTGCGTGACAGACAGGTAACTCATGACTCTGTCCTGGGAGCGGTTCACAATCAAAATGGATCAAAAGGAACAAGGATGAAAATCATATAGGAAATCCAGACAGGGAAATTCTTGACAGACTGGCAAGAACAACTCACTCAGAGGCAAACCTTCCGATTTGGAGTGGAATAAAATTTCTTGTTTTGAATATGAGGAATGGTTGGGCACTCAACAAGGGCTCACCATTAGCCAAGGATGAGTCATGATAGCTCAAAGTCCTACGTGATGCATGTTGGGCTAAAGAAAAGAAATCATTAAAACAAATGCAAAAAAGGAGAAAATAGAAAATATATCAAGGATAATATTGCTAAGTTGAATAAGAATGGCTCAAGAGACTACCTGCAACTGCAGTGTAGGCCTGAATCCATCGTTCCCAAACTTATCTAACCCAACGGCCTATCCAGCGATTAGCAACGTGCACCTAGATGATCACTGTTTTTGGTAAAGGGGAACTCAGATCCTAGAGCACGTTGAGAACTAGCCGGTCCTTGAAACGATATAATAAATAAGGTACCATATAGTAATGCAAGGGAGTAAGAGTAGAGATACTTACCTGACTTACCTGTGACGTTCCATTTTTTGTGGTTTTCTAATTTTTTTTGATTTTTTTGTGACTTTTGTGGTTTTATGATAAATAATCAAAGCAAAGAACAACATAGAATAGAAAATATATTCACACAACAAACTAACTGTGCACAGACACAAGTAAGCACTCAATTAGCATCATACACACAAACACAATGTTCCTGATTAATGGATTAGGGGTTTGATTAGGTCGGCGGATGTCGCAACTTAGAAAGCGGCCGCCTTCAGGTAGCGGCGTGGCGTTAGGCCGCGACAAGGTCGCGTCGTATATCAACGCCGCGACATGAAGGCAGCGCACATGGGCATCACGATTCTACCTGAGGATTCAAAACACAGAAATCCTTCTCCTTCCCCCTTTTGTGCGTTCAAATGTGCAAAACCTCCCTTTATCTCTGGCGATCACCCCCCCTTCTCCGACTCCCTCTCTCTTGCTCTCTCACTCTTTCTCACTCACTCCCCCACTCTCCCTCTTTCATTCACTCATTCTCCCGAAGCAAACAGCGATGGAAGGAGGCGGCAATGGCGGTGGTGGAAAGGGGAAGCAGCCGTCGGTGAGGAGGAGTTCCCGGCGACGGGAGAGAGCGCCTTCGATGGTGGAGGAGGTGCCGGAGGTCGAGATGGAAGAGGAGGAAGCTCCAGTAGTCGACTTGGCGGCGGCGGGGATGGCACAGGAACAAGCCATGAAGAAGGTTAGTATTCGAAGCCCTAATCCTTTAATTTGTGGATGTGCATGAGTGAGGAAGCCTACAGAGGGTTCAGTGTAGGGCGATTCGCCCGAAAAAATGACTGCCGGACAAGAAAAGTGCTGGTTGATCTATGTCTGAGAACACGACGGCTCAGCCCGTCGCGACACCAGATGTCACGACGAGTTCAGGGGCCGCGACCTTGTCACGTCGGCCAAGGCCGTCGCGACACGGTTGCAGTCTATTAGGGGGCCGTGACTATGTCACGACACATTTGGGCATCGAACAAGGTTGCGGCCTACTAGGCCAGCACAACCTCGGCTGAGAGACCAAACCAAAGCATGCTTGAACTGACCAATGGACTGATTTATGCTTGCAGGTGGAAATGAGGGCCCGGGTTTCCTGGCTATTAGTTTTGGCAGTGTCTTTGGCATTCCCCGGGTTCCAGAGAGACAGGTTAGATGAGATGGGATTTGGGGAGGTGCTTAGGATGGAGAGAATGAGGGCTGACGCTCCCCTCACTCAGGCCCTGTGCAGCAGGTGGGATGCGGAGGCGACTGTCTTCGTGTTCCCATGGGGACATATGATCCCCAGCTTGGAGGATGTGAGTCACATCATGGGCCTGAGGGTGTACGGTCGGCCGGTCAGTGGCTTTACCTACCCATGCTACCAGGGGTTAGCCCATAGACTGCTAGGTTTGACCGTAGGGCAGAGGTCTTCCCTCCTCTCTAGGGTTGAGCTTCAAGAGAGCCTAGGGCTTTTCCAGACGGGTAGGGAGGTGGCTGAGATGGTCGATGAGCAGCTGCAGTGGCTGACGAGGGGTTGCAGGGAGGCCTTAGAAGATGAGCTAGGAGCCCAGACAGACCTGGACTTGCGTCGCTTCCTCATCTTCTTCCTTGGTAGACTCCTGTTTGCCATGAGGGGGCGACCCGGTTCACTACCGGTTTCTACCGCTTCTAGAGGACCTGGGCCAGGTTGGGGGCTATGCGTGGGGAGCGACATTCCTGGCGCATCAATTCGACAGCTTGGGCTCCTTCGACAGGCAGACAGCCATCGGCGGTTTCTACCCCTTCCTTCAGGTACTCTTATTTTCCTTTTACCCCTTTACCTAAACTACCTTTCGATATTATAATTGTGATCTAACTGTGGCTTCATGTTCTTGCAGGTCTGGACCTACCTCCACCTCCCTGGCCTGAGGAGGGGGACTTTGGAGCGATCAGGTCTCATGCCCATAGCTCAGCGCTGGGTGCCGTGTCGTGATACGCACCCACTAGAGGACCAGCTGGCATCCCTTCAGGATGCAATCGATCTCTACCCTCAGCTAGATGTGAGTATTCTACCCTTCTTGAGTTCAATTTTATGGTATGGCAGCCATATCTAGAGGAGGTGGATGAGGGACAGCCCTGGTTGGAGCCGGCCCGCCCCCTACTTCGGTAGGACACTGTGGGTGCATTCTCTAAACCTTGTGCTACCTCTCCACCTGTATCTAACTCAGAGGTCACTCGGCCTACGTCAGAGTGCAGTGGAGTTCCCTAACCGAGGCCGGACCCCTAGGCCTGGCCGGAGCTTCCGGGGACTCCACAACACCACTGACTGGCATGTGAGGGCCCGCGAGCAGATTGATGACTGGGAGCACAGAGGCAAGCGAGTCAGGTCCGACGCTGCGTCTGACGACACTTACCTGCAGGTATTCGCCTTGAAGTATGGGGCGAAGGTCTATAGGGGCGCGAGGCGACAGGTAAATCTCCAAACTCAGACTGCATGAATTGTTCTATATTGAATTGAGTTGACAGATCTGGATGAATTGCAGGTGGACATGACCGGGGAGATTGCCTCACTCTGGGCCTTGCTGCATTCGGCAGTACAGGACTGGCAGGTAGCGAGGAAGGAGGTGGAGCAGCTGGTAAGTACCTACTCAGACTTCAGTAACTCACCAAATTCTTTTAGCTGATTGAGAAACTAACAAGTGTTGCATGTGCAGTGTGCGGAGCTAGCAGGTGTGAGGAGGGCACATGCCGGTGCATCCTCATCTAGGGCAGCAGAAGAGGGCTCCCAGTAAGATCTAGAGGACCGGCTGGGGAGCGCATTGGGGAGGGCTGAGGAGGCACAAGCTGAGTTGACAGAGAGAGTAAGTATGGCAGTAATTTGATCTGAATTTGACTTATGCTTGGTACTGACTTGATTTGCCACAAGTGACCGAGCTGAGGACTGCCACTGCTTGGGCGGCCCAGTTGCAGGAGCAGGTCGATGCCGCGACAGCGTTGGCTACCGAGCAGTGCCTCCAGACAGAGATGACAGCAGTAGAGAGAGACCGGCTGCGCACGCAGGTAGAGGAGCTGACGAGGGAGTTGGCACTGCTGCGCACGCAGGGGCCTACAACAGATCAGGTAGAGTTGACTCGCCTGCGCACCGAGCTGGTCGTGCAGCAGTCCCTGGTCCAAGAGCTTCGGGGCATAGTGATAGACATAGGTCAGACCCGGAGCAGGAGCAGGAACAGGACTAGAGCGAGCGGGGCAAGTGGCGCCTCTGTCAGACAGTTTTTGGCCGGTTCCTCCAGTCGGCGGAGGAACGAGGAGGAGGAGAGGCGCTTAGCTGGAGAGACTAGCACCAGAAGTGGTAGGGGTGGGGGTGAGATGCCACCCCCGCCTGAGAGACACGAGGGATGCAGGGAGAGTGGCGGTGGATAGTGAGGAGCTTGTGAGCCACCTCCCCCTTATCTTTGTACATGATGCTTTTATTAGTGGATCTTTTATGTTTTGTGCCAATGTTTGTGATTTTTGGAATGAATTGTAATTGACACGAGTGTGATATGAGATCCGAAAGAGAGAGAGAAAGGAAGTTGAATACATTGTTGTGCTGCTCATCTTCACTTTTTTGTGTTTTTGTTTTTGTTTTCTTGCTTTTTTGTTTTTTTTTTGTTTTTTGATTTTTTTTGAATTTTGAATAATACCTAAAGCCGACATAGTCTTTCCTAAGAAACACATGAAATGGAGGGTACTCACACTTGCTATTACAACACTAAAGTAAGATCAAACTACTGGCAAGGGGTCCCCATTCATTCCCCTTCCATTAAAGACCACCAAAAGATCGGATGTGCATTAGGGATGTGGCGTCCTGTAGTTGGTTGCCCCTACCTTGCGGTACCGCTATAAAAGCCATATCCGGGAGACGTTCGGGCCTTATAAGAAGAAAGGGAAGAAAGTCCGAGGATAAGTCTCGTGCAAGTTTTAAAAGACAAGTTAGGCTTAGCTTCCTTCCATGGCACACCTCTTAGAGATTCAATCTATTGAGGAGGGACTTTTGGTCACTTTATTGTGCATGTTTCTTGTTTGGGGCATGCGTACGACCGGGCTCAAGAGCGTCCCGTGGGGAACTGTACTGCCACTCTTTGCCATGCCCCTATTCCTCGATTTTCTTTCATTTGTTCTTCTTCTCTCTTTTGATTTTGCTTTTCTTTTGCAGGCCTGATTGACCGTCCCTATTTGAGATTTCTTCTCAGCAAGGTGTGCTTAAGTCGGTCGCCTCGCCCAAATAGCCTTTTGCCTTTACACTTCGACCGAGTAAAGAGGAGGACAACTTTTGCACCTCCTAGGTATGGCCTAAGTAGTAGTGATGTTTGCTAGAGGAGTCGACTAAGGTTGCCATATGAGTGTGTGATTTTTTTTTTTTTAATGGAAGCAGTCCTCAGGGCCTCAATCCAGGAGAGTGCACCCGCCCCCAGAGGGGGAGAATGGACTCACTCCACCAGAGAGGGAACCTGGGCCGAAATTTCAATATAAGAGGAAAAAATTACATCAGTCGAATGTGGCATAGGCCCATTTTATCTAGCCTAGTGGGACCCTTACAAACATGTGGGAGAGATGATGTGCCCCAGAAGACCTTATTTTCTTTAGTCTTACACCCTAGGTTAGCCAGAGAATCTGCCACCAGATTAGACTCTCTATACACATGACACAAGGAAAAACTGTTTCTCTTGAAAGTAGACTGAACATCCCGCCACCAACGGTAAGCCCGCCAGGATGGGCAGCGGCCAGACTTGACTGAGGAAACCAACGCCATAGAGTCCGAGTTGATAATGGACAGCCGAATGCCAAATAATTCCGCCAGCCTAAGCCCATCACACAGAGCCTGAGCTTCAGCCAACATGCTGCTACCATAACCATAAAAGTGGGAAAACGCCATTACAACTGTGCCATGCTTGTCCCTTATGCAGCCGCCACCACCACAATCCCCAGGATTGCCCTTGCAAGCACCATTCACATTGAGGGAGAAATCCAGAATAGGAGGGATCCAACAGACGAACTTACATTGCTTCACTCTGCAGTGAGGGAAGAAACCCAGCTGATGGATAATACTGATCTCTTTAGGGATAACCTCAATCGAGAAATTCAGATTAGAGAGAGAATGGGTCACGCTGGATTTAATATTATTGATAATAACTCTTGCAGAAATATTCTTGTTATCAAACCTGGCCTGGCATCGCCCCTTCCAGATCTCCCAGAGCATAACAATGAAGCAGTGGAGAGAAATAAAGCCATTGGGAGAAGAAGCGCTGGAATTATTTATAAAATTCCAGATAGTAGCCGTGATGCTTCCTTGGATGTGGATACTAGGAGGGATGAGAGGAAGCAGCCATTGCCATAAGGAGACCGCCAAATCACCATGTAAGAACAGATGGTTGAGATCCTCTAAGTGGGGATGTTTACAGCAAGAGCAACAGGAGGCCAGGTGGATGCCACTTTCCATAATACGTTGGTCTACAGGGACAGCTCTATTAATCAACTTCCAGCAAAACATAGAGGCACGTCTGTTAAAAGAGTGGTGCCAGATTTTTTTGAGAGTAGGACGACGAACACCTTGAGAGCAAACCAGCTCATAGGCCGATTTGGAGGTGAAGATCCCATCCTTTGAAGCCTTCCACACACAAAGATCTTCCTCATCCGAAAGAGAGACTCCCTAAAGTAAATTTGTAGGAACTGTAGATCTGATAGGATGAGCGTTATTCTTCACAACCTCTTCAAGAGTGATGTGACCACCTTCATGAGTTAAGTTTAAAGACTCCAGCAGAGGCCTCTCCCCTAGCCAAATATCAGAGAGAAAATTTATCTGTTTACCATTCCCATGAATCCACCGGGTGTTCTCCTTAATAATCTGGAGCGCTGCAGTCCTATCCTTTGAGAAGATGCCAGGAAGATGTTTGAAGTTTGTAGACTGGTGGCGTCTTCTGGCATAGGAAGCCCAGAGAGAGGATCCGTGCATGATGTTCCAGATGGATTTCATAGTCATCGCCAGCTGGACCATCTTGAGGTCGCGGACCCCTAAACCTCCCTCCTCAACAGGGCGCTTAATCACCTGCCAAGATACCCATTGCCTTCGGCGAACCCCATTCAAGCCACTCCAGAAGAAAGATGCAGAAATTTTGTCTAAGTAGCCAAGGACACTTCTAGGAATAGAGGAAGATAAAACCAAATAAACCGGGATAGAATTGATGACAGAGTTAATAAGGGTCACTCTACCAGCTTGTGAGAGAAGTCTCGGCTTCCAGGTAGAAAGTCTCCTGTTGGTTTTCTCAATGAGACCTTTGAAGTCATCAGCCTGATATCTACCAGGTCTCAATGGAATGCCCAGATAAAGAAGGGGGCCCTGCTGTCTCTTAAACCCAGTCTGCATGGTTATTCTTTGAACAATGTGCATAGAAGCTTTCTCTGAGATCAAGAAACAGCTCTTGGAGGCGTTTATCTGCTGCCCTGAACTTTTGGAATAATTATTCAGGAAGTCCATCAGCTTCTTAATGTTCTGAGAGCCACCATTAGTGAAAACAAGAGTGTCATCCGCATACAAAAGGTGTGATATGGTAGGGCATTGGCGAGGGCCAGCATATCCCTGGATAAGGCCCGTGCGGACCATGTTACTTATGCCCCTACTAAGAGCTTCCTCCATGATAATAAATAAAGCAGGAGCAATGGGGTCCCCCTGCCTGAGACCCCTGGTAGAACAAAAGTACCCGTGGGGAGAGCCATTGAATATGACCGAGAACCAGCAATTAGATATCAGCATCCCCACATAAGACATGAACCGGCAAGAGAAACCAAATTTCTTCATCACTTCCAGCAGGAAATCCCACTCCACAGTGTCATAAGCTTTACGAATATCAAGCTTAAACAAAACATTATTCCCTCTGACCTTCCTGTCAATATCTTTCACAATTTGCCTAGCTAGGGATATATTATCAACAATAGATCTGCCTTTGACAAAGGCGCCTTGTTCTTCAGAGATGAGATGGGGGAGAATATGGACCAGCCTGTCACACACAATCCTAGAGACGATTTTGTAATAGAAATTGCACAAGCTCACTGGTCTAAATTCGCTAAAGGAAGCAGGAATCTCAGTTTTTGGCACCAGAGCAATTAGAGTAGAAGTAATACCCCTTGGAAGAGGGAGGCCATGGAAGAAGCTACTGACCACAGCAACAACATCATGAGACACAATGTCCCAGTAGGAAGTGAAAAAGTGTCCCGTAAAGCCATCCGGACCCGGGGCGCTATTAGCATTAAGACTCCATACCGCAGCCTTAATATCTTCCTCAGAAGGAACAGCAGCAAGCACATCATTTTGGACATCAGAAATAATGTTAGGGATGGCTTCCAGGATATGATCGTCAATCACATGATCCGAAGACTGAAGAATAGATTTAAAGTAGTGCACCGCCTCCTCCTTTAGGGTATCTTGATCTTCCACCCACTCTCCATTAATCTGCAGCCTGTTGATCCGGTTGCGACGACGATTCCCTTGAACCACAGCATGGAAGAAAGCCGTGTTTTTATCACCATTTTCCATCCATTGCATGCGGGCCTTTTGAGCCCAGAAGATGTCAAGACAAGTAGTAGCTTTTCTCAGCTTAGCATTAGCTTCTTCCATGGCCTCCCGGTTTAAAGGGGAGGGGTCATTATCAAAAGCTTCTTGCATGACCAAAGCCGCTTCCTCGCACTTTTTTAGATTGTTATTAATATCACCAAATGTACTTTTGTTCCAGGTACGGAGCGCAACTCTTACAGCTTTAAGTTTCTGTTGGAGAATCACAAAAGGATGGTAGTGCCAAGCGACAGGAGTCGCCCAAGCAGCTTTGACAGTGTCCTGGAACGATACATGAGTAACCCACATAGACTGAAATGTGAACCTTGCCAGATACGGGGTAGGTGGATTGAAAGTGACCAGCAGGGGGGTATGATCAGAAGTGTTTCTAGATAAGTGTCTCACCTGAATGCTAATGCTATTTTCATTACACTTGTCATTACACAAGAACCTGTCTAGCCTTGCCCTCACCGAGGCCAAACTAGTACGTTTATTAGACCAGGTAAACTCAGGTCCAATAAAGCCCACATCTGTTAAGGTAGCACCAGAGATACAAGCATTGAATTCCAGCATGCTCTGCAGATGGGCAGGTCTACCACCTTTCTTTTCAGACAGGAGAGAGATGCTGTTAAAATCTCCCCCACGATCCAAGGCACATCCAAGTTAGCAGAAAAACTAATTAAATTGTCATACAACTCACGCCTACTATTGGCCTAGCAGCTTGCATACACTACAGTGATGTACATGGTAATACTATTATCCTTTTGCATGCCCAATGTGATGTGCTGATCAGAGCTATTAAATAACACAAGAGATATATTACGCCAGAAGACCCACAGATTTGACTCCATCCCATTGTTGCTAATGACAGTATCCATATTGAGGTAAGAGCAGATATCATTAGAGCGATCAAAGGCAACCTTAGGCTCAGCAATAGAAATAAGATCAACCATATTCCTTCTCACCAATCTTCTCAGAGATCGCCTAGATGCACAGTTAGCGATCCCCCTGACATTCCAATATAGTATCGAAGCATTCATGATGATGAGTATCCTGGACAAGTATCCCCTATCGCCTTTGCCTTCGAACGAGTCGTTGCACCCATTTTAACCATTTTCCTTTCCTTTATTCTTTCATCAACAGCCGGCATGAAGATATTCTCCATTTCTGCTATCTTAGAGATCTTCTGGAGGATAGCCTCATCAGGTTTAGTTCTGGCAATATCAATTTGAGGAAGGGCATCTTCTTCTCCGGTAAACCTCACCGGAGATACCATGTTCGCCGGAGTAACTTCCACAATGTTACCATCGTGCCCAGTACCAGGCCTGTTGGAGATGGTGAAGATCTCATGAGGGATAGGCATCAAAGACCCCAATTGAGAACACATGTTTTCCATGTTACTGTTAATTCCCACATGCTGAACCATCACCATGTCTTCACTGGACAAATGTTTCTGCAGGCGTGTAGTAGTAGGCTGCCCATGCAGTCCATGCAGCGTAGACCGATCACCACTGGAGGAACCACCATGCAGATATAAATAACTATTTTCTATTGTGTTGACCTGTTCCTTGCTTGTCCTATCATCCTACACATCAGCCCTGGGGGAGGTAGCAACTACGCACCCATCACTTCCAGATCTGGCACCCGGGGTAGCAAAATTATCACTATGTTTTTCTTTCAGGGGAGGATCTTAGAACTGACCTGTTTACCCTTGACAGGGGGACCATTGGAGTTCCCTGTGTGAGGTCCCATATCAGTATTATCCTGGTCTGTTTGGAGAGTAAGCACTTCTTTTTGACGCCAGACTTGGGTAGCTGCCATCTCCCCTCGCTGTTTAACATTCTGAGTGTTCTGGCCCACGGGAAGAATTGCATTTCTTGATTCTTTAGCTTTCTTGTGACATTTCGTTTGAACGTGGCCCAGTTTCTTACAAAAATCACAGACTGCAGGCACTCTATAGTAATTTATTTTTTGCCACAATCCCTCCTGACCATTCCCTATCCATATCCTCTCATGTCTGGCTTTCGCTATATCCATTTCAATGCAAACAAAAGCCTCCTACATCTGGGTGAGAGCTAGAGTAGGTTCATGTATTCTTAAGACTGTTCCAATGTTCCCAGCAATTGTCTTTAGAAAATCCGGGTAGTAATAGTTAACATGTAACAAAGGCAGACCTATCCAGATTGGCATAACCGTGGGGTCTGCATGGAAATCAAAATTTGCCTCCCATTTGAAGAATCTAAATAGCAGGCCTTTCACATATTGGCTCCTTCCTAGTATCACCTTCAAATAATCCTCTTCCACTTCAAACCGAAGTAGAAGGTGCTTTGGATGAAGCACACTAACAATAAAATCTGCTTTTAATCCCAGCCTTTGGGATAGGCAAGATTTGAACTCTGGAATAGAACATCTTCCATAGGCGCACCTAACTATAACTGCAAGTTTCAAAGTAGCAATTGATTTACTCACCTCCTCGGAAGAGAAGAACGCCGCTGGTTCCCCAGCGTCAGTAAACCCAAGAGCTTTGATTCCAATGCTAACTTGAGGCGGAGGCTTTGATTCAACTATTATTTGAGCAAATGTTTTCCTTCCCACTGGTGTAGGTGTTAGCACCGCCTCCTCTCCATGCACGGAGGACGCCATCAGAGCAACCGGGAAGCCTCGCCGGCCCAGGGCCGGCGGACGGTCACCAGCAAGATCCCTGCGATCTCAGAGTTTCTCTCTCTAGAAAACTAGAGAGAGAGAGTCACTCTGTGAGTGTGTGATGATCCTTACTTAAGGTGACCTTTAATGACAGGGAATAAACGTCGGTCCCCTAGTACGGAGCAATCTCTAGTCAAGTGCTGCAGAAGCAAAATAAACCTAAGACTGACTTGACCACTCTGGTTGGGAACTGAGATGTCTCTCTTTTGGGTTGAAATAAATATTTACATGTACAAAGCGACCCCTATATTGAAAGTACGACCTGCATTAGTCTTTGAACTTTGACTTTGGTAGATTTTAATTAGCTCATTTGCAGGAAAAGGTAGGGATGGCGAGAATTGGAGTCAACTCAGCACAAGAACAAGAGGGAGACAAGACTCTACATAAACTTAAGAACAAAAGGATTTACAAAGAAGGAGAAGAATATTAGTGAGGACTGAAACCTCGGGAATAGTGAGATAAAGGGTCAGGACCCCAAATAGGTAGTGAAGGAGAAATCAGGTCAGGTCCGTGATCAGGAGGAGTTAAAGGAATGAATTGCAGAATGGAGGGTGGAGGATCTGGAAGATCAGAAGGTGAAGTGGAAGGAAGGGAATCAGGACCAAGATCAGATGTCCCTAGAGAAGGTAGACCCGACCTACAGTTAGGAGGCTCGGGTGGAAGATGAAGAGGGGAATCCTGAGCACCAAGAAGAAGGTCAGGTGACTCAGGTAGATGTGGAAAGAAACCCTGAGAATCCATAAGGTGATTGGGTGGCTCAGGAGGAAGAGGTAAGTGAGGGGAATCCTGAGTACCTAGAAGATGATTGGGGGACTCAGGTGGGGGAAATAAGTGAGGGTAATCCTGAGTGCCCACAAGATGATTATGATGCTCATGTGGAGGGGATGAAAAGATGCCCTGAGTACCCAGAGGATGATCAAGTAGCTCAGGTGGAGGAGATAAAAGAGGGTCCAACGACCCTAAAGGAGTGAAAGGGGAAGGATGTGGGAACAGCCCGGGACTGTGAGATCGGGTGCCTCCTCTGGAAACAAGATTAGCCAAAATGAATAGCATTGAGAGATTAAGGTCAGAATATGCCAAAATAGGGAGATCGACATTTTTCTTGTAGAACTTTGATCTTGACCTCGACCTCTTTCGCTTCTTGGAAAATGCTCTTATATGGTGCCGCAACTGCTTTGTTCTCATGGATGAACGTGATTGCTTCTTACCGGTATGTCTCCTCAAATAATGGGCCCAAGCAGCAGATGGCCTCGCCCTCCTCTGTAGCCATATGGCTCTCTCATCAATTGTCATGACTGCCATGTGTGCACTTATTTTTGGCAGCTTGGTCTCCTGCCCCTTGAGTGAAGACTCTAGTAGAGATGTGGAGTTTGTACTGTTGAGAGCTTCAACTAGAGGTTGCCATGCTTGACCTTTAAGCATTGACTTCATGACGGCCTTGACGGCAGTATGAGATAGGACAATATTTGTAGAGAAGCCCTTCCTTTGTCCAGTCACCTGTAGTGCAACTGAGCGAGGGGTAATAATGGCATTAATGGTAGCATCTTCAATGAGCAGTGTAACAGCTACCGTCCCTGCTTTAGATCTTACCGGCACTAATACTTGGGAACTCCTTTTGACAATCATCTCATGAGGGAATGTAGGCTCATCCTTCTCGAATGTGCCCGAGATAAGGACATAGACCGACATGCGACTGATGTAGTTGTGAGGGTCGAAACACATGACTGGAACTGGGCTACCTTTACTCGGTCCATCTTGCACATGGGAAGTAGATCTGAGGCATGCTCTTGGTGGTTCACACCCGCTCCGTTGGGTGGTTATGGTGATGGGATGTACGGTGGCTATGGAGGGTTCATTGGATGAGAAGGGTTTAGCATGAGGTGATTGGAGGGTGGCAAGGACAGGCTCGTACGGAGATAGCTCTTCTTCCAACTCAGAGGTTGAATCAGCCTTAAGCTTAGGAGTAGGGGACTCTTGCTTCGGCTCAGAGGTGAGTGGAGCTTGCTCGAGCCTTGGTGTGGTGGTAATGGCTTGCTCAGGTGAAAGTGGTGGTGGGATAGAGATAGTAGTGAAGAGTAAGGATGGAGGGTTTGTGGGAGGTGAGGGATCAGTGGTTTGTGGTGCTGGGGAAGATGACCAACGACGCACCGACACAATACATCGAGCCGACAGCTTGTCATCAGGGTGTGATGTGGTGTCAAGGGTAGGTGTGGTGGTGATAGCCTGAGCAAGGATTGGTGGAGGGGGTTGTTGAGGTTGTGACGGAGCGGATGATGCACTGGGAGGGTAAGTAAAGAAATGCCTCTGGCCTTGAGCCTTTGGAGATGACAACTGCCTCGATGCTTGGGCTTGTTGTCTTGACTGTGCTACCGGTTGCTTGGGCGGCTGTTCCGCTGCCTGTGATGGAGAGGACTGCTGCCCCTGGCCTTGCGTTCTCTTCTCTTGACAATGCAGGATGGCGATGATATGAGCAATATTCCGATTGGTCCACTATCATGTCCCAGCTTGGCTTTTCAAGAGGGAGTTGCAATGCATTGATGGACATCAGGGCCGTGAAGACATCAGAGAGGGATTCTGGCAACGGATGATAATGGGCTCGCTTTGGGCCAAGTGGACGTTGTGATGGGTGAGTATGGGATGGTGTGGTGCGATGGCACGGGCGAGGGAGTTGTTCTTGTGGAAGTGGTGCGAGTTGGCTTGGTGGGAGTGGTGAGGATGAGTAATGGTCAATGGAGTGGGTAGGTGTGGGATGGTGGATAACATCAACTTGGGCCTGGGTTTGGACTCCCTCATAAGTGGGCCCTTGAAATGTGTAATTAGGTTGTTGGGCCTCAAACAAGGATGGCATGAGAGAGTCACTGAGTTGGGTTTTAACAAAGCGAGCACGATTGTATAATTGTTGCATGGATGTGATGTTGTTCATAGCCAAGATGTGGCGGTACATAGGTGTTGCATTAGCAATAATGAGCTTGATTTTCTCCTCTTCTGGGATGTGCATTTGAACACGGGCAGACATCTGACGCCACCTGTCAGCATAGGTCGTGAACTCTTCATCAGGCTTCATCTGCTCAGCCACCAGATCGGCCATTGAATAGTTGGGCCCAGCCCAGCCTTGATATTGTTGTATGAATTTGACCTTGACCACTTCAAAATCTTCAACTTCATTGGGAGGCAAGGAATAAAACCACTCTAGAGCGGGCCCATCCAACGACCGCCTAAAAAGGTAAGCCAATAAGCGGCGATCATGTTGGTAGGACGCCGAGTCATAGAGGAACTCCTTCAGATGGATGTAAGGGTCTCCAGATCCACTATATTTACGATAGGCAGGAAGCTGAGAAAGTGGAGCGATCCAAAGACCATGGAAATCAGGGAGTGTATTATTGAAAGAGGGTTTGTGATTTAAATGCCTCTGCAGATGGCTAAGCTCTCGCTTCATGGACTCAAACTCAGATTGGAAGTCCTGAGTCGAAGTGGATTGTGGATAGCGAGGGCCCGCCTGGGAATGGGAATGGAGTCGTGGGTCAAGGTCTGAACCAGATGGAGTATAATGGGGCGGTTGTGTTGATGTGGGCTGAACAAAAGGATGACCCGATCCAGGAGTGACAATGTGAGTGGATCTAGAACAAGCAGGATAGTGTAGGCCTGTTGGGCCTTCCCTGGAAGAAGATTATGGAGCAAAGGTGGATAACAATTCACGGGCCTGGTCAGGGCCCATTTCAAGTAGGAGGCGCTCCAATTCAGCGGCCTCATTAGAAGAGGATGGTGTTGGAACAGATTGAGGACGGGCACTCTCACCGGCCCAATGGGCTCTGGACTGGGCCAAATTTGGAATGGATTCATGAGACAAGGGGTCTACATAAGGAGGAGAGGTTGGAGGATAGGTGAAGTGGAAAGGAGCCATGAGAGGATGAGAAAAAGGGGGAATTAAAAAGATATATACACTAAAATATAAATAAGGGGTACAACAACAGGTACAAACACACAAGAAGGGAATGAGAAAAGGAGTTCTTAAGCAAACACCCAAGTTAACATGATATGCGTCAGGGTTTTAGGGTTATCACTTAGCCTTTTAATGGATTGATTTAATTGACTTACTCTCGGCTAAAGAAGGGCCCTAATGGGTATGAACTCAAGTACTCTGGGATGACTAAGGGAACACACAACTCACGCGTAGGATGGCTGAACTAGGGGTACAACTAGCCCGATGAACCGCAACGTGCGTACGGCCTCAGGGACTTACGGAGTACCTCGGTAGGTGGCCCTTGTCAGCCCACGAGTGCTCGCAGGTGAGAGGACCCACTCAACAGAGGAGAAAAACCTACTCAACATGGATCAAAAGTGTATGCTTGGGCCTAGGTGCACCAAGGTGCATGCAATTTCTAACCTACGCTAACACAGAGTGACTAATAGGCCTCAGCTGAGGTCGCGGCGGCCAGATACGCCGCGACCCTATCACGACCGGAATTCCAGCCGTGACATCAGTAGAATGCTGAGACCTCTAGTCACACACAAACAAAGAACACACAGACTATCCTAAGATGCAGAGCAACCATGGAACAACCCAAACAACACAGTAAGACTCATTGACCACACGGAAACTGACACATGGATCAAAAGCAATAACAAACATTGTGTACCTAATGATGCGACTTCCAAGCATGACGCGAAAAGGTCGCGACCTCCAGTCCCGCCGCGACAGAACCCGAATGCAAACAGGAAAAGTAAAAGGAAAAACCCGAACCCTAGCAGGATTCTAACAACCAAAAACACGAATGTACATAGCAGGACAGCATGGAGAAGACATGCATGAACCCCCAGAACAAAAATAGGGTGATCAAAAGAGGAGGGACACATACCTCATGTCGTGTCCGGATGTATGGACACGACCTAATCACGGCGACGCAATATGTCGCGTTCCTGATAGAGAACAGAAACACAAAATAACACAAAAACATACCTGACAGGGTTCTAGGAAAGCATTTAAACAACTCAACATGGCAGGCAAACAAGCTAAACTCACGAGGCTAGCACTGAAGGTCCCACCGTGATCGCCAAAAAGTGTAATCATGGGGAATGTGCACCCCCAAAACACACAACAAAATGTTCAATCTAAAAGTACGGAAATGAGGAATGTGATCGCCACCTAGATAGTTGCCACTAATGGGAATTAAATAGGATAACTATGCTAGGAAAAAGAAGGAGAACAAGGACCTGACCTTTGTCGCGACGGGGAAGACCGCCGCAATGGAGCTGATGTCGCGACGCCATAATAGGGCGCGTCTCTTCTATCGCGGCACCCTCTCCTGCCGCGTTCTCTATAGTGCGGGAGAAAGTTGGCTGGACCTTCTTCCTGTCCTCCGGCCGACCAGAAGACAAGAGCCCCTCGTTGATATTTGCTCGTGTGCCTGCCAAAACAAGGAAAACAATAAAGAACACCCTGTTAGAATAAACTTAAACGTAGCTTCTACTCAAAAATGAAAAGAAAAGGTGAAGCATGGAGGGAACGGACCTGGGGGTGGTTTTTTAAACCCTTAGGGTGGTAGGAAAACATAGGAAGGAATATGAAATGCGTCCTATCTAGAAGGAAATAGCAACATGCATGAAAAGTGAAATGAAGGAGAGGGAAGGAAAGAGCCCCGTATGGGGCGACTCCTAGGCATTGTGTGCATCCTTGGCTCACGTTGAAGCCTCATAAGGAAATGGAAGCCGCCCTCCTCACGCATCAAGCTCCATGGATGATCAAACGGGCAAGGCTTGATGCGGAGGATATGAGAAAATGGGAGGTGAAGAGAGGGCCACGAGCTAACTCCAAGGTCTGACGGGATTTCGGCAGCACTTCGTGGTAAATTCGGGATCTCCCCTCCTCTGAAGGAGAGGCCTTGCTTATATAGACTAGGAGAGAGAAAAATCCCATTTTCAAGTGATAATAATCCAAATAAAAGATATATATCCATCTAAATCCGTATGGGAGAGTCCAAGGAGGTTTCTAAGGAGTCCCACAACCCCAAACCGCGCTCAGGTGGGTTAGGAAGTTGCATGGGATGAGGATAAGGCCAATAGAGGATAAAGAGGAGGTGGTTGCGGAGGCCAGCACACTCGGCTGTAGTCGTGACGGGTCGTAGGGGCACGATAGGGATGAACGCGACAGCCAGGAGGGGCGTGACTCTGAAGCCACGTGCATGGATATGCATGGGCTATCGCGACGGCCAAGGGGGGCGCGACAAGGCTAACGAGGCGCCCCGACCCGTCGCGTTAAGGAAAATTGAATATTCTAAAAAATGGATCAATAAAATGGGAGAATAATGGGGACTTAAGGCACATGGACTCTTTTAAAAGGATAATGGACGGGATATCATGAAAATTGGGCTTTTAATGGGCTCAAAACAAGGCTAATGGTGGGCTCAAGGTGAATGACCAACTTGGGGCTCATTAAGATAACAAGAAATGAGGTTGAAATTGTAAGCCAGAATCGGGTGTTTACAGTAGCCTGCTGCCAAAGGGCCAACATGAGGTATCAGAGCCAAGCTCTGTAAAAAGATCTCGCGATCCAGAGAGCAAAGATCAATGGCAGCCCAAGGCCACTCTGAAGGCCAATCTGTCACTAAACCTCCTTTCTTCGATGGGGGAAGACTACCCATACTGGAAGATGCACTTGGAATGTTTCATCAGAGGCACATACTTTGATCTATGGTAGGTAATTGAAGAAGGTGATAAAATCCCTCTTACTTCAACCTCATCTGAACTGTCTCTAGCAGATAAAAGAAACATCTGATTAAGTTATATGGATAAAAAACTACCTATGGTGTGCTTTATCTAAAATTGAGTTCAATAGAATTTCTATATGTAAATCTGCTAAAGAAATATGAGATACATTAAGAATAACTTATGAAGGAACTGGTAAGGTTAAAGAAATTATAATAGATATTCTTGTAGCTAAATATGAACAATTCAAAATGCTAAGTGGTGAAAGTAAAACATAAGTGTACACAAGATTTACGGATATAACTAATGGCTTAGCATCATTAGGAAAAACTTTTTCCCAAGGTGATTTAGTTAGAAAAATATTGAGATCTCTTTCATACCAATGGACTCCTAAAGTATCTGCCATTGAAGAAGCAAATGACTTAACAACCATGGCTGTTGAAAAACTTATAGGTTCATTGATGGCAGATGAAATTAATATGGAAAGATTATGAGAAAGCTTATCTAAGAAAAGAATTACTAATGCTTTCAAAGTTATAGTTTCTCCTTCCACGTCTTCTTCATCTAGTTCAAAAAATGCTGGTTCTAAAGATAGTGGTGTAGATGAAGTCATGTCAAAGCTTCAGAACATTCTTAAGAAGAAAAAGAATGGATCAAGAAAGATCCAAAGAAAGAGTAAAAGAAGAAGGAACCAATCTGTTATGAATGTAGGAAGCTTGAACATTTGAGACCAGACTGCCTGAAGCTCAAGAACACTGGTCAACAAGAAAAATCAAAGAAGAAGCTTCGAAAAGATGAGAAGCACAAGAAATTTAAGAGGAAAGCTATGACAACTGCGTGGGACAATAAAGACGTTTCCTCTACAGATGCTTCATGTTCAGATTATGAAAAAGAACAAGTGAATCTAACCCTCATAGCAGGACTAGATGAGGTACAATCTAACTCATCTTTCAATTCTTGCACTGATTCAAAATCAGAAAATTTAGAAGATATCTTTAATGAACTTTATAAAAAACACAAAGTAGTTGTAAAAGAACTAAAAGTTCTGAAAAATGATTTTGCTTGTTTAGAGAATACTAATTTTGATTTTAAATCCGAAGTGAAACAACTAGAAACTCAGGTGAAAGAAAGTAAACACAATAGTGATCTTTTGTGTGAGGATTTAAAGAACAAGAACAATAATGTATTAGGGTTGGAAGAAAAATAAAAAACTTTAACTAAAGAAAATGATTATTTAAAAGAATAAATTAGAAGATTAACAAAAGGTAAAACATCTCTAGCCCTATGCTTAAAAGGCTCTAAAATTGGCAACAATAAACAAGAGTTGAACCACTGCTCAATTATAACTTGCATATTCACAATTCAAACCATAACTTATATTAGTTTTGAAGATGACAAAATAAACATATATTTATTTGTAACAAATCATGTCAAATAGTACATTCTTTTCCTACATACCATGTAAGACCCTCGAATTTTGTTCATATTATGTTATTTAAATTCTATGCATATTATAATTATTTATTTACCTATGTGCATATGTATATATATGTTTATTTCTGTGCATATAGTATTTAATTATTGATGTGCATATTGTATGTATATATTATGTGTATGTGTGTTATTTGATATTTCTGTGTTTTGTCAGAAATCCCTAGTTAATGTCAACATCACCTGACGTTAACATCAGGTTGACGGCAACCTATGTGCCGTTGACTTCATGGCCAAGGGATATAGACATCCAGATCGATGGATGCCTACTTCCTGTTAACGGTGACAAAGTGGCCGTTTACTTCTCCGGTTATGTTGCGATTCCAGATCTGAAAATGGCTACATTTTCTTCGGGTTCTAATTAGGAAACTTATCCCAATGGTAGGAAAACCTAATCCTATGTGATATGTGTAAGGATGTGTCTTTAGGTTGCTTGCTGGGTCTTTATTTTGAAAGACTCATACTTGCTTTGACATACAGGTGAGATAGGTGTCCTGTGCTTGAGGAGGACTTAGTGAGGAGCGACTCCGAGCGCGAGGAGTAGCCGTTCTTGAGGAGACTACGTGTTTAGTTTACTTTCCATTAGTATGTGAACAATGTCATTATGTTATCATATGGACTTGTATAATTGTGGACAATGGTTATTTACTTTTGCTATATAGATTGTGGAATATGTGAATGATGATGAAATAAGATTTACCTTTTATTTTTGCTGTACTCTTTTCTGTTATTTATGTACATCTCTACCTATTGTGTTGTGTTGGGTGAATGTCCCACTGTGACGGCGCCCTTTGTATCGATGTGGATTGGTATAATCGTACAGTATAAAGAGGGTCGTTACATATCACATAGTAAAAATCTCAAAAGACATACCTCATCATACAAGTTATTATTCTCAGATATTCAAAGTATAACTTTAACTGACTAAGGAATATATGAAGTCTAGCTTCAACTGACTATGTGATATACGAAATTTACTTCGTCATATCCAAAATTCACTTTGTCATATCTGAAGTTCACTTTGTCATATGCGAAGTAAAACACGAAGGTCTCACTTCAACTGATCACATTGAAATCGTGATATACGAAATTCAATTCATCATATTCGAAGTTCACTTTGTCATATGAGAAGCAAAACACGAAGGTCTCACTTCAACTGATCACATTGAAATCATGATATACAAAATTCACTTCGTCATATCCGAAATTCACTTCGTCATATCAGAAGTTCACTTCGTCATATGCGAAGTAAAACATGAGGGTCTCACTTCGACTAATCACATTGAAATTGTCATATACGAAGTTCATTTCGTCATATCCAAAATTTACTTCGTCATATACGAAAGCCACTTTGTCATATACGAAATCCACTTCATCATATCTAAAGTATAATTTCGACAAACATCTTAAATAGGTGTAATGAACACACATAATCTGTATAATATCCTCTTATTATTAACATTTGTTTATCACATTCATGACATTCTTTCATAAATAGAAAATTTAATGATTGAACGTTTGCTTATGATAAAATTTATGTTTGATATGATATCTTGAGAAATGAGTTTTTCATATAAATACATAGATGATTAAAATCAAACCACTCTCTGAGAACATTACCTTCAATCTTTTGCAAAGCTCTCATAAAAATAATATCACATAAACCACTCTTATATATTATCCTTTTATTTTGGTGATAACAACACTCATTCTTATCATAATCGTCCTTAATATATTTCAATATCATTCTTTATCTCATGAATATTGTACTTTCCATCGCTTCATAAAGATTTACCCTGATCTGTAACTTAGACATTTGAAATTTCACTTTGTCATGCATTTTTTTATCTTGATCAGTCAAAACTTACTTCGTTCTATATGAAGCTAACTTCGTCATATCCGAAGTTCTATACGAAGTTCACTTCGACTGACTGCATGTTTCATATTTGATCGATTGCGTTGTTTTCCATTCCATGCGAAGTTACACTTAGTCATATTTGAAGTTAAGTTCGTCATATTCGAAGTTTAACTTCAACCGGTTACGTTGTATTTTGGCCAGTCGAAGCATTCCACTTCGACTGATTACATTTGAGTCTGCACCAGTCGAAGCGCAACTTCGACTGACTACGTTATATCTTGATCAATTAAAGTAGTCAGTCGAACTTAAACATCGATTGCATCCATATTGATTACACTTAAAACATCGATTGTTTTAAACATCAATTGCATTAGAACATCGATTGCCTTTAAACATCGATTGTCTGAAACATTGATTGCCTTGGAACATCGATTGCTTTTGAGCAACATCGATTACCTTTAGACATCGATTGGCTTAAGCACATCGATTGCTCTTCATTCACATCAATTATTATTATATTGGAACATCGATTGCTATTATGACTTGAATATCGATTGCATCGATTACTGACCAGTTTCACACCGATTACCTTAGATATCGATTGCCTTTTTGCACTTTGGTTACTGATAAGCTTAAACATCAATTACTGTTATGAATATTGATTGTCTTTAAGTTATGAACATTGATTGTTGAACAAATCATAATATGTTAATAATCTTTTGAATATCTTTAAACTCACTATCTTGACTCTTAATCTTTCACTTCGATTCTTGCAAAGGTTTCTCTAATCAAAGAAGCATTCTTTAATATACTTTCTGAAACTCCAGTAGCAGTACACATGGTACCTTATTGTTCTCTACATTTTAGTTTAACATTTATTTATGAGAACATATCTGAAGTACTGTTATTTTAGAATGTTTTCTGTCAGCAATCTGCTCTGTAAGTTATTTGCCTGTGTCCTTCAAACTGACAAGTTTCTAGTTTTTAAGGAAAAGCTTTTTGCAGGTGCACTGCGTGCCAAGCAGGTGTCCATTCCTCTTTGAATGCTCACCTAACCTTGTACTTTTTAAAGGACAGACTTTCTCTCTTGAACTGATAGATATCTCTTACAAACGACTTGTCTCTTACATTCTATTTTTATTATATCTCTTACAAGTCTAACCACGAGGTAGAAAAGACTTTGCATGAGTATGGTGCTTGTAGATATCTATTAAAGTTGTCTAAGTAGAACCATGCAGCTATCTATATAGCCTGGAAGCTGTTGAGATTCAAAGATCTGAAGATTAGATGATGGACCTCTCAGGCAGTCACAAGTCACAACGTCCAGAATTCAAACGGCTAATTTCCGAACGGGAGAAAAGAATCTTGAAGGTTATATAAGGAGTTGAAGTTTGAAATACAGAAGACATACACACATAAGTGCATGAGTGTATACAACCACAAGAAAGAGGAGAAGTCAACACAATAAAAAAGGAGAGAAGTTCACACAAGATTCAAGAGAACCATCTGTTCAAGCTGCGACTTCTATGATCTCTTGCATTCAGAAACTTTTGGGTGGTGTTATGTAACACCCCAAAAATTTTATTTATTAGAAAATTTAGAAAAATGTGAAGATATTGATTGTTAAACATAACTACTTTCATGAGATGTGATTATCTAGGATTAAATTATATTAATAAATATAATTCTAGTGTCATACTTAGAGGTGCGCACTTCGGCAGGGCGACACCAGAATTCTGTAACGAAATTGAAATTCGAAAACACCATAATTTCCAAAAAAATGTACTGATACTAGAAATGCAAATATCTAGAATAATTGATGCATGGATTTCAAGATTAAGATGGCACAATGATTTTCCAGACAATTTTTGATGGGTGAAAAATTAATTCTAAAAATTAAACTAAAATTACCATAATTTGTAAAACCTTCCTATTAACTTATGTTTGAAATCTCAACTTGATTAGACATCATTTGGGTATATAATATAGGGATAATTGGACCAGCTAAATTATTTCCTATTTACAGTAACTATTTTTTTTAAAACAGTTGCTTACGCAGCTTTGGCTACGTAAGGATCTTCCCATCAAGGGTTAAAAGCCTACACGTAGTTTACTACGTGTAAGTGGGGTAAAACCCCATGGTAAACATGGCTAAGCTATGGGATTGCATGGTAAACGTGGCCTTGGGTGGGAAAGAGAGGTTTTACAGCTCCACATGTATGGCTACGTGCCATATATGCATGGAACCTGGGAGCTTATATAAGCCTCCCCTTAACCCATCGTGTGGGCTTTTACCCACTTGCTTTGTTGGTGCTGTTGTTGCTGCTGCTTTGCCGTAGCTGCTGCTGCTGTGTTCCTGTAGCTGCTGAACTACTTCTGTTGTAGCTACTACTTCATCTTTTGCACCTACCGTGGCTGCCACTACAAGTCTTCTTCCTTCCTGCTACTGCTAGTTCCTTCATTGGGAGGAAAGGAGGACCTTCATCTTACTTAATTCAGGTAGGATTCTCTGTTTCTTTTCTCCTTCTTGTCTCCTTCTCTTGATTAAGAACTTGAGACTACAATGTTTATCATGTTCATACCTTGGCTTAGGTTCTATAAACATCCTTAGGAATGCTTTCTTATCCATTGCAGTCATGCTTAAGCTATTGCTCGTATCTTATCCATGCATACTTGTGAAAATCTTTCTGTTAGATGCAAGGAAATGTTGTTTGGAGGAGTTGTATTTCCAGTTATCATCCTTTCATTAGTTTCCAAGCCACCATATACACCTATTGTTCTATTTCATTTCCTCATATAAGTGGTGTTTAGAATTGTAAAGAAGACTCATGTAGTGTTCTTAATCATGCTTAGTATCATAGGAACACTTAGATGAGTATTCTGAGATGTTGTACAACCATTTTTGGAAGTTCAAATCATGACTGTCGACAGATAGAACCCATCTGTCGATAGATATCATGCTTCCAGAACCCAAAAATGCAGAAACACCAGTGTATGTCGACAAATAGCCTTCACCTGTCGACAGATGGCCTTCATCTGTCGACAGCCTTCCTTGGCCTATCGACAGATAGGGCCCAGACTCCAGAATCTGGTTCTGGAAGGACAGTGGCTGTCGACAGCCACTCTCTGGCTGTCGACATACACTGCCCTACTATGCTATCCAGAACCATTTCTTGTCCAACCCTCAATGACACACTATGCTATTAACCAAACAAGTTCTTTCCCTCATTTTCTTGAATTCTAACTATATCACTAAGAAGGATGTCACGCCCCGAAATTTAGCAGTGGAATAAATATCGGGATGTGTGAACGATACAAATATAAGTATCAGAGTCGAGTAACTCAGAGCAACAACTTGTTATAACCACATACTTGAGACAATAATATTGCCAGCTAAAATACTCTTTATTCAACTAATTAAAAACCTTACATCAGCTGAGCCAACCATAGGGCCCATTATTCAAATATAACTTCATGAAAATGTTCACTATTACATAAACTACTCAAACGTCTATTCCTAATACTTCATCTCCTCATTTGCCAGGTGCTCATCACTCTTTCCCTGCCCCATCGGACTCCATGATATCCTCATCACTACCTGAAAAGGGCAGGATGATAGGGTGAGCGAACTAGCTCAGTAGGATTTACATCTCAATGTGCGGGCACTAATATACATGATTAACATTTTAAATAGGTAGATATGCACATAAACATGATGACAATGCATGCAATACTAACAAGTCAAATGACCGAATAGAACGAATATCATATCAAATCAAATATTGAATTTCATATGCAATGGACAGGTAATTCAAGAATAGAATCATATCAAAAGGAATTGGCCATATTCACACAGATATCACATATTCACGTGATCAGACATATCGTATCAAACTTATAATATCATATCAAACGAAGGCACATTCACACAAATCTTGCGTATTTGTTTGTGCTATGCCAAGCACCATAAGTCCATACTCCCGCAGTTAATAAGTACGTTGGGGCACTCCTCCCTAGGACTAGATAGGGCCCCTATTGCACAGGCATTGGTCAAATGGACCGAAGTCCCAAGTTGTGCCAATCAAACATATACATATTATGGCCACAGAGTTTCAATAACAAGTTCATTGTAATAAGGACATGATCATTCATAGAGATAAGGTATGACATAAGCTCAAGAGATCCATCGGACAGCATGACGACATATCTTATGTTTCATAATTCATTAATGTATTGATAAGAGGATGACTAATGACAGATCATACATGGTACAAGTGCTCTCTATCTCCAGGGTACTTCTTGGTACAACCAGCTCGGTCTCTATGAGGGAATCCATAGAGTACAGAGACTTATGGAGGTCTTAAGGAAAAGATCGCTAGTCTGCCAATACGGAATGACTGGCAGAGAGCTCCCAATTCCCCAAGAAGGGTGTGCCTAATCGTGCAAACGTGTAAGGGACGTGTCACGGATCCTTCCTATCATGTATGCAATTGAAGATTAAATAGTGAAACATTGGAAAGTATATAAATAAAACATATGCACACCATGGAAGACAACTAACAAGTCCATGCTAACATGTATTCATCCACACATTCATATCATATTCTTGTCATGTAAAATTTCTCATCAAGCTAGATAACAAGATGCTAATCAATGAACATAAGAGCAATCACATAATACACATTAGAATCATATTTGTGTCATTACCGTTTTTCAAATGGGTTGATTGCTTTTAGGTCAATGTACCATAAGTAACATGTTTATGGACTAAGAGACAAAACATGCTGACTGGCTAGCAGAAAAGAATAGTCTCGGGTCGGTCTTTAAATCGCGTCCAACACAGTGGACATTTTTCATAACACGATGTACGGTGAAACATGCTAACTGTGAAGGATTAAAATCGCGATGGCCTCCATGGACGCCTTTAAGACTGAATCACGATAGGATACCCCGTCGCGTTCATGAAATACATTAAAATATGAATATAAAAATTTGGCGAAAAGACTGGGCGGGAAAACATGTCGAATTGCGTCGGGAACACCCGTCGCATATCAGACCAGCATTGACTCCCACGCGGCGCGTAGTCCCACGCGGACCGTTGACTGGTCAGACCATGAATCACATCGGACCTCATGGTCATGTTTTACCTAATTGTGGCGACCAAGGCCGACGCGATACTAGGCGCGGGAATCGTGTCGTCTGTCCTGGTCGTGATTCAAAGCCCAAATTGAAAACGCACGAACATGTAGCGATCCTCTTACAATGCCTATATCTCACTATCTACTGACATTTAAACAAAACACTCAACATAAAAGATGACGAGCATAGCCAGTAGAAGAACTTTCATGTTTTGGGTTGGATCTAGTTCTACCTTGAATCATGTGAAACCTCTAAAGAACATAAAACGTCCTAAACATACGTGACTTCATTGCAACCTTCATGTCAGACCTATAACTTGAAATCTAATGACATTTAGAAAAACTCTCAACACAAAAGATAACTAGGACAATTAGTAGAAGAACGTTCATGTTCTGGGTTGGATCTAATTCTATCTCGATTCACGTGAAACCTTTGAAGAACGTAAAACATCATAAGCATATGTGTCTTCGTTGCAACCTTTATGTCAGGCCTATAACTTGAAATCTAATACATTTCGACAAAACTCTCAACAAAACATTACGAGGACAAGAGTTGAACAACTTTCATGTTGTGGGTTAGATCTAATTCGGTCTCAAATCACATGCAACATATGAAGAATGTAAAAAGCCCTAACTGTGTGCGACTTAGGGAAAACGACTAGAACTCGACGTATACTCCATGAAAATTAGGAAAACTAAGTGCAAATGAACCTAGACATGCAGCTCTACATGATGGTATGGGTTTCATTTAATCTTGGCCCGAGAACACCTACCTTTAGATGGATGTAAGAGACGCAACAATCCAGGTCGATGTAGAGCGAAGTTGAGGAAGAACCACACTTTCCCCAGCCGTTCTCCTCTCCTCCAGCGCCCCAAACTTGCTCCTCACGACCCCAACTCAATGCCAAACCTACCCCAAAAGTTTTGTGGTGATTTCTTATAGTTTTAGGGTTTAATCCAAGCCCTAATGAGACTAGGAAAGGTGACCTACGGAATCAGCTGGGTACTTACCAAAATATGGGATTTCTCCTCCCAAATGAAGTAGCCACACCCAAAGAAAGTGCTAAGCATGGTTGTCCACGATTTGGCTTGCTATGCTTGGCTAATAGCACACTTTTAAACCCTAATTTACCCTTCCTAATTACCCCATATTTACAGGTATGAATTTTTGGGTATTTTCTTGCTCCATTTTGATTATTGGGCCAAAAGTGATCCATTGGCCCAATTTTAATAATGGTTCATCAATATATGATGTTATAAGTCTCTCCAACATATTTATTTAATTTATAGTTGTGTTATATTTCCGCGTTAACGATTTTCCGACTTTGTTTTCTAATTTGGATATTTAGTCACATTGTGACATACACTTGGCCAATCAAATTTTTTGTTGCACAAATTTCTTCGTAGAACATTTAGAAATAATGTTTAGGGTTGATTTATAATTTTTACAGCATTTTATGATGTATTTCTCACGTACGATAGTGGAACGTATGTTCTACTATTTCGATAATACGGAAATTATTTATTTACTATTTTCATACTTGAATTTTTTCATGGGTCATAAGTTATCAATTGGTCCAATTTCTTTTATGGACTATCCCCACATATTGTTTGGAGTCCACCTATCATTTTTAATTTAGTTTATGATCACATTTTATACACATGATCACGGATTTTCCAACTTATTTCCTAATTACGATAATAAGTCACAATAACTCTCAAATATACCCAAAATGACTTTCATTGACCCAAATTTCTTGATGGATCATTAGAGGATATTATTTAAAGTCCCTCTATGATTTTTATTTAATTTTCTGACTCATCTAAGTATGTGTGATAATGATTTCCCGACTTATTCCATGATTACGATACTCAGTTGCAAAACACCTTAAACTTGGACCATCCGATTTTCCTTTGCACGGATTTCTCCGTGGGTCATTAGGGAGTATTATTTAGAGTTGAACTATGGTTTTTATGGAATTTTCTAATGGGTTTTTGTATGCACGATAATGACATGTGCTTTTTTGCTATTTCACTAATATTGAATTTATCGTTTTCAATTTATTTCTAATTTTTCAATTACCGAATTTCCGGGGTGTTACAAAGGATCATTCAAATGTCATCCATATTCCACTATGGATTGATCTTGAACACCCAAAGTATATTTGATTCCTACATGTCTACAACCTTCTGTAATCATTGCCATTGATTCCTAAACCTTTGTTATATGAGAGATCTTGAGTACTTGTGTACCACACTTGAATATTTACCAGAAATAATTTGTGATGACAATTTTTGGGTCTTTGGACTCAGTTGAGATATATGCCAGTGCAAGTGGGGTTGGTCCAGTCCCGGGAGGAGCATGCGAATTAGTTTAGTGGCCGTACGGAATGATAAAGGATCTGTGGATGTTTGGCATTGCATCATACATGCTTGATTGGTCATCATATTATTTTATCATGAGTTGAATATGTACTTGAACCAGAATGTGATTGTTATCCAGAATTCTTGTTCGTACAAACTTAATCCAGTACTCCTATTCTATAATTGTTACCTATTTGACATGGTTATCCAATCATCTTTGATGTTCAGCAGTGCAATCAGTTAAGTTTCTTGCCCTAATCTTTGATTATCTTAATCCTTTTGATTAGAAAAGTGAATCCTACTAGGCTAGTTAGCTCATAAAATCCTACTTTTTCAGGTGATCAAGATGAGCATAATTCTTAAGGGGGGTGTGCTGAGTGGGGCAACCAGTCTTCAGAAGTCCAATAATTTTACTTTTCTTGAGTACTGTAGAAATGGAGTGTAATTAAGTTTTCTTTTTCTTACTCCTTTTATGGACGGTAATGAGGAGTATTATGTATTTAAGCTTCCGCTATGACAATGTTAGATGTATAAAAATATAAGTTTTATTTCTTAAGTTCATTTTCTATCATTTCCAATAAATAGACATTTATTAGGACGTGACATGTTCAGTTGTTCTAGATTTTCTCTTGTCCACCCTTATAGTCAGAAAGAGTTAGAGCATTCAAGCTTATTTGTATATCTCTTTCTGATCTTTTGTGTTTGCTCATTCTCTGAGCAAGCACTCTGTTTACATCATATTCAGAGTTATAACCAGCAGGGGGTTTGTTCCTTATAGTTCTATTTTGGTAGAAGGGAAGACCTATGGTGGTAGGTGGTTGTGTACCTCTCTATGAAGGGAAGACTTGCTTGGGGGCAAGTGAGTGTAATACCTCTCAGTGGAGAGAAGGCCAAGTGTTCTTGGCAGTTGGTGGAAATCCCAATGGGTGCTTGGGGACTGGATGTAAGACGCCTGATTGATAGGAGGTCCAAACCAGGATAAATTCTCTAGCACTTTGTGTGATTGTTTCTGCCAAGTTTTCACTTGTTTCACACACACCACACTAACTGCTAACGATACTATCTAGTGTTATCTTATTTTCAGATAAATTTTTAATAGTACAAGAAGTTCTATTCACCCCCCTCTAAGACATCTAAAGCTCCATCTTGATCCAACAAAGTTTTACCTCATAAACTTAGAAATATCCGTATCTTGAACTTTTAGTCAAAATCTACAAAAAACGTCTTCTGACACCTGCCACAAAACACCCACTTTGTCTTGTGTCAGAACAGTACTGTGTAAACTTGTGCAGAACTTTGTCCACAAATCATTAATTGTTAGCACATAGAAGACAAGCTTCAATATTTGAAATATCTCACAAGTACCTATGATCATATCTTAGCTAATATATTGGACCTAGTCTAGTATATTTCTTAGAACTTGTCTCATTAAGGAAAAAGACAAAAATGATCAATGCAAGACTATCTGACCGATGTGAACGTAAAAGACATGCATGTCGTCCTCTGAAGGAGACATGCAACGACTATCCCTCCAACGGATATATTCAAACGGACCAGAGCAACGACTACAAAGATGAAGCCTACAAAAGGAAAACATTCCTAAAGAATAGATGATACATGAGTATGGGAGATAACCAACTAGAGACAAGAAAGCAAGAGAGATACAAGCACATACACGAGAAAAGGTGAAAGAGTGCAAGTGTGCTTGCCAAGCTTCCTCTCCATAGATTCTAGCTAGGCTGCCGTGTTGAAGTCTTTCCTGTGCATGCATTGGTGCAATTGTCAAAATTTCACCTTGTAAAGGCTCTCTCCTCAAACTCAGAAAATCTCTCTTCAGACTAGAATCCATTTGTTGTATACTTCTAAGTCTGGAGTCACTCTGAGTCTAGTACTCCACACAAAAAGCTTACTACAAAGTGTACCCCTTAAGAAGGTAAGACTTGCTGAGTAGGGTGTTTTTCCCCTCTGGAAGAGGGAAGGGAAAAGTAATCTTAGAAGTTGGTTCCCTTTTTAAGAGGGAAGGCTAGTTGCAGCTAGCGGGTTGTCTTTCCCCTTGTGTAGAAGAGAAGACCGGTGAAAATCGGGGTGTTGTTGTTGGCCCATGGATGGCAGCAAGGATGGCCTAGAGGGGGGTGAATAGGTTATCTTAAAATACAAATACAAATCACTACTTGAAAACTTTGGTTAGTGAATGTAGCTGTGTGCAGTAGATAGAGTAGTAGTGCGGAAGCAATTCAAACAAACAATCACACAAATGAACACATAGAATTTTATCCTAGTTCGGTACTTCTCAAATAAAAGACCTACGTCTAGTCCCCAAGCAAATCTTGGGATTTCACTAACCAAGGTACAATCCTCCCAAGGATATACAAACCCCCAGCTCTCCGCTGGTCCTCTTTCTTTCTGAGTAGGAAGGAAACTCACTTCTGTTATAGGTTAAGAAGCCAGTCTTCTGGAACAAACCCTAGTGCAGTTCTGCTAGACTTAAACCCCCAGCTAGGTTCTTGTAACGACCCCGAGAACCCGACCCTCGGCCCAAGCTGAGGACCCGATTTTCACGGTCATCGCCCATGGATCTGGGGACCCGGAAGGGCTATAACATGAGTCTAACAGAATATGTAAGAGAAATAAACGTCAACCACAAAACTAGAAGCACACAC
This sequence comes from Colocasia esculenta, assembly GCA_014218235.1. NCBI lineage: Eukaryota > Viridiplantae > Streptophyta > Magnoliopsida > Alismatales > Araceae > Colocasia > Colocasia esculenta. Next base: position 29,642,666 of record CM024766.1, read on the forward strand.
CCGGAAGCAGAAAGGAGAGCGAGACCGCTGTGTATCGCTCTAGGTATAGTCCCAACACACACACACTAGTACAAGTAAAGACAAGGGAAGGACAAGTTTCTTAGGGGCATACCCCGAGGGTGACGTACAACTGAAAGGGGGAACCACTACTAGCTATGGAGACGACGACTATCACCCCGTCTCCTCCACCCGGCGCGCACCCTGCCGCTGTTGAGAAGTCTCACCTAAAAAAAGAGGGATGAGCTTCACAACAAAAGCTCAGTAGGGAATACCAATCTCCTACTGGCTCAGCAGGCAGAAGAACATATATATATATATATATATATATATACAATTAATTAAATAACAACAGTTATATCTTCTACCTACAAAGGAAAGTGCAGAAGCAAAATGGGAGGACAACACGGTCGGAAACTCCGGATAACCTACATGATGTGAACACCACACGGCTGGCAACACAGACAGAGAGAACCCTGCCTGGACAAGAGACACTAGCTACAAAAAACACTACCACTAGTCAACCGGTCAGGTGCGTCCACTGACGTCTTATCCTCGACCCAGGTCCCCACCTCCATGTCTCGTTAGAGTGAGGCAGGAACACAAGTAACACAACAGTAACTGCTGTAGTCTGGCTGGACTACGGTCCTACGCCTGGCTTCTCTAAGCGGTTCTGGGGCCACAAAGAGTGAGGCAGTAAGAAAAGGACTGACTGGCCAACACCGGGAAGGACTCCAAACGACCTCGACGTCCCAGACCAACCACGAGAGCTCTGCAAACAACTCAATGCCGCTGTCCTAACCATCATTTTCCCCTCTGCTCCAGAGTCTGTGACTCGAGCAAGCCCGCCACCCGGAGTACTCCCTCAACAGGCGTGCGGGGACAGGGGTCCCAAGAAACGGTAACAACCTCTCTAACGGGACAAGCCCTCAAGTGCCAAGCACCAGGCGAACGATTAGTGTAGGACCATACTAGGGAACTACCATTGGTGCCACAGGTACAGTAAGAAGCGGAAACGATGAAGACTCTACGGAAAACGGAACTCCGCAAGACTTACCTGTCTTTTCTATTGTCGCGACACATCGGGCCAGCGTGACACCCAGGGCTGTCGCGACGCTGTTGCGGCAGCTCAAGCCGTCGCAACCATGTCGCGACGCCCAAGAGTGCCGCGATGATGTCGCGGTGGCCTATCCAGTCGCGACATCATCGCGACCTCTATAGTGGTCGCATTCTCAGCCGAGGGGCATCCCGGTACAGTCCTCCCAAGGACCGCCCCAAAACCGGTACAAACACACCACAGGGGGGAGGGGGAGCATGCTAAACACGTAGGAAGGCTTTTAAATCATACAAACCACCTTCACACCCCACAAAAACATGGATTACAAGGAATCTACACTCGAAGGAAACCTCACTCACCACGAGCATGATCCTCACACCCCACAACCCCAAACCACGGAGAAATCACCATCTCATGAGGGAAGGGAGAATGCTTAGAACAAGAGGAGTCAAGGATCCCTACCTCCAAGAGTAGAGCTGACTCGTTGGGGCCTTCACGTCGAAATGGCCACCTCCTCCTCGCTCCAAGCTCCACGATCACGCCACCTACACAAATGGGGCGTCACCTCCCACCATGAGCACCTCAAGGACGCCGGAAAACCACCGAAGAAGAGAGAGCTCGAAGGAGGAAGAAGAATAAGGAAGGAGAAGAAGGAAAGGGAGAGAGGGGGAAATGGGGCGCCGGCCTCGGTTTTAAACCGATGGGCCCCAAGACGCGACGGGTCGGCCCGACACGACAACGAGCATGTCGCGACGGCCACCCACGATGCAACACCAAAAGTGGTCAAACCTCGAAGACTGGGAAACAAGAACGTGACGGCTGACCAGGTCGCGTCAACGCTGTACGCACCGGACACCCGACAAGGTCGTTCTGACAGACATGATAGTGGTCAAGTCGGTTAGAAAAGCAGTCGCGACGCCTTTAGATGGAGCGATAAGAATGCGACGCCCACCCCTGTTGCGACCAGAACGCGACGGCCAGGTGTGTCGCCACACAAACCCTGTCGTGACGTGCTCCCCCATCGCGACCCTGAGGACAGGGCCATGGGCTCATGAGGGCCGGGTCTTACAGCTTTGCTGACACCAACCCCAACTAGATTCTTCCCTTAACACAAGGGGAACACTGTGTATAGTCCCACAGTCGAACAGAATCCACCACCACCCGGCTGGCCTTCTCTTCACACAGGAAGTGAAACACTGTATACAGTCCTACAACTGGACCCATGTCTTTCTTAGAAAAGAAAGAATAGACTGAGAGCTATGCAAGATGAACACTAAGGAACTCAAACTCGCAGCTCACAGACTCTCCCCCAGATTTACAATGATGCATAGAGAGAGTGAAGAGAGAAAAGAAGCTTGAATGCTTGAAGACTTTAGATGGTTGCTTGCACGCACATTTCTTCTTGGGCTCTAGATCTTTCTCTCTTGCTTTGAGTGTGTATGACGTTGAAGCTTCTCACTAGATGTACACTCTTTGAATGATTTTCCGGTTTGCTCACTTAATTTGTTCTTCATACCCTTCATCCTTACATGGAGGAAGAAGAGATCTGTTGACAGATGGCCATTGGAGTTGTTGGATCCGTTGTGACTCTTCTAGCCATTGCTCATCATCTTCTTCATCTCCTTTCCTTCTTCTTCTATCTAACAGACATCTTCATGTGTCTAACGGATGCTAACAGCAGGTCCAAGAGTAGAATAGTTCTGCAGACATTTAATGCAAATAGGAACATGTTAGACTAGAGAAGTCTTCTAACAGATAGACCATACCTCTTATGTGCAAGTCCATGATTTCCACTGACATCCAGATATGTTAGGTAAGGCCTTTGCTTTTTAGCATAAGGAAGGAGTCCTTTCAGTCCTTAATTTCTGCTGACTCCTTTGCTTACCTACCCTGATAAGATAGAAGGTACACAACATAAAGATCTTTTGTCAATCAGAGAAATAATAAGTTAAGCATATGAAGTGCATTTGAATTATCATTGGGCACCAAATACATTTAGAAATATTTGAAATGTAGAGGCAGTCGATGTCTTAAGGTAATCGATGTGTAAGTTAAAAGACAATCTATGTTCAAATAGTCAACAATTGATATTTTAAGATAATCTTTTTTTTTTAATAAAAGGGTCCTCAGGGATAGCGACCGGGAGAGTGCACCATACTCCAGGGGAGTAGAATGTTCCCACTCCACCAGTGCGAATCACCTGGGCCTGGATTTCAATTAATCAAAAGGAGGTTACAAGGGCAAAGGGGCATACCCCAGCTAAACTGGCCTAAGACTAGGAAGACCAGACCGGTCCAAAGTAAGAGGACCTTTACACTCACGAGGCAATGAAAGGGAAGAAAAGAAAATTACATTTCTAAGAAGCTTACAACCCAAATTAGCTAAAGCATCAGCCACCTGGTTTGCTTCTCTATAAGTGTAAACCACCTTGACCCTTGAGCTATAGATATAGGCTTGAGCATCACGCCACCAACGCAGGCAAACCCAAGAGGGAGAGATATTGGTATGGATTGAAGTAACAAGAGCTGCCGAATCAGACTGGATCAAAGACAGCAGGAGGCCATGTTCATACGCCAGTCGAATACCATCACAAAGGGCACGAACCTCAGCAACAAGACTACCACCAGAGCCCTAAAAATGAGCAAAAGCCAAGATAAGATGACCCGAACTATCTCTAATACACCCGCCACCAGCGCAGAGACCGAGATTTCCCTTACTAGCGCCATCAACATTTAAAACCAGACCAGAATCTGGCGGGATCCACCTGACAAGCTTGAACAATTGCGCTTTGACAATAGGAGAGAAACCAAAGGAGCTCAGATCGACGAGGCCTTTATCAGGTAAGTGGTGCTTAAAGGACACAAAATCCAGGGACGCAGAGACCATGAATCGAATATTGTGGACAATGCTGTGAAAGGAACGCTGCTTCCCTTCGAAACGCAAGAGGCATCGGGCACGCCAAATTTCCCATATGACCAGCATGGACGCATACAAAGAAATAAAGCCTTGCGGATTAGACGGGCTACACTGCCTCAAGAGATGCCAAAGGCGAACAGATATATTGTCATAAGCGGACATGTTAATGTCCAGGAGAGGAGCCACCAATTTCCACAGATAAGTCGCTAGCTCACCAGATATGAACAGATGGTTCAGGTCCTCAGTGCTAGGGTTGTTACAGCAAGAACACTGGGAGACATAAGCAATACCCTGATTAGAAATTCGGGAGTCCACCGGAACAACTTGATAAAGAATCTTCTAGCAAAACAGGGAGGCACGTTGATAAAAAGCATGATGCCACAACCTGGCCAGAGGTTTCCTTGTCACCCCATGCAGAGACAGACTCTTATACGTAGAAGAAGTAGTGAAGCAACCACCAGGAGAAGCAGTCCAAACACAGCAATCCCTCTGATCAGTCAGCTTGATATCATCAAGGATAGTGGGACAAGAGATGAGGCTACGAATAGGATAGTAAACATTGGTAATAACCTCACGGACAGAAAGACGAGGCCCACTGTAAGGGGCGGACAGAACCACCTCAAGAGGGTCTTGTCCGAGCCAGACATGCTTCAAAAAATCAACACTCCTACCATCACCAATAATCCATCTAGAATTTTGAAGAACATCTTGATGGGCAACATTGAAGACCTCTTTAGACATGCCATGAGGAATTGAAAACTGAAATGGCTCTCCACACTGAACCTGAAATCTATCCTGAGCATAAGAGGCCCATAGAGAGGACCCATGATAGATATTCCAAACTTGTTTGGTAGCCAAAGCAAGTTGAACATGCCAAAGACTCTTGATACCAAGACCTCCTTCAGAGATGGGGCGGTGAATAACATCCCACGAGATCCAGTGCTTCCGATGAGAACCATCCGCACCACTCCAGAAAAAGTGAGCACAACACTTCTCAATGTAACTCACCACTATTTTTGGAATGGAGATAGCGGCGGCTAAATATATAGGAATGGAAGAGAGGACAGACTTAAGAAGGGTCGCCCTGCCAGCCTGAGAAAGGAATTTAGACTTCCAGGATATCATCTTAGCATTAACCTTGTCCATGAGAAACTTATAGTCAGCAACTTTAGTCCTTCTGAGCCTGATGGGGACACCAAGGTAGCAGAAAGCGCCCACTAGCTGGTGGAATCCCGTAGTACTAGATAGCCTCCTAGCCAGGGAAGGAGGAGCCTTTGGAGATAAAATAAAAGTGCTCTTATGAATGTTAATTTTCTGGCCAGAAGAAATCTGATACTTGCGCAGAAAGCCCATCAACCTCATAACATTAGATCCCTGAACATTGCAAAAAATTAATGTGTCATCCGCAAAAAGCAAGTGAGAGACCGGCTGACATCTTCTGGGACCGGGAAAAGGAAGCAGCGAAGAAGAAGACTGGATATGCTTCAATCCCCTACTGAGCGCCTCCTCCATGATTATAAAGAGGGCAGGTGCAAGGAGGTCACCTTGGCGCAGACCTCTAGAAGATTTGAAATACCCCACAGAGGAACCATTGAAGCTAATAGAGAACAAGCAATTAGAAACCAGCATACCAATATAAGATATGAAGCGGTTGCAGAAACCGAATTGGCGAAGCACTGCAAACAGAAAATCCCACTCAACTCTATCATAGGCCTTCATCATATCAAGCTTAAGGATAACATTGTGACCACATACCTTTCTCCTCAGGTCCTGAATAAGTTGGTTAGAGAGAGAGATGTTATCAACAATATTCCTGCCCTTAACAAAAGCACCTTGTTCCTTAGAAATGATAAGAGGTAAAATATCCGTGAGGCGGGTACAGATAATCTTAGAGATAATCTTGAAGCAGAAATTACATAAGCTAATGGGCCTGAAATCACCAAAAGAAGAAGGGTGTTGGACCTTTGAAATAATAGCAATGAGGGAGGAGGAAACACCCCTCGGCAAGGGGAACCCCATGAAAAACCCCCGGACAGCAGCAATAACGTCCATAGAAACAATATGCCAGCAAGTCTGAAAAAACAACCCGAAAAGCCATCCGGACCCGGGGCACTTTCACCATTCATAGACCACACAGCCCGCTTCACCTCATCACCAGTAGGGACAGAAATAAGCGCCTCATTGTGGTCCTTCTGGATGAGATTAGGGATAGACTGAAGCATAGCATTATCAATAACATGATCTTCAGAAGAAAGAAGCTGATGAAAAAATCTCTCCGCCTCCCGGGATAAGGAATATTGATCTTCGCACCAAGTACCATCAATTTTTAGGCGATGGATATAATTTCTAGTTCAAATACCCTGAACCACAGCATGGTAAAATGAAGTGTTTTTATCACCATCATTGATCCATTTAACCCTAGCCTTCTGAGCCCAAAAAATCTCTTGATGCGTAAGGGCCCGCCGGAGGCTCGCATTGGCAGCATTGAGACTCTCCCTGTTTTCAGCTGACGGATCATCATCAAAAAAAGATTGCCTGATCGCCACCAGGCTCTCAGCCAAACGAACTCCCTCCTCAACTCTACCAAAAACATTTTTGTTCCAAGATTTCAGGATATCCTTAGTAGCTTTCAGCTTGCACTGCAGAACTACAAAAGGATTAGGAGAAGCAATATCAATATTAGTCCAAACATCACGAACACACTGAAGAAAGGAATCATGGGTAATCCACATTTTCTGGAAGATAATCCGAGAGGCCATAGAGTTGTGAGCACCAAAGTTCAGAAGCAAGGGGGCATGATCAGAGGGGCCCCTAGGGAGGTGCTTAACGCACAACCCAGGGAAAGAGGCATGCCATTGGGGATTAACAAGGATCCAATCTAGCCTAGCTTTAACGGCGGCAGGCCCAACCCTGTTGTTCGACCACGTGAAAGTCTGACCAGTGAACCCAACATCCAACAGACCAGCAACAGGCAGGAAAGAGTTAAAGTCAAGCATAGCATTTGAGCTGGGGAGAGCGCCACCCTTCTTCTCTGAATTACAAGAGACACAGTTGAAATCTCCCCCGACAATCCAAGGAAGAGAATAATCACCCTGAACCAGGAGAGACTAAAAGAGCTCAAGGCGGAGGATCGCCCTGCAGGCAACATAGACAGCTGTAACCATGCAGATAGGCTTATCACCATCAAAAATACTAGCCGTAATGAACTGCTCAGAGCTACCAATAACATTGAGGGAGATCGAGCTAGACCACATTAACCATATTTTAGATTCCTCCCCATCATTCCCTGCATGGCCATACATTTTAAGATAGCGACATATAGCAGCTGCTCTATTGAAAGGGATTTTAGGTTCAAGAATAGCGATAAGCTGCAACTTATTAACTTTAATCAGACGTTTGAGAGACCTCTTCGAAGCCATATTCGATAGGCCTCTTATATTCTAGAAAAGCGCTGGTATATTCATGAGGAACGGTATCCGAAAGTCCCAACCGCAGCTTTCACTTTGGACCGCGTACACACACCCAACTGGGGAGCCAACACGCCTTCTTTTGTGATTTTGACGGAGGGCATAAAAGCGTTATCAGAAAAGGCAAGTTTAGAGGCAGAAGAAAGCAGGCCACCAGCACCAGGATCAAGAGCAGAAATCTCCACAATCAGATTACCTTCGTGGTTAAGAAACTTACCTTGTGACTTCCTCATAGAATCTGCCTGGAGCGCTAGAGATACACTGCCATGCACAACGTTTGGTAAGGCCGATATCGCCGGAGATACGACGGGTGACAAGACATTAGGAAAGTCTGATGTCGTCGGAGAGGAAGCGGACGGCGTGGCCTCCGGCATCACCACCGGCAGACAAGCCAGATTAACCTCAGGACCTTGACTAGGCAGGACATCCGTCAGAGGCTGCAGAGCGTGACCAGTACCATGCACGTCGAGCCTACCCTCATGCACAGGTTTCTCGACGTGAAAATTTTCAGGGGGAGGCGACTCTATGTGAGAGATGATCTGAGCATGATTGACCTTAGAGGCTTGACAATTATTACCATGTAGACATTCTGCAGGGGGACCCTTAGGGGGGATCATCCATCACACCAACACCATCAGCTAGCCGCTCAAAAACATTGGAAACCGGAACAGTGGACTTCGATTGCACCTGCACAATATCCTTAGCAGGAGGACCCTTACATGTAACCAAATGCCACTCCTTCTCCTTGTCACTAGTAATAGCAGGCACAACAGCAGAAGAGGCAGGCTTTTGAACCTTACTCGGGGCCATGTCCCTCGATTTCTTCTTACAAGCATCCTGGGCATGGCCCAATCTTCTGCAAAAGCTACAAATAGGCGGCACTCTATGGAAGCTAACAGATTTCCAGAAACCCCCATCACCATGACCAATCCATATACGATCAGGAAGCGGTTTGGCAATATCGACATCAACACAAACAAGGGCTTCCGCCGTTTGAGTCCAGGATAGGGTTGAGTCATGGATACGAAGAACTTCCCCAAAGTTACCAGCAATGCATCTAAGATAATCCTCGTTATAAAGATTAACTGGGAGATGTGGAAAACCCACCCAGATGGGGATAAGAGTGGGATCAACTGAAAAGTCAAAATCCGCAGACCAACGAAAGAACCAAAAGAGAAAACCCTTCAGGTAAAGGTTCTTCCGGACAAGCACCTTCAAGAAATCTTCCTCATCAAAGAACCGAAACAGAAGATGCCTTGGGTTTAGAATGCTAATAATGCAATCACCCTTGAGAACCAGTCTTTGGGATAGGCAACTCTTAATGTCAGGGATAGAAGGCCTACTGTAGGAGCATTTATCCACAATAGCCAACCTCAAGGGTTGTTCAGACTTCCGAATCTCTTCCTTGGAGAAGTAAACAGTAGGCAGACCATCATCAGTGAACGTCGGTGCTTTTAAAGCTAACTCAATCTTTGAAGGACGCAGAGACGAAGCCAGAGCAGTTGCAAAGGACCGGTTCTCCAACTCACTGGAGATAGCCATCGCCAGCAAGCTTCCTGCTGGCAACCAATAGGCCGTCGACAGTGCAGGAACGAACGCCCAGGAACCAAGAAACACAGAAAAACCCCAGAGCCTCTCTCTCTAGAATCTAGAGAGATATTTTAAGATAATCGATGTGAAAACAATCGATGTTCTAAGGCAATCGATGTTGCAATGCAGTCGATGTTTTAGTGCAATCGATATTAAGATACAATCGATGTGAACGTATAATTGATTTTCATGCAATCAATGTTTGTGCAATAGATGTTTAAGTGTAATCGATGTTAGACTGCAATCGATATTTAAGTGTAATCAATGTTCATGCAATCGATGTTTAAGTCCAATTGATGTAATCGATGTTCTAAGGTAATCGATGTGAAAGACAATCGATGTTTGAAATAGTAATCGATGTGGACTTAAAATAGTAATCAATGTAATCGATGTTTCAATATAATCGATGTTTCAATGTAATAGATGTTTCAATGTAATTGATGTTTCAATGCAATCAATGTTTAATTATAATCGATGTGAACTTCGACTGGCCAGTTCGACTGCCAACATCGACTCATGAAGAAACATCGAATAAAACATGTTATTTCTTATGCATAAATAATCTTGAAAAATGGTAAAATATATTCATGCTATTTAAATTAAGCATGAGTTTTGTTATCACCAAAATAAAATGATAAAATATAGTAGTTCAACAGTTTTATCTTTGTAAAAGATAGTAAAATCCTAAGCCATTGACTTAGAGACTGGACGTAGGACTTCCATTAGAAGGAAGGTCCGAAACTAGATAAAATTTATGTGTCTTTTATGGTTTGACTAACATAACTAACGCGCGTTAGTAAGCTCTTGTTAAATTAGCTTCCGCGAGGAAAAACACCTATTCACCCCCTCTAGGTGAAAAGCTCTACCGCCATCGATCCAACAAGTGGTATCAGAGTCTTGTTCTCTCAAACAAGAAATCCACCGATTTCAAGAAGATGGCAACTGAGGTCAGACAAGAAGGTCAGTCAATCAATTGCCCTCCTCTCTTTAATGGACAAGATTACAACTATTGAAAGACATGCATGGAATTCTTCATATAATGTATAAATCTTGATCTCTGGTTTTTTATAAAAGATGGTGATAAAAACCCCAACACAGAAGATAAAACAAAATAGACTGTTGATGATAAAAGACTAATATCTCAAAAATATCGTGCGAAAAACATCATATGTTGTGCATTATCTAAAAAAGAATTTAATCATGTTTCAGTATGTAAAACTACTAAAAATGTGGGATATCTTAAGAATTACTTATAAAGGAACTGTCAAAGTCAAAGAAACAAGAATTGATATACTTATTACTAAATATGAATAATTCAAAATGGAAGATAATGAATCCATAATACAAATGTATACTATATTTACAGATATAATAAATGGGTTAAATGCATTAGGTAAAAAACTTACTCAAAGTGAAATAGTTAGGAAAATTTTACGATCACTCACCATTAAATGGACTCCTAAAGTAACTACTATTGAAGAAGCTAGTGATTTATCAACATTGAAAATGGAAAAACTGATAGGATCCTTAATGGCTCACGAAATAAATATGGAAAGACTAAATGAAAGCTCATCTAAGAAAAAGGTAACAAATACTTTGAAAGCAGCATCACCTTTATCTAGTTGTGATGACACAGGTTCATCGGCCTCTAAAGTCACTAATGAAGAAGAAGCATTGCTATCAAGAAGGTTGCAGAGAATTCACGCCAAAAAGAAAAAATATCAACCCAGCCAAGAGTACAAAAGGAATAAAAGAAAAACAAAAGAACCAATCTGCTATGAATGCAAACAACCCGGACACTTCAAAATGGATTGTCCAAGATTGAAGAAGAAAGACTCAGAAGAGACTTCAAGAAAAGACAAAAAGCACAGTCAACAAAAGTATAAGAAAGCTTTAAGAAAAGCAATGGCTACAACATGGGAGAATGAAGACTTAAGCTCTAGCTCTTCAAGCTTTGAGTCTGAAGCAGAAAAGACAAACTATGCCTTTATAGCACATCTTGCAGAAAAGGTAATATTTGAAACCTCCTATAGTTCTTGTTCAGAAACTAATGATGATGATCTAGAAAGTGCTTTTAATGAACTATATGATAAATGTAAAATAACCTCAAAAGAATTGAAGAAAACAAATAAGAAACATGGAACAATAAGAAGAAGAGAATAAAAAATTAATGGAAGAAATATTATCAAATGATAACAAGATTAAAGCATTGGAAGATAGAATTGAAGAACTAAATATTAACATAAAAACAATTGAAACAAGAATGAAACATAGAGAAGTAGAACTAATAGACACGGTTAAACTGAATGAAGAATTGCATGAACAGATCACAGACTTGCAAAGATATATAGATCGAACTAAACATATAAAAATACAAAAGCAATACAGTAACAACACTTAAAAATGAAAAAGAGTATCTAAAAACATCCCTAAGTAAATGAAAAAATGGGAAAACATCTGTGATGCTATTCCTAAAAGGATGTAAAAAGGGGAAAGAAAAATATGGTCCTAGATACATACCTAAGAGAGATGAAAAATAAGTTAAGAATCCTAAGGAATATCCTTTACCAAAATTTGTAAAAGAAATAAAAAGAATAGTGACTGAGCAAATAAACCTACCTAACAAACAAAAGAAAAATAATTATGACTGTAAAACAAAAGATATAGATTGTTATTCACACTGCAACAAGCTAGGTCACACCAATGTCACTTGTACCACTAAGCACATGATATGGATACTTGAACAATGTTCAACTAACCCTTCAGAACCCAAAAGAACTTGGGTACCTAAAAACTCTCATTAATTCTAGTTTTTAAGAAAGCCTTAAAGCATCTAAATGGACTTTAGATAGCGGATGCTCAAGGCACATGACAAGAGATATGAAATTATTTTCATCAATTGCATCTAATAAAGGGGAAGTAACTTTCAAAAATAATCAGAAGGGAAAAGTAATTGGTCAAGGAAATATTTTGACTAAATCAAAATTTTTGATTGAAGATGTATTATGCGTTGAAACACAATCTCTTAAGCATAAGCCAACTATGTGAGAAAAGTCATCAAATACAATTTTTAGAAGACAAATGTGTCATTGCCTAAGGAAGTCAGAAAATTTTTAAAGCAGTCGGACATAAAAATCTATATATACTACACTTAGAAGAATTAAAAAGACAAGATGTCTACCTATCAACTAAAGGTTCATAACATATTGATCTTTGGCATCGAAGATTGCGACATGCCAATATCTCAGTGATAAAGAAACTTCAAAACTATGATCTAATCAGAGGTCTTTCTAAAGTAAAGACTACCAACCCAAAAATCTGTTCTGTATGCATAAAAGGAAAGTAAGTCAAGACATCATTTTAGCAAAAGAATGTAGTAACAACCTCCAAGCCTTTGGAACTAATACACATGGATCTTTTTGGACCCATGTGAACAACTAGCCTTAGAGGAAAGTCGGATGGATATGTAGTAGTAGATGATTATTCAAGGTTTATGTGGGTCTCCTTCGTACAATGCAAAAGTTATACATTCTTTGCATTTTTAAAGTTTAGCAGAATTCTGGAAAAAGATAAAAAGTACACCATTATAAGTATTAGATCAGATCACAGTGGAGAGTTTCAAAACAATGAATTTGCTGATTATTGTGAAGAAAATGGAATGCAACACAATTTCTCAGCTCCCAGAACACCTCAGCAAAATGAAGTGGTAGAAAGAAAAAATAGAACATTACTGACATGGCAAAGACTATACTATCAGATTACTGTTTGCCGAAATATCTCTGGGCTGAAACTATCAACACTGCATGCCATATCATCAACCGTGCTATGGTAAGATCCATACTCAAGAAAACTTCCTACGAGCTATTTAAAGGTAAAAAACCTAGCTTATCTCATTTGAAACCTTTTGGCTGTAAATGCTATATCCTGAACAATGGAAAAGATAATCTTGATAAACTTGACGAATGCATTAGTGAAGGTATATTCTTAGGATATGTATCTCAACCAAGAGGATTTAGAGTCTTAAATAGACAAACTCTTACCATAGAACAAACTATTCATATAGTTTTCGATGAGACTAACCTCTCTAATAAGGAAGAAAAAGAGTGTGATAGTGATGCAAAAAATCTAAGCAAAGAACACAAAGGCACATCTCTGGACGATGAAGAGACAACACAACTAGAAAATCTACAATAAACAAGGACAACTCCTGGTGATCTACCCAAAGAATGAAAATTTCTCAAAGATCATCCTCAATATTCTAAGCCATCCAGATGACAAGGTAAGGACAAGAGGTATGTTAACGTCTTATGAATACAACTCATTGGTTCCTCAAATAGAGCCAAAATCAATCAATGAGCCCTCAGTGATGCGTCTAGGATTATAGCCATGCAGGAAGAACTAAACTAATTCAACCGCAACTAAGTCTGGATTTTGGTTCCTAAATCTCAGGATCATCTAGTTATTGGTACCAAATGCGTATTCAGAAATAAATTGGATGAGTCTGGAAATATTGTAAGAAACAAAGCTCGGCTTGTGGCTCAAGGTTACTCACAAGAAGAAGGAATTGATTATGATGAGACATGCACTTGTGGCTAGACTTGGGGCTATTAGAATACACTTGCATTTGCTGCATCACGTAATATGAAGCCTTTAAAATGGATGTCAAAAGCACATTTTTAAATGGTGTTATCAAAAAGAAGTTTATGTAAATCAACCTCCTGGTTTTGAAAATACAGAATATCCTAATCATGTTTTTAAATTAAATAAGACACTATATGGTCTAAAACAAGCTCCACGAGCCTGGTATGAGAGACTAAGCGCCTACCTTCTATCACATGATTTTGTAAGAGGCAAAGTAGATAATACATTATTTACTAAATCTATCAACAAAATATAATTATCATTCAAATATATGTTGATGACATAATATTTGGTGCTACCGATGAAGTCCTTTGCAAAGATTTTGAAATATTAATACAAAGTGAATTCGAAATGAGCATGAAGGGTGAACTCACCTATTTTCTCCGTCTTCAAGTAAGTCAAACAGAGGATGCAACTCATATTTATCAACCTAAATATACAAAAGAATTACTAAAAAATTTGGCTTTAATAAATGGAAGGCCTTAAGCACACCCCTGAGCTCATCCATTAAGATAGACAGTGATCCTCTTAGCAAATCTATTGATAAAAAATCTTTTAGAGGCATGATTGGGTCACTACTCTATCTCACTTCCAGTAGACCAGATATTACATTCAGTGTATGCCTATGTGCTAGATTTCAAGTAAATCCCAAAGAATCTCATTTAAATGCAGTAAAATGTATTTTTTCGATATTTATCTAGTACATGTAACTTAGGTCTCTGGTTCCTAAATATTCTAATATAAATTTAGTTGGCTATAGTGATGCTGACTATGTTGGGTGTAAGCTGGATAGAAAGAGCACTAGTGGAACATGTCAATTTCTTATAGGATGTCTGATCTCATCATCTTCCAGAAAATAAAATTCAGTAGCTTTATCCATAGCAGAAGCTGAGTACGTGGCAGCAGGAAGCTGTTGTGCACAACTCCTGTGGATACAACATCAACTAGAAGATTACGACCATCAACTCAAAAACATCCCTTTGATGTGTGAGAACACAAGCTCAATCAACTTAACAAAAAATCCTATTCAACATTCACACACCAAACACATTGAGGTCAGACATCACTTCATCAGAGGTCATGTAAGTTCTGAAAAATATTGTTATTAATTTTGTTGATACTTTACATCAACTAGTAGATATCTTTACTAAACCATTAACTGAAGACAAATTTTCTACTATTCGTACAGAAATTAGTATGTGCAATATATAATGAAAACATTTAAGTTTATACTACCCCTGTCGCAACAGTTGACTCTCTCTCTTGAACAATCTAAAGTCAATCCTCATTTACATAACAACATTAGCCTTGTTACACGATATCCCTACTTATCCCAGTGGAAGCTAACAATTTCATCATTCCAATCAAGACATCCAATATGTCTTCTTGTTGACAGTCAAAGTTCACATTTCAAAATATAAAATATTCTCTTTTACTCTTCTTCTTTATATAAACCAGAAAAGTCGAAGACCCTACTACTTCTCTCTTAAAACTAGACTATTCCTCTTCCTGCTCTTATTTTTTGCTCTATGCTTTGCCCCTTCGAGGAGAACATTCCCATGTATCTGGTACCTCATTTTTTTTAAAAACTTATCTCCATCTCAATACTTCTCTCAAATCGTTCCCTCCTTCCTACAAACTCAGCGATGGCTAGTTTAGATGCTACAAACCCTAGATTTTTCACACTCTGGCAGCACAAACACTTTACGGAAACTCCAGTAACCTACAATGGTTTCAAGTATGTCAAGTTTTATGAACTGAGGCAACATCATCTCGAAGAAGTTGAAGACATCGCTAGTCAGATGAAATGACTGGTTATTTGGTCAAATCGACAACCACTCTACCCAGATGCTGTGAAAGCCTTCTCTACAACCCTAGAAGTAGATTCTGCCCAACCAAATACTATCATTGGAAAGGTCAAAGGGACTAGACTTATTATTATTCCATCCTTTTTGGAAACCCTCTTCGGTATTTCCACCACTGGTCATACCATTTCTGAAGCTATCTTCGAAGAACAGCAGAAATTAGGTATTATTGGTCCTTTGTGCTAGATGAAAATAGAAACAATAGTTGTTAATCAACATACAACGACTAAACGTCTAATTCACCTCATGATTAACCACATCCTGCTCCCCCGAAAAGGCAATCATGTTGTAATCACTCAGAGAGATGGCAATCTACTATTTTGGGTAGTATAAGGGCATCAAGTAAATTTTGCCACCTTTATTATTCAAAAGATTTAAGAAGCGACCCAACTAGCTACAACACTCCCTTATGGTATGATGGTTAGCACTATTTTTAGTCATTTTGAACTAGATTTAGATATTGAAGTCTCTGTTTCTTAGATTTAGCCATTAGGAATCTCAAATCTGAGAAGAACTCAGTTTAAGCAAATAAATGGGCACTAGACCAAGGAGATCATTCCTCCATGCTCACATCACATTTTTGAGGACTACCCAGTCGAAGCCCCATCCGAAGCCCCAACTGAAGGTCCAACTGAAACTCTAGCCGAAGCCAGAGCTGAAGGCTCAGCCAAAGCCCCAACTATAGAAACATTTGGAGCCACAACCTCTACTGATGTCCCATCAGCTACAATCCCCATTGTAGCTCCAACTGGAGACTTAAATGTTCCTGCTGAGGAAGACATCCCCTCCACCACATTCCAAAAAATGTCCCAGCTCATTTTAGAAGCTTTTTCAACCTTCCTGAGTAGATACCTTCAGAAACCCCCCATGTAGACTAGCCTAAAAGCTCTCAACAACCCCCAATTGATGAACCCTCCACATCACAGGGGGGACCACCTCAAGATACTGAAGAAGGGTCGAAGTCTGATCAGTCAGACAAAGCTCAGACTAACACCCATGAATAGCATAGAACTGAGGAGCCATCCACTGAGGAACCATGGAAAAAGGATATTGTGGAAATCAAAGTTGAAGTAACAAGAATTGGAAATCAACTGGAGTCCATGAGATCAGAATTCTACACCAAATTGATCAGCTTACACACTACCATACAGACTCTCACCAATCTTGTCAGAGAGGCTCTTTCCTCCTCTACTCCATCATTCCCTCCTGTGTCAATTCTCCAAAAGAAATCCACTACGAAAAGGCCTCGTCCTAGTAGAGAACATGGTGAACCATCTTCACCCCATCTAGACACCTCTCCCCTTGCAGATCCAGAACTTCATCAGCCTTCCCCACCTCTAGCTCCTGAGCACTCCCAACCACCACCCATTGAGCCTTCCCCACCTCCAGCTCCTGAGCAATCACAACCACCCCCCACTGAGCCCTCACCGCCTCCCCCCTACTGGGTGCTCACCACCTCCCCCTACTAGGCGCTCACCACCTCCCCCTACTGGGCACTCACCACCACCAGTTTCTCCACCTCAAAGCCAACTAGCTCCATCACCAGTCCCTTCTCCTTACCCTTCATCACAACCAACCTCCAACCCTCTGCCTCAACCCGAGATCAAACCTGAAGACATTTTGTTTGATGCTCCACTGGGTCCTCAAGCCTCTTCTTCAAGGCCGCCCAAATGCAATCGTAAACAACCTGAAACTAGTGAACCTAAGTACCCCGCATTGTTCTACCACTTTCTTCACCATCCAGATGAATACATTCTCAGAGAGTATCTCAAAATCTAGAAGTTTCACTTGGCTCTTGGACTACCAGAATTGGACCTTCAGGATTGGGTATTTCTACTTGTGGATTTAAAACAGCTGGATGGAACGAGACTTCAACAAATTCCGAACACATAGAATATCAGATGTAGAAACAATGGCTTCGCCAAAATCCTCATGATGCCAGCTCCTTCCTAAGAATCAATGACAATAGAGCCAGAACAGGCATACGTCAACTAAGCTTAGATGAATGGTTTCAGCAATAAGCTCACTTTCTCAAGGCTAATTTTCTTGAACAGATTTCAAATCTCAGTGATTGACTGCTTAACTTCAACAAACAACAGATGGTTCTTAACCTCCCTCACCTCTCTTTTTATCAGTATGAACACCTTCTTAAATTTTGTGCTCATCCTGATCCTTTTATTTCTCATATTTTTGAGAGTGATAAATATCCCTCCCTCATCGGAGCGATTGCCGCTAGCCCCAACTCCTCTTAGATTCTCACTATGGCCATTATAACTCAATGCTGAAAGATAGTCAAATACCAATTCTCTCTATCATTGTTCGAAAGTCTCCTTATTATGGCCAAAAAATACTCCTCTCTTACTCATTCCATTCAGCTCATTTTGGCTCAAATGGAGAGACTATCTCTATATGAATGTCACAACTACTATCCTACACTTTCTGATGCATACACTTCCTTTGAAGGTGACATTGATGCCTTCTTTGTTCAACAATATGACATCCTAGGGGGTCATCACACTCAAACTTGGACTGATAGATCCAACCTTTACTATAAAGCCAAGCATGATGCCCAGGAATAATGCTACTTATGGGCTATGACCTCTACTTTCTTCTTCCTTTAGTCCAAAAGACAACAATTTCTATTCATCAGATTTCATCTCGAACATAAAACTCAAACCACTATCTGAACCCTTTATCGAAGGCATCTTGCATTTCTCAAACAAACTCTTGGTCCAAATGCTCATATGGACTTCTCCCTCTTTGACCGATGTATGCAAAGTACTGAAATTAACCTTCACAAATTTCTCCTTCCTTATTATCAGTCTTTTCCCTCAAACATGCACTTGACTGATGAGTTGTCACTCCCTTTTCGTTGACCTAACAAAAAGGGGGAGAGAGATGTAAATGCAACTCTGTAAAATGAAAGGGGGAGATAACTTATGAAACTCTATGTCTCTTATGTGTGGTTGAATTTATTCTGTTATTGCATTTACCTTAATATCATGTATTTTGTCATCAACAAAAAAGGGGAGTTTGTTGAACCATTGTTCAATTATAACTTGCATATTCACAATTCAAACCATAATATATATTAGTTTTGAAGATGACAAAATAAACATATATTTATCTGTAACAAATCATGTCAAATAGTACATTCTCTCTTCTACATATCACATAGTAAAAATCTCAAAAAGGCATACCTCATCATACAAGTTATTCTTCTTAGATATTCTAAGTATAACTTTAACTAACTAAGGAATATACGAAGTCTAGCATC
The DNA here is from genome assembly GCA_014218235.1 of Colocasia esculenta. Taxonomy (NCBI): domain Eukaryota; kingdom Viridiplantae; phylum Streptophyta; class Magnoliopsida; order Alismatales; family Araceae; genus Colocasia; species Colocasia esculenta. The sequence goes on from CM024766.1 coordinate 29,661,476, forward strand.
AACTGACTATGTGATATAAAAAATTCACATCGTCATATCCAAAATTCATTTCGTCATATCTGAAGTTCACTTTGTCATATGCGAAGTAAAACACGAAGGTCTCACTTCAACTGATCACGTTGAAATCGTGATATCCGAAATTCACTTCGTCATATCCGAAATTCACTTCGTCATATCTGAAGTTTACTTCATTATATGCAAAGCAAAACACGAATGCTCACTTCAACTGATTACATTGAAATCGTGATATACGAAATTCAGTTCGTCATATCCAAAATTCACTTCGTCATATGTGAAGTAAAACACGAAGGTCTAACTTCGACTGATCACATTGAAATCGTCATATACGAAGTTCATTTCGTCATGTCCAAAGTTTACTTTGTCATATACAAAACTCACTTCATCATATACGAAATGCACTTCATCATATCCAAAGTATCATTTCGAAAAACATCTCAAACATGTGTAATGAACACACATAATCTATATGATATCCTCCTATCATTAACATTTGTTTATCACATTCATGACATTCTTTCATAAATAGAAAATTCAATGATTGAACGTCTACTTATGATAAAATTTCTATTTGATATGATATCTTGAGAAATGAGTTTCTCATACAAATACATAGATGATTAAAATCAAACCTCTCTAAGAACATTACCTTCAATCTTTTGCAAAGCTCTCATAAAAATAATATCACATAAGCTTAGCCTCATAAACCTAGAAATATCCGTATCTTGAACTTTTAGTCAAAATCTGTGAAAAACGTCTTCTGACACCTGCCAGAAAACATCCACTTTGTCTTGTGTCAGAACAACACAACATGATCTTTACCTACTACATATTCTATGATATCTATGTAAACTTGTGTAGAACTTTGTCCATAGATCATTAATTGTTAGTGCATAAAAGATAGACGTCAATATTTGAAATATCTCACAAGTACCTATGATCATATCCTTAGCTAATGTACTGGACTCAGTCTAGTATATTTCTTGGAACTTGTCTCGTTAAAGAAAAAGATAAAAATGATCAATGCAAGACTGTCTGTGTAGCAACATGGAAATTTTAAATGTGATAAATAAATTAAATTGAAAATAAAATGTGATTAGATTAAAACCCATTAAGCCAAATTAGGAAATAGGTTTACAATGGTCCAAACATGAATGAATGAGCCCAAATGTGAAAAGCCCAAGTTGGATGGGAGATATTTAGGCCTAATTTCGGAGCTAATTATTTAATAAATTAAAAAGGGGCAAGATAATGACTAAAATGACTTATGATTATCTCTAAAAGAGTCCTAGACCTACCCAAAACCTTTTCCCAATAAATTAGACTTCTCCCCAATCCTATTAGGTGGATAAATGCTAGAAAAAAGGAGATAAATGTAGAAATTCGGAGTTGGAGAAGAAGAAGGAGTTTTAAGGAAATAAGGACTCTTTAAACAAACAAATACCCATCATTTCGTACCAACCCAACCCTAGGCACTTCTCTGGAGCTTGGAGGATGAGGAGAAGAAGGTTTGGACGAGGAGAGCAAGGAGAAGGAGGCTTGGATCAAAGGGGATTTCATTGCTTCAACCTTTCAGCCCTAGGATTTTTATAGCGTCAAAATGTAGGCAATCTCTCAAGCAAAAACAAATTAAATTTGTCCCTAGGTAGACCATGATCCCCTCTTGCAAAGCCCTATGTTTTTCCCAAATTTTATCGTGCCATGGATGAGTATTTCGTGTTTAAATTTCTGTCATGAACATGTACTCGACTTGACTTGTTTGCCCAAATCCCATATCCATGCTTAATTTCGGATCATGAAACTTTTACTATGCATACTATTCGATGTCTGGAATCCATTGATACTATTTTTCCCAATTTCTATCATATACCCTACTTAGGGGTGTCAATTGGGTCGGTCCGGCCCGAAGGTCCGGTGGCCCGGCTCGGTTTTACACGGGCTTGGGCCGGACAATTTAACATTTATTTAATTTTGAGTTCGGCCTGGAGTAAAATTGGGATGGGCTCGGGCTTGGCTCAGCCCGGCTCGGGCGGCCTGGTGGCTTGTTTTTTTCTTTTAAAAAATTAGTAACACAACGATAATTCTAATATTCTAAAATTTTGGATTGAAAATTGTGTTGTGGAACTATATTTAATGACTTAACATTTATTTCATATTTGTAACAACTAGAAATAAGTTTATCTAGATTAGTTTAATGTTTACTTTATGCTATTTTGATTCAATGAACACTAATTTTATTGTAAAAATAAATAAAAATAGTAAGAATATCATTTAAAAAATAAAATTGGGCTGGGCCGGGCTTGGGCCGGGCCTTACCTAATCTTCCCAGGTCGGGCCGGGCTTCAAAAAATTGGGCCTCGCCCTGAGCCGGGTCGGGCCTAGGCTGAACGATTATATACTAGGATGGACCCGAGCCAGCATGGGCCCGATCTAGGCCCGGCCCATTGCCACCCCTAACCCTACTCGAATTAAATCGAATTCCATCATTGTGTATGTTTTTAGGTCACCGAAATGTAACCTAATCAAAGCATGTCCATCCCATGCCTATTTTCTAATTACTCATTTCTGTTGATACATCTGCATGTCTAATTTCGTTTAAATCTAGTTTCGTGATTTTTGGATATGTATACGATTTTATATCTATTTTTAAAGTGTATTGTGTCAAGCCCTTGGTTGCATGGACCGCAACCCAAGGAGACCTGACCCACTGCCAGAGCTCGGGCCGAGGTCCTAAGAACGCAACGACCCGATAGGTCGCATTCTCAACCAGGTCGCGGCAAGGATCCACGTCACGTTCTTAACACGACAGGATTCCGCATCGCGATCTCCTCGTCTGGTCAGCCCGACCTGAATGCGCTGCCCCGACTTGTCGCAATGAGCACCTTGTCGTTGCCTCAGCGTCTCGGCTGGAACCATAATGCATCGGCTTGACACATCGCGACTTGAACGCGGCGCCAGCTGACGTCGCTGTTGGCCCACTTGGTATGGCAGTTGGACTAACCTAGGGGGGGGGTGAATAGGTAATCTTAAATCTAAAACAAAATCACCACTTGAAATCTTCGGTTAGTGAATGTAGTTGTTAGAGAAGATAAAGAGTAGCAGTGCGGAAGTAAATAAACAATCACACAACTGGACACATGAATTCATCCTGGTTCGGCCCTTCCCATATGGAAGTCCTATGTCCAGTCCCCTAGCGAGCTCTTAGGATTTCACTAACCAAGGGTACAGTCCCCCTCAAGAACATACAACACCCAGCCCCTGCTCATCTTCTTCTCTTTCCCAAGCAAAAAGGCAACCCACTATTTCACCTCAGCCAGGTTCTTCTTTTATGAGCTCAGAAGCAACTCATTGGTACACACGCAGAAAATCTTCCCTTCTAACCAAGGGGAACACTGTGTACAGTCCCACAGCCGAACACACCACTAGACGGAAGTTGGTCTTCCCTTCTCAACAGAAGAGGAACACTTCTGAACACAGAAGGAAGGACCTGAAGCCCCTAGATCAAGCTCTAGATAAACAACAAAATGCTTGATCCGAGACTGAGCCTAAGAAGGAAAGAGTTTACAATGACGGACTCTCCTTAGGCTAAACCCCCAGCTCTCTCTCTCAAATACACAAGGACACTTAGAAAGAGAATGAGGATGGAAGAGAGAGGATTGCTTGATTGCTTCAGCTTGAATGGGCTCGAGCTCTTCCTCACTCTTGTTTGAGTGTGTATGGAGTTGGATGCTCATAGGATTATACACTCCTTGAATGATCTTTAGATTCACTCTCTTGTTGTCAACTACTCTCCTGTTCTTCTTCTTCTTCTTCTCCCTTTATATGGAGCAGCTTAGAACATATGCTTTGACTGATAGCCGTTGGAGCTTTCTGAATAGTTGATCTTCTTCTTCTTCTTCTTTGAGTCTAACGGCTTCCTTCTTCTATCTACTGGCTACTTGGAGTGGAGGAGGATGTTTCAGCTGGTGTGCACTTCCAAGGTTGCCAGCAATAGGTCCAAGATGTTGACTCTGTGTAAGACCCAGCCCCCCTTGGGCCCTTAGCCCCATCCTCAGGGTCGCGACGGGGGAGCCCGTCGTGATAGGGTTTATGTGGCGACACACCTGGTCGTCGCCACATGGTCGCGACGGGGGTGGATGTCGTGTTCTTGTTGTGGCGTCTGGTGGCGATGCGACAGCTTTTCTGACAGACTTGACCACTGTCTCGTATGTCAGAACGGTCTTCTCAGGTGTCAGGTGCGTACAACGTTGATGCGACCTGGTCAGCCGTCGCGTTCTTGTTTCCCGGTCTTTGAGGTTTGACCACTTTTGGTGTCGCGCCGTGGGTGGCCGTCGTGACATGGTCACGATGCTCTTGAGCATTGTGACATGCTCTTTATCACACCAGGTCGACCCGTCGTGTCTTGGGGCCCATCAGTTTAAAATTGAGGGCTGCACCCCATTTCCCTCTCTCGCCCTTTCCTTCCTCTTCTTCCCCCTTCTTCTTCCTCCTCCGAGTTTTCCCCTCTCTGGTGGTTTTCCAGCATGCTCGAGGTGCTCGTGGTGGATATGACGCCCGGTTCGTGTAGGTGGCGTGATTATGGAGCTTGGAGCGAGGAGGAGGTGGACATTCCGACGTGAAGGCCCCAACGGGTTGACTCTACTCTTAGAGGTAGGGACCCTCGACTCCTCTCGCCCTAGCGTGCTCCCTTCCCCCTTGAGCTTGTGGTTCCTCATGGTTTGGGGTCGTGGGAGTGTGAGAATCATGCTCATGTTGAGTGAGGATTTCATCGAGCGTAGATTCGTTATAATCCATGTTTTGTAGGGTTTAAGGGTGGTTTGGATGATTTATGCGCTTTCCCATGCTCCCCTCCTCCCGTGGAATGTGATTGTACCGGATTTGGGGTGGTCTCCGGGAGGATCGTCCTGGAACCCCTCTCGGCTGAGAACGTGACCGCTATAGAGGTCGCGATGATGTTGCGACCGGCATGGCTGCCGCGACATCATCGTGACGTTCTTGGGTGTCGCGATAAGGTTGCGACAGCTTGGGCCGTCGTGACAGTGTTGCGACAGGTCTGTGCATCGCGTCAAGGTCGCGACGGCCCGATGCGTCACGACTATAGCAGAGACAGGTAAGGTCTTGCGGAGTTCTGTTTCGGTATAGTCTTCGTCGTTTTCCACTTCTTACTGTACCCGTGGCACCAGTGCTAGTTCCCTAGTATAGTCCTACACTAGTCGTTCGCCCGGTCCTCGGCACCTGAGGGCTTGTTCTGTGAGAGAGGTTGTTACCATTGCCTGAGACCCCCATCCTCGTGCGCCTTAGAGGGAGCGTTCAGGGCGACGAGCATACTCGAGTCATGGACTCTGGAGTTGAGGAGAAAATGGTGGTTAGGACAGCGGCATCGAGTCATTTGCAGAGCTCTCTTGGTTAGCCTGGGACACCAAGGACGACCGAAGTTCTACCTGCTGCAGGCCAACCAGTCTTTTTTCTCACTGCCTTGCTCTTTACGGCCCCGGAACTACTTAGAGAGGCCAGGCATGGGACCGTAGTCCAGCCAGACTACGGCAGTTACTGTTGCGTACTTTGTGCTCTTGCTTCCACTTTGACGAGAGTGGAGGTTTGGACCTGGGTCGAGGATAAGATGTCAGTGGACGCACTTGACTGGTTGACTAGTGGTAGCGTTTTCTGTAGCTAATGTCTCTTATCCAGGCGGGGTTATCTTTGTCTACATAGCTAGCCATGTGGTGGTCACAACGTGTAGATTCTACGGAGTTTTCGACCGTGGTGTTCTCCGTGCCGTTGTTAGTTAGTAGCTTCACTTCCGCACTTTCTTTCGTAGTGTAGAAGATATAACTGCTGTCATTTAATTAAGTACATAGTTTTGACTACCTGTTAGAGCTAGTAGGATATTGGTAGTCCCTACTGAGCTTCTGTTGTGAAGCTCAACCCTTTCTTTTCCAGGTGAGACTTCTCAGCAGCGGCAGGGTGCGCGTCGGGTGGAGGAGACGGGGTGGTAGTCGTGGTCCCCGTACCTAGCAGTGGTTTCCCCCTCTCAGTGTACATCACCCTCGGGGTATGCCCCTAAGGGACTTGTTGTTCCCCTGTCTTTACTTATACTAGTTGTGTGTGTTGGGACTGTACCTAGAGCGATACGTAGCGGTCTCGCTTTCCTTTCTGCTTCCGTGTGTGTGCTCCTAGTTAGCAGTTGATGTTTATTTCCTTTACATATTCTGTTAGACTTGTGTTTATAGCCCTTCCGGGTCTCCGGATCCGTGGGCGGCGACTGTGAAAATTGGGTTCTCGGCTTGGGCCGAGGGTTAGGTTCTTGGGGTTGTTACAGTTGGTATCAGAGTGAGAGTCTGACAGGACTTGTAATGGATTTAAATTGCAATAGAAAGTTCCAACAGTAGTACAAGTACACTGCTAGCCTCCCGAGTTGGTATCGTTAACCTTGTTGGTTGTGTGCAGTTCATGATATGGCTCCGCGCAGGCGTAGGCAAGCCAAAGAGCTGATAGAGTATCAAGATGAATCTGATATGCCAGCACCGGGTTAGGTTCAGGAGGAGGTGTCAGCAAAGGAGTTTGTGGCATAGCCCCAGGGAGCAGCGGCAGCAGCAGCAGCGGGTGGGCAGTAGCAACAGAAGTACCAGCCTCAGCCACAGCAATACGCAGATTGGTTCCCCCTAGATGAGCAGTTCTTTAGGACCCTGTACTAGGGAGCATGGCAGCCTGGGCAAGCAGCAGTGGATGGTCAGCCTCCAGTACCTCCCCCAGTAGTACTAGAGCAGCAGGCAGATCTAGAGGTAGAGCAGCCAGCAGTTCAACAGGCGTCGAGTACCGAGAGCACCCGGGCAGGTCGGAGGAGGACGACAGTCATTGAGGACATGACCACCCTCTTGGAGAGGTTCTTGCATCTCCGGCCATCGATGTTTTTCGGTGAGTATGATCTAGACAAGGCAGAGAGTTGGACGCATGAGTTGGAATGCACGTTCGAGACTATGGAGTGCGCCGAGGAGGACCAGGCTAGATTGGCAGTGTATCAGCTCAAAGGACCTGCCCATGAGTGGTGAAGAGTCCAACGGTAGACCCACTTCCCAGGGCAGCATTTGTATCAGATCACATGTCAGCGGTTTTTAGGGGTCTTTCACGGCGAGTATTTCCCCGATTATGCTCGAAGTGATGAGACCAGTTCCATGAGTTGGTTCAGGGAGATGTCACAGTTACTCAGCACCACCAGAGGTTCGTCCGGTTGTTGAGGCATGTTCCTCATATTGCCAGCAGTGAGCAGGCTTGTGTAGAGAGGTTCATTGCAGGACTGAGGCCAGATTTAAGGTGGGGCGTGACTGCTCACATGTGTGCCACCTTGGGAGAGGCCGTGGCTAACGCCACCGCCTTGGAGAGAGAGACCTGGCAGCCCCAGCAGCAGCAACAGTAGCAGCAGCAGGGAGGAGTTTCTTCAAGGTCCTCACCGTACTAGCACCCCGCAGGCAGTCGTGACAGTGCGACTTCTTCTTCTTCGGGCTCAGGCAGTTCAGGCAGTTCTGGTTTGCGCTCGAGGTTCAAGCAGATGACCACTCGTGGAGGTGGTCGGGGAAAGCAATAGAAGCGTCAGTCGAGGTTTGCAGAGCAGTCATTCCAGCAGGGAACTGAGTAGGGCAGGCAGGAGGTAGTCTGCTACACTTGTGGTTTGCCGGGCCACTTCAGGAGGGATTGCCCAATGGGGCAAGTCCAGCAGCCGCAGCAGCCAGTGTAGTACGTGTAGCAGCTACCGCAATACCAGTTCCCTCCTTAGCAGCAGGCACCCTGACAGCAGCAACAGGGGAAGTATCATTTGCAACCTCAGCAGTTTAAGTAGCATCAGCAGCCTCAACAGTTCTAGCCATACCAGCAGTAGCAGCAGTTCCCGCAGCACCATTAGCCGCTACAGCAGCCCCAGCGGGCACCGCAGCATGGTTGTGGACGTGGTCGTGTAATGGCACTCATTGGGGAGCAGGCCGAGGCATCGAACTTGGTTATAGGTACCTTGCCCATCCTTGGCAGAGCAGCTCGTGTTTTGGTTGACCCCAGTGCTTCCCTTTGTTTTGCTTATGAGGAATTTTACGAGTCTCTGGTTCGTCACACGCCTGAGAGGCAGTGTGATGTGATGGTCGATCTCCCATCTGGTGATTATATGCGTTCTTTCGGTTACCTGGAGGGTGTCATAGTTGAGATCCAGAGAAACCAGTTGCCGGCTAGGTTGTACGCGTTGCAACTTCGTGACTTTGACGTCATCCTGGGCATGGACTGGTTGGAGGCTCACTCGGCTGTGGTTGATTGTCAGCGGAAGACCGTCCAGTTTGAGATACCTGGAGCGCTTGTTCTTTGCTTCCGAGGTATTCGGTCTACCTGTCGACCTTTTATTTCCTTCTGTAGAGCTCGTCGTTTGATCCGCGATGGTTGTGTGGCATATCTTGCTTATGTTTGTTCCTTGGAGCATAGCGGGTCATCGGTTTTTGATGTGCTTGTTGTTTGTGAGTTCTCTGATGTTTTTCCAGAGGATCTACCTGGGTCACCACCTAAGCGGGGGGTAGAGTTCTCCATTGAGCTTTTGCCTGGTACAATGCCTTTATCTAAGGCACCTTACCGGATGGCTCCGGCTGAGTTGCGCGAGTTGAAGCGACAGTTGCAGGAGTTGCTTGAGTTGGGCTTCATCCGTCCGAGTCGTTCGCCATGGGGAGCGCTAGTGCTGTTTATGAGGAAGAAGGATGGTAGTCTGAGGTTGTGCATCAATTATAGGCAGCTGAACCAGGTAACAGTGAAGAACAAGTATACGTTGCTAAGGATCGATGACTTGTTTGACCAGTAGTAGTCAACCAAGGTATTCTTGAAGATTGACTTGAGGTCAAGCTATTGCCAGTTGAGGATCAGAGAGTCAGATATTGGCATGACAGCTTTCCGTTCGAGGTACGGTCACTTTGAGTTCATCGTGATGCCGTTTGGGCTCACGAACACACCCGCAACTTTTATGGATTTGATGCATAGGGTGTTCAGTGAGTATCTGGATCGGTTTGTGGTCATTTTTGTAGATGACATTTTGGTCTACTCAACTTCTGAGGAGGAGCACGAGGAGCATCTGAGGATCATGCTAGAGACGTTGCGGAGTCACCAACTTTATGCTAAGTTCGACAAGTGAGAATTTTGGCTGAGGGAGGTGCACTTTCTCGGGCCCGTGATCTCAGGTTCTGGTGTGGCAGTGGACCCTGCTAAGGTTGAGGCAGTGTTGTCTTGGGAGCAGCCCACTTCAGTGTCAGAGGTTCACAGCTTTCTGAGCTTGGCAGGCTATTACAGGAGGTTCATCCAGGATTTTTCCAAGATTGCAGAGCCGTTGACCAAGTTAACCAGGCTTGAGGCCAGATTTGTTTGGACTGAGGACTGCAAGCGGAGCTTTCAAGAGCTGAAGATGAGGTTGATGTTAGCGCCAGTGTTGGTCTTACCATCAGATAGCGGAGGTTTTATAGTCTACACCGACGTGTCAAGGTTAGGTTTGGGCGCAGTGCTGATGCAGCATGTCGGGGTCATTGCTTATGCTTCTCGGCGACTCAAGAAGCATGGGGAGAACTACCCTACCCACGACTTAGAGTTGGCAGCAGTGGTGTTCACTTTGAAGTTGTGGAGGCACTATTTGTATGGCGAGGCGTTCGAGATCTTCATCGACCATCAGAGTTTACAGTATATCTTCACTCAGAAGGATCTGCACTTGAGGCAACGCAGATGGATTGAGTATTTAAAGGACTACGACCTTACCCTCTCCTATCACCCAGGAAGGTCTAACGTCGTGGCAGATGCTTTGAGAAAGCGTGTTCGCTTGAGTTCGTTGATGGTCAGAGAGTGGAGGCTGTTTGAGGATATGTCCCAGGGAGTTTTCTACCCTTCGAGGTGCAGAGACCGTGCAGTGATGACCAGCTTGTCAGTTCGTCCGTCAATGTGCCGTCAGGTGTTGCAGGCACAGCAGGCAGACTCAGAGTTGGCAGATATTTTGTAGATGCCAGATGTTGAGCTAGATGAGGACAGTGAGGTCAGGTTCAGAGGCAGATTGTATGTCCCCAATGATGCGCGCCAGGTGCTATTGTTAGAGGCACACCAGTCGAGGTATGCTGTTCATCCTGGTTCCACTAAGATGTATCATAACTTGATGAGGTTCTTTTGGTGGCCAGGAATGAAGAGGGGCGTGGCAGAGTTTGTGGCTTGGTGCCTTACTTGTCAGTAGGTGAAGGCTGAGCATCAGCGTCCTGGTGGTGAGCTGCAGTCGTTACCCATTCTCGAAAGGAAGTGGGATGACATCACTATGGACTTTGTGGTTGGTTTTCCTTGTACTCCGCAGAGGCATGATGGTATTTGGGTGATCGTGGATCGATTGACCAAGTCAGCACACTTTCTTTTAGTCAGGATGTCTTGGTCAGTGGACAGGCTTGCCAGACTGTATGTGGACCAAGTTGTTTCGTTGAACGGAACCCCAGTTTCTATCGTCTCCGACAGAGATCCGAGGTTCACATCAGGGTTTTGGCGTAGTTTGCATAGTGCTCTTGGTATAGAGTTGAGGCTGAGTACGACATATCACCCGCAGTCAAATGGTCAGTCAGAGAGGACTATTTAGACTTTGGAGGATATGCTGAGAGCGTACTGTTTGGACTGGAGTGGCACCTAGCAGTCGCACCTTCCGATGGTAGAGTTTGCATACAACAACAGTTATCACTTGAGCATCGGAATGGCACCATACGAGGCTTTGTATGGTCGCCCGTGTTGGACACCACTTCACTGGTTCGAGGTCGGTGAGAGGCAGCTTTTGGGACCAGAGATGGTACAGCAGTACGCAGATACAGTCAAGTTGGTCAGACAGAGGCTTCAGGCAGCACAGAGCAGACAGAAGAGCTATGCAGATGTCCGCAGGAGGCCGTTGCAGTTCAGTGTAGGTGACCTTGTGTTCATGCGGGTTTCACCGTCCAAGGGAAAGCTCAGTCCTAGGTACATTGGGCATTTCCCTATTATAGAGAGGATCGGCGAGGTGGCTTACAAGTTGAGTCTTCCAACAGGGTTGGCAGGCGTGCACAGTGTGTTCCATGTGTCACAGCTCAGGAGATACGTCGCAGATCCGTCGCACGTGTTGGACTATTCACAGCTTGAGGTAGCGCCAGACTTGTCAGTGCCAGAATACTCGGTCAGAGTTGTGGACCGCAGAGTGCAGCAGTTGCGTAGGAAGCAGATTCTACTGGTCAAGGTCGTTTGGGAGAACCGCGTGGGTGGCGCGGCCACTTGGGAGCGTGAGGATGAGATGAGAGAGCAGTTCCCATATTTGTTTGATTGGTATGTTGTTTTCCCTTTTTGCGTTGCTTCATGTTGAAACTGAGTTTCTTTTAATTTCGAGGATGGAATTTCTTAAGAAGGGTGGGATGGAAGAGCCGGCCCCCCTTGGGCCATTGGCCCCGTCCTCAGGGACGTGACGGGGGAGCCCGTCGCGACAGGGTTTGTGTGGCGACACACCTGGCCGTCGCCACATGGTCACAATGGGGGTGGGCGTCGCGTTCTTGTCGCAGCATCTGGTGGTGACGTGATTGCTTTTCTGATAGACTTGACTGCTGTCCCATCTGTCAGAACAGTCTTTTCGGGTGTCAGGTGCATACAATGTTGACGGGACCTGGCCAGCCATCGCGTTCTTGTTTCCCGATCTTCGAGGTTTGACCACTTTTGGTGTCGTGCCGTGGGTGGCCGTCGCAACATGGTCACGATGCTCTTGAGCATCGAGACATGCTCTTCATCGCGCCAGGCCGACCCGTCGCATCTTGGAGCTCATCGGTTTAAAACCGAGGGCTGCGCCCCATTTCCCTCTCTCGCCCTGTGATACCCTGAAATTTCATTCATTTTATATTGTGCATGTGTATTTACTTGTTGTGTATATAGCATGTGTATTCAATTGTGCATATTACAATTTCTATACTTCTCATGAGCATATGCATGTATATATATGTTATTTTATGTGAGAGTAGGCAATTAGATAATTTTGTGTATATTGTGTTTACTAAAATCCTAGGCATATTATACTGAAGTAATGTTGTGCATGTTTAATCTAATTACTGATGTGCATATTGTATTTATCTATTTCATGCATAATGTACATAACTATGTTGTATACGTGTGTGTATATATTTATACATATGTCAATTTAAGTGTGCGTATGCAAGAATTAATTTTCGTTGTATAAATTTTCTTAGTTAACTTATTGCATATTGCATCTTAATGATACCGTGCATGTATAATCTAAATATTGATGTGTATATTATGCTAATTATTCCATGAATATTGTATGGAATTATACTTTGTACATATGTATATATGTATGTTCATCTTATGCATGTGATATCTATCTATCTAATTCTATATACATTAAGTTGTCCATAGTATATATGGTACTTAAATAATATGGAGCATATGATAGGTGGGTATTTCCATTTACCTTGTAAGTACATGTGAATTGTTTTTCGTACATGTATATCCTTAAGCGTGCATGCATTATCTTACTATCGATGTACATGTTATATTAATTAAAAACATGCATGTTGAATGTAATTACGTTGAGTACATGTATGTATGCATATGTTTGACATTGTACATAAGATATCTACTTATTTTAGTACCCATTAAATAGTTTATGATGTGTTTATGTATCTACTTTGATGTTTGTCCTAGTTTTGGCCGAAATGCATGGTTGGCGACAGGACAGTGTGTCGCTTACTGCAGGCCAGGGTTGGTGTCCAGATCGATGGATGCCAATCCCTCTATGGGAGACACACTGGGTGGACGCCAACCACATGTTGGCGGCACCAGATGTGGACGCCAAGTTCTCTCCAGTGGGACGGTTTCAGATTTGGTAACGCATGCGTTCTTCCCGATTCCTATTTAGGAAACCCATCTAAAGTCGTAGGAGACCTATCCTAAAGTGTACCCGACCCACCAACTCTATAAAAACACCTTGGTTCGGCCGGATTAAGTCTTTTTGGCCTTGGTGTAACCCTAGCACCCTTCGTGGAGAAGAGCTGATCTTTGGAGGGTCGGATCTGGCGACTGGAGGTGTTCTCTGGAGATCTACAATGACTGTAAGATAGCCTATACGTAGGAGAAGCACTCCCAACTCCGAGGAACCATCTGCATCAACAGGAGAACCAGATCAGAAGAGTTTTGAGTACCCTCTTGTTCTGGCCGAGGAGGGCTTCACCAACGAATCTTGATCATCTTGGATTTATTTGGAGGCAAGTAACCCATTGATATCAACCCTGCACATGTCCCCTTAAGTCCTAGTATTTTTCTGGATTTTTCCTCGTGTCCTAGAACCTCTAATTTCCCCTCTGCATTGTATGCTGTCTGCATGGTCTACTGGCAGGAGGTTGGCGGCCACATCTTGTGCCGCCAAGATCCTGTGCTGGCGGCACCAGATTGTGCCGTTTACTGTAGGTGGCCACATCCTGTGTAGTCAAGTTCTTCAGAGTTCTGAAAATGCACTGTTTGATCTCTTTAGAATGTTTATCTGATTTCTGGGTATGTGTGCATGTTGTAAATTTTATGTGAGGTCATATGCAGTCATTAGGTCATATCATGAGGTTGCACTGATTTTCTGTTAATTGTGTTAATTATTAAAATTCAGTAATTGAATTATGAGCACAATATGAGCATGTTTAAATCTTGTATAAATAGATTTGTTGTAAGTTAAGATTTCATAATTTTTACATGACAGAATGATGACTGATTTTAGGTTTCTGAACTGTTAACACCCAACCATGTTGATATGTACCATGTCTAATGACATTTCAATGAATATGTTTGAAATCTAGTTTAAATTGTAGAAATTAACTTACTATTTCGAAAAATGTGAAATTTGTAGGATGTGATATATGATCTGCATACAACCTCTAGTAAAAATTTCATACTGAATTGACATCAGTAAGTACTATGATCAGTTTAAGCAGTGTTAATTTCCATGTTAGTTAAGTTAATTCTAATTGTATGAAATTAAAGGATTGGCAGCATGATTAGGGCTTTTGTTTTGATCAATTGTTAATGCAAACAGTAAGATTGAACTCAGTAAACTGAAGTATGTGTAAACTCTAGAAGTACATGTGAATGTGTAAATTAAAGCATATGTATAATGTGTAAACAATGTGATCATGTGAAATATGTAAATAATGTGATAAAGTGAATATATATAAAATTTGGGCTGAGATTGACACTGCTACCATAGAGGTCTGAGAGCTGTATCATAGAAAAGTCCCTATGGAAGGCTCAACGTTGTGAAAACTATATCCTAAGGGGCATTAGGATGAAATCTTGGAGGTGGACAAGTACCACTAGTTAGGGTGGAGAGGGCTTCTCCCGGTCTACGTAGTTACCAAGATTCGCCACTAGATTGCCCAGGTGGCGGGTATGTGTTATGAGATGTGATGTGCTATGAGATGAGCTATGTGCTATGAGATATGTGCTATGCGATATGGGTGCGTGCGTCCTCTAGTAGGTAGTTAGGACTATGTGTCACGGCAATTTAAGCGATAAAATATGAATAACGTGTAAAGTAATATGTGAATGTGGCACGTGGTGAGTGCTGATGATCAGTTTATCCCCATGTAATTTAAATAAATTAAATATCTATTTTTGTGATTAACAAAACTATATAAAGTTTAATCTAACGAATTTTCTACAAGTCTTGAGCACAGGAAATAAAACAAGGAAAATCACCCCAAATGGTAAGCATTATTCCTACTGTAGCAATTTTGTTTCAAAGCATGAAATCTATCTAAGTCCACATCGATTTTTTTAAGCTACATCGATTTTAGTAAAGTTGTAACGATTTGCTTCCATAACGATTCGGTAAGTGATCGCAACGATTTGCCCTCACAACGATTCGTTAAGTGATTGCAACGACTTGCTTTCGTAACGATTTTCTAAGTATTCATAACGATTTTCTAAGTATTCATAACGATTTGCTTCCAAAACGATTCGGTAAGTGATCGCAATGATTTGCCCTCACAATGATTCGTTAAGTGATTGCAACGATTTGATTTCGCAACGATTTGCTAAGTATTCATAATGATTTGCTTCCATAACGATTCGGTAAGTGATCGCAACGATTTGCCCTCACAACGATTCGTTAAGTGATTGCAACGATTTTCTAAGTATTCATAACGATTTGCTAAGTATTCATAACAATTTGCTTCCATAACGATTCGGTAAGTGATCGCAATGATTTGCCCTCACAACGATTCGTTAAGTGATTGCAACGATTTACTTTCGTAACGATTTGCTAAGTATTCATAACGATTTGCTTCCATACCGATTCGTTAAGTGATCATAACGATTTGGTCTCACATCGATTTCTTAAGTGATCATAACGATTTGGTCTCACATCGATTTCTTAAGTGATCATAATGATTTGGTCTCACATCGATTTCTTAAGTGATCATAATGATTTGGTCTCGCATCAATTTCTTAAGTGATCATAATGATTTGGTCTCACATCGATTTCTTAAGTGATCATAACGATTTGTTAAGTGATCACAACGATTTGCTCTCATAACGATTCGCTAAGTTACATAACGACTCTGTCACTGTAACGATTCATCAAGTTACATAACGACATGGTCACTGTAACGATTCAATACAGCAAATAACGACTCATTCACATTGTCTTTTACAATTTTATTATAACGACATGTGCATAATGATTTGCTTATGAGTACACAACGATTTGCATGAATAACAACTCAAATGCATAACGATTTCATAAGTCATGCATATAACGATTTCATGAACTAATAACGATTTGATTTTCGAGTTCATTTTTGAATAATGTTGAAAAGTTAAAGTCTTCTCACATATCCTTCTGTCAGCCGTGCATTTATGGAGACTGAACGTATCACTGCGTGCATGCAAACAATATCTTCTATTCTCCTGCTAATTCTGTAAACATCTTTTTAGAAGAACAGAATGGAACTTCTACTTATGTATAAAATCAATCTAACAATTGAGTGACAACAAGAGATAGTCTAGCTGTCTATTGTTTAGCATTTAATGTGTGCAGGTCTCTGACAACATTCGTCATACAACGTTGGACAAAATAGAAGTCAAAGGATACACAGAAGATCTTCTCTCTTTGTGTGCATGGAAAGCCAAAAGACCGTTGAACTTCTTCAGTACCATGCAGTCTAACGTAAACCAGAACTTAGAGACAACAGACACTTCAACGTTCAAATTTCAAAAGAGTGATATATATAGAAGAATGAAGCTCCAAAAGAACTCAGAGGGGTTAACGAGCAACGGTTAGAGAAACAAGTGATCAACGCATACAACCTTCTGCAAGCTTCCCCAGAGCCAAGCAAAAATTCCCATCTGCTCTAGCTCTTGCTCTCTGTGCTAAGTGTAGATCTGTGAGAGAGCCTTTAGTTCTGAGAAGAGTCCTTTGTTGTAGATCTTTTCCTTCTCAGTTCTTAGCTTCAGATCAAGCAGTGATCTAGGGGCTTCATCTTTGAACACTTTTCTTGTGTTGTTCCCTTCAGTGTAGAAGGAAGACCTAGTGGGTTCTAAGGTGTTGTTCCCTTCGTGTAGAAGGAAGACCTGGTGGGTTCCAGGGTGTTGTTCCCTTCGTGTAGAAGGAAGACCTGGTGGGTTCCAGGGTGTTGTTCCCTTCGTGTGAAGGAAGACCAGCTGAGGTGCTGGGTGCTATAGTGTCCTTAAGGGGGACTGTACCCTTGTTAGTGAAATCCTGAAATATTGCTCAAGGACTGGACGTAGGACTCCTAAGGAGAGGAGATCCGAACCAGGATAATTCTCTGTGTCGTATGATTGCCTTCGTGTGATTGATTTTTCCTTCACCAACACTAACAATCTATGAAGTGTGTTTTGTGTGACTATTTTTGTGAACAGGTTGAAAGTTCTTAATATTTTTAAGAATCCCATTCACCCCCCCTCTCGGCTTGCTAGCTGGACAACAAGTGGTATCAGAGCTAGTCTCTTCGACAAAGAAGAAAATCCAACAATCTGAAGAGAAAAGATCAAATGACAGCCCAAGGTCACTTCGAAGGCCAGTTAGTCAACAGGCCACCTCTATTCGATGGAGAAGATTACACATATTGGAAAACAAGAATGGAATACTTCCTACAAGGCTTCGACTTTCAAATCTGGTCAATTGTAGAAGAAGGAGACCTTCTAGTCACCAACGAAAAGGACAAATGGACAGAAGATGATAGAAAGAAGATTTCTCTCAACTATAAAGCTAAGAGCATTTTATGCTGTGCACTTAGCAAGAAAGATTTTAACCGAGTTTCATCCTGCAAATCAGCAATGGAGATGTGGGAGAAGTTAAGAATCACTTATGAAGGCACGGATAAAGTGAAAGAAACCAGAATAGACATTCTGGTAACACAATACGAGAGATTCCAGATGCAGTTAGGAGAAACCATTACACAGATGTTCAACAGATTTACAGACATCACCAACGGGTTAGCAGGATTAGGAAAAAGGTATGAGATGGGAGACATGGTAAGGAAAATTCTTAGATCTCTACCATCTTCTTGGACTCCCAAGGTAACAGCCATAGAAGAAGCCAATGACTTGAAAAGGGTGTCATTGGAAAAGCTCATTGGGTCCCTCATGGCCCATGAGATAAACATGGAGAGATTAGGAGAATCATCCAATAGTAAGAAGCACACAAATGCCCTTAAAGCAGCAGAAGGTAGCTCTGAGGAACAATCTGAAGATGAAGCCAGCAGTGAAGACACTGAAGACGAAGAAGCTATGCTATCTCGGAAGCTTCAACGAATCTTAGCCAAAAAGAAAAAGATATCAGTCCGGCAGAAGATACTTCAAGAAAAATAAGGATTTTAAGAAGATGGAAGGAAAGGACTCAATGAAAGGTGAGCCCATATGTTACGAGTGTAAGAAGCCCGGACACATCAAGACAAAGTGTCCAAAGCTCAAGAAATCAGAATACAGAAAGAAGGAAAGTTCAAGAAAACCAAGAAGATTTAAGAAGAAAGCTATGGCAGCGGCTTGGGATAACAATAGCGACTCGGACAGCGAGTCAAGCTCGAGTAGCGAGGAAAAAGAAGAAGCTAACTTGGCTTTCATGACCAACACAGAAGAAAAGATAACTTCTGACTCATCTTTCGATTCCTATAATGATTCTGATGATTTAGAAGAAGCTTTCAACGAGCTTTATAGCAAATATAGAGAAGTATCTAAATTACTAAAAGCTAGTAAGAAAAATCATACTTGCCTAGAAAACACAAATTCAGACTTAAAATCTGAAAATGAACAACTAGAAAAGCAAATCAATGAACTTAAAAGAAGAAACGATCTGTTATGCGAGGATTTGAAAGATAAAAATAAACAAATAAAAAAATTAGAAAAACAAGAAACCTTAGAAGAATTAAAAGGTGAAGTTAAAACTCTAACAGAAGAAAATGAAAAACTATCTAGTATATTAGAAAAATTCACCAATGGGAAAAATTCCTTAATACTAAAAGGTGCTAGACGGTCAGGAAAAAGAAAACAAGGATTAGGCTATACACCCCCAGATAATAAAGACATAATAGTATATCCTAAAACATATTCTACTCCTAAATTTGTAGCTGAACAAGATACTTCATATAAATCAAACCTTAAGTATGTTCCATATGAAAGGGTAACTAAAACAACATGTTGTAGCCATTGCAACAAACTAGGTCACAGTAAAATAACTTGTCCAACCAAACACAAAAAATGAATAATTAAAAGAAAAATTGATGACACTGACCATCTAGGACCCAAAAGAACTTGGGTACCTAAATCTTGATGTTTTCATTTCAGGGAAACCTTCGAGCATCCAAATGGTATTTGGATAGTGGATGCTCAAGGCATATGTCAAGTAATAGAAAGCTATTCTCTCACCTCGAAGCTGAAGAAGGCACAGTGACATATGGAGACAATGGAAAAAGAACAGTGATAGGATGCGGATCTGTTGGCAATAAAGAGAAAATATTTATTGAAGATGTTCTATGCGTAAAAGGTTTGAAGCTTAATCTCATCAGCATAAGCCAGCTATGTGACAGAGGACATCAAATTAAGTTCCAAGAATCTAGATGCAGCATCATGAAGGACGGAGCAGTTATTTTCGAAGCTAACAGAGAAAATAATCTGTACATACTTTACCTTGAAGATCTGAAAGATTAAGATATCTGTTTAGCAGCTAGTAAGGAGCAGTCAACTGAGCTGTGGCACAGAAGATTGGGTCACTGTAGCTTGGATGGCATGAGAAAGCTGATCAAGAGAAACCTGGTGGAAGGTCTGCCAAAGGTCAGCACAAGAATGGACGGTGTCTGTGGACCATGTGCAAAAGGAAAGCACACCAAGTCATCCTTCAGGTCAAAGACTGTGGTAACAACCTCCAAACCCTTAGAACTCCTTCATATGGACTTATTTGGGCCAATGAGGACCACAAGTCTTGGAGGAAAGAATTTTGGATTCGTTATAGTAGATGACTATTCAAGATTCATATGGGTATCCTTTCTGGAACACAAAGATGATACATTTGAAAGCTTTGTGAGCTTCAGTAAAAAGGTTCAGAAAAATAAGAAGTTCTGCATTGTTGGAATCCGGTCAGATCATGGAGGAGAATTCCAAAATGAAAAATTCGCAAAATTCTGTGATGACCAAGGGATTGAACATAATTTCTCAGCACCAAGGACACCACAGCAAAATGGAGTTGCTGAGAGAAAGAATAGAACCTTATTGGACATGGCAAGAACAATGTTTTCAGAATATGATCTACCAAGATATTTTTGGGCTGAAGCAGTCAACTCGGCAAGTTATATCATAAATAGAGTAATGATCAGGCCGATTTTGAAGAAGACTGCGTATGAGTTGTACAAGGGAAAGAAGCCGAAGATCAGTCACTTCAGGACATTCGGATGTCCATGCTTCATCCACAACAACGACAAAAGAGACATTGGTAAGTTAGATGCCAAATCAGATGAAGGCATCTTCATGGGGTATGCATCTAAACCTAATGGCTTTAGGGTATTTAATAGGCGTACTTTATTAATTGAGCAATCAGTACACATTATCTTTGATGAAACTAACCTTCCTTGAGCAAGGAAGAAGATAGTGATAATGATGATGCAAATGAATTGTACAAGAAGCTAAAGAACTCATCAATTGAGGACAAGGAAAATCCACCTCTGGAAGACCTGCAACAAAAGGATATAGTACATGAGAATCTTCCAAAGGAATGGAGATACAAGAGAGATCACCCTCCTGAAAACATTATTGGTGATCCATCTGTAGGGGTAAGAACAAGAGGTAACATAATTCCATGTGATTATTTAGCTTTTGTTTCCAAAATAGAGCCTAGGACAGTCAATGAAGCTATCACTGATGAATCTTGGATTTTAGCTATGCAAGATGAACTGAATCAGTTCAAGAGAAACCATGTTTGGTCACTTGTCCCTAGACCATCAGATCATCCAGTGATTGGCACCAAATGGGCGTTCAGAAATAAATTGGATGAAGCTGGTGTGATCATAAGAAACAAGGCCAGATTGGTAGCTCAAGACTATTCCCAAGAGGAAGACATAGATTTCGATGAAAACTATGCACCAGTAGCTAGACTTGAGGCTATTAGAATATTACTTGCATATGCATCTGCATTAGATGTAAAATTATTTCAAATGGATGTAAAGTCTGCTTTTCTAAACGGGTTCATAAAAGAGGAGGTTTATGTGGAACAACCTCCAGGTTTTGATGACATTGATTTTCCAAATCATGTATTTAAATTTCACAAAGCTCTATATGGATTAAAACAAGCACCAAGAGCATGGTATGAATGGCTAAGTGCATTTCTATTATATCATAGTTTCTCTAGAGGTCAAGTAGATAGTACATTATTTGTCAAATCTAAGGTCAACCATATTTTGATTGTTTAAATATATGTTGATGATATAATATTTGGTTCTACTGATGAATCTCTTTGCAAGTATTTTGAGAAGATTATGCAGGGAGAATTTGAGATGAGCATGATGAGGGAGTTCAACTACTTCCTTGGACTGCAAATTAAGCAAGGAAAAGAAGGCACCCACATATGTCAAGCCAAATATACCAAGGAACTCTTAAAGAAGTTTGGATTCGAAAATGCCAAGCCATTATCAACACCCATGAGCACATCAACAAGAATGGACAGTGACAAAGATGGTAAGAATGTAGATCAAAAAATCTACAGAGGTATGATAGGATCTTTACTGTACTTAACTGCTAGTAGACCTGATATATTGTTTAGTGTATGTATGTGTGCTAGGTATCAGGCAAATCCTAAAGAGTCCCATTTAATTAGTGTTAAAAGAATTTTTAGGTACTTAGCTAGAACTCATGATTTAGGTCTTTGGTATCCAAAATCATGTGAAATTAATTTAGTAGGATACTCTGATGCTGACTACGCTGGATGCAAAATAGATAGAAAGAGCACCAGTGGTTGTTGTCATTTTCTTGCAGGATGTCTGATATCATGGTCCTCCAAGAAACAGAATTTAGTAGCATTGTCAACAGCTGAAGCTGAGTACGTGGCTGCTGGAAGTTGTTGTACACAACTCCTATGGATCAAGCAACAACTTGAGGACTATGGGCTACACATCAAGACAATTCCACTGTTATGCGACAACACCAGTGCCATAAATTTAACCAAGAATCCAGTACATCACTCAAGGACTAAACACATTGAGGTTAGATATCATTTCATTCGTGATCATGTAGAAAATGACAACATTGATATTTCATTTATTGATACAAACAATCAGTTAGCAGATATCTTCACAAAAGCCTTACCCGAAGAGAGATTTACTTCTCTTAGAAGGGAATTAGGCATGTGTAAATTGTGAAAGATTTATCTGTTTAAAACTGAAATATTAATTTTCAGAATTTAAAATTATTTTTCCTCCAAAAAATTGAGCAAAATTCCAATTATTGTCTATCCTTTTAAGTTTGTCATGTCGGTTCGTTATTTTATAAGAATTTATTCCATTGAACTAGTCAGCTTGTAGGGGTGTAAACGGAACCCGATAATCCGATATTTCGACCCGATACCGATAAAAATTATCAGTTTTGGAATCGAAAAATGATACCGATAGCTTATCGGAATCGGTATCGGATATTCAGATAAATTATCGGAATCAGAATCAAAAAAATAATCGGAATTAGTATCGGTATCGGTTATTCTGATAAATTATCATAAACTCAAGGTAAAATTATGGTAAACATCTTACCTTATCGGAATTTCGGTTTCGGTAATGTTATCGGAATCGGAACGGAATCGGAATTAACCATTCTTATCGGAATCGGAATCGGAATCGGAACCATATTTCAGTTATCGGAATCAGTATCAGAATCTATGTTTCCGGTTCCGAACCTGACCCGTTTACAGCCCTATCAGCTTGTCATTTTCTGCCTTCATGGCGCCTCCAAATTCTAAAGATCATTCCTTTAATTTTCCTTTATATCCCAAAATCTGTGCGGCAACGATTCGCATCCCTTCATCATCTTCCTCCTTCTACCTGAGGCGATACCCTATCGACTCCGGCATCGACTCCCTGAGATTTCAAGCTTCCACCTCTTTCCCGCGAGAAATTTCTTGAGCAGTTCTACTCCTTTCTCCATTTCGATCATCCAGAAACTCTTCCCATCCAAAACCATGGCCTCTTCTGGTGTCTCTGGCAGCGTCAGGGGCTATGGAGCTGCATTTCTTACAGCCGAGCAGTAGGAAAGATATGCTTCAGTAAAGACCAAGCTTTGCGGCCACATAGCAGTAGATGTGGCTGACTTGCAGAAGAACAGAATGGGCAGTATCGTTACAGCTATGGACAGATTGAAGTGGACAAAGATAGCCACCCTATCAGAAGTAAGTTTTTCGGACCTTGTGAAAGCTTTCTATGTATGTCTAAAGACAGAGGAAGATGGAACCCTGACTTCCATGGTCAAGGGAACTTAGATTAGGGTCACACAAGACCTATTGGCATCTCTCTTTGGTGTGACTATCTCCGGACATAGTGGAGTTCACACTAAGGATATCCAGGCGAAAGGTTTAGGGATTGTTGGTCCCGAATTTATATTGAAGGATGGAAAACTAGACATCAACCAGTTGAATGCGTTTAATCACTTATTGCATTTCATTGTGTGTCAAATAATAGTCCCAAGGAGTGCCACCTTCTCCACTTGCACAAAGGCAGACTCCGACCTGATGTTCTGGGCTGTCCAGAACCAAGAAATCAACACTGCAGAGATTATGATTGAAAGGATGAAGTTTGCAAGCGCACAGGTATGGGATACAAAGAGCAAGCTGAACGTTTCTCTACCTTATGCTCATCTGCTCACCAAGATATTTCAACACTATGGCATTAGTGTGGTGGGAGATGTGTTTGAAAAGATGGGCCAAGATATCCGGTCCAGAAATTTGAGAAAAAGTGGTTTTTCGGTTGTCAATGGGGTCTGGACAAAGACTTCTATTGCTGAGGGTGAAGCCATCATTGGCGAAGCCCAAGAAGGTCAGGAAGCAGCTGGCGCAATTCCTATGTTTCCAGAGGTAGAAGCAGTTCGGGCAGCAGCATAACTAGAAGTAGCAGCAGTAGTTGTAGCTCAAGAAGAGTCAGCAGCAGCACCATCTGTTGAAGCAGCAGCAGCAGCATCAGAATCTAGCAACAAGATTGAGGATATACCTCCAGAGGATATTGAGCCCGTTGGGCATAGTTCAGAGGATCCTCTTCCCTCTTCCCGAGTAGGCTCAGTACTCAGAGATGTACTAGAATCCCTCCAAAGCTCTTTAAGGGATCTAGTAGTTAGTGAAGTTCAAATTGCAGAAGCTGTGGCATCAGGCCACATTGATGAGATTGTTATGGAAGAAGCTCCCAGTCAGGGGGAGCAAGTAGTTGCTCGTGAAGACTTAGTTGTAGAAGATGTTCTCATTGAGGGGGAGCAACATGTTGATGAGTAAGCAGGAAGTCAGGGGGAGCAAAATGCCAATGCCCCCATTGATGATCAGTTTAGAGAAGACATTGTGGAAAGTGCCTCAGAAGAAGAAAATGAAAATGTTGATCATGAAGAGCCTGTGGTTAGGGCAAGAGAAGGCAAAGGAAAAGGTGTGGCTAAAGAAGTTCCTCTCCTCACCAGTAAGCCACACAGAAGGTCTGGGAAAAAGAAATTGAAAGTCAATTTGAAACCTACTGTTGAGCGCCTGGATGAGCAAGGCAAAATTTTGTGTTCCGTGAGGTCAGATATGGACTCCATTTTTATCACTCAAAGCTCATCTGCCCGTGAATTAGGGGCACTTCCCTATGAACTTGCAAGCCTCAGAAAAGATTATGACAATATGAGGAAGGTGCTTGTGGATTTGTCAGCGTTTGTGAGGGAGCACTTACCATCTCTCGCCCCTCCTTCCTGTAGTGCAGGGCCATCAGGGCCAAGTGAAGAGAGTAATAGGCCATCAGGGCCTGTCTTTGCAAAGCAGCAGCAAGAGGAAGAGCGGCCATCAGGGCCTTTGTCTGAAAATCCAACAGGGCCACCAGGGCCAATTCATGTTGAGAATGAGCACATTGAAGACGTGGTTGTTGCTAAGGAATCTGGGCCAGCAGGGCCGGCAGAGGATGCTTCACCTCCGGTGGAATCTATGGCTGTAAGAGAAGAAGATCAGGCTGTAGCTCCAGAGCCCTCTATTCTTCCTACCCTTCCAACTCCAACCCCTCCTTCTCCACCCACCTCATCCACTGCTCCTCCAGCTCCTCTCACCTTCAAACAACCCTGATCTAGAACCATTTCATCACCTACACCTTTCTCTTCTGTTGAGGTTCCTCCTGCATCTTCTTCAGCTAGAGTCTCTTCTAGTGGTCCTTCTTCCTTTTCAGGACCATCTGATCTCCCTTCCATCACCCCTGCATCCCTCCTCCATCCACAAACACCTCCTTCCTTCATTACTATTATTCCCGAGGGTGCCCAATTAGCTCACACAGAAATCCAGGGCATCAAGGATGAATTTGAAGTAGCAATACTTCGTTCAGTCCTAGCTGTTGGGACCCATTCTCATAGGACAGGCTCCTCCAGTCCTGTTCCTAAGAAGAGGAGACTCACTTCCACCCATCCTGTCTCTTCTGAACCTTGTTATCCTCCACTTTGGTTTTCTCTCTCTATCACCAATAAGCAACGATCTATCTATGAGGAATTTCTTCAAAAGGTAGTGTTTGATCACCTCTTTGGCCTTCCCTTCCAAAATCTTTCGGCCCATCTCAATACCATTTTCCCTTATGCCTTTCTTTCCAAGGCTCAACAGTCAAAATGTTTTTCCATGACTGAAGCCAAAACTGAAGAGCAGTGGGCTCGGAGCAACAGAGATCTGTACAATCAATTCCGTCGGACTCAAGCCGCCAGATATCCACCAAGAGAAGATCCTCTCTCTCTCTCTGAATGGTTTTAGATTCATCATAAAAATCTTTCTGGACCTTTCATTCAGAAGGAAATCAAGTTCATCCGGCACTACAAAATGTACTGCGATTACTGCTATCTTAATAACATTCCAGAGGTGCAGCTGGGCCAGTTCAGGAAAGCCATCCATGATCTCAGTTCCAGGGTTGCTCACACCGAACCTCTCCGAGTTGATTTCGCCACCTTGGTAATTCCTGATGTGGTGTTCCTTCCTCCACTTCACTCCCTGATCATGGACTCATCTGTGGGCACTGAAATGCTCGCATTGTTGGCTGTGCATTTTGTTGTCCAGAGTTCCTCGCACAAATCAATATGCGCACTTCCTCTAAACTGTCTCACAAACTTAAAATTGCAAATATGAACTAGTAAAATGGTGAGCACAGGTCATATCCACGGAGAGGCCGAATAGAATTTGATTTAAACTACTTTGATTTGAAAACACTTTCCACCAAAATCACATTGCATTAAAAGTAATTATATGAACAACATCAATTAAATTTCTCACAACTTGACAAATCAATCTTAATGAGAAAACAAATAGACTTGAAAACCAGAGACTGTACCCTCACAGCTCGAGGGATGAACACTTAGTAATCGCAACTCTCCACAAACACTGGACCGTATCCTCACATAACAGAACAGAAGAAATAGAAGAACAAAAATCTAAAAGAAAATTTCAATTGCTCTCCGGACGAACACAGTAGAAGTGAATTAGAGAAACACAACAAGACAATCTCCAAGATGATCCGAACTCCTCACAACAACAAAAGAAAATTTTAAAGAACTGGATTAACACCACTTGATTGAAAGGAAGAAAGCACAGATGAAATGGATGGAAATTAATTTCAATAAAGAACACTAGATCAAAGTCTCCCTCTCACAGATGCTAAAGAACAGAAAAAGTACAGAACAAAATAAATGGTAGAAAATTAACTCCTAAAAAAAAATTCCACTGACGGACCCTCCCCTGCACTGCAATCGAACTAGAAGAAATGAACCAAACAAAATCCTCAAAAACCTCTGAGAATTCTCACAGCAGCAACAAGAAGAAAAAAAAATGCAAGAAAATCTAAATTTCTGAATTCGAAAACCTCACAATCCTTGCAACACTGTGGAAAGAAAAAAATTACAGAAGGAATAAATGGTAGAAATCAAGTCCTAACATCTCTACTGGCAAACCTCTGGAGTTCTCCACTCCGGAAGAACACAGAGGAAACACCTCCGATCTCTCAACTCAACATCAAGGAACACATGAAACATCTCCCATTAGCAGAACTCCTGTATAAGCATAAAGAACTAAGAAAAATTCTAACAGTCGAACTCCAAGAACAGTGGAAGAACAAGAAGAAAATTGGAAATTCCTAAAGAACTTGAACATGAATCGAATTGCCAAGCTTCTGCACTGATAACACAGAAAATACAAGAAAATGGAAGCTAGACATCTTCAGAATTCCAAACCAGCGAACTCCCAAACATCTCAACTCCTCTCCCTCACTGCTCTGCTCAAAGAGAAATTACTGAAATGAACGGCAGAAAATAGGAGAAACCTGAACTAGCAACATCAAGAACAACATGAATTTACATAAATCGATCCAGACAACTCCATGCTCTGCTGAAAGAAGGAGTACAAGAAGGAAATTGCAGAAGATAACATTTCAAATAAAATCTCCCTAAAACTTGAACTGGCCAACTCCTCCCGTAAGAACTGGAAGAACAGGATAAAAAGTGTAAAACTCCCTCAACATCACACTGCTCTGTTAAAACGGAAAATACAGGAAATAAAACTAAAAAAATTCCTAAGCCTCCCACCAGCCGAACCTCTGGAGAAGAAGACCTCGGGTCTTTTTATAGATGCCCGGGCGCCTCCCGGATCACCAATGCAGCACACCAGGATTGCCAACGCAGCAGGTCTCCACCTCAGCACAACTGGCCCAGCGTCGTCTGATGCTTCATCTCAGCACAGCCCCGCCCAGATCTGCTTCAACCCTGGGCCGTACCACCACTGGCCGCCGGCTTCACCAGGTCGCCGCTGCTTCACACGCCAGATCTGCACACACGGCCCCACCTCGCACCAGATCTTCACAGCCTCACGCCCAGCCAGCAGCCGCCTCCCTGCCTGGCCTCGCCCTTGCATCGCACAGCGCTCCGCACGGGAGCGCTCCTCCCACCACGCACAGCACCTGGCCAGCACCGCCTCCAGCGCCAGCGCACGGGATTCATCAGCCGCTCAGCTCCTTCGCGCACAGGGCTTCCTGCACACAGCCGCCTGCCACGCACGAGCTCCAGCGCGCCAGCTCCTCTGCATCTTAGCTCCAAACCGCCATGCCCTCCCTTGCACAGCACCGCCAAGCACCAGCCGCCTCCACGCACCTTTCTAGCTGCTTCCAGCAGCATCTGGTGGCGAAGACAGGGTAAAAAGGTTAAGTGGGGGTATGTGGCACATTCTAGTGAGATGAGAGGCAAGGGCACAATGGATCTTAAAGGGGTGGGGTATGTGTCATTATGGTGTTGGGTGGAGTATTTAAAAATTTATTTAATGGGATGGGGTGGGGTTTTAAAATTTTATTTATTTATTTATCCCTATTTATTTACCACTAAAGATATTTACAAGACTATTATTGTAACAATATTTATTTACAAATGACTTATTTTTCAAAGTGAATAAAAGAAATGACTTATTTAAATGAAAATCTAACAACTAATATGTTCAAAAAAATTATTTACAGATGAAATGAAAATTAACATCAAAATGCACATTATTTATAGACAATGACTGTCTAAATTTAACTAAATGTATGAAATTTAACATAAAAAATTTGTAATTATCACTCCCCCCTACTTAAACATTGCTAGTCCCTTAGCAATAAAAATTACTCCAAATGTAGGACTAGAAGATGTAATGTCTCATGATAAGCAATCATCATGTAAAAGATTAATGTGCAGACATGTCTTTCCTAATTGTAAAGGCTTATGTCAAGAAATTTGTGCACAAAAGGTAGCTCACTTAAGGGTTCACATCAGCCCTTCTGAAGCTCCTCTGCCTCAGCCAGTAATTGAGATTAGATTGATTTGAGGGAGAAGAAAAGAATTGTGGAATAAGATCCTGGCTCAGTCAGATCTGGTTGTTTCTCTCAGTTCCATTCTGCTCATCTTCCTTGAGGATTATTTCTCTGAGTTGAGGACTTTTTGTCCCTTTATTTGCACTTTGTGCACTCAGATTTGTTTCTTTTCATCCATAATGCTGCACAACCCATCACTTTTCAAGAGTAGCGAGTCCAACTTTACTCAGATCCGGGGCATTTTTCATGGATATATTTTTCTTTTGCTTTTACTTTTTGCTTTTGATTTTCCTTTTTCCTCTTTACGGAAGGATGAACAGTCAGGTTCCTTGATCACATACCTTCACTTTCTTTGCAGTTCACTTAAGGGGAGGGGAGAAAACCAATCGCCTCTCTCCTACTAGCCTTGACAAAATTGCTACATTCGGGTTCAGCTAGTCTAAGTGGCTGTGTAGTGTGTGTATGAAAACTTCTTGCCATAAATCCTTACATAAGGTAGACAAGAGGTACATATAATCTTTTACTAGAGTCTATTTAACATGGATGCTTGCAAGGGAATGTGACAACTACAAAATTTTAATGGTTAAAGATCAGACACATAGTCTGGATGGCGCAATGCTACGCATTATTATTCAAAGATGAAACATTGTGAAATTTTTTTTTTTTTTGTTTTTATTTGCATATGTACAAGCTAAAAAGAAAGAAAATGAAGCATTGGTTAGGGTGGGGACTATGCATGCTTTATTCTACCTCTCCCCCCTACTTATTTGCAAGACAAGAAAGCAAGATAGAAATTACCTGATAAGGAAAATCTGTACACTTGGGTTGCCTCCCAAGAAGCGCTAAGTTTATTTCGTCTTCAGCCGGACGCAATTAGGCTTCGTTTGGCTCAGCTAGCTTGGTAGAATCCATTTTCAAGAAAAGTGGGCTTTCAAAGAAATGTTTTTGCCCATTGACAATGAATGATTGTCTATTTTTAGGATCGAGAATAATGACAGCACCATTGTCGTAAGATCTGACAACAATGTAAGGACCATCCTGTCGGGACTTCAATTTTCCCGAAAACAGACTAAGCCGAGAATTAAATAACCAGACCTTATCTTGCATTTGAAAAGTTTTTCCATGATTTTTCAAGACTTCAATTAGTTTCTTTTCCTGCCCTTCCTCAAGATTATTAGCAATTATGATGGGCCAAATCTCGTTCTCTCTTAGAAAGACATATTTTAAATTAGCAGGGAGTGGTTTTAGCTCAACCTTAGGAGGACACTCAGATGGATTTGATGGATCACTATTTTGAAATAAGGAATTAAATTGTCCTTCCTCTCCCTCAAACCCTAGAGCACAGGGTTGGTCTACTGCTTTTTCCTCACAAGATTCTTCCAAGAGTTCTTCATTACCAGTTGATTTGTTTTCAGATTTTGGCTTTAAAACTTCAGAAAAATGGACTCTTGGAATGTAATGACTTGGGTCTTCATTTATTTTGATTATGTCTAGAGGCTCTTCAAATATTTCTTTTTTTCCTTGAATTTTCAACATTCTCTTCAACCTCTTCTTCAATTTCATTCTCAATTTCATTTTCCTTATCCTCATGCAATGTTGACATGTGTGAGTGAGGATTTGTTATGATGTTTTCACTTCTTAAAGTAGACATTGTTTCCATATTTTCCACTTGGGGGCCCCTAACTTGGGCAGAATGATGGTCCTGTTGTATAAGTTGATTTTGAATTTGTGGTGCTGAAATGTTTTGGACAAAAGTTTGATGTGGGTTTTGTGGTAGAGGTACATTTGGTCTGACAGGTGGTCTGTACCCCTGACCTTGATAGTATTGCTGGTCCTGATAAAATCCAGAAGAGTTGTTCTTTGGGTTTGTTATAGTTTGACTTGGTAACTGACCCAATTCCTCCCTACACACCTCAGCAATCTGAGACTCTATCCTATCCAAATTTTGCTGAATATTTTGCTTCTGATTTTGATATTGATTTTGTTGTTCTTGCACAGTTTGGCAAAGAGTCATCATCATGTCTTGAAGTTGATTCATTTTATCTTCCCAATTGGGCTGAGAAGATGGTGGTTGATTGTATGAAGATTGATGAAAATTGGTATGAGCAAATTGATTGAAATTTTGATTTCCATTGAATTGTGGAGGTTTGAAATAAAAAGATTGGTCAAATCCTGAATTCTGATTGGGATAGGATTGACCATACATGGATTGCTTGAAAGAAGTTTGAGACACTTCTTCATATTGATTTCTCCAAGAAAAGTTTGAGTGGTTTCTCCAATCAGGATTGTATGTGTTAGAAGATGGATCATGAGGGGGTTGGTAGAAACCTTGGAAAGTTTGGACTTGTTCTTGATAGGCCATGGGTTGAAAGAATCTCTCAATCGATAGGTTGAGCCAAATCTAAGTCCAGAGAATGTCTACCAAGCATGCACAGATTGAAAAACCTATATTTATGATTTTTGAATTTTTTAAAAATTTTTTATTGATTTTGATGAATTTTTAAACAAACACAAGCAAACAAACACTTTCAAATCAAATTAACCTACCACTACGTGTTCCTTGGACTTATGTTATTTTTCTCAAAATCAGATTTATACTTGCTTAAGTCCAATCCTACTCTTCTTGTACTGGCCAGGTAAGAGGTGGAGTAGAGGGAGGCCCCCCTTGCTTTCGCAAGGACCCAATTAGATAACCTCTGACTCACTTAAGCGTAAGCTCTTTAACCTCTAATCCTAGACACCAGACTTAAAGAGAAGTTTGAATTTAAGAAAGGACAAATCTAATTATGAACCCTAGGGCCACGTCTACTGATTTTTATTGAAAGTTTAGGACAATGCAAGAATGTGAATTTTTTTGTGCTTTCTGGGCAAAGGAAAGGGTGATGAAATCCCTCACCTTATCTTTTTATTCTAATGGGTAAGCCCTTAAACAGTCCCTTTTTCAAATATGAAATGCAAAAATCAAATTCAAACAAGGATTTTCTAATGCTAAGACTAATGCATGAAACAAGTGGTGGAAGTCTTACCTTTCCCCGCTTTCTTCAATGCAAGAAAATGAAATAAAATTCAAATGAAAATGATGAATGTCCTAAAACATGAGATTCTAATCTAGAGAGGATGGAAATTTTATTTACAAACAAACGGCTAACATGAAAGAACGATTTGGAATTTTTTAGATTTTAAAATTTTTTAATTTTATTTGGTTTTTGAACATAAGGAAATGAAAGTAAGAAAATATAAAGTGGTACTATAGACTAATGCCAAACCAATCAAACCACCAAAAGAGGCCAATTATTACATGCCAACGAGAAGAAAATCTCTGTACATGCACAGAGAGTACATGAAAGCCTCACTACAAAGTTCCACTCACACTCTTCTATCTACAATGCTGAATTAAATGCAATTTGGGAAATGAAATCAGCAATTCCTTCAAATGGGCTTCAAATCTCCAAGCCCATCTCCAAGTCCTCCTTTTGCAAATCTGAAATGAAAGGCCCAATAACAAGTCAAATGAAACCCAATGCAAATGAAATCAAATGAAAGCAGATTAAATCAAACTCTAATGCCTCCCCGGCAACGGCGCCAAGATGAATGCTCGCATTGTTGGCTGTGCATTTTGTTGTCCAGAGTTCCTCGCACAAATCAATATGCGCACTTCCTCTAAACTGTCTCACAAACTTAAAATTGCAAATATGAACTAGTAAAATGGTGAGCACAGGTCATATCCACGGAGAGGCCGAATAGAATTTGATTTAAACTACTTTGATTTGAAAACACTTTCCACCAAAATCACATGCATTAAAAGTAATTATATGAACAACATCAATTAAATTTCTCACAACTTGACAAATCAATCTTAATGAGAAAACAAATAGACTTGAAAACCAGAGACTGTACCCTCACAGCTCGAGGGATGAACACTTAGTAATCGCAACTCTCCACAAACACTGGACCGTATCCTCACATAACAGAACAGAAGAAATAGAAGAACAAAAATCTAAAAGAAAATTTCAATTGCTCTCCGGACGAACACAGTAGAAGTGAATTAGAGAAACACAACAAGACAATCTCCAAGATGATCCGAACTCCTCACAACAACAAAAGAAAATTTAAAGAACTGGATTAACACCACTTGATTGAAAGGAAGAAAGCACAGATGAAATGGATGGAAATTAATTTCAATAAAGAACACTAGATCAAAGTCTCCCTCTCACAGATGCTAAAGAACAGAAAAAGTACAGAACAAAATAAATGGTAGAAAATTAACTCCTAAAAAAAAATTCCACTGACGGACCCTCCCCTGCACTGCAATCGAACTAGAAGAAATGAACCAAACAAAATCCTCAAAAACCTCTGAGAATTCTCACAGCAGCAACAAGAAGAAAAAAAAATGCAAGAAAATCTAAATTTCTGAATTCGAAAACCTCACAATCCTTGCAACACTGTGGAAAGAAAAAAATTACAGAAGGAATAAATGGTAGAAATCAAGTCCTAACATCTCTACTGGCAAACCTCTGGAGTTCTCCACTCCGGAAGAACACAGAGGAAACACCTCCGATCTCTCAACTCAACATCAAGGAACACATGAAACATCTCCCATTAGCAGAACTCCTGTATAAGCATAAAGAACTAAGAAAAATTCTAACAGTCGAACTCCAAGAACAGTGGAAGAACAAGAAGAAAATTGGAAATTCCTAAAGAACTTGAACATGAATCGAATTGCCAAGCTTCTGCACTGATAACACAGAAAATACAAGAAAATGGAAGCTAGACATCTTCAGAATTCCAAACCAGCGAACTCCCAAACATCTCAACTCCTCTCCCTCACTGCTCTGCTCAAAGAGAAATTACTGAAATGAACGGCAGAAAATAGGAGAAACCTGAACTAGCAACATCAAGAACAACATGAATTTACATAAATCGATCCAGACAACTCCATGCTCTGCTGAAAGAAGGAGTACAAGAAGGAAATTGCAGAAGATAACATTTCAAATAAAATCTCCCTAAAACTTGAACTGGCCAACTCCTCCCGTAAGAACTGGAAGAACAGGATAAAAAGTGTAAAACTCCCTCAACATCACACTGCTCTGTTAAAACGGAAAATACAGGAAATAAAACTAAAAAAATTCCTAAGCCTCCCACCAGCCGAACCTCTGGAGAAGAAGACCTCGGGTCTTTTTATAGATGCCCGGGCGCCTCCCGGATCACCAATGCAGCACACCAGGATTGCCAACGCAGCAGGTCTCCACCTCAGCACAACTGGCCCAGCGTCGTCTGATGCTTCATCTCAGCACAGCCCCGCCCAGATCTGCTTCAACCCTGGGCCGTACCACCACTGGCCGCCGGCTTCACCAGGTCGCCGCTGCTTCACACGCCAGATCTGCACACACGGCCCCACCTCGCACCAGATCTTCACAGCCTCACGCCCAGCCCAGCAGCCGCCTCCCTGCCTGGCCTCGCCCTTGCATCGCACAGCGCTCCGCACGGGAGCGCTCCTCCCACCACGCACAGCACCTGGCCAGCACCGCCTCCAGCGCCAGCGCACGGGATTCATCAGCCGCTCAGCTCCTTCGCGCACAGGGCTTCCTGCACACAGCCGCCTGCCACGCACGAGCTCCAGCGCGCCAGCTCCTCTGCATCTTAGCTCCAAACCGCCATGCCCTCCCTTGCACAGCACCGCCAAGCACCAGCCGCCTCCACGCACCTTTCTAGCTGCTTCCAGCAGCATCTGGTGGCGAAGACAGGGTAAAAAGGTTAAGTGGGGGTATGTGGCACATTCTAGTGAGATGAGAGGCAAGGGCACAATGGATCTTAAAGGGGTGGGGTATGTGTCATTATGGTGTTGGGTGGAGTATTTAAAAATTTATTTAATGGGATGGGGTGGGGTTTTAAAATTTTATTTATTTATTTATCCCTATTTATTTACCACTAAAGATATTTACAAGACTATTATTGTAACAATATTTATTTACAAATGACTTATTTTTCAAAGTGAATAAAAGAAATGACTTATTTAAATGAAAATCTAACAACTAATATGTTCAAAAAAATTATTTACAGATGAAATGAAAATTAACATCAAAATGCACATTATTTATAGACAATGACTGTCTAAATTTAACTAAATGTATGAAATTTAACATAAAATTTGTAATTATCAGGCACACTCATGTTTGAGAGAGCTGCTCAGGTTATGGCCAGGCTCTCTGTGCAAGAAGGTCGTAACCTTGCTTTTCATAGATTTGTCTTCAAGCAGTATCTTCAGGGGTACCTCAAGGCAGATATCCTTGCCCCTATTCTATCTGAGTGTGAGAGGTTGTTGCCTACTGAGTGGGAAAAGCTCTACACTCTATCTGCTCAACAGCTTAAAGAGCTGAATGCTTCTCAGGCTCGTTCCAATCAACCTCTTTTGACTCCCGCTAACTTTTTGGATGCAAATTCTCTTCACCTTGTCCGGGACTCCTTCATGAAATGGGAAGAGTGGTATAGGGTATTTCTGGAATTAAAGAAGGAACTTCGGCAGCATCAGATCTTCTATCCCTTTAAAATTACTTAGTTTCTTCAGTTTGCCTGTTTTAGTTGCTTCACCACCTACAAGGTAGCTCTTGGCAACGACAGATATTGGGATTTCATATCAGATTAGAGGCAACTTCACTTCAAGAGGATGGCTCCCACTATGGGACCCTCCTATTGCATTGAGCTTGGCGCATTTCAAGCCTATTTTGAAGAGCAGGAACGCCAAGCGCTACCTGTCATTAGGCGCTTTGCATCTCTCTTGTCTCCTGCCTTCTATCTCTCTGAACCCTCCAATGCTCAATAAATCTCTTTTGTTTCTCTCTTTGTGCTCTTTTCTCTCTTCTTTGTCTCACTCTTGTATCTTTTTGCTTCATGACAAAAAGGGGGAGAAAAATAGCATTTCTGAAATACATCCCTTATATATTTTCTTTCTTCTTTCGCAATTATGCTTAGACTTATTTCAGATCATCTTTGCTAATTGTTAAGTTTTGTCATCACCAAAAAGGGGGAGATTGATGATCAATTTATCCCCATGTAATTTAAATAAATTACATATCTATTTTGGTGATTAACAAAACTATATAAAGTTTAATCTAACGAATTTTCTACAACTCTTGAGCACAGGAAATAAAACAAGGAAAATCACGCCAAATGGTAAGCATTATTCCTACTGTAGCAATTTTGTTTCAAAGCATGAAATCTATCTAAGTCCACATCGATTTTCTTTATGCTACATTGATTTCAGTAAAGTTGTAACGATTTGCTTCCATAACGATTCGGTAAGTGATCGCAACGATTTGACCTCACAACGATTCGTTAAGTGATTGCAACGATTTGCTTTCGTAACGATTTGCTAAGTATTCATAACGATTTGCTTCCATAACGATTCGGTAAGTGATCGCAACGATTTGCCCACATAACGATTCGTTAAGTGATTGCAATGATTTGCTTTCGTAATGATTTGCTAAGTATTCATAACGATTTGCTTCCATAACGATTCGGTAAGTGATCGCAACGATTTGCCCTCACAATGATTCGTTAAGTGATTGCAACGATTTGCTAAGTATTCATAATGATTTGCTTCCATAACGATTCGGTAAGTGATCACAACGATTTGCCCTCACAACGATTCGTTAAGTGATTGAAACGATTTGCTTTCGTAACGATTTGTTAAGTATTCATAACGATTTGCTTCCATAACGATTCGTTAAGTGATCGTAACGATTTGGTCTCACATCGATTTCTTAAATGATCATAATGATTTGGTTTCACATCAATTTCTTAAGTGATCATAACGATTTGGTCTCACATCGATTTCTTAAGTGATCATAATGATTTGGTCTCACATCGATTTCTTAAGTGATCATAACGATTTAGTCTCACATCGATTTCTTAAGTGATCATAACGATTTGGTCTTACATCGATTTCTTAAGTGATCATAACGATTTGGTCTCACATCGATTTCTTAAGTGATCATAACGATTTGTTAAGTGATCACAATGATTTGCTCTCATAACGATTCGCTAAGTTACCTAACGACTCTATCACTGTAACGATTCATCAAGTTACATAACGACATGGTCACTATAACGATTCGATATAGCAAATAATGACTCATTCACATTGTCTTTTACAATTTTATTATAATGACATGTGCATAACGATTTGCTTACGAGTACACAACAATTTACATGAATATCAACTCAAATGTATAACGATTTCATAAGTCATGCATATAACGATTTCATGAACTAATAATGATTTGGTTTTCGAGTTAATTTTTGAATAACGTTGAAAAGTCAAAGTCTTCACACATATCCTTCTGTCAACCGTGCATTTATTGAGACTGAACGTATCACTGCGTGCATGCAGACAATATCTTCTATTCTCCTGCTTATTCTGTAAACATCTTTTTAGAAGAATAGAATGGAACTTCTACTTATGTATAAAATCAATCAAACAATTGAGTGACAACAAAAGACAGTCTAGCTGTCTATTGTTTAGCATTTAATGTGTGCAGGTCTCTGACAACATTCGTCATACAACATTAGACAAAATAGAAGCCAAAGGATACA